>JAWNOI010000214.1:0-600000 GCA_035046045.1 Zaprionus bogoriensis
AAAGTAAGGTGCCTGTTAACATTACGAAGAATGTTTGATTTTCAACTTTTGGATGCCACGCCCACCGCCCCCAAACTATTGCATTTTAAGAAAAGTAGGGAAATAACAAAACATTTTTTTTACCACTCTTGTAGCTTACCATAGTACAGATCTACCCCATAAATTTCAATCCGATCGGACAATAAACAAAGAAGTTATAGGCGCGAGAAGTTTCCCTTACATCAGCAGAGGCCCGACGCCGACGCCGACGCCGACTGCGCAGGCACAGTCGTCGCGTAGTCAGCGTTCAGTCGGCATGTGCCATTTGCGTCCATGCATGTGTATTATTTGACTTAGAAAATATGCGATGCGTTGTTTTTAGTTCGACGAATAAAAGTAATTAATATTAAAATATATCTTACTGGATGTTGCAAAAAAAATAAAAAAAATCAGTTGTGTTTGGCATTCGAACCTGGGACTCAATGTCACGGAGCCGACAACTCTCACACCAAGCTACCGACGGCAATCAAATTGCCGGTTACAAATTTCGTTCTAATATCTCAGTTGAGGCGCATTGTCTGTTTCTAGTAAATACATACAATGTTTGTGTTTATGTATGCATGTTTTAAGCGCGAAAATTTTTTCATACAGTAGAAGCTCGGCGTCAATGCTTGCGCCGCGCACGCACAGTCGCCGTGCAGTCGGCATGTGCTATTAGCGTCAATGTGTATCTAATTTCGGAAATATGCGATGCGTTGTTAACTTACTTAACTTAACTTACTGTCGAGTGCACTCGACTGTAGTTTTCTTTAATTTTTATACCATTTACCCATTGAAAATGGGTAAAAAATGGTATATTAACTTTGTGAAAATGTATGTAACATGCAGAAGAAGGCGTGGCAGACCAGACAAAGTATATATTACAATCCGTTCGGACAATAAATAAAGAAGTTAAAGTTGTGGGCGCTTAGAATTTTCAACTAAAATGTTGAACTGACGCAGCAGAGGGCCGGCATCAATAAAAATCTCATTTGCCGATCGCACTGTGTAACTGTGTGTGGTCGTGATGGTTGGCTTGCAAGTTTCAAATGCAGGGGGTCGCGGGTTCGAATCCCGCGCTGGACGATTTTTTTTATTATTTTTAAATAATTTTGCACTGTACCGAAAAATATAGTATGATATTTTTAATCAAATTGACGAACATAGATGATGCAAAAAAAATAAGAAAAACCAATAATTTGTTCTTAGCAATACAGAAGGAAGCCTGTGTTGGGAATCGAAACTGAAAATTAAAGTTATGATGCAAAAAAAAAAAAAATAATTGTTTGTTCTTTAGCCCGCTGGGAATCGAACCGGGTACATAAAGTTACCAAGCCGACAACTATCACACCACACCACCGACGGCAATCAAAATGCCGGTTACAAATTTCGACCTAATATCTCAGTTGAGGCACATTGTTTGTTCCTAGTAAATACATATGAATGTATGTATTTATGTATAGTTATGTATGTATTTATGTATAATATATATGTATGTATGGGACGTGCAACCCAATGCGCACTAAGGAAACATATTGTTAATAAATGTATATTTATATTTAATTGCATTAATATACATTTATGGTATAATTCAATATTAAATTTTATTATCTTCGTGATTATATTTAAATGTCAACATATATCGATATCAGCGCATATCGATAAGTCGAACAACGTCTCTAAGGCTGCTCAATATAATCACTTTTTAGCTTGCGATTGGCGTGTGCGGTTGTGATTATTTCGTCGATACCGATTTTCGATTTTCATTAAATTAAATTATTTTTATTAATTTTCACTATTTAACTTTTAAATATTGTCTCTGAAAATAATTCGCGAATGTTGTCCGCTTTGATTTTATTAAAATTGTGAACAAAATTATATTATCGACAAAATTATTTACCGCGCATAATTTTGGCCGTGTGTGTGTGTGTGATAGTGTTAGTGCTTTTTAGGAACTTTGTGTATACGCATCTATACATACATGTATGTATGTGAAATTGCGCTCTTTTGCGTGCAGTTTTGTCAAAATACGTTACATGTGACGTATGAGTACATATGCACTTGCGCTTTGTATGTGAAATTAAATGACTGCAGTGTGTACGATTAAAGTGAATATCGGTATCGGTTCGTGCCGCGAAGCGAATAAGAATTAAAATAGATTAATAAATTATTATTCATTGGTGCTGCTGAAATCGCAAGTAACAAATTTATATTTATATATTATTATTTCATATTTAAATATATAAATAATATTGATGAATGTTAATAATACATTCAAAATTATATAATACTAATAGTGTTATTTATATATAATTATATAATATAATACTATATTATATTATTACTATATCTATATTTATATATATCATATATACATATAAATATATATATTTATACATATTTATTTATATATATATATTAATTAATTAATTTTTCTTTTTATTATTAATTCATACGTATATAAATAATGCCTAGGCTTAATAGAAGCACAGCTGACAGTAGGTCTCAAAGTCGAAGACTTAGAAATCAGTTTAATAGGTCCATTGTAGAATATGTTCAGCAAGAAAGGCAGCATAATGCAGAGTTTCAACGAGAACGTAGGGAAAATGTCGAGTTGAGCCAAGCTGATAGGGTAATCGATTCAATTCGGAGGACAATTCGTCGAACGAATTCCTCAGTTAGGGTAGTAGAACAGGTTGAGAATACTTCGCGTCGTTCGAGGCGCCGACAAGACCCGATTTATCGGGCAGACGAAAGAGGACAGGATTCTGTTCGTAGGACAATTCTGCGAACGAATCCTTCAGTAAGGGCACTAGAGCAGGCTGACAACACTTTGGGTCGATCGAGGCGCCGACAAGACCCGATTTATCGGGCAGACGAAAGAGGACAGGATTCTGTTCGTAGGACAGTTCGGCGAATGAATCCTTCAGTAAGGGCACTAGAGCAGGTTGAGAATACTTCGCGTCGTTCGAGGCGCCGACAAGACCCGATTTATCGGGCAGACGAAAGAGGACAGGATTCTGTTCGTAGGACAATTCGTCGAACGAATCCTTCAGTAAGGACAGTAGAGCAGGAAGACAACACTTTGCGTCGATCGAGGCGCCGACAAGACCCGATTTATCGGGCAGATGAAAGAGGACAGGATTCTGTTCGTAGGACAATTCGGCGAACGAATCCTTCAGTAAGAACACTAGAGCAGGCTGATAACACTTTGGGTCGATCGAGGCGCCGACAAGACCCGATTTATCGGGCAGACGAAAGAGGACAGGATTCTGTTCGTAGGACAGTTCGGCGAATGAATCCTTCAGTAAGGGCACTAGAGCAGGTTGAGAATACTTCGCGTCGTTCGAGGCGCCGACAAGACCCGATTTATCGGGCAGACGAAAGAGGACAGGATTCTGTTCGTAGGACAATTCGTCGAACGAATCCTTCAGTAAGGGCAGTAGAGCAGGAAGACAACACTTTGCGTCGATCGAGGCGCCGACAAGACCCGGTTTATCGGGCAATCGAAAGAGGTCAGGATTCCGTTCGTAGAACAGTTCGCCGAACCAATCCCGTAGTTAGAGCAAGGGAACAATTAGCAAATACATCGGGTCGATCGAGGCGCCGACAAAACCCTCTTTATCGAGCAGACGAGCGCGAACAAGATGCAATTAGACGAGCTAGCCAACGACAAGACTTAGAGAGGAGAATCTTGGAGAGAGCTTTAGATAGGAGTCAAAGGTCTCAAGTCAGAGATAATCCAATTCGTAGAATTCTTGAACAGGCACGCAATACAAGTGCAAGACGAAGTGCTCGAATTCGAGCAAGACAGGAGGCTTTTGATGCAAATAGGAGCTTATCGCAGAGAGTTAGTCAGTATAGAAGTAACTCTATAAATAGAATAGCAGAGAATAGGAGAAACTCGACCCGAAACAGGATAGAACGAGCGAATACCTTGCCAGAAGATAGAGTGTCTCGGAATAGAGTCGTTAGCTTAGATGCTCTAATAGCCACATTTAATATGACAGTAAAGCAGGGTCCTGATCAGGTTTGCATTTGCTGCAAAGGTTTGTGGTTTCCGCATCAAGTGGACAAAATCTCTCGTGAGTTTATAGAGGAAAAGTGCAGTGAGGCAGATAGTGTAGATATTTTATATCTTTCCTCTATATTCCCATCTCACAACGATAGGTATAGCTTTTGTAAAACTTGCAGCCACAGCATAAAATCAGGTAAAAAACCTAAGGCTTCCATAACGAATGGCTTAGATTTCCCAGAGCTTCCCGAATGTTTGAAAGGCTTAACGCCTTTAGAAGAAAGGCTTATTTCCCCACGCCTTCCTTTCATGATAATTAAGTCTTTAGGATATGGTCGTCAAAGCGCCATTAAAGGAGCAGTAGTCAATGTCCCGATTCCAGTTGCAAATGTTGTAACTTCCCTTCCCAGGGCATTTAACGAAGCCGATGTAGTTCAGATACACCTAAAGCGTAGGATGGAATATAACCATGATTTCATGGCTGAAACCATTAGGCCTTCAAAAATTGCTGATGCAATTAGGTATTTAGTCAATACAGAGCTCTATAGGAAACACCAAGTTACTATCAATGAACAGTGGTTGTCTTCCTATTCTTCTGAGACTGTACCATTTGTTGCATCGGCAGATGATAGGGATATTGTTTCCCAATTATTAGAAAGAGCTGCTCAAGGTAATGAGCAAAATAGAATTGATGAAGAGGAAGATTTAAATCCTGGAGGTCAAGAGACTTTCATGGAAAATGTTCCAGTTGCCCCCATTACCAGGATTGCTATAGCTCCTGGAGAAGGCCAGCGACCTCTGGATATGATTGAAGATTGTGATTCAGAGGAGTTGGCCTTTCCCACAATATTTGCGGGCATTAAAAGAAAATGTAAGGAGAGTTTTACAACCATTGTAAGGTCCGAGCTTAGGAATTTCGATAGAAGAGGTTGTAGAACTGATAAATTGTTTCATAACTTTAAAAAGTTAGAAATGATTAACATTAGGAATAACACGTCAATTTGCTTAAGAAAGCACTCCGCCACTCAAGGCATTTCGGCTGCAGACGTGCAAAATCAGGAAACATTAAGAAATTTAATTCTACACGACGATGGCTATAGGGTTTTAAGAGGTATTCGCTATTCTCCTGCTCATTGGGAAGAGGAGAAGAAGAAAGTTATGGCTATGATTAGGCAAATCGGTCTTCCGACTTTTTTTATAACATTTTCCGCAGCGGAAACTCGATGGACAGAGCTTTTAGTCTTATTGTCTAAAAATGTAGACAAGCAAGACATTTCTGAAGTAGCAGCTTCAGAATTAAGTTTTAATGAAAAAGCTCGTCTCATTAGAGCAGATCCTGTGACTTGTGCCAGATATTTCGATTACCGGTACAGACAAGTTCTCAAACTAATGAAGAAAGAAGGCGGTATTTTTGGTAGTCATAGGGTTATCAAGTTTTATTGGCGAGTAGAGTTTCAGCAAAGAGGCTCACCACATGTCCATGGCATGTTTTGGTTGAAAGATGCCCCTAAGCTCGATTTACAAGATGAGTCAACATTTGAGCCTGTCAAGAGCTTTATCGATCAGTTTATTACAACTGATGTCAGCTGCCCCGATGTTGCTCCATTTTTGGAATATCAACTTCACAATCATGGGCACTCTTGCAGGCGAGAAGTTAGGTCTAAGCAAATTTGTAGATTCGGTATTCCATACCCTCCCATGCCTCAAACAGAAATTCTATTTCCATTAGGAGAAGATGCTCCAAACTTAGCAGAGCATCGTAGGAACTTTGATAAAATTCAAAATCTGTTAAATTTTTCCTTCGATCGTGAGACCGTAGATAGCTTTAGTAATTTTAATAGTTTTTTGTCCCACGATCAACTTAACTTAAGCTATGAGTGCTACGTTAATGCTCTAAGATCGAGTTTAAAGAAACCTAAAGTGTTTTTAAAGCGATCTTTTGCAGCAATCAAACTTAACGGTTACAATAAGCACCTTCTTTTGCTGCAACGAGCGAATATAGATATTCAATACATTTTAGACCCTTACGCTTGCTGCAGCTATGTCGTTAATTATATTAACAAGTCTCAGCGAGGCATTTCGCTTCTAATGCGTGAAGCAGTAGAAGAAAGTAGGAGAGGCAATGTAACTATTAAACAGAAGTTACAACATTTAGGAAACAAATTTATCTTTGGCACTGAGATTTCAGCGCAGGAAGCCGTCTACTGCTGTTTAGGTTTGCATTTGTCTGCCAGCAGTAGTGCATGTGTTTATATAAACACAGAGGTTCCTGAAAAACGGGTCAGAATGCTGAAATCTAAACAGCAACTTCAAAATCTGCCCGATGACTCTAGAGACATATTTCTCGTAGGGCTTATAGAACACTATGTTCAGCGCCCAGACGCTTTAGAGAGCTTATGCTTAGCTGATTTTGCTGCTTTTTATAGCTATAGCAAATCGGAACGTGGAATTCGCCAGGAAAACTTGGATGACGTTGACGACGAAGTGTCCAGAGCTTCTGAATCAATAGTTTATGCTCTTCGCAATGGTAGTGGCTTTGTTAAAAAGAGGCTGACGCCATGTATAATAAGATATAGAAGATTTAATATTAATATTGATAGAAAAGACTATTTTAGGGAAGTTGTAATGCTATATGCTCCATGGAGAGATGAGCATTTAGATTTAATTACAAAAGACTGTGAATTGTTTTGTAGCCACAATCAGGAGTTAGTAGAGAACAATCGCAGGAAATATAATATATTAGACGACAGGGAACTCCAAGATGCTCTGAGCCATTTAGACAGAGAACAAAATCAGGATAGCGTGGAAAATCAGGAAGTTGAAGATGATGGTTTTAGAGTTTTAGGATTGCCAGAAATAGATCCCAATTTGAATGTTTTAAATGTGAATGGTAATAATGACAATAATGACTTAGAAGATAGTAATGTCCGTTTAATTAAGCTTCCCCCCTTAGTTTCACAGGAAGACTTAGCAAACATTGTTAGATCTCTTAATTTAAAGCAGAAGTTGTATTTTACACATGTCTTGCACAATGCCAAAAACAATTCAATATATCATGAATTCGTGGGTGGTGGTGCGGGAGTCGGAAAGAGCCGACTAATTTCAGCAATCTTTCAGGCGTTGTCCGTTATGTATAATATGATGCCAGGAAGTGACCCCACGTGTATAAAAATCCTTCTTTGCGCCCCAACTGGAAAAGCAGCATTTGGAATTAGTGGTTCAACTCTGCATTCCATGTTTTCACTTCCTATTAACCAATCCCGTGCATCGCCCTTAAGGGCCTTAAGTCATGACTTAGTTAATACTTTGCATTCAAGGTTGATAAACCTTAAAGTTATTATTATTGATGAAATATCAATGGTTAGTTCTCTTATGTTTGCTTATCTAGACTCCCGATTAAAGCAGATTTTCAAAAATACTAATCCATTTGGTGGTGTTTCTGTCATCGTTTTCGGTGATCTAAGACAGTTACAGCCAGTAGGTGGTGGTTGGATCTTTGATCCAAACTTCAGCGATCCCTATCATGAAATATTTGGTAGTTATCTCTGGGATCTTTTTAAGTATTTTGAGCTCACAGAGATAATGCGTCAGCGGGATGACCAACTATTTGCATCTGCTTTAAATAATATGGCATCGGGTTGCATGACAGCCGATGATATTAGCCTTTTCCGATCAAGGGTTTGCGAACCATCAGAAGTGCCCGATGATGCAATTCATGTGTTCTGCAGCAACAAAGAGGTAGACGCTTTCAACACACTGAAACTTAACTCAATTTCTACGGAGCAATTTTTTTCCACCGCTCAGGATTTTATTAAAGCTGGCCATTTAGATTCGGCTAGAAAGCAAAGGATTTTAGAAGAAGTAAAGGGGTTTAAAACGTCTGCTACACAGGGACTTTGCATGTCCCTGATCCTTAAAACTACTGCCAAGTACATGATGACGGTTAATGTAGATACCGGAGATGGTTTAGTAAACGGAGCATCAGGTATACTTATGCAGATAGATTTCGATGCATCCAACAGTCCCAATGTTCTATGGATGCAATTTTCCGAAGAAAGTGTAGGAGTTCTTGCGCGTTCAAAATGTATGCATAGTACAGAAACTTCATGGACTCCAATTCAGAAAATTGTAAGAAATTTTCAATATAGTAATAACGCGCAAGTTAGCATTGACCGTAGGCAGTTTCCGATTGTACCTGCTGAAGGTATCACTATTCACAAAAGTCAGGGAGCAACTTACAGCAAGGTGGTAGTCCATGCTCATTCCAGAATGCAGAGAGCTGCATTATACGTCGCTTGTAGTAGAGCAACTAATGCGTTAGGTCTTTATATTATTGGAACTTTCGTTCCCCCTAGACCTCCACTAAGTAATGATAAGGTGAAAGCCCAATTGGAGAAATTGCGGACTGAAAAACTACTGGTAACTCATTACGATTATTTAGTCGACAGTTCCGCCTTAGACATTATTTTCCATAATACTCAGAGCCTGAATATGCATCTTGACGATGTTCAATCAGATAGGCTGATGCTTCAGTCATCGGTATTATGCTTTGTGGAGACATCCATATCGAGTGAAAATGTCGAAATTCCAGGGTTCACAATTGTTGTCCGACTTGAAGCAATAAGGCCTTTAACAGGCATACTAGTCTATGTTAGAAATGAGCTTGTAGGTAAAGTTTCGCAATGCTCAAGTGGTAGAAAAATGATTGGTTCAGTAGTTTTTGAGTTCGGCATATTTAGGTATAATGCCATAAGTTTTATTATAATTTATAAAAGTCCGAATTATTGTTCGACAACATTTAAAACAGAATTTGAGGATCTTCTTGGGCAATATGAATGTTTAGGGTCGAATTTAATTATTCTAGGAGATTTCAACTTATGCTTAAAAAGTTTTAATAGGTGTAGGGAGATATACAATTCCTTGATAAGCAAAGGATATAGAAGCTTGATAGATTTGAAAACGTCCACTACCAATATGGACACACATATTGATTGGGCGTTCTCAAATATAGATTTTAATAGAATTAGTGCTAAAACTTTTGAGCTAGTTCATAGCCATCATAATGGAATCTCTGTTAGTGTTGAGGAGAGCAGAGATTAGGCAGCCCTAGATAGGTTTTTCATTTAAGTAGGTTGTGTTGAGGTTAGTAAGATTAGGTCTTGATTAGCTTTTTGAGTAGGTGGATAGGTATTTATATGTATATATGTAAATATATATAAATATTTTAAGTAATTAAAAAATAATAAGTTATGAACAGTAAGCTAATTACCCGGCCATTGAAAATGAGCGAAAAGGGTATATTAATTTATAACTTTTAATTTTTTTTGCCATTGAAGGCAAGTTTTATTAAACCATTTTATTATTTATTATTTTCTTGGGGAACTATGGAACCGATATTGATCAGTTCTAGTCGACTCGTAGGTCACCAAATCTCTGTTTTGGAGAATTGACCCCATTAATATATTAATGGCCTCCCCGTGGTGTTCCCTGGGTACCGATCATCGGATCGGGAGCAAATTCGAGCGGCGTAAATTATTGCTGTATATATAAAATATTATTTATTATTATATATATATTGAGGCATACAGGGTATTTTACATTCAAAGCGCTTGATTATAAAGTTTTTAACTAGATTTAATTTGTATTATTTCTTCGAATAGGGTAAATGGTATCTTACAGTCGCGCGCGCTCGACTGTAGCTTTCCCTACTTGTTGTATTTGATTTTATTAGATATAGAAAGTAGTAGTAGCTTAAGAAAATAAATTTTAAAATGCTTGAGACATTTTAGAGTCTTCGACAAATAATTTTCATATAATTATAAATTCAAACCATATAACTTAACAGTAGATTAAAGATATATTATGTTGTTTGTTTACAATTTTAAGTTTCTTTATCTTTTTACAGCTGTCCTTTAATAGCTAAATTAAACTTCTCACTAAAAAATTAAAGATTTTGTAATTGGTGTCTCTAAAGTATAGTATAAACTATAATAATTATTATTATTAATTATTATTAATAATAATATTATTATTATTAATAATAATAATTATTAGAGAAGTTGAGAAATTATAGAGTCTCCGACAAATAAGTTTCAAATAGTTAAAAATTTAAACTTTTACGGTAGATTAAAGATACTATAATATAAAACATTTAAATTATTGTTTTTATTAATAACGCAACTATCCACAGAATAATATTATACATTATTTGAAAAGGTGGATTGATCTAATATATAAAATTCTCGTGTCACAGTTTTCGTTGCCATACTCCTCCGAAACGGCTTGACCGATTTTGATGAAATTTTTTGTGCTTATCCGGTATCTATGAGAATCGGCCAACATCTATTTTTCATCCCCCTAAATGTTGGGAGAGGGACTGGGAGAGGGACTGAGAGAGGGACTGAGAGAGGGACTGAGAGAGGGACTGGGAGAGGGACTGAGAGAGGGACTGAGAGAGGGACTGAGAGAGGGACTGAGAGAGGGACTGGGAGAGGGACTGGGAGAGGGACTGAGAGAGGGACTGAGAGAGGGACTGAGAGAGGGACTGAGAGAGGGACTGAGAGAGGGACTGAGAGAGGGACTGAGAGAGGGACTGGGAGAGGGACTGGGAGAGGGACTGGGAAAAGAATTGGGAGAGGGACTGGGAAAAGAATTGGGAGAGCGACTGGGAGAGGGACTGGGAAAAGAATTGGGAGAGCGACTGGGAGAGGGACTGGGAAAAGAATTGGGAGAGCGACTGGGAGAAATATAGCCATCTGGTGGCGAAACGGAGTTCGCCGGGTTTACTAGTAAATTAATATTTGTTATACATTGTAGTATAATAATGTTAAAATTACGAGTTTAGTTATAATTACATATATATACACATTTAAAAAAAAAATACAAAATATGTGACCTTGAAACAATCAACCTTTTTGCCAGCTTAACGAGTTTAATACTTCTGCTTTTTTTCCAGTGCACACCGCACAAATAGCTAAGGAGCTCAGAGCAACTGCTGTGCTTGCTTCCCTCTTGCTTCCACTGCCATTCCCGGCTTCCGTTTTCGTTCTCGTTTTGTTTTCAATAAAGCTCGAAAAACAATTTTAATAAACAAAAGAAATAATTTTCAATGCACTTTGTTACAGTAGCAGCAACAACAACAACAACAAACAACGTTGCCAACGAGACACATGCGCCCACATTTTTGATATTCCCAGCGAGACACAAGCACAAAGAGCGTCACTGTATATGTGTAAGGGGCGGCTGAGGGAGAAGGAGAAGGAAGTCTACGAGGGTAGAAGGGGGAAAGTCAACTCGGAGACGCAATACTGAAATTGGCCCTCGAAAAACGCTTCACATAGTTGGCAGCAAAAGTTACTTGCGAGTGTTGCGTCCCCTCCGTCCGACCATGTGAAACTTTCAGTTGGCAGTCGGAACCGAAACACGACGAATACTACGAAATGCCCCCGAACTAAAATAAAAACTGCACAAATAGCATCCTAAAAGTGCAGCTTGTTGTTCATATATCTGACTTATTGCATACTCTTCGAGGAGGAATGGAAATAAAATCAATCGATTATGCAGGGCAGTGTAAGTGGCTGTAGTTTACTCTATAAAATAAAAACTTTTCTTATACGTTTTAAAACTATTAAAAATTTTTATAAAATTATATAATTACGAAAGATCTCAAGCATAGTGAACTACTGAAGATTATTGTTAATGTGGATATGTTAATTTAAAAATTTATAAAAAACTTTAGCATGGCTTCGTTTTTACAACTTAATATAATATTAATTAATAATTAATTAATTTACAAAAAAATCCGATAAAGTACTCATACTAAAGAATTTGTTTTTTTTTTTTTAATCTATCTAATTCCCAAATAATATTTGCATCTGAATCATTCCTGCGGACAAAACGGACAAAACTTTTTAACCTTTTGAGCAAGAGCAGAATTAAAACTCTCGTTTGCTATCACCTTCTGTGCAAATATGTATAAATCGCACTATTCTCTATTCTACTGTTATCCCCACTTTGCTGCCCCAGTTGATATTCCCTGAGCACACTCTCTTTTTCGCCCTCAAACGCTTTGCCCCTCTCATGTGGATGGCATTGAAAAAATGGTGGAACCCACGGGTTGCTTCGCCGTTGGCTCGCCAAACGCTTTGGCCCAATGCAGAGGGTCAGAGGTCAGCGGGCGGCCCGCTGCAGCAAGTTCTGTTCTCGAAATTGGCTTATTTGGTATTTTTATGCGCCCGACACACACATACACAAACCAAACACACATAGTGGGCAGCCCTTGCACCCTTGCCTCGTGCTGCGCTTTGTTTTGTAATTGTTTTGAAAGGGGGCATTGGTGGGGGCGGGGCAGTAGGCGGTAAAAGTTAACGTCGTCGTTGTTATTGTTGCGCCCCGATGAAGCAGCAGCAGCAGCAGCAACAGCAGCAGGAGCAGCAACAGGAGGAGCAGCAGCAGAAGGACTACGTCCTGGACGTGCAGAGCGACATTAGCGGCAACTGTGCTGAGTGCTCCTTCCGCTGTCGCTGCGTTCTTTATAGTCAACTGGCCGTTCGCTGTCGTGCCAGCCCTGCTCCTGTCGCAGCCGTGGCCCGTCCCCTCCGCCGCCTGCCTTTCAAGTGGCATTCAAGTGGCAGCCATTGTGCACATTATGACGGAACTTTGTGTCGCAAAATGCAAATATTTGAAAGGTAATTGAATTTGAACTTTCCCGCTCGAGGTTGCCCATGGCTCGGCCCCCTTTGCCGGGGCTTGGCTCGGTTCGGATTCGGGGCGTGGCTTGGCCTTAAAGTGGCGATATCGGCGCTTAAAGCGCTCCACTCAAATATTTGCCCATCGGGTTACATGTTTTATTTGCATAAGCCAAATGGTCAACAGCGCCGGAAAACAAACCGAACTCGGACCGGAAACTGAAACAGAAACAGAAATGGAACCATAACTCCAACTGAAATGCTCGCCCTCTACCACTCGGTGCTCTTCCTCTCGCCGTCTATATTTGCCATACAAATTATACTGAATTCACACTTGTCCCTCTCAGCAAATACAACAATAAACAGTTCTGGCATATTTTCCATCCGAAAACAACAACAACAAACAGTTTTCCGAAGGCATAACATAAAATGTGCATGCAATTTGATGCCATATTCCATACCCTGTCTCGCCCACTTCTCCCTCTCTCTCCATTTCCTACCGCACCCTGTAGGTTGACCTGTCCTTCGATCTGGAAGTGCCGCAGGTGCATTCAACAATAAATTTCGTTCAGAATAAACAATTATCTAGACACGAGCGGCGCTTTCAATGGGCTTTTCTCACTTTCGCCCAATAAACAAGGTCAACAGTTGTGTGTATTCATAATAAATATTTATGTTTTCCCGAGGGATAATGAGCAGAGTTACCTTCACTCAATATGTTGTATGAGCAGTTTTCATGCATTCAAAATTCACCTGGTTCTTTGAGAAATTTAGTTTAAAAATTTCGCCTAGCCTACTAAAATATATTATTATTATATCTAGCTAAAAGTATTACCATATTTCTTACAATTTGATATGAATATTAAATTTAAAAATGCCTTTTATTTAAATATATTTAAAGTGTAAAGCAAAGTATTATTATATCTTAGCTTAGAGTTGTTTTTTTTACAATTTGATATAAATATTTAAATATTTACATACAAATAAAAATCTAAAGCTCACTATTAAATTAGAGTATCTTATTTTTGAGAAACATTAAAAAATTCAGCACGAAACACAAAAAAATCGATTTCAAATTCACAAAAAATAAAATGCATAAAACCTATCTTAAATCTTACAAAATTCTTAGGTTCTAAGAGCTATATATATAGAATACACATATTTAAAAAAGTATATGTAGAGTAAAGAATTGTGGGAAAATGAAAACTTTTCCAACAAAGTTAAAAAACCCTTCAAGAACGCCCTGAAACTGACTCTCGCACAACTTAGCTAAAGTACGCTGGAAAAAATCTAAACTTAATTAGCTCAACAGCAGAGAGCAAAGTGCGAGGGCGTGGCAAGTGACGCATTGCAGCTAGCAGCACTCACCTTTCCGCTCACCTCCCTTCTCACCCTTTTCATTACTGCCTGCTTCGGACACCATCAATGACGCCATTGTAAACGCTTCAGCGTTTCAATCTGCAAACTGACAAAGGAAGCAAATTAAAAAGCATATTTACACCTTGATATTAAGTTGTGAGAGCTACAGCTAGAAATGTTCAGTAAACTTAGCAGAAGGTTGAATAGAGTTTTGTTGATTTTATAACATAAAAGTATGTAATCGTAATGGATTGTCTTCCAAATATAATTTGATGAAAATTAAGGAAATTGGAATTAAAATTAAAATTAATTAATTAATTTAATGTAAATTAAAAAAAGGCTAATCCCAAACTCAAATTATTTAACTCATATAAATTACAATTCGAAAATCTTAGCCTAATTAAAATTCGTTAATAAATATAAAGTAAATTATAATATGCTTAATTAAACTAAATTAATTAATATAAGGCAAATTACTTGAGAAACTTGGAAGCATCAGCTTAATTAAAAATTTGTCATTAATATATAAGAAAATTAAATTAAATTAAAATAAATTTTAAATATTTTAAATAAGGAAAATTAAATTTTGGAAACCTCAGTTTATTTAAAACGATTTAATTAATATAAAATAAAAGACCTTATCTATAGTTGGCTACAAAATGTATATACCCAATCCTACCAGGTTAGTGACGGCTCATGAACTTCTTGTTATCTTAAAGCTAAAAGCTTAAATTTTATATAAAATATTCAACAACTCATATTTAAAATAAAAGTACTATACTGTACATCTCAATTCTTCCAGACTTGTTAGCCTAGACTGCCCATGGGTACTCACTTTTGGGCACTGTATCGAGTATCTCCACGGTTCTCGAACTTTCCGGCGACAATCACATTCCGCTGTGAACTTGCGCCGCATAGTTCGCACAGAAGGACGATGTTCTGGGCCTCCGTGATTAAAAGTTATAGACACTGGATCCATGGCAACGCTGGGCAGGAGACGTCGACGGCAATCAAAGTCACAAAATGTTTGCAATTGACATGTAATGAGGACGGCCGACTAGTCATCGCCTGTCTGCTTCTCCCTCTCTCTCTCTCTCTCTCTCTCTTTCTTTCTCATTCTCCCTCTAACTGTCTCCCTCTCGGGCTACGCTTTCAGTTTGACGCTTTCGAAGCGTGCAAATTTCTATTTTCATTAAAATTTGTTCGAAGCGCTGATCAGAGTCGAGTGCGATGAGAAGCGATGGACGCGAGGGCGTGATGGGCGTGTTACGTTGCCCAGACGTTGACAGACACAAATCGACAATAGACGTCAACGTACGGCACGCACACACATACACTTGCAGCGGGCGTCCAGAGGCGTGGCATGTTGGCATGGACAGCTTTTGGTAATCAAAGTGCGCCGATCAAAGTAGAAAATCGATTTTAATTGCAATCTAGCGATGCTCCGCGCTCGATTGTTGGCCAAGTGTGGACAGGGGGCCGCGAGGGGCAGTGAGGGCGTGGCCTGGACAGTCGCACAGTGCGTGCAATTGCTTTTTGCAGTGCTGCGACATGCGCTGGACAAAATGCCAAAAAAGGTCCAAAGCAAATATTGAATCAAAATTTTTGGATGCAGCCGCGTTGCGCTGCTCGCAATGGATGTCCCGGCCAGACATCGTCGATGTTTTGACTAATGCGTCACCACTTCCCACAGCTGCTCTCGGTACCCACTACCAGCAGGGGTATCCTCCGTACTCCACAGAGCACTCACAACAAATTCAAAGCCATTAAAACAGCGCGACAATGTCGCGCTCAAAGGCAACTCAATCCGAGGCTGTCAAATTTACAAGAGCCCAATTAGGCCACGCCCACTTACAACATTTTGCTGTGCACAAAAAGAGCGTCGGACGCGGCTACATTAATTATTGTAAATATGACAGACGACAAAGACAAAGAAAATTTACAAAATTATTAATGCCAAAAATCCAGAATATCGATTCATGTCGCAGAGCTTTAAGGTCTGACAGTCGTCGGGTATTGCCGCCGGGTTCCAGCGAGTTGGCAGTCTGCAGTGCACTTATGAGTTAAATTAATCAATGTAGTCTGAGGGTAATTTCATTTCAGACAGAGTACAGAGGTTCATAAATGGGAGAGGGGAAAATAATTTGGAGAAACACTTAAAATGTTCACTTAAAGACTGTGAATGTTTTATTTCATGAATTCAATATAATTAAAATTAAAAAAAATATTTTTATACTATTAAAAAATGTCATTTCGAGCATTATGAAAATTAAAAAATATATTTATGATGATTTATGATTATTTATAAAATATATTAATGATGCTCTTATTAATAAAATTTATTTTCATCCAATTTGCTCATTGAAATGCGTAATTTTTGTCTTTGTTGTTAAATATTATATTGTTACTTAATTTTTTGAGTAAGATATAAAATCTCAAAATTTACAAAATACCAACCAATCAAATCAATAATTTTAAATATATTTCTTGGCAAATTAAGTACATAATATATTGCTATTATTAAGGTACTACGCTATACAGGCGTTACCCTGATTTGCATATATCGTATAGTTATATGGTCAATCACTGGAATCATTAAGATAGCAATCGACGCAGGTTTTGTGATACTTCTCTTTCATCTTTCGGTGACTTCGTTTCGACTTCTCGCAGAGTGCGAAGCGTAAAGCGTGAAGCGAAGTCTGTCCGCTAAGCCCGCCCGCCCGCACGACCCTTCTGAGAAATTGCTACCTGGGCAACCGGTGCCAAATACCCGGTCGAATCAATTTTAAACGTTTTGCACGTTTTTCAAACTTCACATTTTGCATTTCCATTTTGCTGTCGAGCTGCGCGGGACGGTGGCCCGAAAACGGCCATCGACCAGGCCAATAAATTCAGCTAAAGCGACGCATCAATAAACCGTTAAATAGCGGTAACAATTTCTTTGGTTTCGTTTTGGTCTTTTGAAGTTGCTGCCGGACTCAGCAGTTCCAGTAACTGGTCTTCCCCTCCACTGCTCCTGCTTCACCTTCGTCGCGCCTGATTTATGTGTCTCTGATGTCTGCGATTTTTCAACCTGTGGTAATTTGATTTCTGCATATTTGTAGGCAACTAACCACACCCATTCTGGGTGGCAGCCCCAACCATTTACCGCACCTCTCCTTTTCGGCGCCTGCCAATTTGATTTGTATCTTTGAAATAGAATTCGAGCTTGCCAACCCCTTGCTCGATAGCTGCAGATTCTTTTTCCCTTGTGACACATGTGCAATTTCCAATTGCCGCGCCACCTGGCGGTCAGATTCGTTAGCCTTAGCTTGCGGTACTGCCAGTATAGTTGGCTAACAGTCCGAGTCACAGATTCCAGAACAGATTATTTGACACTTCAGCACGAATTCCATTTGGAAGTGTAGCACACCACTACATTACACTCCATTTTTTTAACCCGTTCGTAACAAAATCAGGCAAACGCCTTGACTGTTGTCCGTTGTTAGGTCTTTTTGCCGCAGAAGGATGATCTGCGGTTCCATCTCTCACGTACGTCATGTATCATCGGAGCGGCCTCTGTTACCTTCCACAGAGAGTTCCGACTGTCCGATGGTGCGTAAGCCCAAAATACAGCTCGTCGCCTATGCCAAGCGCTACACGGATGTTTCCCGACTGATGCGGCTCAAGTTCATCGCGCAGGTGTGCCCCGCACTGCGAGTGGAGGCTCTTGAGCTGGCCATCACCCACGTGAAGTCCACATACAATGTAAAGATGTACGAGGAGCTGTACAGGACGCTCTGCCTGGAGAAGGGGCGTGGTGGCGACATCGGATTGACGCAGTTGACCGATCAGACTGCTGCCTCCAGTTCCAGCTCGAGAGGAAGTACCAGACGCAGCATGCGCAGCGTGAACAGCAGCTTCAGCCGGGTGCTGCCATATGACGCCTACTGGGTGGAGGACAACACGATGGAGGCGGCGCTCTTGTTGCAAGAGCTCGACGCCGAGCTCAACTTCAAAAAATCCAACTCGGGCAACAACTATGTGCGCCGAATTCTCGAGGAGATCGGCGACTATCATGTAAAGAGCGGCAACCTGCAGTTGGCTGTGAAGTTCTACGCACGAGCACGTCCCTACTGCACGAGCAGTGACAACGTGATCAACATGTTCCGCAACCTGATCCGCGTGTCCATCTACATGGTCAACTGGTGGCACGTGCTCAGCTACATCGACGAGGCCAAGCAGTACGCTTCGGGCTTCCCCACTCTCGCACGGGATGTCCCCGCCCGTCTCAGCTGCGCTGCGGGCCTGGCCAACCTCGGCCTGAAGATCTACAAGACGGCGGCACATTGCTTCCTCCTGACGCCCTATGACCGCTACGACTACGACAATATTGTGGCTCGCCAGGACGTCTCCTACTATGCGGGCTTGTGTGCCCTGGCCACGCTGGAGGAGGAGATGCTAGAGTTCGGCTGCCTCAACTCGGAGTCCTTCAAGCCGTTCTTCGAGTCATCGCACAACATGTGGAATACCCTGGCGTATTTCCTGTGCGGCGACTTCACGAACTGCGTGCGCCTACTGCACGAGGTCGAGGACTACGTGAGACTGGACGCCTATCTCGCCCCCCATGTGGACACACTGTACGACAAGATCATGGCCAGGATTCAGAGGAAAAGTAAAGGGAGCATGGTAATGATCAAGAGCTCGAGTGCCATCTCTGACGAGGTAGACGCAAAAAATAAGAATCGTACTAGTCTCGTCTACTAAAGCGAGTTTTAGTAGTTTTTGTGATAGAAAGTGATGTTTCTCAACAGAACACGACAACAGATAGGTAGATTCAGAAAGTAAATAGCAGTATTTAAAGTTAAGGCTGTGTACATTTTTGTATCAACTCGAGTCAATAATCCCATTCATTCTCGTCGGCAGAATCTTCGGGTTGATACTTAGTCTTATCAACATATCGTACATCGATATACAGAAGGTCAGTGAAGTTGCTTGTTAAGGCTTTCATAGCAGTATAGTCTAAGGCGATATAGTTGCTTTCGTAGTGCTGCAGAAGGTGCTTCATATCTTCATACTGGGACAACTTGATGAAGTCGACTACGCGTACCCCGCAGTTGTAAGACGAGTGGGTCTTCGAATAAATGTAGAGAC
Organism: Zaprionus bogoriensis; assembly: GCA_035046045.1. Classification (NCBI taxonomy): domain Eukaryota; kingdom Metazoa; phylum Arthropoda; class Insecta; order Diptera; family Drosophilidae; genus Zaprionus; species Zaprionus bogoriensis. Next base: position 19,213 of record JAWNOI010000214.1, read on the forward strand.
GACAGCCGAGATTACTGGGGAAGTCATTGATGCTTAAAATCCAGAAAATATATATCAAGTCCGTCGGGTCTGGTTGACTGGCTAATTCTATTAAAGTATCGCGTGAAACGACGCTCAACATGAGAGCACAGGGCAAATGCTCCGCGAAGTACAAGTGATTCGCCGAAAGGCCCACGTTGAACTGGTGACTCGGCGTGGCTCCGTTCGGGGAAGAGTTACGCTGCAGTGCAAGCATATTCAGGCAGTAGTCTTGGCTCGCCTTGTAGTAATCGGCATAGACAATGAGTATCAGTCGATCCATTAACCAGAGCTCTTGCATGCGACGACAATGATTGCCCAAGAAGTGCGCCATGAAATTTCTGTCGTGCAGTGAGCCCTCGCAACCCTCCAATGGACAGTGGTTGGTTGAGTATTGCGGCTCAGAAATATCTAAGTTTAGAGGCTTTTTGAAATCCGTCTCAGTGGCTAAGTAGTCGAGATGGGGAATTCTTCCATTTTCATAGAGTTCATCTATCATTTCTATGTTGGAAATGAATATCGCAGTTCCTCCCTTGGCTGCGACTTTAGCTCGTTTCTGGGCCTGAACCAGAGACTCATTGTACAGAGACAGCAGCTGGCTTTCGTGAGAGAGTATCCAATATACCAGGTCTAGATATACGATAGTATCTTCCAATAGATTCATTTTGTGATCTTCAGCGAAACGCTCCAGGCTGAAGACCGCGAATCGAGAACGAAGTACGAAACTCCGTTCGATGGGATAATTTCGCTGATTGGAATTTTCGTAGAGTACGTGGCAATAACTGCTGACCATATAGCGAGCTATGAGTTCACTTATTGGAAGCTTAGCTTCTTGACTATATACCTGATTATTAGCATCCCTGTAAGCCAGAAGTCGCTTATCGAGAGACTCATATGGAAGTTGGCTTAATTCCTGTTGCTCCACTAGCATTTGGGTCGGGTAGAACCCATCGAATAAGTGCCATGAAAAGACAGATTCATCATCAATAGTCCGTGAACGATAGAAATGCACAAGATATTTGAAAATGTTCGGATTCAGTTCATAATCGGCTTGACTGAAAACATATTCCGCGAAGTGCTTCAAGACTTGAATCGCATGGGCTTCCAGCTTAAAATGTCTGCGAAAATCCCCAGTATTATTGGAAAACGTTTCCTTAATCACCATTGAAGATTTCCCATTTGGAAAAACTGTGATAAAGTTATTGACTTTTCCACCTATGGTGTACTTATTCGCAGTAGGATTCCTGCGGCGTTCATCGACACCAAGCAGCAAGCCATTAAGAGTGGTTTCTTTCGTATAACTCTTAGGTTTGGTATGAACGGGCACCTTTTTAGGTTTGACCTTTGGCTTAACATGTTTGCGGTATGCTTTATATCTGTCCTGTATTGGGCGAGGTTTCCAAAGAATTGACTTTCGCTCGCTGCTTCGATAGGCAAAGGGTGTCAGACTCAGTGGGGTCTCTACCGGCTGGTCGCGCTGGGTTGCACCACGCGGAGACTTGCGGTCTAAGTTTATAATCGAACATTTCAACTCGGGGGACCAATAAGTATTCGAATTTGTAACATCCAACTTATCGCACTTAACTCTAAGTGTCGAATTGCTTATCGCTTCCTCTGATGGCAAGCCTATGGAATCAACTGTCATATGCGAAATGGTGATATTGCATATAGTTTTATCCGACTCAGTAAATTCTTTTCGAAGTTTTGTTTTCTCACTAATTGTGTCCTCCGAAAGTGATGGATTGGTAATCGTTTCCTCAGATAGCGAGACATCAATATAAGAAATGGAGTTATTAGATATAGTTTTGTCTGACTCAGCGATTTCCTCTTGCAATATTCTTTTCTCAGTATTTAGGTTAGCCGAAAGAGAAGAATTTGTAATCGTTTTCAGGGGTTCAGTTTTAATATGAGAAATGGTGGTATTAGATATAGTTTTGTCTGACTCAGTGATTTTCTGTGGCACTAATGCCTTCTCAGTAGTAATGTTATCGGATAGTGATGTATTGGTAATTATTTTCTCCGATGGCGAACTCAAGGAATTAGTTTTTTCTGAAACAACGAATTCTTGTTGTAATATTATATTCTTCCCAATGATTTCATCCGATGAAGTCTCTAGTCGTTTTTTTTGCTGATTCTTTAATATTTGATCAATTAGGCTTGGTGATTCGGGAGAACTTGAAAGTTTTTTTGGCGGATTCGGTTCAACCACTATGGAAAGGGAATTATAGATTTGGGTAATTTCTCGTTCAGAAATTGTAATTACCCGCAGTTGATGCAATAAATGGACTTGGTGCTGAATTGTCCTCAGCAGAGGTTATTGGAACAGATGTGGAAGAAGACATCGTGGATTTGGGACGTAAGGTTGCCTTTTAAATACTTTGCAAATACTTTCTATATATTTTGTACTATGTTGATGTTATATACTAAGCGCCTTTTCAGTCGGATACTTGAAAAAAGTGTGAAGTTGTTTTCTTAATCCCTCTAGACTTCATGCTGATCAAGCTCGTATAGTCCCTCTATTTTATTTTCAATACACACACGATTGTTGTTTTGTATCAGGTTTTTAATAAAAAAGTTTCTGGCTAAAATACTAGCTAACGAACTACTTGAACAATCGGAATACCAAGGAGAGCAACTCGCAGGGACTGTCATTTACTTTCATTAGTTGTGGCCCGAAATATTGCATTCCTAACTTTTGGCAACAATAACAAACAACAAAGTTGTCAAGAGAAAGGGCAGAGAAGAACTTGGTAGGAGGATGATGCAGAGGGAACCTCTATGATGCAAAGTTTTTAGCTTTCTCTTTCTCTCTCTTTCTCATTCCCTGTTCAGCTCTCACACTTCACTCTGTTGTTGCTTTTGTGCTGCGCACCTTTTACAGTTTTTGGCACTTTTCTTGCCAACGAAAATTGTTACCCTGCCCCGTCGGCCCTTACCCCGGCAGTAGGGCAGGTAGGTTTTTGCATAGACATTCGCATATTTTGTGCTGCCGCTGACAGAGAGTGGAGCGTAAGCCGGGCAATAACTATGAACATGAATGCGAAACGGAAGAGCGGGAAGAACGAGAGGCCAGAAAAGGGAAGAGGCACATGACGAGAGAACGCAGCGCAAATATTTTTATGAAAAGCGTGTGATTTTCATGCTGCTTTTTATGCGACTTTTGTCGCCGAGTCTGCGGGTCGCTCAGCTAAAGAGAGTAGTTTGGGTGTTATATTCGGTAAGGTACAAACCGTAAAATCGGGTATTGCAAAAATGTACACAATGCGAGAAAAATTGACAAGCTTTTTAGTCAGGGTATTCCCAGGTCGGGCAATAGCTCAACGCGCTCTTCTGCATTATCATCTTCTAACTGTGACAAAAGTCGGCGAATGAAATTTGCTTCAGCTACAACAGCAGCAGAGGAAGCAGCAACAAAAAGCAACAACAAACAACATAATTAAATTTTCGTGTGCTCAGTAGAACGAATGAGCGAACTTGGCGTTCACAAAGAGCCCGAAGGATGCGTTGAAAGCAGAGCCAGTGAGGTGCCACGCCCAGCAGCGCCCACGTGCTGCATTCCGTTGAGCTAGTGCTCAAAAGATTGACGCAAAATCATGAAATATTGCACAGTTGAAGTGATTTTTATGAACTCTTGAAAAGTAGCCCGGTACGCAGAAGGAAGCGACGCTAACGAGCTTAAAGATAAGGCGCAGAAATGTGCATAGAAATTCTCCCAAACACAGAGTACAAAGGGCCGGACGAGGTGGGAGACGGTATTCGAGAAAGAGCAAGAGAAAAAGAGATAGAGAGAGAGAGAGTGAGCGAGATAGTAGCAACATGAGAGAGCTTGTTTGTGGACACAAGACCGGACTGGATTTGGCATATTTCAAGCGAATTTGTGAAAAACTTGAATTTCTTTTTAGATTTTCAGTGAAAATGAAAGTGAGGCATGCAAATTTGCGCACCCGAAACTTTTAACGCACTATATATATGATTCAATTATTCAAGACGGAGAAAAATCTGCAAAATAATTGAAATTTTTGCATTATTTCGTTTTGATTTTATTTAAATTTTCTGACACTTTCGGAAGAGAAAAGCCTGGCAGACGCCCGCCAGTCCGACCGACTCGACGCTGACCCAGCAAATGTATCTGACTTCTTATCTCGGCCAACTTTGGCCAGACATTGTGTTGAGTAATTCCTTTGTAATGCGGAAGGAAGCGCAAAACAACACTGCACAGCGACTTCCTGCGTAGAGCGGACTAGGGAGGAGGTGGACAGGAGGGTGCCAAGTCGGGTACTGGGAATAGAAGATGCGACTTAAGAACTTTAAAACAAAACTGACCTACTACATTGAGCGTAGCTGGGTGCGAGAGAGCTCTACGGGCTTGGGTTCAGGTTGGAGCAAGATAAATTGCTGCAGTGTTTAGTTAATACTTGTGTGCCCCGACCGTACGCTGCCCGCTCTCCCTGTCAGTGCCCTGAACCAGCACGCATTCAGAGAGAGTATCAGCAGCAGTAGCAGCAGCAGCAGATGGCCAGACAAGTTTATATTTTGTTGCATTGACTTCCGCTAAAGATGCTAAACTAAAAGGAATTTTTTGCCAGGACTTCGAGCCAGGAGCAGGGTCAAAAGCTAGAGCTGGACCAGAGTAAACAGGAAAAGTCAAACAGAAATTAAACGCAGCTGGGCAAGCTCAAATGCTGCACTGAGAGAAAAGTAGGGGCCATAGAGAAATGTTTAAAAATATTTCATAGCTTGCATATTATGAAACTTGTAATATGTGAAGACTTCGAAATATTTATATAGGTATATTTCCAACTTACAGATCTCAGCCGTTAAGTGCCAAATTTGGCACGCATGTTGCTGTAGATCATACCAACATAAAAGTAATTTTTAATTTTGGCCAGCACTTAATCAAGAATTTATTTTACAAAAACATGTCTAGCTTCTTTCACTCATTTGACTTGGAATTAGGTTGTTGGCTTTTATGCTTCGAGCTGGGGCTGATGACAGCTGAGAAACATTGATTTTTCATTTGGCTCCAAGCTAAGGAACTTTTCACACACCTGATATGTAATCGGAAACTTGGAATTCTGTTAATTTGTGTGAGCTGTCAGGCCGTTGTTTTTCCAGAATTTTTACATTATTTGTTTTGCAATGGAAGCGGTTCGTATATCAGGATGCCAAATTGTGATGCAGCTGGTGAGGATTGGCATTGTTGCAGCCGTAACCTACTATTGTGCCAAGTGGATTGTCAGCTCGATGGACCCCACCAGCAAGGCCAAGAAGAAAGCCAAGGAGCTGGCCCAAGTACAACTGAAGAAGCTCAACTCGATGACCAGCAAGAGCAAGAAGCTCAAGCTGAAGGACTTCAACAGCTACGAGCTGATGATCGCCTCGCACCTGGTTGCGCCCATGGACATCGATGTGAGCTGGGACGATATTGCCGGTTTGGATGGCGTTATTCAGGAGCTACGCGAATCCGTTGTCCTGCCGGTGCGTCACAGTGATCTCTTCCAGGGCTCACAGCTCTGGCGCCCGCCCAAGGGCGTGTTGCTCTACGGACCGCCCGGTTGCGGCAAGACACTGATCGCTAAGGCGATTGCCAAGGAGGCTTGCATGCGCTTCATCAACCTCGACGTGGCCGTCCTCACCGACAAGTGGTATGGCGAATCGCAGAAGCTGGCTGCTGCTGTCTTCACCCTGGCCAATAAGCTGCAGCCCTGCATCATTTTTATCGACGAGATCGAATCGTTTCTGCGCGTTCGCGCCTCGGGAGATCACGAGGCGACGGCCATGATGAAGACGCAGTTCATGATGCTGTGGGATGGCCTGATCAGCAACTCCAGTTGCTCGGTGCTGGTGCTGGGCGCCACGAATCGGCCGCAGGATCTCGACAAGGCCATATTGAGGCGCATGCCGGCCCAGTTTCACATTGGGCCGCCGCTGGAACGCCAGCGCTTGGCCATACTGCAGCTGATACTGCAGCACGAGCAGCTCAATCCATCGGTGGACCTGAAGCGTCTGGCCAACCTGACGCCCGGCTACTCGGGCTCCGATCTGCGCGAGCTTTGTCGCCATGCCAGCATCTTTCGGATGCGTCAATTCATGCACGGCTTGATGATCCGCGAGAATGGGACCGATGACAAGGAGGAGGAGGAGGAGGAGGAGCAGCAGACACTGGATGAATCGAATCTGATTATTAGTATGGACGATTTGCTGAAATCTCTGGTGGCCATGGATCTATCCAAACTACAGACAGCCTGTACATACTTGGCGAAGAATATCGATCTGGACTAAACACAGAACTGACCCGAATGATTTCGGAATCACTTTTCAAATTTGGAACGTCGAAGAGTTTTACGCATTTGTTTGATATTATTTCGTTGCTATAAGCCCATTCAAAATTGCCCCCACAAACTTTCGTAGAGAGAAAAATTGAGTTTGTAGCAATTAAATTATGGTTTCCATATGCTTTGGATCTTAACTAGGAGCATGCCTTTAGTTTATTACTCAATATTATTTGCTGCTGGGCTACAGATCCTAACTAAGTTTTAGAAATAAAGTCTTGCTGTACAAAATCGAACTCATATGGACGTACGGGATTCAGCTGTGGGGCACAGCCTCTAAATCTAACATAGAAATACTGCAATGCTTCTAAAACATTGCTCTACGAACCTGGTGGCCCACAAGCCTCTTTGGATTCCTAGTGTAACCGAAGAGGTTAAAAGGTACGGCTCGAAATACCAGTAGCTACTGGATCGACACTAGTCAACAACGCCGACGACTGAAAAGGCACCACCCTCTTGATCTTCCCTTTACGCTGCTCAAGCAGTGGTAGCTAACATATCCTTATAGATGTCCCCTAAATATAAATAATTTTCTGCCATTCCCTTCATCATAGCATTTACTTATTCTTACTAGATAGATAGATTTTAAATAAAAAAAATAAACAAAACAATTATTTATTATTTATTTTTTGTTCAATTAATTTTTTTTTTATTTATTTTTATTTACAATCTATCTTCCATATCTAAAGACAATAAGTAAAGTATTTGAATAATAATAAAAATAATAAGTAATTAATTGAATCATAAATTAATTTGTCTAAGGAGATTATTTACTTTTAAGCGTGTAAGCCCTGTATATTTAGCTTACATATTTGAATAATTCAACCTTCTGCCTCAGATTAACTTACTGGCTCAGCAATGAAAACCATTTTTTCAAGTCGAACGTTCTATCGGCTTGTTCAGTTGCAGCTGCGATGGATTAGTTAGCTTACATTCCAAACAAATATTTTGCTGTGTACTCGAGGAACAGAAGCGTGAAGAGCAGGCAGGCACTTCGCCAGCCTCTTTCACTTCCAGCCTAGCCAATATTTTTCGCATTTCATGGAATGCATGAAGAGGTAAGAGTGAGAGAGAGCAAAAGATAGAGAGAGAAAGCAGCTAAAAAGAAATCAAAATAAGAACAGCTACGACAAAACAAAAATCTTTTATGTAAAATTGAATATTCATAAGTTGTGCCACACAGCAGCAGCAGCAGCTCAGGCTGTAGCAGCAGCTGAAGCCTCACTGATGTTGCTGTTGTTCAAGTTGTTGTTGCTGCTGCCGCTGTTGTTGCTGCTGTCGGACGGCTATGGCAGTTGATTGTTTTTTTGTGTAGTTCTGTTTGGCTGAGTGAACCTGCAGACGCTCACACGCACAAGCGCATGTACGCGCACACACACACATACACGCGCAGAAGTTGCCGTTGTTTGCTATTTTGTCATGCAAATTGTATTTATTGCGGCGAGAAGCAACAGCAGCAGTAACAGCAACAGCAACAGCAACAGCAACAGCAACAGCAACAGCAACAACAACAACAACAGCAGCCACAACACCGACTGAGAGACAACGCCGCGCTGTTGTAATTGTTTGCTATTTGTCATAGTGTGTGTGTGTGTGTGTGTGTGTGTATGTGTGCGAGTGTGCATGTGTGTGCCATCTGCATGCTGTGTGTGCTTTTGTAAACAAGAAAATTGACTGCCGACGGCGTCGCGGCTCGGCGAGCACGCATTTCTATGCAGAAACCGGCAGCCGCCGCAACAACAACAACAACAACAACAACTGCAAATGCAACTAAGCAACAGTACAGTCAATCAACAGCGCACTGCGAAGTCAAGATGGCCAGGCCATCGATCAAATATGCCGAGCATCACACGCGCCTCTCCCACTGCTGCGCGCAAAAGTATGCTACGAAAATCGAATTATGCCCAGCGCAACGCGCTTTACGCCGTTTCTTTTTTCATAGAGCAGACAAATTTATATGAAAAACCTCTTTAAAAAAATATTTAAAATTTTTTTGAATTTCCGATTGTTTTCTAAAATTTTTTTGTGCATTTATTTATTTATTTTTTTTTGGTTTTTGGAACATTTTGCAAAATGGATTGCGACTTTAGTTGCTGCTCTACGCACCTGTTGAGCTCGGCAAGCATAGAACAATTGCTTCTTAAAGAGAAAGAGAGGGAAGAAAGCCTAGAAAGAGAAAATGATTTTTTGTACTACTTTTAATAAGTTTTTGAATTTTTATATATAAGTAAAGAAAGCTTTGAATTAAGAAGAGACTTGACTACTTGCCAAGTATTTTATTTATATTTTAATGTTGTGATCTCTTCGATTCAATGCACTTTTCGCGAAGCAGCGGCATCGAACAGCTATGATTGCTCTATAAGTAGTTTTGCTCCCTCTTCCTCCCTATGGATGATAGGCATGTAGAGTGCATGCACTAATTTGATCTGCAGTCGCAGATTTTACGATTGCATTGCGGCCACTTTGGGTTTATGCTTCTGTCGTAAAAGTGCTCCGTGCCGCGCCTCGCTCCTTGGCCAGATGAGGCCACTGAGTCGCCTGCTAAAAGTCATAATTGCGCCAAGACTAACTTTATGGCCTCCCCTCGCTCTGCCCGGGAGCCACAATCAATTTACATACTCAGTCGATAAATTTTAATGCAGCACACGCAGAGCAATCCTTTGCAGGCTAATTCCGACTGGGCTATTAACATAATCCAGGAGAGAAGCAGAGCGAGAAAGAGTGAGAGTGAGAGTGAGAGCGTGGAGCGCAGTGCGAGGAGAGTGCGTCGTTCAAATCCATCAAAGTTTTTGAGTATCTGCTCCACGCGGAAGGCAGGCAGGCAGGCAGGCTGACAGGCAGGCAGCTGATGATGCTGATGAGAATTGTGAATGCGAATGTGAAGAGCAATGGGAATGAGTGCGTGTGTGCGGGTGTGAGTGCGGAAATGAGCACGAGAATGAGTACGAGAATGAGTTCGAGAATAAATTCCAGAATGAGAATGGCAACGTGTGGCAAATAAAACTGAACATCGTAAAATGGGCCACGAATCTTGTTTAGAACTTGAGCACCGGCAAGAGGTTTATGGGCGCATTTGGGAATTCATTTGGAAGGAGAGACTGGCTGACAGAGAGAGAGGGAAATGGGAAGAATGGATTTTAGTTCTGCGTCAACATTTATAGTCAGCAATTTTCGATTGTTCCGTCCTTGCAAATTGGCTTGCAATTTCCGAGGTGTGCAGCCAACTAGTTGTTCCCATGTGCTCTACTATTTCCACTCAAGCAACTGTTCCCACTGTATCGCAAAGGTCTTTCGATAATGTGCTTATAAAGGCTCTTTCCAACATTTCCATTTCTACTGTTCTGACTCCAAGCATTCTCGACTGCTCCCACTTATCTTCCTGACTGAAAAAAAATCTCAACTATTTCCACTAATTTACCTGCCGCTGTCAACTAACTTTTCGCACTTAGACACGCCTCGCCCGATTATTATCCATTCTAATTGAGTTGCAACTCGGTTTTGCGTGTGTTTTTTTGATCAACTGCGTTATTTATGGGGACATGCCTCGACGCAACGGGGACAAACGAACGACAATTGTTTCGCATAATCGTAAGTGGCTTTCGCGCAATTTATTGAATTATTAATTAACTGCAATTGCAATTGCGTAATCAAATTGAATATTACAGCTGTCATCGAGTGGCCGGACCGAGCCGGGGCTGTCATTAAATTATTTTAATTACATTCATAATTTAATTGATTTTAATGCTGCGGCAGAGCATCTCCTGCCCGCTCTCTTCATCTCCGCTCTTTTGGCTTAGAATAATTGCCGACATTTGACATTAATTAAACTTTTCTGGCGAAGTTTAAATATTTAATTGTGAGTGTCATTTGGTGCCGTGCTTTTTTTGTGTTGCACTTCGCATTTTTCTCTTTTTTCGAACTTCCTATAACTAATTTTATTATTGCACATTAATCATGCGCCGCCTGTTAATAAATATTAATGGCCAATAGCCGCCCGGCCAATCGCTAATTTAAGCCATAAAATTGCAACAACATTTGCATTAAAATGCCCTGATTTATGGCGACGCGAGCGCCGCAAAAAACAAGTTTATTTAAAAGCGAATAAAAAAAACACACACATATACGCACACAAAATGTGTACAAAAAATATAAATAGCAATTAATTATTTGGCAGTTAACTATGGGTAGAGGAGCCAGTCGAAGTGTCGATGCTCTTACTAAATTTATTTCTATTATTTTGAAAAGGTTTGAGTATTTTTAATAAGCTAAACAAAATAAAAAAAACTGGAGCATGTGAAATTAATTTTTATGTTCTCATATTTTTATTTATTTCAATTAAATTATAATATTTCAAAATAAATACATTTTAAAATTTTACAATTTATTATAAGCATGTTTTAACTTTCCGCTGAAATAAATATTATAAATATTAATATTTAATATAAAGAAGTATTTTAAAATTATGAAGTGTTATTTTCATTTTCTTTTACGCTCTTTATATGGTTGTCTTTATTTTTTGAACTTTAAGAAAATTACGTTAGAATTAAAAAAAAATTAGAATTCTATGGATAAACTTAAAAAAAAAAGAATAGCTTGTGCTTTAAAAAAATGTTTGACAATTAAGAACAAATTTTAAAAGTGTGTTTAATATTGTCAAATAATTTTTAATATTTTGTGACTTTCAGATAAATAAAATAATTAGATTTTATTTGAACCCACTTAACTAGTTTTTATACCTTAAAAATTTCAACAGTCCTTTTAATTGATTTAAAAATATTTATTTATTTTAATAATTCAATTCATTTCAATTTCACTATTATTTCCGTTCCCATCAAGGGTATAGAGTCCGTCGTTTGAATCGTCCTGCAGTCGAGTCTGTTGCCCATTGGGGCCAGTTGGAGACTTCATGTCCAGCGTCCTTGCTGGCGGTCATTAAATGCATCTGCGTGCAGCGAAAAAGAGACTAAAAATCGTTTAAAAAGATACCCAGAGAGGGAATAGAGGAATATATAGTACTACAGTGAGGAGACACTGCATAGGACAGAGAGTGGGAATTGAACAAAGACATAGACAGAGGGGGAACGAAATGAAAAGGGAGAGCGGCAGCGAGGTGGCAAGGCCGCAAAAGGAGGTGCCAGTTCCGCTCAGACCATTTCCATTTCCTTTGGCCATTTCTAGAATTTGCATATTTCATGCCACAATGTATAAAATTCATATTTATAAATCTTTTAACTGCACAAAACACAAACGGGACGCATCAAAAAGCCAACGGACAGAAGTGAAAAATGTGCAAATAGGAAATGAAAATGCTAAAAAAACAATAACAACAACAACAAAAAAGCAGAAAAAACAAGAAAATAATAAAATGAAGCAAAAGTAGGGGAGGCAGTGGAAGCAGGCATAGAGTAGCAGGACGGAGCAGCAACATTCGCATTCGCCTTCACACTTTGCGCATAAAAAGGAGACATAAAAATGTGTTGCAACTCCGAATTGAATGAATGAATGAATGAATATGACTTGGCCACACTCCCAAGCGCAGCCGCTGCCCTCGCCCCTGCCACTTGCCACGCCTTGCCAGGCACACAATAAAAATACTTGCCTCATAGTTATGGGCAAGCTGAGCAGTTTCTGGCACGGCGCTGTGATTTTTCATTTGGCCACCACCGGGCACGGGCACCGGCCAGAGTCCGCCTTCATCTCCATCTCCGCATCCGTATCCTTCGCCATTGCCCTCGTCTCTGCTCGTGTCCAGCTCCGTCCGGGGCAACAGTTGTGTCAACGACGGCAGCCAAAAAGGCAACGCGTGCTGCATGCAACTGCAAAAGTGGACGGACGGACGGACGACGGACAATCCGGAGACAGAGGAGGAGGAGAGAGAGAGGTCTAGGACTTGGGCCCGGTCTCAGAGAACGCTGCACAACAGACTACGCTCAGTTGCATTTATTAAAAATTTTGTTTAGCTTTTTAGCCGCATGCAACTTTCTTTTTTGGGCATATGAATAATAAATTCGTTTCGCAGCTTGAATTTGTTTATTTTTGTGCGGCGGACGCGCAGTTAAGCCCCCTGCGGAGGGATTTATTGCGATTTCATTGGAGTTAAGAGTTTTAGCTAACTTGTTAGGGGAACTATGAATTACCTGCTATTAGAGTATTTCTTTTACAATCATAGTTTTTGATAAGAAATAACTGGCATGTCTTTGTTGAAAATATCTCTCAAGTAAGGATCACTTCTACTATATAATATATATAAATATAATATAATATATGTACAATATATATTTTAATATTATTATTATAAGAAATCAGGGAGTTTACACCAAAAATAAAATGAGGTATAATTTAAACCAAGAATATTTTGTTTCTAGCTATAGTATTATTATATTTTATATATAATATTCAAAACATTAAAATTGTACATTATATATTTTCTTGAGCTTCCTTTTAGTAAAAACCTTGCAGCGCAAATACCCAAAATTTCGGTATTAATATCCAATTCAAGTCCAAAGAGACGTGATTCTTTATTGAACTCTCTGCAAGCTACCCATATACCCTGCACATTTGATATACATTTAAAATTCATGGCACTTTTATTGCCCGCACAGAGGCAGCTGCACTGAATTTGTAGTACAGTGTAGACTGGTTCGTGTGGGTATTTCCACTTTTTTCTTTGAGTTTTGCATTTTTTTTTTTTTGTTTTTTTCCTTTTTGGATTTCAGAGCGCATTAATTTTTGCTTGGCACGCGTCGTTGCAGGCAGCTGCGTGTGACTTTTTGGCTGTCGCTGAAATTAGCGTAGCATTTAAGCAAACATACACACATGCACACTTGAGCTCACACATACACACACCGGCGCACACACACACACCAGCAGAGCGAGAGTCAAATTAACTGGTGTCTCCTTTTAGGGCGTCGACGTTGCACTTTTCCCCGACTTTGCTGAGGATCCACAAATTGGGCAGGCCCAAAGAGCAGAGCTCGCCCTCCAAGTTCCCATATCCCCTGCTCGTTTGCCACTTTTCGATTCCCCGTGCAACCGTTTGTTGCAGCCTGTCATCAACTCTGCCGGCTGACTACAAATTTGCGCTGCGCTGCGTATGATGCGGCCTCTCCTCCCGTCTTCTGTCTTCTGTCTTTGGGGCGTTCTAATTAGCCTCGACTTGACACAACGTGCAGCCGACTTCTCTTTCCTCCGCTCACTCCCGTCTTCTTCCTGCGTGACCGAAACAATTATGCGCCACTTAAGCGCAGTTATAACAGTCGCTAGTTCAAGTCCCTTCCAGACTCTTCACAGATAGGAAATTGACCTTACTTCACTATTGAGTGTCGTAGGTCTTTCTCAGAATATACCCCACTCGCCACTTTATTTTGAGAATTTGGTTTTAGCAGCGCTATATGTATGTTGGAGGTTCGAAAGCCGAATAATATAAAAATTATCATAATATTAAAATTAATTACTAATTTAAATTAATATTAGAAAATTAAAAAATAAATCTCTTGAAACATATATATGTTTACATAAATGGAATAAAATAAATAAATGTAAAATCATTGCAACTGCAAATACTCAATCCAAACTTCTCTAATTAAAGCACATATTTTCCGTAAATTGAGAAATCATCCAAAGAATTGGTAAATCTCACAGGCGGAAATTAAAAACGAATCAAATAACCGAATACTTAAAGGTTACCAATCTCCAGCCCCAGGAACGAGGCGGAGGCGCCCCTCCATACCGCGAAGCCCATTAAACTCGCCCACACAGCGAAAATTTTTAACGCTGACTCCATTAAAAGGAAAGCGGAAAAAAGAAGAAAATTGCAAGCAAATTCTCGACTTGGCAAAATGAATGAGTCTGGCCAAGTGCGAGGGAGTGCGAGCGACCCCGATTGAGTTCGATGATGGTTGCATGGGGCGAGAGACCATTGTAAACTAGCCAGACCATCAGCTAAGCCAATAATCAGGACTGGGGCGGGGCGGTTAGTCGGCAGTCGGCAGCTAATTTATTACGAACATTTAACAAGCATACTCCAGGGAGGCTTCAGGAGGGCTTCGGCGAGGCTCTAAGGGGGCTTCGGGGAGGCCGCTTTGATTTATTAGGTGTGTGGTGCCGTTTTTTTCTTTTTTTGTGTTTTCCTTTAAAAGAAGAGCACAAAAATTTGGCCAACTGGCGGAGCGAGGAAATGCCGAAACACTAATGTGAATGTAATTTGTAGTTAATGTCTTGCCCAGCAACGTGGGCAGTACCAGTTTTTCTGCTCGACTAGCAGGCTTCAAGGCGTTTTAATTGCTGGAACATGGGCTAAACCAGACTGGGAGAAACGTAGGCTGCAGCTGGCGTCAAAGTAACTGCGAAGATTTAGCGTAGTATATGGAACTTACTTTCTTATACTTAATTGCTGGCAGAAGTCTCATACTTTGCTAGAATAATAATGTCTGCTTTACAGTTTTCAGATTTGCTTTTAAGTCCGAAATAATTGAAAAATAATTGTAAATAAATAATTGAAAAAATTAAATTAAGTTCTGGAGTTAATAAAAAAATAGTATACATTTTATGATTATATTGTAAAATTAAATCTAATTTTAAAATATTAGTAGATGGTATTAAAAATTTTGAATATTGTTTTAAATATTAAATTACCATCAAAATGGCAGCAAATAATCAAAGACGGTACATACAGCACTTAAATCGGACAATGCAAACTTTATTTGAATAATATTCTAAGATCAATAAAGAAACCAGTATATCATTACCAACCTAATATTAACACTGTACAGAATTCTTTAAAAATAGAGATTTTAGAAAATTAAAACTTAACTTAACTTAAAAGTAGATCCAAGTCTCATTAACTCAACAATTGCGAGCGTTAGGATGTACCTTTAACGCTTTAAGTGGGAATTTCATAGCAGATATCGAAGCTCCGGAAGTCATCAGACTCCACTCCACTCTCCAGTGCTCTGTATCACTCTCCTTAGCTGCACTCTCCACTCTCGCCGTTGTGCTGTGCTGCTGCCGCGACTTTGGTGCTCTGCTCTGTGCGACTTTGGATGCCATTAAAGTCCATAAATCACAACATGGCATAGAAATAAATCAACCCTTTATTATCAACACATCGCAATGTTTGTTATCGAAAGGGTTATTTATAGTGCTCCAGGGAGCAGGTCAGACAAAGAGCGAAAGCCATGGCCGCCCGGCGGACGAGCCGCTTGTGTAATTTCCAACCGGAGACTTGTTAATATTATAACGGAATTAAAAGCGCCCAGAGTTCAGAGTTCAAGGTTGTCACGGGGCCAGAGTCCAGGCGCTGACCGCGTTGCCTACTTTCCAGCCACTGGGCTGCCAGTCCTCTCCATGTGTGTGCGTGTGTGTGTGCTGTTGAGCTCATTAAGCAAATCACATTATTTACTCATAAGAATACTGAGCATTTACAGTGCACTAACCCGCCACACACGCCCTGACAGTCCCTGAAGTACCAGCTTCATTTGCTCGCAATTCAAAAGGCTGAAAAGACTCACAGTCTGACGGACTGACGGACTGACAGACTGACTGACTGACTGCGTGTGAAGAGGACTCACATGCCAAATGAATACATCATTAGCTGCATGAAATGTCCTTATGCAACACACACACACACACACACACACACACGCACACACACACCGACAACAACAACAGCACAAGTGGCCAATGCCGAGTGTAGAACTGGAGAAGCTCGCAGGGATCCCTCGCTCTGCTTGCCGTGCTGCGAGTTGCCCTAGCTAAGCTACTTAAACTGCTCAACTTTGAAGTGCTTATGCAAGTTGTTAACTAATTATCTGAACTGACTGTCCGCCCCCTCGCCAACCACTCCCCCTGCCGCCCCCTTGAACACATAAAGCCAATTCGATTTGCCTGCGAAAATCTCAATTAATATGCAAAAGAAATACCCTGCAATCGAGCCAAGCGCAGACTAACAGACAGGCCTGTGTCTGAGGAAATCTTGTAGCCCGGAAAGGGAGAGACAGAGAGGAAAAGCGCAACATAGAAAGATGCCACTCCAATTGGCACGGTAAGTGTCTGATAAGAATATTGCCATGGAAATGCTACTCGACGTAACGCAGGCAACACACACACACGCACACACACACATACTGAAGCACCTTTTGCCACAGAAATCTCGTATGATAATTTACCGTGTTTGTTTTATAAGACTATTAGGAGACTCGAAAGCAATTAAGGCTTGCCAAAAGGCAAGCCAAGTATGTTATAATTTATGTAGGCAAGGCCCGGCCAGGCCAAGACGTACTTTGTCGCCACGTTTATCGGCAGGGCACTAAGCAGCTTGTTGACAAGCAAATTGCGGCATAAATTCAACTCGCAATGCAAATCGTATATGGAAATAATTTTTACAGTTCTGAGAGAAATATTTCGTAGCGCCTGTCGATTGGCAGACAGTTAGATAGGCCTATAAATACCTCTTTTGGGTTTAAATATGGGTACTATGTCGATAAATTATTTGTGAATTTGCTCTTTTGGTTCTAAAATTTTATTTTATTGGATCTTTGGAAACTTAGGAGACTCTTTTTTTTTACGCCTTAAATAATTCCCTATGACTATACCATACTATCTGCTTTGTGAAACTATGAAATTGTTGTATCGAGCCAAAAGTTTTATTAAATTGGATCTTTGGAAACTTAGGGGACTATTTTATTTGAAAACCTTAAGCAATTTTATCTGACTAAACCATACTAATTGAGTCAAAAAATTAAAAAATTCTCGATCTCCTTTCCTTACCCTTTTTTTTAAATCAGTCCTAACTTGTTTATACCATTCACCCATTAAAATTGGCTAAGCAAGCAGAATAAGCTATGTGGTCTGCCATAGGGTATATACGATCAGCAGTCGTTTTAATCATGTCCATGTGTATGTTATTGTAGGTGTTGGGCTGTACGTGTGAAAATAATTAAATTTTCTATCATAATTAAAAATTGCGTTCGATATCCGCGCAAATTCTATAGCAGCGACGCAGTGCCAAGTGCAGAAATCGAACAGAAGCAATGCAGAAATCATATCGAACTGCCGTGATCTAGTATTTCCCAAAACGCGCCGAGCGAATTTCCGTTCTGCTTCCATTCCCCCGAAGGGGCGTGGCGACTACTCGGAACTGTCGCTGATAGAATTTTTAATTAAATTGTTGCCCGAAGTCATATTCAAATGCCACCACAACAGTTCGACAGCTGCTCAATAAATTAATTTCCTCTGGTCTAGAGAAGAAGCTACACCCTCCCCGCCAGCCTCTTTGTACTGTCTCTATCTCCCCCTCTGGCTGGGGACACTTCTGCCTGCGAGCTAATCGCATAAATTGGGGACTTGAGCCATTTGATGATGATTCTATGCTGTAAACAGATATCGAAATCGGAAAAGCTAAAATCAATTGCCATTAAAGTCGCCGCCGCCTCGACGATTAATTGGAAGGCGCCTCTGCTCTGCGGGGACCCTTTTCAAGTGCTCAAATTGAAATTCTCTTTAAGCGCTCAAGCAAATTTGAACTTAATTTAAATACCAAAAAAGAGGGCAGGGTACCGAAGACGAAGAAGAAAAACAGAAATGCCAAAAACTTTGCAGACAATTGGAAAAGTAACGGCCCGCAATGAAGTGCAAATACAACAAAAAAAAAGTGAAGCAAAACAGTATGAAACGGAATGGAATGGAACGGAACGAAGCAAAAGGAAACGAGCCCGAAAAGCAATCCAAATAATAAATCACACCTTTGTCACTCAATGCCTCTCGTTTTTTTCAATTAAGAGCCGAAACGCCACCTTGGAGCGCTTCTTTCGGCGACCTTTCGACCGGCTCGGCCCGGGACATGTAATTAGTTGACAAAGGTGTTGGCGGGGCTTAATTGAATTTTTATCTCAGCTTGTTTTTGGCGCCTTCATCCCCGCCCTCCCGTCCTTTCTACACCGAAAAGGTTAGCTGGCAAGTATAGAGGAAAGTCGAATCCCATGCAAATTGTCATATTATTTTTAGAAGACTACAGACAGCTGCAATTTGCGATCTAATTAAATGGGTGAAGCTATAAATAGGTAAATATTCCCAATGATGGTTAAGCCTTTATTACCGTCTGCTTTCTACTCCACGCTATTTCTTAAGTCGTGAATAACCAGCTCCCTTATACCCTTCACTCATTGGAAATAAGTAATTGATTTTAAAGGGGGAGTTACCATTATTGAATTTCTCTAATCTTGAGACACATAATTGGACTAAATGTTAGCTGGGACTTGCGAAAAACTCAAGTAATATTTTAGAAGGGAAAATGGTGTATTAGCTTTGTGGAAATGTTTGCAAGAGACAAAGGGAAAGCACTCACTTCACTTCTTCTGGCTTCTATCTTTTTATCTATGTATCTATGTTTTTATGTATATATGTATCTATGTGTCTATGTATCTATGTATCTATGTATCTATGTATATATGTATCTATGTATCTATGTATCTATGTATCTATGTATCTATGTATCTATGTATCTATGTATCTATGTATCTATGTATCTATGTATCTATGTATCTATGTATCTATGTATCTATGTATCTATGTATCTATGTATCTTTGTATCTTTGTATCTATGTATCTATGTATCTATCTATCTATCTATCTATGTATCTATGTATCTATGTATCTATATATCTATGTATCTTTGTATGTTTGTTTCTTTGTATCTTTGTTAGTTTGTAGTTTTGTATCTATGTATCTTTGTATCTTTTGATCTGTGGATCTTTCTATCTTGCTGTCTTTCTATTTTTCTATCTTTCTATATTTCTATCTTTCAATCTTTATATCTTTATATCTTTCTATCTTTCTATCATTTTATCTTTCTATCTTTCAATCTTTCAATCTTTTTATCTTTCTATCTTTCTATCTTTCTATCTTTCTATCTTTCTATCTTTCTATCTTTCTATCTTTCTATCTTTCTATCTTTCTATCTTTCTATCTTTCTATCTTTCTATCTTTCTATCTTTCTCTCTTTCTATATTTCTATCTTTCTATCTTTCTATCAATCTATCTTTCTATCTTTCTATCTTTCTATCTTTCTCTCTTTCTATCTTTCTCTCTTTCTATCTTTCTATCTTTCTATCTTTCTATCTTTCTATCTTTCTATCTTTCTATCTTTCTATCTTTCTATCTTTCTAACTTTCTATCTTTCTACCTATATATTTTACTATCTTTCTATCTTTCTACCTTTATATTATTATATCTTTAAATCTTTAAATCAACAGTGTCATCGGGTTAATCTAACGATCACCTTTCAAGAATGGACCTCAACTTGATTGGAAACACACCCGATCCTATTCATGGGCAATTACTGCTGTCTTGGCAATTTGCATAGTTCTGCGCTTCTGCTGCTGCTTCTTTTGCTCTAGGCGGGGGGCAGGGGGCGTGGTCGAGGTCGGAGGTCGGAGCTCATAAATTGGCATTTTTATTGAGAGCCAACAAAGAGGAAAACACTTTTAATTGCTATTACTAACTGGCTGGCGACTGCTTGCTCCTGGCCAGGGAATTGCCCGGCCACGCCCACTAGTTGGCCACCCCAAGCGCCCACTTGTTATTGTCAGCGTTGTTGATTTTTTCAATGCGCTTCATTGTTTCGCTTTTTGTTGTGGTCGGATTGCGTTGACGATTGTCCGCTCCGTTGTTGTTGTTGTTGTTGCTGTTATTGTTGCTGGTGCCGTCGAGTTGACAATCGCCCTGGCAGTGGTTGTTGTTGTTGTTGTCGTAGTTGGGGCATCAAACCGCAGCAATGTCAGCATAAGCCGATTGCCTGGAATTTGCCATTGTCCGCGCTCCGCTGCGACGCCAACTCAACGGGGGAATTACGCGTAGCCCACGCCCAGTACCCACGCTCGCCGCCGCCCCTGCTGCCACGCCTCCGCCTCGCCGCACAAAGTCGAATGATAAGTCAATTGTTGTCTGGAATCCCTGCTCGTGCCTGCGTCTGGGCCGGAATAATGAACTGCGTATGTTGGTGTGTGTGTGTGTGTGTGTGTATAAGTGTGTTAGTGTGTGTGGAAGTGTGTTTGTGTGCCTGTGTGTGTGTGTTGCTGGCAAACAAACAATCGACATGCGATTTGCTCAGTGTCATAAAAAAGAAGCATTGCAATTGACTGCAGCTCGGGGAGTGGCGTGGGGAGCGCGGAGAGGGGCAGGGGAGTCGGAGCTATACGTAGAGAACTCACTGGGTCCATTATTAACTGCAGTTAGTTTCAATTTGCGGCTACGATCTAATTGTTCATTACGCTCCTTATCCCGTCAGACTGGACCCGCACTCGAGTTCGACTCTGCTGTTCTGTTTGCCTGCTCCCTGTCTCTCTCCCTCTCTCTCTCTCTCTCTCTATCGCTGTCTCGCTCGGTAAGCAGCCCGAATCGAGTTTTATGGCCAACAATTGCGCTTAAGTGGACCCAACTTTACGAGCACTCCTTGGCCCAGACACGGCCTCTGCCGTGGGCGACTAAGGCGTGGTCTTTGTTTCGGTCTAGGCGCTTGCTCGCTGCACAACTCCACTACCCTCCCCCCTCTATCACCTCTCTATCACTCCTGCCTCTCTCTGGCAGTTTGGTACAATTCAAAATATCACGCAAGCCAAATCAAGTTGTACTGCGTCTGTGTGTGTGTGTGTGTTTGCGGGCTGCCATGGGGCAGCTTATAGATGGTCTGTTTGACGACGAAGAGAGGGAGTGGAGTGTGTGTGTGTGTGTGTGTCGTGCGGAACGTCTTCTTGTTGCCACTCTCATGTTGACATGCAAACATAAGCCGAATGCGACAACAAGTGCGCTCAAATCAAGCAGAAATTGATCGACTTTTGTATACCCTGAAAACAGAAAAAAATAAAGTTTTTAAATAATTGAAAACTCAATTAAATTTAAATGCAATGTCAAAAGTTATAAGAAACCATGAACAAAATGAATAAAGGAATAGCGTGGAAAAATACCAAAATATGAAATTCTTAAATAATTGAAAACTCAATAAAATTTAAGTGCAATATTGAAAATGTTTAAAGACCATGCATAAAATGACATTTCAAAGGAAAAACGCTGCATTTTCGACAAAGTTAGGAGGTATTAAAGTTTAGCATAAAGGAGTAGAACGAAAAATACCAAAAAAAATGAAATTTTTAAATAATTGAAAACTCAATAAAATTTAAATGCAATATCAAAAGTTATAAAAAACCACGAACAAAATGAATAAAGTAGTAGCACGAAAAAATACCGAAAAAAAAGAATTTTTTAAATAATTAAAAAATAATTTAATTGAAAACACTCTTTCACTCTCTGGCGCTATCTTCTTCACACCCTCTCTCTCTCTCTCTCTCGCGAATTGCTTGACAAACCACAGTCATAAAACAGATCAAATGAAACTAGTTAATACACCCAATTAGTAGGGTATTCGCCTGACCATATCGCACTGCAAGTAGCAGGCCACTGAACAAACAGTTGCCATGGGAAATTATTAGAGACAAATAAATTAAATTTTATAGCTGCGCGCAGAACTCAAGGTGCCGGCGATAGAGGGCGCCAGTGGCAGCGTGAGCGCCAGCACGCTTCGCATTGGTAAGCCAATATTTTATGACTGCTTAATGCGGAGCCGCTGGTATTATTGAGAGCGGCGAGGGGCGAGGGGCGCGGGGCGCGGCAGGTTACCGCCAATCGTCAATACAATTTTGATTGCCGTTTGTTGGCAATTATGGATTTAGTCGCTTGTTTGCCCGTTCTTTGTTGATCTTCGGGTTGATTTCGGCTGGGAAATGGGGTTTGGCATGAGAGAAATAGCTGGGAAATAGCCGAACAGGGGAATTTGGGTAATTCTTGCCGGGCCAATGGCCAAGTGCACTTCAATTACTTCGGCTCCATTAATGCTGCAACATGCAAACTGAAAGTTAAGTTTTACGTTGGCCAACAACAAAATGAACAACAGCAGCATTTAACAAAGTTATTGAATGGCCGCCCCCTTCTCCGGCCTGGTCTACAGCTGACCATCATCAACACCAGCTTACGCTCTGTCTTTGGGCCTCACTCAGCCTACCCCCAACCCCTTCCCCACCACTGTTGCAGCACCTTTTGTTTTTTACAAGCACTTTGCAAATATTTATGGCTGAAAGCAGCGCAAACAATAAACTCATAAACTGCAGCGACGCCTCGTCCAAGTCGCCGTCGCCGTCGCCGTCGCCATCGGCTGTAAACGGGACACAGCGGGTAAATCGATTTTGAAAATGAATTATGTTTGCCGTTGTGCAATATACACAATATAATATATATATTACACACACATACACACACACACATTGTGCGCGTGTATGTATGTGTTTGTGTACACAGCGGTCGCACCGTGGGGCAGAAGCGCGCACAAAGCGAACACATTATCAGCAGCGCAGTCTGGAGTCCAGACTTTGGACATATTCCATTTGCGTAGACAAAGCGGGGAAATTTTCTCTGATGCATGAATTATAACTCTTTAAGCTGCATGAAGACTTTTACTGGCTGTTCGCAATTCTACTTAAAGTTCTTAGACTTTATTAATAATATAATTTATTTCTATACGTAGTATAATAAATAAAAATAATAAGAAAATTAGTAAAAGCAACAAGCAAAAAATTTAATTTTAATTTTTAATTATTTTATTTTGCTCCTAAATTTCTATCATACATATTTTTTGTTATTATTATTATTATTTGTATTATTATAATTATAATATTTATTATTATTATTTTTATTCTTATTGCTACTTTTAATATTACTCTTGTTAATATATTCTATTTTAAATTTGAAATTAAATGCTTTTTGATAAAACGCTTGATTATTATTACTTGGGATTTAAATTGTATTATTACTCTTATATTTCTATCATTCCTGTTGCTGGTTTTTGTATTATTATTTGTATTATTATAATTATAATTATTATTATTTCTAAAATTATTTTTACTATCAATATTTTTATTTTTCTTTTTATTATTTGTATTCCTTTTTTTTCATATTGTTATTATTCTTATTAATATATTTGTAAATATTATTTATTTTTACCTATATTATTCTTATTATTGTAAATATAATTATTATTTTTACCGATATTATTCTTATTATTATTAATATTATTATTACTATTATTTATATATTTAATTTTCATAATATGACATAAATTTAAATACTTTCTTATGAATTCATTATATATTTTTATACAGAGTATCATGTATTCGATGACTACCTGCAATCTTTTCAGCAATGATATTACCTTTTACAGGATGTTATTCTCGGCACTTTTTGTGCTGTTTGCTGTGCACTCTTCCCATGTGTCAAAGTCACAGCGCGCACACACACACATGCATATGATTGCTGAACACCTGAGCCTGAGTTGCATTTTATAAATTAGCAACTAACTATTTCTGTCTCTCTCTCCCTCTCTCTAGCTGCAAAATAAACTTGCTTTCGACTGACTCTGCTCAAAAGCACATATGAAATTGTTGTTGTTGTTGTTGTTATTGCAGGGTAAACATACGTCAGTTGCTCTCACTCATATTGGACGACTGTGTGTGTGAGTGTGTGTGTGTGCAGAGTAAATTGAGTTATGCCGTCGTAATGAGAAGGCGACGCAACGTAAAATATTCGTAAATTCGAGACAAACATCAGTGAGAGACCTGAGACCTACTCTGGAGGGCAGTGGGGTAGGCTCTCAAACAGATTTCTAATTAGACAAGCAAACAGTAAATAATACGAGAAAAAGCAGTGGCAAACAAACCGTACATTATCAGATTTCATTATGTACTTCTCACAATTAACAATTAATTATTTACGTTTAACAAAGTTTCACTAATTTAAATGTAGCCTCATAATTTTCACTTTAAATGCTTATTACATTTCAAAAATTTGCCCCCCTTTCTCCCTTTTATCCTTTAGCAACAGAAATTTGCTCATTAAATCGCCGCAGAGAATTTCCCCTTATTTGCTTATTGCTTATTGTATTTCAGAAATTTCCTCATCAGCCACACTAGAAATTTGCTTACATCATTGTTCGCATAATCATTAAAACGAGCCCATCGAACTGATTATGCAATGAATTGACTTTCTCGTCCATGTCGCCCCGCCCCCTGTGCATTGTGCAAACTGATTGCCCAAAACTGTCAAATGCAACTGAATGCAAATTCGAGCTATTTATAGAGTAACAAATTTGTCTGGGGCAAACACAAAAATCAACACAATCACAATGAAAATTTACAAATTTTATGTGATTCAATAAGATTGAAGGGGTCTGCTATGCTCTATGATCGGATAGATGATTTGTTGCTGGAAAACTTTCAACATCAGTAGAATATAAAAAAATATATATAAATATATATTATATAGATTAAGTGAATATTGCTACTTAAAAACGAAAAACAAAAACTATAATTTAAATATTATATTATTATTAAAATACAGGTTTATTTAAATATGTTAAAAATATTCATAATAAAATATCAATATAATAAATAGTAATAAAAATTATAATAACTAATAAATAATACTAATAATAGTAATTAATAAATACTAATTATAATAATAATAAAAGTAATTAATAAATAATAATTATATTAAAAATAATAAATAATAATAAAATAATTAATTGTCTGTCATTCCCTTTTTCATATCATTTATTTTTTATCTTTAGACAGATAGATATAAATAAAAATAAATAATAAAAAAAAAAAAAAAATAATAATAATAAATAAGTATAATAACAATAACAATAATAATTATAATACTTAGAAATTTATACAGATATAGTCTATACTGATAATCCATCTTAAATCACTTCTCCTGCTCCTTGCGCTTTCTTCGTCTGGCATAACAAATTCCTCGCTAGTTCCATCATATCTTCCTGCTGCTATAGGGTGCTTCGTTCGTCTGCGTCGCATTTGCATGTTCCATGCAAAATGCCTGCCCTGATGCGCGTAGGAGTATTGGAATCATGTTCATTCATGTCGTGCAACTGCTGCTGCAGTTGCAACTGTTTGTTGCATAGTCGATAATTTCCTCCCCGTAGTGCCCACGGGATCGATGCTCTCACCGAACTGAACTGAACCATCGCTCAAAATGGACTCTGCTCATCTGTGTACCCACGTGTGTGCTTGTTCCGATGTATGTGTGTGTGCCTTCTGTGCGTGTGTGGGCTACTGCGTTGTGCGATGTTGTAATCCTAATGAATCCTGCACCTATTTATTTTTCATTGTGGGAAATTGTGCAAATGCCATGACAACATTTTCCACGGGGGCAGCTGGCAGACACCACGCCCCCTCCCGGTGCCCGGCCTCTTGCCTATTGACCATGTGTGTTCAATTGTTTAAATGTGCTGTTACAGCAACAAAAAACAAGACACAGCTCAGGAATGTTGTTGTTTCGATACAACAATGTGCTGGGCCAGGCGGGGTGGGCGCACAGTTGGCTCTCGTATTTGGCCTCGTTGCTGTTGCCACTACTGACTGACTGTCTGCCTGTTGTTGTCAGCTGTTGTTGTCGTTGTCGGCTGTTTGTGTTTTACATGAGGCATTGTCTCTCATCAGTTTAATTAGTCGCTACGCTTTTGCTTTTGCTTTGCTTTGGCTCCGCTTCGGCCTCTTACCCGACCCCTGCCCCTGCCAAGCCCAACAAAAATAATAAATGTTTGTGCTCTCCCTCGCCCCTTGTCTCTGTCGTGTTACGGAGCAGCTCCTTCACAATGCAGGCCCAGGCCCAGGCCCAGGCCCAGGCTCAGACTCAGTCTCAACTCGGCCCCCGAGAGAGACAGCGCATTTGGCATTCGCATGCATATTTCATGGCTCTGCCAGCTGGTTGTGCCAGCAGAACAGTCGGAGGAATGCTTGATGAATCAAGCATATATTTGCCAAGCGAGCATAGTCTGCCAATGCTGGAAATATGCTGGAACTATCTAAGGAGACTTCTGATTTACAAGCGACAAAACGGGCTTAATTGATTGGCAAAAGTAGCTCGACGATATGATCGTTAGGGCAATAGGAGACAATAAAAAATGTTAGCGAAGAGTTCAAAGAAATGCTCGACTTAGCAATATAAGTTAAAAAACTTGTTTAAAATATTTTATTTATATTTTTCAGAAGCAGAATATAAACTATCAAAAAATACAGTTCAATATTATATTATTCTTAGGGCAATTAGAATATAACTCCAATTAATAACAAGTAGGGAAAGCTACAGTCGAGCGCGCGCGACTGTAAGATACCATTTACCCTATTCGAAGAAATAATACAAATTAAATCTAGTTAAAAACTTTATAATCAAGCGCTTTGAATGTAAAATACCCTGTATGCCTCAATATATATATAATAATAAATAATATTTTATATATACAGCAATAATTTACGCCGCTCGAATTTGCTCCCGATCCGATGATCGGTACCCAGGGAACACCACGGGGAGGCCATTAATATATTAATGGGGTCAATTCTCCAAAACAGAGATTTGGTGACCTACGAGTCGACTAGAACTGATCAATATCGGTTCCATAGTTCCCCAAGAAAATAATAAATAATAAAATGGTTTAATAAAACTTGCCTTCAATGGCAAAAAAAATTAAAAGTTATAAATTAATATACCCTTTTCGCTCATTTTCAATGGCCGGGTAATTAGCTTACTGTTCATAACTTATTATTTTTTAATTACTTAAAATATTTATATATATTTACATATATACATATAAATACCTATCCACCTACTCAAAAAGCTAATCAAGACCTAATCTTACTAACCTCAACACAACCTACTTAAATGAAAAACCTATCTAGGGCTGCCTAATCTCTGCTCTCCTCAACACTAACAGAGATTCCATTATGATGGCTATGAACTAGCTCAAAAGTTTTAGCACTAATTCTATTAAAATCTATATTTGAGAACGCCCAATCAATATGTGTGTCCATATTGGTAGTGGACGTTTTCAAATCTATCAAGCTTCTATATCCTTTGCTTATCAAGGAATTGTATATCTCCCTACACCTATTAAAACTTTTTAAGCATAAGTTGAAATCTCCTAGAATAATTAAATTCGACCCTAAACATTCATATTGCCCAAGAAGATCCTCAAATTCTGTTTTAAATGTTGTCGAACAATAATTCGGACTTTTATAAATTATAATAAAACTTATGGCATTATACCTAAATATGCCGAACTCAAAAACTACTGAACCAATCATTTTTCTACCACTTGAGCATTGCGAAACTTTACCTACAAGCTCATTTCTAACATAGACTAGTATGCCTGTTAAAGGCCTTATTGCTTCAAGTCGGACAACAATTGTGAACCCTGGAATTTCGACATTTTCACTCGATATGGATGTCTCCACAAAGCATAATACCGATGACTGAAGCATCAGCCTATCTGATTGAACATCGTCAAGATGCATATTCAGGCTCTGAGTATTATGGAAAATAATGTCTAAGGCGGAACTGTCGACTAAATAATCGTAATGAGTTACCAGTAGTTTTTCAGTCCGCAATTTCTCCAATTGGGCTTTCACCTTATCATTACTTAGTGGAGGTCTAGGGGGAACGAAAGTTCCAATAATATAAAGACCTAACGCATTAGTTGCTCTACTACAAGCGACGTATAATGCAGCTCTCTGCATTCTGGAATGAGCATGGACTACCACCTTGCTGTAAGTTGCTCCCTGACTTTTGTGAATAGTGATACCTTCAGCAGGTACAATCGGAAACTGCCTACGGTCAATGCTAACTTGCGCGTTATTACTATATTGAAAATTTCTTACAATTTTCTGAATTGGAGTCCATGAAGTTTCTGTACTATGCATACATTTTGAACGCGCAAGAACTCCTACACTTTCTTCGGAAAATTGCATCCATAGAACATTGGGACTGTTGGATGCATCGAAATCTATCTGCATAAGTATACCTGATGCTCCGTTTACTAAACCATCTCCGGTATCTACATTAACCGTCATCATGTACTTGGCAGTAGTTTTAAGGATCAGGGACATGCAAAGTCCCTGTGTAGCAGACGTTTTAAACCCCTTTACTTCTTCTAAAATCCTTTGCTTTCTAGCCGAATCTAAATGGCCAGCTTTAATAAAATCCTGAGCGGTGGAAAAAAATTGCTCCGTAGAAATTGAGTTAAGTTTCAGTGTGTTGAAAGCGTCTACCTCTTTGTTGCTGCAGAACACATGAATTGCATCATCGGGCACTTCTGATGGTTCGCAAACCCTTGATCGGAAAAGGCTAATATCATCGGCTGTCATGCAACCCGATGCCATATTATTTAAAGCAGATGCAAATAGTTGGTCATCCCGCTGACGCATTATCTCTGTGAGCTCAAAATACTTAAAAAGATCCCAGAGATAACTACCAAATATTTCATGATAGGGATCGCTGAAGTTTGGATCAAAGATCCAACCACCACCTACTGGCTGTAACTGTCTTAGATCACCGAAAACGATGACAGAAACACCACCAAATGGATTAGTATTTTTGAAAATCTGCTTTAATCGGGAGTCTAGATAAGCAAACATAAGAGAACTAACCATTGATATTTCATCAATAATAATAACTTTAAGGTTTATCAACCTTGAATGCAAAGTATTAACTAAGTCATGACTTAAGGCCCTTAAGGGCGATGCACGGGATTGGTTAATAGGAAGTGAAAACATGGAATGCAGAGTTGAACCACTAATTCCAAATGCTGCTTTTCCAGTTGGGGCGCAAAGAAGGATTTTTATACACGTGGGGTCACTTCCTGGCATCATATTATACATAACGGACAACGCCTGAAAGATTGCTGAAATTAGTCGGCTCTTTCCGACTCCCGCACCACCACCCACGAATTCATGATATATTGAATTGTTTTTGGCATTGTGCAAGACATGTGTAAAATACAACTTCTGCTTTAAATTAAGAGATCTAACAATGTTTGCTAAGTCTTCCTGTGAAACTAAGGGGGGAAGCTTAATTAAACGGACATTACTATCTTCTAAGTCATTATTGTCATTATTACCATTCACATTTAAAACATTCAAATTGGGATCTATTTCTGGCAATCCTAAAACTCTAAAACCATCATCTTCAACTTCCTGATTTTCCACGCTATCCTGATTTTGTTCTCTGTCTAAATGGCTCAGAGCATCTTGGAGTTCCCTGTCGTCTAATATATTATATTTCCTGCGATTGTTCTCTACTAACTCCTGATTGTGGCTACAAAACAATTCACAGTCTTTTGTAATTAAATCTAAATGCTCATCTCTCCATGGAGCATATAGCATTACAACTTCCCTAAAATAGTCTTTTCTATCAATATTAATATTAAATCTTCTATATCTTATTATACATGGCGTCAGCCTCTTTTTAACAAAGCCACTACCATTGCGAAGAGCATAAACTATTGATTCAGAAGCTCTGGACACTTCGTCGTCAACGTCATCCAAGTTTTCCTGGCGAATTCCACGTTCCGATTTGCTATAGCTATAAAAAGCAGCAAAATCAGCTAAGCATAAGCTCTCTAAAGCGTCTGGGCGCTGAACATAGTGTTCTATAAGCCCTACGAGAAATATGTCTCTAGAGTCATCGGGCAGATTTTGAAGTTGCTGTTTAGATTTCAGCATTCTGACCCGTTTTTCAGGAACCTCTGTGTTTATATAAACACATGCACTACTGCTGGCAGACAAATGCAAACCTAAACAGCAGTAGACGGCTTCCTGCGCTGAAATCTCAGTGCCAAAGATAAATTTGTTTCCTAAATGTTGTAACTTCTGTTTAATAGTTACATTGCCTCTCCTACTTTCTTCTACTGCTTCACGCATTAGAAGCGAAATGCCTCGCTGAGACTTGTTAATATAATTAACGACATAGCTGCAGCAAGCGTAAGGGTCTAAAATGTATTGAATATCTATATTCGCTCGTTGCAGCAAAAGAAGGTGCTTATTGTAACCGTTAAGTTTGATTGCTGCAAAAGATCGCTTTAAAAACACTTTAGGTTTCTTTAAACTCGATCTTAGAGCATTAACGTAGCACTCATAGCTTAAGTTAAGTTGATCGTGGGACAAAAAACTATTAAAATTACTAAAGCTATCTACGGTCTCACGATCGAAGGAAAAATTTAACAGATTTTGAATTTTATCAAAGTTCCTACGATGCTCTGCTAAGTTTGGAGCATCTTCTCCTAATGGAAATAGAATTTCTGTTTGAGGCATGGGAGGGTATGGAATACCGAATCTACAAATTTGCTTAGACCTAACTTCTCGCCTGCAAGAGTGCCCATGATTGTGAAGTTGATATTCCAAAAATGGAGCAACATCGGGGCAGCTGACATCAGTTGTAATAAACTGATCGATAAAGCTCTTGACAGGCTCAAATGTTGACTCATCTTGTAAATCGAGCTTAGGGGCATCTTTCAACCAAAACATGCCATGGACATGTGGTGAGCCTCTTTGCTGAAACTCTACTCGCCAATAAAACTTGATAACCCTATGACTACCAAAAATACCGCCTTCTTTCTTCATTAGTTTGAGAACTTGTCTGTACCGGTAATCGAAATATCTGGCACAAGTCACAGGATCTGCTCTAATGAGACGAGCTTTTTCATTAAAACTTAATTCTGAAGCTGCTACTTCAGAAATGTCTTGCTTGTCTACATTTTTAGACAATAAGACTAAAAGCTCTGTCCATCGAGTTTCCGCTGCGGAAAATGTTATAAAAAAAGTCGGAAGACCGATTTGCCTAATCATAGCCATAACTTTCTTCTTCTCCTCTTCCCAATGAGCAGGAGAATAGCGAATACCTCTTAAAACCCTATAGCCATCGTCGTGTAGAATTAAATTTCTTAATGTTTCCTGATTTTGCACGTCTGCAGCCGAAATGCCTTGAGTGGCGGAGTGCTTTCTTAAGCAAATTGACGTGTTATTCCTAATGTTAATCATTTCTAACTTTTTAAAGTTATGAAACAATTTATCAGTTCTACAACCTCTTCTATCGAAATTCCTAAGCTCGGACCTTACAATGGTTGTAAAACTCTCCTTACATTTTCTTTTAATGCCCGCAAATATTGTGGGAAAGGCCAACTCCTCTGAATCACAATCTTCAATCATATCCAGAGGTCGCTGGCCTTCTCCAGGAGCTATAGCAATCCTGGTAATGGGGGCAACTGGAACATTTTCCATGAAAGTCTCTTGACCTCCAGGATTTAAATCTTCCTCTTCATCAATTCTATTTTGCTCATTACCTTGAGCAGCTCTTTCTAATAATTGGGAAACAATATCCCTATCATCTGCCGATGCAACAAATGGTACAGTCTCAGAAGAATAGGAAGACAACCACTGTTCATTGATAGTAACTTGGTGTTTCCTATAGAGCTCTGTATTGACTAAATACCTAATTGCATCAGCAATTTTTGAAGGCCTAATGGTTTCAGCCATGAAATCATGGTTATATTCCATCCTACGCTTTAGGTGTATCTGAACTACATCGGCTTCGTTAAATGCCCTGGGAAGGGAAGTTACAACATTTGCAACTGGAATCGGGACATTGACTACTGCTCCTTTAATGGCGC
Organism: Zaprionus bogoriensis; assembly: GCA_035046045.1. Lineage (NCBI taxonomy): Eukaryota > Metazoa > Arthropoda > Insecta > Diptera > Drosophilidae > Zaprionus > Zaprionus bogoriensis. Next base: position 51,121 of record JAWNOI010000214.1, read on the forward strand.
TTTGACGACCATATCCTAAAGACTTAATTATCATGAAAGGAAGGCGTGGGGAAATAAGCCTTTCTTCTAAAGGCGTTAAGCCTTTCAAACATTCGGGAAGCTCTGGGAAATCTAAGCCATTCGTTATGGAAGCCTTAGGTTTTTTACCTGATTTTATGCTGTGGCTGCAAGTTTTACAAAAGCTATACCTATCGTTGTGAGATGGGAATATAGAGGAAAGATATAAAATATCTACACTATCTGCCTCACTGCACTTTTCCTCTATAAACTCACGAGAGATTTTGTCCACTTGATGCGGAAACCACAAACCTTTGCAGCAAATGCAAACCTGATCAGGACCCTGCTTTACTGTCATATTAAATGTGGCTATTAGAGCATCTAAGCTAACGACTCTATTCCGAGACACTCTATCTTCTGGCAAGGTATTCGCTCGTTCTATCCTGTTTCGGGTCGAGTTTCTCCTATTCTCTGCTATTCTATTTATAGAGTTACTTCTATACTGACTAACTCTCTGCGATAAGCTCCTATTTGCATCAAAAGCCTCCTGTCTTGCTCGAATTCGAGCACTTCGTCTTGCACTTGTATTGCGTGCCTGTTCAAGAATTCTACGAATTGGATTATCTCTGACTTGAGACCTTTGACTCCTATCTAAAGCTCTCTCCAAGATTCTCCTCTCTAAGTCTTGTCGTTGGCTAGCTCGTCTAATTGCATCTTGTTCGCGCTCGTCTGCTCGATAAAGAGGGTTTTGTCGGCGCCTCGATCGACCCGATGTATTTGCTAATTGTTCCCTTGCTCTAACTACGGGATTGGTTCGGCGAACTGTTCTACGAACGGAATCCTGACCTCTTTCGATTGCCCGATAAACCGGGTCTTGTCGGCGCCTCGATCGACGCAAAGTGTTGTCTTCCTGCTCTACTGCCCTTACTGAAGGATTCGTTCGACGAATTGTCCTACGAACAGAATCCTGTCCTCTTTCGTCTGCCCGATAAATCGGGTCTTGTCGGCGCCTCGAACGACGCGAAGTATTCTCAACCTGCTCTAGTGCCCTTACTGAAGGATTCATTCGCCGAACTGTCCTACGAACAGAATCCTGTCCTCTTTCGTCTGCCCGATAAATCGGGTCTTGTCGGCGCCTCGATCGACCCAAAGTGTTATCAGCCTGCTCTAGTGTTCTTACTGAAGGATTCGTTCGCCGAATTGTCCTACGAACAGAATCCTGTCCTCTTTCATCTGCCCGATAAATCGGGTCTTGTCGGCGCCTCGATCGACGCAAAGTGTTGTCTTCCTGCTCTACTGTCCTTACTGAAGGATTCGTTCGACGAATTGTCCTACGAACAGAATCCTGTCCTCTTTCGTCTGCCCGATAAATCGGGTCTTGTCGGCGCCTCGAACGACGCGAAGTATTCTCAACCTGCTCTAGTGCCCTTACTGAAGGATTCATTCGCCGAACTGTCCTACGAACAGAATCCTGTCCTCTTTCGTCTGCCCGATAAATCGGGTCTTGTCGGCGCCTCGATCGACCCAAAGTGTTGTCAGCCTGCTCTAGTGCCCTTACTGAAGGATTCGTTCGCAGAATTGTCCTACGAACAGAATCCTGTCCTCTTTCGTCTGCCCGATAAATCGGGTCTTGTCGGCGCCTCGAACGACGCGAAGTATTCTCAACCTGTTCTACTACCCTAACTGAGGAATTCGTTCGACGAATTGTCCTCCGAATTGAATCGATTACCCTATCAGCTTGGCTCAACTCGACATTTTCCCTACGTTCTCGTTGAAACTCTGCATTATGCTGCCTTTCTTGCTGAACATATTCTACAATGGACCTATTAAACTGATTTCTAAGTCTTCGACTTTGAGACCTACTGTCAGCTGTGCTTCTATTAAGCCTAGGCATTATTTATATACGTATGAATTAATAATAAAAAGAAAAATTAATTAATTAATATATATATATAAATAAATATGTATAAATATATATATTTATATGTATATATGATATATATAAATATAGATATAGTAATAATATAATATAGTATTATATTATATAATTATATATAAATAACACTATTAGTATTATATAATTTTGAATGTATTATTAACATTCATCAATATTATTTATATATTTAAATATGAAATAATAATATATAAATATAAATTTGTTACTTGCGATTTCAGCAGCACCAATGAATAATAATTTATTAATCTATTTTAATTCTTATTCGCTTCGCGGCACGAACCGATACCGATATTCACTTTAATCGTACACACTGCAGTCATTTAATTTCACATACAAAGCGCAAGTGCATATGTACTCATACGTCACATGTAACGTATTTTGACAAAACTGCACGCAAAAGAGCGCAATTTCACATACATACATGTATGTATAGATGCGTATACACAAAGTTCCTAAAAAGCACTAACACTATCACACACACACACACGGCCAAAATTATGCGCGGTAAATAATTTTGTCGATAATATAATTTTGTTCACAATTTTAATAAAATCAAAGCGGACAACATTCGCGAATTATTTTCAGAGACAATATTTAAAAGTTAAATAGTGAAAATTAATAAAAATAATTTAATTTAATGAAAATCGAAAATCGGTATCGACGAAATAATCACAACCGCACACGCCAATCGCAAGCTAAAAAGTGATTATATTGAGCAGCCTTAGAGACGTTGTTCGACTTATCGATATGCGCTGATATCGATATATGTTGACATTTAAATATAATCACGAAGATAATAAAATTTAATATTGAATTATACCATAAATGTATATTAATGCAATTAAATATAAATATACATTTATTAACAATATGTTTCCTTAGTGCGCATTGGGTTGCACGTCCCATACATACATATATATTATACATAAATACATACATAACTATACATAAATACATACATTCATATGTATTTACTAGGAACAAACAATGTGCCTCAACTGAGATATTAGGTCGAAATTTGTAACCGGCATTTTGATTGCCGTCGGTGGTGTGGTGTGATAGTTGTCGGCTTGGTAACTTTATGTACCCGGTTCGATTCCCAGCGGGCTAAAGAACAAACAATTATTTTTTTTTTTTTTGCATCATAACTTTAATTTTCAGTTTCGATTCCCAACACAGGCTTCCTTCTGTATTGCTAAGAACAAATTATTGGTTTTTCTTATTTTTTTTGCATCATCTATGTTCGTCAATTTGATTAAAAATATCATACTATATTTTTCGGTACAGTGCAAAATTATTTAAAAATAATAAAAAAAATCGTCCAGCGCGGGATTCGAACCCGCGACCCCCTGCATTTGAAACTTGCAAGCCAACCATCACGACCACACACAGTTACACAGTGCGATCGGCAAATGAGATTTTTATTGATGCCGGCCCTCTGCTGCGTCAGTTCAACATTTTAGTTGAAAATTCTAAGCGCCCACAACTTTAACTTCTTTATTTATTGTCCGAACGGATTGTAATATATACTTTGTCTGGTCTGCCACGCCTTCTTCTGCATGTTACATACATTTTCACAAAGTTAATATACCATTTTTTACCCATTTTCAATGGGTAAATGGTATAAAAATTAAAGAAAACTACAGTCGAGTGCACTCGACAGTAAGTTAAGTTAAGTAAGTTAACAACGCATCGCATATTTCCGAAATTAGATACACATTGACGCTAATAGCACATGCCGACTGCACGGCGACTGTGCGTGCGCGGCGCAAGCATTGACGCCGAGCTTCTACTGTATGAAAAAATTTTCGCGCTTAAAACATGCATACATAAACACAAACATTGTATGTATTTACTAGAAACAGACAATGCGCCTCAACTGAGATATTAGAACGAAATTTGTAACCGGCAATTTGATTGCCGTCGGTAGCTTGGTGTGAGAGTTGTCGGCTCCGTGACATTGAGTCCCAGGTTCGAATGCCAAACACAACTGATTTTTTTTATTTTTTTTGCAACATCCAGTAAGATATATTTTAATATTAATTACTTTTATTCGTCGAACTAAAAACAACGCATCGCATATTTTCTAAGTCAAATAATACACATGCATGGACGCAAATGGCACATGCCGACTGAACGCTGACTACGCGACGACTGTGCCTGCGCAGTCGGCGTCGGCGTCGGCGTCGGGCCTCTGCTGATGTAAGGGAAACTTCTCGCGCCTATAACTTCTTTGTTTATTGTCCGATCGGATTGAAATTTATGGGGTAGATCTGTACTATGGTAAGCTACAAGAGTGGTAAAAAAAATGTTTTGTTATTTCCCTACTTTTCTTAAAATGCAATAGTTTGGGGGCGGTGGGCGTGGCATCCAAAAGTTGAAAATCAAACATTCTTCGTAATGTTAACAGGCACCTTACTTTCAAATTTGGCGCTTCTAGCTTTTCTAGTGTTCTTTTAAACTATAAAAATGTGTTTTTTAGAGGCGGTGGGCGTGGCATCCAAAATTCTAAAATCCAACTTCTGCATAATGTTGCAAGACACCCTCCTACCAAATTTGGTGCGTTTATCTCTTTTCGTTATTGAATTATTTGGAAAAAATCGAAATACGCATTTATCGATTTGCGGAGGCGGTGGGCGTGGCACATCAAGTTTGAAATAAACTTCTTGTGTGTATTGAATACACGCACACTCCCACCAAGTCTGGTGCCTCTAGCTCTTTTAATAGCTGAGATCTGTGTGTTCATACAGACGGACAGACGGACAGACGGACAGACGGACAGACGGACAGACGGACAGACGGACAGACGGACAGACAGACGGACATGACCAAATCGACTCGGCTATTGATGCTGATCAAGAATATATATACTTTGTATGGTCTGCCACGCCTCCTTCTGCCTGTTACATACATTTGCACAAAGTTAATATACCATTTTTTACCCATTTTCAATGGGTAAATGGTATAAAAACAGTTAGCAAAGAATTCAGAGAAATGCTCTTATAGCACAATTAGTCAATAAAAATGTTTAGGAACAACTTGTTATACATTTCAAAATCAAAATGTATGTTTTTTAACTCTCACAAAATGCAGATTTATCACAGTTGGCATCGCGAGTGCGTTGTCCACTTGTCTAAAAAGTGCGGCACTTTTGCCCCCAACAGCACTATAGAAATCACTCAACTAATGGTGTTTTCAATGAATTTTCAATTGAAATGAGTTTGCTTTTTATTTTGAACATCTAAAACTGTAAATCTGCGTAGATTAATTGCGATTTTTATGCAGTGCACTATGGCGCAGCATGTATAGAAGGAATTCAGTGAAATGAGAGCAAAAACGAATGATGAGTACACTATAGGAAGTTCATTAAATATGCGTAGGTGCGATTTCGATTAATGTTAAATATGCAAACTGAATGCATAATAAAACATTCTAATGCTTGATAATAAATAAATATTTGGATTAATAATAATACAATTTGTACTTAATTTTCACTTATTTAAAGAACGATTTGCATTACAGAAAAAAAAGGATTGTAATTTTATATTTTAATTTTATTTATATAACTAGAAATCCCGGCAAACTCCGTTTTGCCACCAGATGGCTATCTTTCTCCCAGTCGTTCTCCCAATCGCTCTCCCAGTCCCTCTCCCAGTCCCTCTTCCAATCCATCTCTTAGTCGCTCTCCCTGTCACTCTCCCAATCCTTCTCCCAATCCCTCTCCCAATCCCTCTCCCAGTCCCTCTCCCAATCCTTCCTCGTGTCGCTAGCTGACCCGGTTAACTTTGTTCCGCCTTAATGGCAATAAATAAGCAGTTTTTTTTGTATTTCAGTACATAGGTGGCTCTTCACTTAAGCACCTTGTGGTACACGACATTTTTTGTTTTATTTTCAGGTGCAAAAACAAACAACGCAGATGGTCTTCCGACCCGTGAACATGCCACGTATAATTGACCATGGGAAAAACATGAATGTTCTAGATTTAAACCACAAACTTGTAAGGATTGGCCTTGTGATTTGTTGATTGTCATGGCAAATGCCAGACGTATCGGAAATTGCAGTCGTTTAAATTCAAACGGCATATCGGTTGGGATCATCGGGATCCTCGGAATGAGAACCTCCTCACCTTTGAATTTTCCTATCATTATAGTAGCGGAAATTACATTGTTCATCAATTTACTAACCACCAAACGCGTACCGTTGCACAGTTTTGGTTGGTTTATGTTTCGAAGCATGATTACGACGGAGCCAACCTTTAGGCGTAAATTGTGCGGTGGTAAGCCAGGCACGTCCAAAGAGTTTAAAAATTCAATTGGATAATTGGTGGCTTCATCTTCATTTGTGACGCAGTCGATAGATTTGAATGAATGCATTCTTCCAATGATCTTATTTTGAATTATGTAGTTCAGGTCATCTACATCTTTATTCTTAGCCGCTAAAATTGCACGCTCACTCAACCATTCATTATTTTTGTAGTTCGAAATAATATTTGGAAAAACATTGTTGATAAGTTCGTCTTTTGATGAGACAAAATTACAGAAATTAGTTGGAATTGATATTAATCCGCTCGCTTCATCGACAGGTACTTGGCCATTACCGATAGTCAGCAATTGCTCCGAGAAATCTTCAGCAGATGTATCATCAAGCAATGTAACTCTCATGTTTGTTGTCAGCTGCAGTTTCTTCACATAGCGCCATAGATTTGACGATTTGAGGCAAGCGTTTATTTCGTCGGCAGCCGTTGATCTTGGAATTACTGGCAGTATTTGGCGGAAATCGCCTGACAGTAAAATCAGTGCTCCCCCAAAACATCTCGAGTCATTGCGCAAATCTTTTAATGTTCGGTTAAGTGCTTCTAATGCTCGTTTGTGCGCCATTGTGCATTCGTCCCAGATGATGATTTTCGATGTTGCTAAAACTTTGGCCATTGCTGAGTGTTTTGCAATATTACACGTTGGCTCTTCAATAGTATGAAGATTTAACGGTAATTTGAATGCTGAATGAGCCGTACGGCATCCTTCTAACAATGTGGCTGCTATTCCAGAAGAAGCAACTGCAACCGCTATGTTGGATCTCGCCCGAACTGTTGCTAAAACTAATGACATAAGGAATGTCTTGCCAGTTCCACCAGGCGCATCTAGGAAATAAAAACCTCCATTTTCATCTGCGATTGCCTTCATTAAAGTATCATAAACTTCCTTTTGTTGGGAATTCAACAGGGGTACATTCCTTTGAACTACTAAATCTAATTCCTGGTGATCATATTCTCGTTCCCGTTCCAATTCTCGATTAAATGCGTCATTCATTTCACGATTTGGCGCTGGCATTCCTAACCTGATTAATAAATTACCGCACATGAGGTAACACATATCTTCGATCAAGAGTAAAGCACGATTATGTATCTCCTCATTCATCTCAAGATCGTGATTTCTGGAAGTGATAAAATTCACTTCACTTCAATCCACTTGTTAAATATTTTTTTAATGGAAATAGTTTTAATATTGATTTCTTCTTTTGTATTAGTTTCGATGTTGTGAACTGCTTTGTACGATTTCAAGTCATATCAAAATTTTTTAAAAAAAATAGTCTGCCACCAAACAAAAGTAGACTATATTAATGTTTTTCAAAAAATGTGATATGTCTTGAAGTCATAAAAAGTGGCCAACAACACCGTAACTAATACAAAAGAAGCGACTAACCGAGCGATTTTAAAATTTTGAAATAAATAAAACTACCTTGCTGCTAGGTGAGCAAAAGTAGACTGTTTATGTATTACAAATAATGTGTTTAGGTGTGTTTTACTTTGACGTGCTCGTGAAAGGCTACTTGAAGTGGGCGGGAAAATTTGTATGGGAAAAAGAAAATGGCTATTTCTTGGGTTTATCCAGCAATAAGTCCAATTAAAACCAGAAAAAACCATCCTTGAACTTCAACGAACAATTTAAAAAAAGATTTTGCCAAATTGCTCCAGGGGTTCTTGAGTTATTAGCGGTGTAACTAACACGACTTTCTTTTATATATATAGATAAACTTAATAACAAATATGCAACAAAATAAATGCACAAGCTTATGAAATACCTGATAGCATATTTCTGACAAAAATATAACGTACAAGTATGTCCGTTTTTTTAACCCGCCCACGTTGGCATCAATTATATATGCTTTCTAGTCTGTGTTTTGATATCACTTACGGCAACTTTTCAATTGAAATTTGTTTTGCGTGAAATGCTTTTTGGCAAAACAATTTTCATTCGTGTTTTTCGCAGTTCCTGCTTTTTTTCGGCAAAAAAGAAAAACGTTGACGAAATTCGAGTTGAAAAATCGAATCGCAGCCAGACGAAAATGTGCATTTAATGGGAAGCGATTGCATGGCGGCGTTAAAAGTGGGCGGTGCTTGCTTTTAACTGCCTCGTTAGCTCGACCATCGAAGGCGCATAAAAATTGTACGTTGTTTGACTGAAAACGAAAACGCCAGTTCGACGGCTACACCTCACCCCTGCCCCCTGGCTTCAACTCCAACTGCTACTGCTGCTCCACCACTTCTTTATCCTTTCCTCCTACGAGCAGCCCCTTAGATTTATCGCTTTTATGCGCTGAAAATCACATTAGCCGCGCATAAAACCAAGCAAGCGCGTAAAAATTTTGCAAGAAAATGCATAGATCTGCTGCGGAAACATTTCGACGGACTATCACCTATAATGGGTGCTCTTGCAGGAGGAATAAAGATGCGATGTCGGGTGAAAATATTTGCAAGCTCAAAATCAAATGCAGATATGAACTGGAAGCTTGCAAAAATATCAAAGAACTTTTTAGATCTATGCAGATTAAATACAATAATAGAGCTAAACATTTTTTTAATTTTTCTTTACTTGAATTGAGTTTATTATTTGTATTATTTATTTTTATTATTATTTTGAGAAAACTTCGCACTACCCCTTGCTACTCTAAAGAGTCTCTTCCAGGTCTCAGTGCATTGCCAATCAGACTTTTCAGCTATATCTTCACTTTCGAGTTGAAAACACCCGTTTTGAGTCGTCCTTGTTTGTTGCTGGCACAAATCAGAAATCATTGAGAGAGGAGGGAAAGCAGAAGAAGCAGCAAAAGCAAAGTACGAAGATGTGTTTGAAATAATAGGAGCAGTTTCCCCGAATCGCAAAAATCTGATGGCAGCAAGAGGAGAAGCAGTATTAGGAGGGCGTTGAGGCATTGCAGTCTGCACTTCGGCAATGGCGCACATGAAATATGAGTTAAGGAAATTGATGACAAACATTTCAACGTTTATTGCATAAAATTACCATAAAATATTGCACGCAAATATTTTTTGCTCGTTATGAATTTTATTCGCATTTCCCTTTTCCTTTTGTCCTAGTCCCATGCACTCTCGCCGATCAGAGCAGAAGTGCAAGGCAGAATAATTGCAGCAGAAGCAGAAAGGAAGTGCCAGACGAGCGGCAACAACTGTCGAAAATTGAAGCGACCTCAAGGCCAACATGGCAACATTGCTACTACAGTTAACTGATTTAGGAATTGAGTCATACAAAATACAATGCAGTCAAATACTGACTTTTAAGATTAATTCATTTTTTTTAATTTTATTTTTTTGTCAGAACAGGATGAGGAGGCGGAATTAGTACAAAAACTAGAAGGAAGATTGCGGCCAGCTTCATTTTGATTTCTAAATTAAAGACTTTGCCTTCGATTGTTCTGGTTTTTATATTCTGATGAATGTGACATTGCATAGCCTCAGTCTGATTGAATTTGAAACGCGATTATGATCATTTACGCTGATGACGCAAGTTCTACGGGGACAGCATTTGAACCTGTCCGTTATATAAGACAAATCTGGATAGTTCGAAAATCTGGTTTTATTTTTTTACATTTTTTAGCTCATATATTCCACTTAATATTACAATTAACACATATTTTCTGTAGTGTCAATTGTAATTGCCATACCATAGTCTACCACAGTAGATTGATTTAGGAATTGAGCCACACCAAATACAATGCAGTCAAATACAGAATTTTAAGATGGATTCACTTTTAATTTTATTTTTTTTTTATAACATGAGGAGGCGGCGCTAATACAAAGATTAGAAGGAAAATTGCGGCCAGCTTCATTTTGACTTCTATAGCCTTCGATCGTTCTGGCATTTATACTCTGACGAATGTGACATCGATAAGCCTCAGTCTAATTGAATTTGAAACGCGTTATGATAAGTTACACTGATGACGCAAGTACTACGTGGACAGCATGTGAATCTGTCCGTTATATAAGACAAATCGGAATGTTGCGCAAATCTCGTTTTATTTTTTTCATTTTTATGCTTATATTTTCCACTTGATATTACAATTAACACAGATTTTCTGGCAACCAAATTTTTATTTATAAGGAATAATAATGATAGCAACATAATTGGTTAATTGATAGTATTTTAAAATATCAATACATCAATATCTTCTAAGAAAAATTATATTTTTAAATAGGAGTATCATTTTTTATTAAAAAATATGAAAAATGCGGTATTTATATTTGATATTTACTAATATAATTTGTATCTCAAAATGTAAAACAAATAAGGAAAAATACCATTAAATATAATTACAGTGTGTCAATGTCAGTGAAAACACTGGTTTCTTCTACGGCAATTAAAGTCTCTATGGAACTGACATACTTTTCAGTTGGCTTTGATTTGAGTTGAGTTGATTTTAGTAACAGCCGATTATGCATTAAAAATATAAAAAATATCGATACATTAGAGTGTTATTTTAAATATCATTATTATATTTGTTCAAAAAATAATATTTCAAAATATTCAATAACCCTAGAATATTCGAAAATTATCGGCGGCTATTTTCAACATTTTTAATTTGAAAAAGTACGGTTGAAATTTGTCTATTGGTATATTCCGCATATCCCGTAACCTATAAGACTAATGGTATTTTTAGAATTTCACTGGAAACATTTTCTTCAAATATTTTGATCAACTATCGAATTACGGTGTCAAGCTGAAAAATTCAGTATGGAAGGTCTTTCAGATTAAAGTAACATTTATTTAATAACTATGCCATTCCGGGCATCTTAAGTCCTAGAAGTTCCATCAAACTGAACAATCTGCCCCACCGCACTGACAGGGAGTTCGCTTCTAGTGCGATTGTCTCTCGCGTTGAACACCTTTAAGCACAACGCCCGCATTGGCATAATTAAAAATATTACCGCAGCTGCCTTGGTAGCTTCCTTCTCCATCGTCATCGCCATTGCCATCGCCATTTTCTTCTCCTGCTTCTCCGGCTGCTGCTTCTTGTGCTGCTCCTTTGCTGGCGCCATTGCTGGTCATGTCATATTTATCACTACCTGCACTTTATTTTCCAGCCACTATAAATTGTTGGCTACAGCAGCATGCCAGCTGTAGGGGGCGTGGCGTGGCGGGGGTCGTCCGCTCGGCTTTTGCCATCAACCTTGCCGGTGCCGGCACCCACAGGCAACATTATTTGACGTAACCAAAGTAATTTTAATTTTCAGTGCGCAGCACTCAAAAAGGAGCCATGGGCGTAGTAGTGGGCGGGGCAGGTGGTTTGCTGGTGTACCAGCAAGTGGCACTACAATGCACTCGGCAGAGGGGTATGAGCTGGCGCGAGGCGGGCTTGGGGGGAGAACTGGTTGCTTAAGCATATTGTAAATAGACTGCATAATGAGCTGCGTTTGCTCTTTGAGACTGGCAGGTGGAAATTGAGAAGAAAATGTAACCGAAGAGACGCTGGCAACAGTTTGCAAGGGGAAGCAGTGTACCGGGAAGCCGCAATGAATTAAAGTTGCTGAATCAAATGAATTGAAATTAAAAGAAAGCAGATGAAAGAAGTACTACTCGTCGAAATTGGACATTGAGTCAACCCGAAGAAGGCTGATAGGATTTTGACATTAATTAAAATGCGAGAATACTTCGCCGATGCCGAAATTGTTTATTTATATGGTAGTTCGCGGAGCAGTTACATAAACTTGTTGAAAGTTGGAAATGGGAAACAGTTTGGGATGGTTGCACAGCCATTCGTGTACGTAAATTGCATGTAACGAGGTGAAGGTCGTCGAATCGAGGGTGTATTGGACTTTTTGAGCAGCTCTACATATAAGCTCGAGCTCGAAAAATCGGTATAAATACTAAAAAAGCCCTAAAGCTCTTATGGGAGTATAGGCCTCAGAGTACCGAATTCAACCTTTAGGTCAAAAGTAAAAGAATTCGTATTGCAAACGATTTATGTTTTTTTATGTTTATTTCTGTACTGAACCTAACTTTACTCTTCTAATTGTTATAATTTTATAATATAAAAATATAATAAAATATAATTAAATTCTACGACTTCAATATTGCGAGCTCTGCATCACTTGATCTGACAAACTGTAAATCAATTAATCTAAAGCTGTATCAATGCGAAACTGCATTGCAATAGGAAAGTAGATAGACAGACAGGCAGACAGACGGACAAGCAGACAGTTGGTTAATCGAATAGTCGGACGTTTTGGGGTCGCAGTGTCCCAAATTGAAAACAACAAATGTCAGCAGTTTTATGTACTAAAAAGCAGCTACAGCAACAACAGCGAAATCAACGAGCAACGCAGACAAACACAATGTATAAATGATGATGTGGCTGATGACGAATGCGTGTGTGTATATGTGTGTGTGTTTGTTTGCGTATGTGTGTGGGCGTGAGTGTAAGGGGACAACTACCCAGCCTCCACTCACCCTCACGCAGTGTCTTTGTGTTAGTGGCAAAGTGAATACTAAATTTGCATACGTTGGCTTTACGACTGAGCCGAGCGAATTTCCCCTTAGCTGAGTTCCAGTTTTGGATCGCTCGAGTATCGAGTGCGGTCTGCCACTCTGTGTTTGTTACTCTTCCGTCCGTCGCTCTCGCTCTCTCGCTCTCTCTCTCTCTCTCTCTCTCTCCCTGTCCAAGCTCAACTTTCGTGCAGGGGACACTCAGCTCGCCCCGACTCGAGTCGAGTTACATTTGCAGCAAAACCACTTGATTGCGGCCCTAAATTGTATTATGGTCATTACGGGATACGAATACGAATGTGAATAAGAGACGAATAGAAGCATGAATACAAATGTGCCAACTACAGTTTTTATCTCTTTCTGTTCATATTTATTTACATTTTTGAGGAAACTTTTAAGTCCATCAGAAATTAGTCAGTTGCCTGACACATGGGTCGTATACTTATTTCTTTAAGTATAGTATATAAAACGATTAATGTAATTTGAAAAAGGCTTATTTACTAGATGTGTGTATGTATAAATTAAATGTTGTTTAAATTTTAAAAACTAAATAACATTTTTTTATTTTATCAGTAAATATATCAGATTGAATTAGAAAAACATTATCCGATGTATTATTATTTTTCTTTCTACTAAATCTCAACTTTTTTCACCCCATATTTATAAAAAATAAAAAATGTATTTACAAAAATAATAAAAGACCTACAATAAATAATTTGTTTTTTTATTTAATTAGTAAATATTTCTTTTACAAAAAATTTGACTTAATATATCTTAAGAATTATTTTGATACCTTGTCATTCTAATAAATAATTTTCTTCCGTGTATGAAACACCTAAAAATCATTTTTTCTAGTAGTAAATATAAAATTAAGAATTGATTTATAATAAAACAATAATAATAATAATTTGGATAACAATGGAGCCTTACAAAAACATTATAATAAATTTTTAAACTTTTTTTTATTAAATTCAATATATAAAAAATTTTAGTTTAGTATAAGTGTTTATTATTTATAACATTATTGATTATTTTATTCAAACTATGTTAAATTCACTATATGTATCTACTTCGATTCGAGGTCAACGCCCCCATTTCTCAAGCAGTCGCGCGACACTCCGATCGCTTCGGAATTGTCTCTCGATTGGCTGCTGCAGCGCATCCGCAACAATACAAGCTGCAGCTCGACACCTCCTTCTTGCTCTGCTGCTGCATCTGCTTCTTCTTCGGAGTTGAATGTGGAACAGAAGCGACTGCTTGTCTGCAAGTCAGAGGCCACAAGCTGTGCTAATTAGCACAGACAAAGCGTCGCTGGGGGACAAAGAGCGTGGATGGGGGAGGGGTATAAAAAAAGAGCTGAAATAAGCGCTTTGGCAGACATACGAGGAAAACAGGCGCAATAATTACGAGCGTTAACACATACAAAAGAGACTTCGGAGCACACACACACACACACACATACTCAGGCGTATACGCTTTGTATGAGGCGAATACATTACGCATACGCCACGGTGCACGTTTGAGGCATTGTACCGAGTTCTTGTTGTTGCTGCTGCTGCAGTTGCTGTTGTTGTTGCTCAACAAACAAAAGCCGCTGCATACAATGATAAAAGAGCGAGCTGGATTTGGACAATGTGTCTGAGTCCGTGTGCCAGAGCGGATAAAAGCGTCGGCTTATTTACAAGGATTGTGTTAATGCAGCTCGCGGCTATGCAGCAGAGGGGGGACGCAGTACGGGGGACGAGCAGATGAACGGACTTTGTGGTTGTCTTTTTTCGAGTCCGTTTCATAGTTTTATTGATGGAAACCCCAGGGGAATGTGCCCATTTAAGCAGCGAGCGAACGAACTGCAGATTACAGTTAATGGAGTGCATCGCACGGCAGCCCAAGGTATCGCTATAAGTGGACTAACAACAATCGTTACACTTGAGAAACAGTAAACAGAAACTAAGTCCCTCTGCCTGCAGCTCCGACACGGCGTATGAATTATGTAGAAGTGGGCGAGCGGGAGGGGTACAGAGTTGGGCAGCATTTGCATTTGCACCTGGAAAAATGCGAGGCGCATCGAGACTCTGGCGACGAATCACGTTCGCAGCCATGCTAGCTGTATATATACATATATATGTATGTGTATATATATATATATCCATATATAGAGCTGTATCTGTGGTACAGCAGGAGCAGCCATGTGTGCTGCAGGAGCTGCTGCCTAAGCTTAAGTGCCATTAGGCCCTGCTGGAACCCAAGAGTGTTTCCAGCGTGTTGCATGCTCGCTCTCTGTCTGTGTCTATGTGTGTATGTGTGTGTGTGTGTGGCATGTTTCAAAAGGAGCATAATGCATATTTAAAGAGTTGGCTGGTAAGTGCCAAAAATCGAATATTTTAGTTGAATTTCTCCTGCTCTGCCCTGCGCACTCACTCCCTCGGCTGCAGCTCGGCCCCTTGGGTCGAATTTTGCCACTGCGAGGCGTCACCATGGAAACTACCCAATTGTAAGCTGCTTAAGTGCACCAGCCTCGGCTCGACATATCAAACGTGCATTGTTCTCTATGTAGGAATAGGCCTAATGACCCGCAAAGATAATCGCTCAGAACTGGCAAATTGAATGAAGGCCGCAGCCCAAAGCAGACCAGGGGCATTGCAAGTGTTGTATACAACTCTGATTATGCGGAGGAGCATAAAGTCTACTTACCAATTACATATGTATGCGTATGTGCTTGTATATGCCATACAAATGTATTTATTTTTAAGTCGAAATACGTCTACCATCATTTGCTTCCAATTTGAAGCTCAACCCAAATTGCAAATTCAACAATAATTCTCTCACTGTATGCGTGTGCCTGCGTGTGTGTGTGTGTGTGCCTTCACCTGCCACTTGAGTAATTAAATTCAACAGCTGCCGCCCACAAAGGGCGTGGCATTAACGCTTTGTGGTTAACATTTTTGTGGTTAAATGAATTTAAAACGCGCTGGCAACGCGCGTGCAACGTGCAACGCGCAGCGCGCATCGCGCGTGGCAGGTGCAAAGTGACAACAACAAATTGCCGCCCTTCTGTCTTGCAATGGAGCAAAAGGACGCTGACATATGGAAATATCCTGATGGATGCCGCTGGGAGGCGGTCGACGAGCAGGTTAAAGGGGTAGTTGGGCGACCGCTTTGGCCCCTGTCCACCGCGTCCAATAGTTCGTGCTGACTGCCAGAGACGAATTGCTGCCCATTGACATGCAAATTGTTCGAGTGGCAACAACTGAAACAACAACAACAGCAACAACAACAACGCGTGCAGCAGTTCGCAACGGAAGTCTTTGCATGGCGCACCCACAATGCCCTAACCACAATCTTGGCGAAGCCAAGGAAAACTGTATTATTTTTTATAACTTAATAAAATTCTGTTTTTATATATATATATATAGTTTTTGGGCTGCTACAATGTATTTACAATGCGCTGCTCGAGTTGGCTCTGTCCAACTGAAATTAATGAAATAAAAACATTGCAAATATATTAAAAACTTTTACCATAAAAAATTTCTTAGAATTTTTTAATTTATTTTAAAGATGTACTCTGAGATCTTTTTATTCTCTAGCGCCTTAGGTTTTATGTTCATAATATATTTTCGAAAATGGAAACAGAATACTAATAGAGCTAAAGCGCTATATTTGGTAAAAGTAAAATAAATATCTTAGCAAATATTAAATATTTAAATACTAAATTTAGTATAGAATTAGCAATTCCTACGAGATTTCAATATTTTTTTGACTATCGCGTAGAATCTGAAGTGTAACCCAAGTGGCAAGACTTCTAGCAGGACTCTATGAAGTCACGCTGTGAGCACGTGCGATTTTATTATTCACATGCGCTTTACGTTTCTCTCATTCTTTTTCTCTCTCTCTCCCTGTCTCTTTCTCTGTATAACTCTCCACCACTTTTCGCATGTATTTTTATTGAAAATAATTTCAATTCGCCGGTTCCGTCGATTCCACCGGATCCCTACGACTGATGAACTTAAATTGACACTCGCCGGAATTTCGTTTCGTTTTTCTTTCATTTTGTTTTTCTTTCTTTATTTCATTTTTTATTTTTCAGTTACGCACAGCCCACGCCAACCCGTTGCCACCCTATTTTTCGTACCCTTTTTTAATGTAATTTATTTGCAGTTGTAATTGCTGTTGTTCTTTTGCTGTTGCTGTTGCTGTTGTTGTTGTTGTTCTTGTTGTTGTTGGCTACAGCAAAAATGCGTATGCAAATTGTTTCTTTAATTGAATCATTTGGGGCCCGCAACGTGAGCGAGTCGAGGCGAGCTGCATTTAACGTTTATTTTTAATAATTTGCGCTTATCGCGAATCCACAATTAAACGCGTACAATAATAGTAATAATAATTATTATTATTAATTATCCTGCGGCCCTCATATAACAAACCGTTTTTGGAAATATCACAAATATTCATTTTACAATTGCGAATACCGCACAACTTACCATAAATAGCTCAATAGTTTCCACCAGTTTTCAGTTTCCACATGTATAAAATTTTATGTTAATTAATAAATTACAATAATTCATGGCTCAGTTGTATAGATACGCATCAGCCACAATATATGTTAGCTAGACGTTATTTTCTTATGCAGAGGCAAAAGTATATTACTTTTGTGCAGAGGATAATCAATGTACTATATATATGTATATATCTATTTATTCGGCATTATTTAAATTAATCATGAATATTTGGTACATTATAAAGACTTTGTGTATAACAACAACTTTCCTATTAATAAATTAATACCAAATTTACTCTCGATTTCTTTTTCCAGTATTGCGTAACCTGCTATACTATATAGTACCTTTCAGTCTACCATGTAGGATGGCAGGGTACGGCGGACTTGTGCAAAGTGAAGTTATAACATAGGCCAAGCTTACTGCAACCACAAGTGTAAGCAGAATGCTCGCAACGTAAATCTCCCTCACTGGTACTTAGCAAAAAGCTAAGACAAAGCACAAAGAAAAACATCAGCATGTAGAACTTGTTTCAATGTAACAACAGTAACAACAACAACAACAACAGCAACTGGAATAACAACTAGCACAACACGAGCTGTAGAGACTTGGACTTGAGACAGGAAAACCGAAACGTGTTTCACGTACGCAGCTTTTAGCTCCGCATGATAAAAGCGGTTTTAGTTTTCTTTTTTTGCTTCGAAGCTTTTTGTGAGAGTTTTTCCCGTATTTTCCTGCTGCAGTCAGCAATGTGTTTTTAGAAGGCTTGAAAGCTAACTCACGCATCCAACATCGCCAAATGGGGCTTACACTCAACATTCTCGCAGCTCTCCATGTTTTTTTTTTTCCACTTTACTTCATAATTTTCAAAAGAACTTGAGCAGAAATTAACTTTAACTTACGGCTGAACTGTCAACAGCCTTCCGGCCGGACATTGTCTATGAACAGACTTCCCGTAATATTGTTGCAGTTGTTATGCTTGTTTTACACTCCAACTTTAGCGTCATTCTTCATCAGGCAGAGTTGTACTTAGTCATTCTTCTTTAGTTTGTTGGTAACTAAAGCTGAAAACCTGTGGACAGGCTTTCAATTTGATAATGGCGCGAGTAGAGTAAGTAATCTCGAAGTTGAAGATTCTATTATTATAAAATATATATATATATATATATATATATATAATATAAATATAAAAATTAATATATAAATATAAAATGTAATTATCACGGGAGCCTAGTTTAAAAGAGACAAGATGCATTGCAAACAGAGCGTCGAACCTACATATACAGGGTTGCCCATATTCGACGGACCCATGCAGCATTTTCCATCGTTTTCGCCAACATTTCGGCCGAAATAGCGGCTATTTCTTCACGAATGTTGTCCTTGAGCTCTTCTAGGGTCCTTGGCTTGTTAACGTAAACCTTTGACTTCAAATATCCCCACAAGAAGAAGTCAGGCGGCGTCAAATGGGGCGAACGCGGTGGCCAGTCCAAATCACCATTTTTCGACACCATTTTCGTCCGATCGCCTTGGTCGACTTTTATTTGGCCTCTTCGGATTAGAAAGAGCCTCACCAGTCGTAAATTTTTCGTATAAACGCTTAATGGTGTTCTTAGAAGGCGCACTTTTCACATTTTTTAATTTTTTAAAAGCACGTTGAGTTTTTACAATTGACTTGTTCTGTTGAATGTAAATTTCAACTATTTCAGAGCGCTCGCGTGGCGTGTATTGTTCCATGGTAAAAATCTGCTTGGACTGACGCTTCAAACGCGGTATGTCATTAAGCGATCTGGCATCTCTGTCAAAAGTTATGGCGTCGTCAGATGGGTCCGTCGAATATGGACAACCCTGAACCATAGCTTGGAATATCTAAGTATGTTAAGTACTGACAAGTGCTTGCTTAAGACTATTATCGACTATAGAAAATATTGACTAACAAAGTCATATCTCTGTTTTGTTCCTGTCTGTTCTCCACATCGATTTAAGTAATTGCATCACTAATCAGAGCTTCCTGATTCTATTTCTGCTCAGTTACTATACTCTCTGTTTTGAAACTAACGTTCTCGAGTCCGCTGAAAAGTCATCATCAATCCGCAAATCACTCAACTGGATGCAGATGTCAAGTAGCACCGCCGCCGCCTGTCAACACGTTTGCCCCGAAAAGCCGGAATTCCAGGCACCCTGACGTCCCGAATTGAGGTTTACCTCAAGTCCCTCACAACTTGGTGAAGCTGAAGTTGGGTTGACGAATCATTGCCCAAAATGCTGCTGACTGGAGCAACCGGGAAGACCACAAAAGCCCCTGCACAAAAAAGAGCAACAAAAGCGAAAAGGAAGCAAAACAAATCAAATTATTACTTAATTATGCTTAAACGTCGATTACCGCAAGGGGCGCAGCTGCAGCTGCTCGCTCCGCCTTGTTGTCGATGTCCTCACGTCGATTTCATTACGGAATAAATAACAAAATATTTGTAACTTGGCTAAATTGGTCACGTCGCTGTGCACAGGTATAAAGCGGATATTGTAAAATTAAATTGATTCTCTCTCTGTCTCTCGCTCGCTCTCGCTGTCGACTTCTCTGCTGGAGCTTCCTTCAGTCATCTGCTGTTGTGGCTTTTATTTTCCACCCAACTGGGGGGACATAATGGAAAAGGCATATACAATATGCATTTATATTGTGGAATAAATAAATCTAATGCTTGTTCATCATTTTCAGCAAGAAAACGTTATAAATTTACGTGACAGATTAGAGCATGCCACAGAGCCGACAGAGAGCGAGGCAGTTTGAGTATGAGAGAAAGAGACAAGGAGTCAGAGAGAGAGAGAAAGCGAACAGCACGGTAATGTGGTCGGGATTTTTAATAAATTTCAAATGAACCACAAAGCGACCACAAAATTAGAGCATCGAATTGAATGCGCAATAATGCGGATGTCTTATTAACGAAGAATCAAAGAAATACTTGAGAAGAAAATACATTTTAGAGAGAGAACTTTAAATTGCATGCTTTAAGTATATCGGTATATGTGTGAGATATACATATAGTATTTTTGTATGCCAAGACATTATTCCGAGAACGTGGTAGTTCAATGA
The DNA here is from genome assembly GCA_035046045.1 of Zaprionus bogoriensis. NCBI lineage: Eukaryota > Metazoa > Arthropoda > Insecta > Diptera > Drosophilidae > Zaprionus > Zaprionus bogoriensis. Next base: position 71,425 of record JAWNOI010000214.1, read on the forward strand.
TCTGTTAAGATCTATAACAATACGGTCTAAGCTATAAAGTCTCAGTGATGAGCTCTAAAGGCTTGGCGGTAGTGTTCAAATGTAGTGTATAAAGAGGAAGGTTTAAGCTCAAAGAGCTTAGGTTGCATATCCAAAGTCTAATTAGTGATGTATTTCATGCAAGCCGAGAGACCTATGGTTTTTGTAAAAGTATACGATTTTATCTCTAAAATGGTCTAATTGGTCTGATGTCGGGTTAAAGATTTAAGATGTCTAGTTTAATGGTAAAGTGAAATGGAAGCGTTAAGCTGTCTAAGTGCTAAAGTCTAAGTCTAAAGTCTAAAGTCTAAAGTCTAAAGTCTAAAGTCTAAAGTCTAAAGTCTAAAGTCTAAAGTCTAAAGTCTAAAGTCTAAAGTCTAAAGTCTAAAGTCTAAAGTCTAAAGTCTAAAGTCTAAAGTCTAAAGTCTAAAGTCTAAAGTCTAAAGTCTAAAGTCTAAAGTCTAAAGTCTTAGTCTCTAAGTGTCAGGTCCAAGGCCTGATTCACAAGACCCAACCTAAGATAAAAATTTGAAGCGATTTGCTTTGAGGTCTAAGAGAGTCTAATAAATAAACTTTAAACGTGTAAGGCTTAAGTTGTTAAGTCTAAGGTTCCTGATACAGGACCTTACGTCTACAATGCTTGTTAATAAATAAGATATCGCATCTAAGAGCTTAAAAATACTGTCTACAGTGGCTTTTCAAGATTGTTCTTTTTTTATGCAATACCAATCAATCCGAAGCGAATACCCGGACGTTTGTTAATGCACGGGTTCTAATTAGCAACAGCAGCACGTTGTCATGTTTTCAAAGTCTCCTCTTGTATTTCATCTTTCACGCAATTGAATTCCATTTGGCCGCTGTCAACAAGCACATCAAAACAACGGCAAAAAACAAGGAAAGCAATCGAAAATGGAAATGGGAATCTGTGTGGAGAGTGTCGAGTGTGGTATAGATACGGGGGATACGGGAAACAAGTGCAACAATATGTTGCAATTGTCTGGTAGCGACTGTAACAAAAGTGAAATTCTGGCATCATCACGTAGGAACTGGGCGAAAGGAACAAAAACTAAACAAGTAAAGAAAGCGAAGGCCGAGTGCACTCGACATTAAGATACCATTTACCCACTTTGGCCGATTCAAAATATGGTGCGAAAGGTCTCGCATCTGTAACTTCTCTGTTTATTATGCGATCGGTTGGTAACTTAGCGTAGACCAAGATTATATATATTATGTAATATCCCAGGGACCCTCCTAACAAATTTGGTGTTTCTAACTTCCCTACTTTACTCATAATTCCAGAAAATCGTGTTAAAGTCTACCAAATGTGATGCTAATAACTTGTACTATAGTTGCGTTAGTTGCATTAAATAGTAAAACACCTTTTCGATTTGCAGTCAAAGTGTGCGTGCCAAATTGCACTTATTTTGTGTATGGCATATCAAATTTGGTGTCTCTATCTCTACTAGTAGCTGCAATTTGTATGTTCATACAGATAAACGGACAGACAAACGGACATAGCCAAGTTTATTCGGTTATTGATGCTGATTAAAAGTATATTTATACTTTATATGGTCTGTCACGCCTTTCTCTGCCTGCCTCATACATTTGCACAATGCTAATATACCATTTTTTTTATCATTTGGAATGGGTGAATGATATAAAAAGAAAAACAGAAAGCAAACAGACAGCGGACAGCGGAAAGCCGGACATCCAGACAGACTGCAGCAGTAGCATCAGCAGTTGCAACAGATATGGCGATGGCCGGCAGCGGCCGCTGTCGCTGTCGCTGCAGCTGGCTTCTGATTTAGCCAAGGGGATATGAGCGTTACCATCGCCGTTTCCATAACAATCGCAATCACAACACGAACATGTACAGGACGCCGGAGATGGAGAAGCAGCCAGTGCGAGTATCACGATAATTGGTGCGACATAGATGAGCTGCACGTTTCATGTGTGCGTACGGTGAATGTATGTGCCACATGAGACAACCGGAATACGAGGCGAAAGTGAGATCTGACATGGTAATAGAATTCGTATACTGCCGAATGTCTTGCCTCTGGAAAGAGAGAAGTGAAGATGCAGTCATTTGAGTTGCTGAGTTCCTAAAGCCTAAATTAATGCTGAGAAGAGTAAAATCGAAAGCTGAAGCTCACTCTCTAGATTCCGTAACTCTCTGACTGACCGTTTTGATAAAAAGTTTTAATCATTTTCACGTTTCGTACGATTTGGCACTACGACGACATACGCGACAATCTGCAGCTCTCGCTGGCAATCAGTGTTCATTTTGCTGCAACAGTTAAAGTCGGAAGGTGCAAGGTGCGGAGTCTGGTAAATTGCCAGAAGACTCTGTTGCAAGCGGCCAAATTCTCTCTGCAGCAGGCAAGGCTTCACTATGCGTTGCCAAGGGTTCGAGCTAAAGCAGCTAAAGCTTAAAACGATTTATAAAGTTTAAGATGGGGCGACATGAGGCAAGTGTTTTTTATAGAGGCCTTTGCCAAAATAATGAATAATTTAAATTATTTAAAGCCTTGCCAGTTTAATCTGTATTTATATTGTGTGGTCAACTACTATAAAATTTTTAAATGTAAGTAGAAAATATCTGCAACGGAAATAGAATTGACAAAATAAGAAATTTAACTGTAAATAAATTATAAAAAATATATTTCTTGGAAATGTAATATATAAAAAAAATAAAAATATATTTTATTGAGACAAGTTCATTAGTGTTGGTGACCGTGTATACTTTATGCTTTAAATTAATGAATTAATATCAAATCAATACGCAGCAGTAAAATATTCTTGCATAAGAAAATGTGAATTAAATTTAAATTTATTGCATCATTTTGTTTTCAACTCAAAACTGTCTGCAAATAAGAAACATGTTTTAGACAATTATCGACCATAAATTTTAATTTCTTACGTATTTCTTACAATTCAATGAACAAGTCAATGAACCTCCTTGAAAAGAGATAGAGAAAGTAAGAGAAAAAAACAAATGAAAAAGGTGTTAGATGCGTGGGAAATGTCTAGACGTGTTTTTTTCGGGTCAATCGCAGCGCATGTGCTTGAAATCGAAATGTTGCGAAAAAAGGAAGGTCTAAATATCTAAGAAAATTCCTTGTATTTCTCCAGCTAGTTAGAGCACAGTAAGAGCTTTGTGCACTGTTAGCTGAGCTTCTTGTGAGCAGCGAGTTGGAGTCCGCATTTAACAGAATTTCCATGACCGCAAACACTTGTGCTCATTTTCAGATGCTCCTGTGAAAACTATAGTTTCCTTTCTATTGTTCTAGACAATGGATGACATGAACTCCCAATTTCAGTCGAGAGTTCACAGTCAGTCGCTTTGCATTTCAAATGCAGGCAGCCGTCCCAGCCGGAAGTTGTTTTCCACCCCAAAGGCTTTGTCCAGACATTTTTTGGTGCAGACAAAGCGAAGGCTTAGACGAATAACATTGAGTTCCCCCCCGCCGGACGGCTCTGCCTCTCTCAATTAACTTGCATTCAGTGCAGTGCCTGCGCCTACATCCCTGCCACATTCCTATATACCTCTATGCAGCTTTCTTCCATCTCCCTCCTCTCGTCGTTTAATCAGCAGCTTTGTTTTGACTTTCACTTGCGCCTTTTTGTTGCACGTTGCACGTTGCACTTTTCGCCCATTTCAATGACACTTCAACGTGCTGGCACGCACACACTCACACGCACACGCACAGTCCTCTTATCACAGCCCACTTAAGGGTTGTTAACGGCAGTCTTAGCCCCTAACCCCTTATCAAACGACCCCAACCCCCTGCTAGCAGTCTACCACTTTGGTTTTTCGCCTACTTTGCACCTTTTGCAGGCAGACATTGTCAAAATTCATAATTGAACAGTTCTACCCGAGGAGGTGTGTGTGTGTATGTGTTTGCTCTTGTGTGTGTGTGTGTGTGTGTGTGTGCCTGCCAAGTGGCTTCCAGTGCGCAATTGCTAGTCGAAAATCTTTGTTAATAATTCAAGAGCTTTTAATGTCATGAATATTCATAAAATTTTGAGCATGATTTGATTTTATTGCGTATTTTACTCTGACGTCAACGCCATCAGCAATAAAAGCAACAACAACGCCAACAACTACATAGAGTATTGAGACAATAGCGAGGGCTCAAGCACCAGACTTGTAAATCATTCATTGTGCCATTTTTACTCGATGATATAAGAGCTGCGCCATTTTTCCAGGCACTTAAGCAGGAAGTTCTTCGGCCGAATATAAATACAATATATATGGCAATATCCGAGGAAATAATTGATAAGGACTGGCCAATTTTACAGCACTCTCAACTGGCCTGAACCGCAAGCACTATAAGAATGTACTTGCATGCTAATTCCCTCACTTAACTGATTGACAATCTGCATTGCACAATTCAATTTGCTTATTCCCAAACTCAATTAGGCCCAGGAACTTGTCTAAATAATGAGGGCTTCAGCAGTATGAATCGGTTCATGACCCAAAAAGCTGATGGTTCTCGGAATTAGGTGCAATTTGGTGTGTATGAAGAGAGCACGTGGTAAGTGGGATAATTACCAACACATATGTAGCTTATAGTACGTGCTCGTGGGAGTTGTGACCTCGTGATTCTCTCGGTCAGCTCGTTAGTTAAGTTAGTTAGCTTCCAGGACAGTTTAGCATGACCATATATATGACCGTATTATATGTATCTATTAGCATAATTTGTTATATCTATGTTTATCAATTCATCAAAGCATAGTTTAGTCTATCTGGGGGCTACCAATTTAAATAAGGCTGTCATCAATCACTCTTTATTAATTAGCGAAATCTATCAATCTTTTTATTTATTAATATATTTAAATGAAAATATTGATAAATAATATAAATATAAAGTATTATGTTATTGATTATAGATATTCATAATAATATATTATTTTAAAATGTTATTCTGTTATTCAATCAATTACAATCAATCAAATTTGAAGTACTTACCAATGAGTTCTTTAATCCACCAATCTATCAGCTTTCCAATCTATTCTTAAAGCCATCATTTTGGCAATGGTATATTATTGTCTTAAGCAAAGAATTGCTTTAAAGGATTAAATCAAAACTTAAATCAAAACTGAAGACATTGCCCAAGTCTGCCAGAATTGTGCACTATAACGCAACGCATTCTTTTACGAAATCGCAGGGCATAGCTGCCCGTTAGCTAGCGTTAGCTGCCGGCGCCGTAGCATACTTTCTGTAAAGCTATCCCCAGGCCCCGTAAATGCCGTCGAACAGGACATGCCCTTACGATTTTTTACGAGCACACGTGCGTTTGTTTCACCCTTTCCACTCGCCGCCTACCCCCGCAGGCCCTGTGGCCTCTGGCGCTGCACCATCAAAGGACGCAACGTCCGCGAATTTCTTTTAAAGTTTCGCATGGCAACTCGTAAATTTAGTGGAAAATGTCTCGTAAAATATATATCGATGTGTGCGTACAGGTGGTGGGGGGTGTACACAACACACTTATTGAGGTGCGTGCCAGGGGACTAGCAATGCTCGATGCCTTATCGATTTTCATAATGCCAAAACGTAAACGTAAACGTGGACCGCCCCCGTCCCGGAGGGGCCTCATTCGCGGCTAATCATTTCGAGTACTTTGCTATTCAGTTCAAGTCCATTAAATGGCTATTTGCTTATCAATTTTGTGTCATTTTTTTTTTCCAGCCAAGCCCTTTCCTTTCCGCTTCCCCACCCCATGCGAACAATTGTCGCATTGCATTGTTGTTGTTTATCACCACGAATAATTTCGGGCGGGCATTCGGAGGAGTCGCTCATGCATGGTCTACGTGACAGCCGCGTCTTTTGTGTAATTGCGGACCGGACCGGCTGGGACCTAGGCTAGGTAACTGGCAGGGGGAGGAGGGGAGCTTAGTTAAAGGGTCCCTGAAATGAAATCAAATGATTTGCCGTGCAACTGATTTATGTTTAATTTATAGAGCCGCCTCCCGGCCTGACCGGCATGCAAATAAATTCCGAATGCCCGACCCGGCGATGAAGACATAAACCCGACGAGCAACTGTCAAGCTCAACTACAGGCCAAACGCGTCTAAGCGCTGACACGACGCGCAAAAGAGTTGGCCAAGAGAGCAGCAGTGCGCTGAATACGAGAGAGCGGCAGGGTCAGAAAGAGAGAGAGAGAAAAAGTGAGCGGAAATACGAGCACTGCTCATTCGGCTGGACAAGCTAAGCCAGTTTTGCCTTGTGGTAGGACAGGAATCGAAGGTCTACGCGAGTTCGGAACTAGAGCAACAGCATAAAAGTGTGCCGGCTCGCGAGGGTGGTATAAGAGAGCGAGTGAGGTATAAGACTCTTATTGGCATAAATGCGTTGGTATAAATGCGTATACGGCCATTATAGCACGAAACTCATTTGTCTTCTGATTAAATATTAATGACAAACAAATGAAAAAATAGCTTATTTTTCGTATTTCTATAAGTTCTAGAAAAAAACATATTTTATTATATAAAGCAATTATTTGTTTTTGTTACATCTTAAAATTTATTATTAGTAAAAAATATTTATATATTTCTTTTGTTGAGTATAGAATCTCTGGGAAATTATATATAACATTTAATCCTGCAAATCTCACTTATTTTATATTTTCTTATATATTTATATTTTATATTCTTTTATGTTTTTAGTTGCCTGCATTGAGTTTATCTTCTACCCTGGACAGCTGTAGGTTCGTGTCTGTGCTAAATAAATCCTGACAGTCTTGTTATTTCGATTGTTCTAGACTTCGTATGCGTGTAAATATTTCAGAAGACCATTTGATAATATCTAAGTCAAGTCTTTGTAGTTTTTCTTGAATAATTACCAGTCATTTTTATAAATGCTCTACGCATTACATTAGCCTAATATTAAATATGCTTTGATTATTTTATAATGTATGTATAGCTGTATTTTATATAAATAAATTTAGAAATTCTCTTCTTTAAAATATAAACCTTTCTCCTGTGTTTTGGATACCTGAGCCTTCACACCAGAGGTCTATATTCCCCTCAGTTTTTCTATCGATAGTTCTTATAAACCCGAATATTTTCAGCTCAGTAACTACTTTCCGCATGTTTCCTGAAGTATCCGCCAAATAATCAACTTGTTTGCTAGGTTCGTCTAAGTGGAAAGTTTTTGTTGCAGGTTGCAGAGAGAGAGCGTGAAAGAACAACAGAGAGAGAGAGGGAGAGAGTGAGAGAGGGAGCGGGTGAGACTGCTGTATGTGGTGTCTTGCATACGCAAGATGTTTTCTCAGCTTGCTTGTATTTGTTTGTACACTCGTCTATGTATTTTGGGCATGCCTATGTGGGTGGAAGTGCGGGGATACCCCTCAGCTGAGTACAGGGTCTTGCGTGGGCGAATAAAGCGAGTGCTCATTCTCTCTCAGTGCAGCTTCGGAAAAGTATAATTCTAAAGCAGAAAATGGGAAAATAGACTATAATAATAACGGGATGAGTGTCATGGTGTGTGTGAGAGTGTGTGTGCAGGCAGATATGTCAAATCAACAGAAGAAAATTCAATTGCAAATTGCGAAACACATTTTTCTCGTCTCCAACTGTTTCGACTGTGACAATTTTTTAGTTTTTCGCTCCACTTAGACAGAGGGTTAGATAGACAGGCAGGCAGACAGACAGACAGACGAGCAGACAGGCAGGTTAGTCTGAGAGCGCGCCTGGTAGGATTTATTGAAAATGGTTCGATTTATGTTTAGTGCGACATATGCATTTCGGAGATGCGACAAATGCATCAAGAGCTTGCAGTAGCAAGCGAGAATTGTGGAGTCATAGATCACAGTCTGCAGTTTTAAATATAAATATACCAGACATCTAGAAAGCCAGCTTTAATATATTGAATGGAAAACAAGCAGATTCACTGAAGTTCAAGTACTCAGAAATAAATTAAATATTGTATATTTATAGTATAATAATACAGATGAAACTTATTTTTTAAACACATCAAAATACCATTAAATAATTCAAGAATAACAGCAATTTCAGACTGCGAAAAATAACTAAAAAAATAACACTAGATATTCTCATACCAAACGTGTGGATTATTCAAATAATACTTCAATTGCTCCTGATTCTGCATAAACCAATCTGATATGTTTACGTCGAACAGCATCAGGCCCATCAATGTTATAGCAAAGACGAAGAAGACGATGAATATCCTTGTGCCCAGAATGCGGTTCATCTTGTCTTCGCTCTTTGAATTCCCACATTGTTTGACTTCTTCCAATAGTTTCTCCAGATCAAACTCGAGGCGATTGCCGAAACGCGGTTTGGGAAGGGTTTGTGCCGTTCTTAAGACTATTTCCTCGGAGATGACCAAGTGCATGACTTTGGAAGGAGCTGTAAGCGGAATAATCAGTATGGGAAAGTGAACCCTATCGAGTTTTCAATACCGGCACGTTTTAGGAGAAGAAACAGAGGACTCATCGAGCTCATGATGGTTTCCTTAAGGACCTTTTTCTGCTTAGCTTCCCCAAATGTTTTCACCACTTTCTTTTTCTCCGAATTTCGATTTTCTATGCCCCGCTGAGGCTTTTTCGGCTTCAGAATCTCTTCACTTTGTGGAGGATTTCTTATTTCGCGCTTGACAATTTTTTGACTCGACTCAAGTCCACGAGTCGCTGTTGTTTTCTGTTCTCCTTGACAGATTTTAGATCTCGGAAGTGGCTTAGGTGTTGTCTTAGTATACGTAGTTTCCCTGATGTCTTTATTTGCTCTCGTGGGATCAGGTTCCTGGGTCGGTTGAGCTGCATTGTGTGCACAGGTTTTGGAATTAGTTTTCGGCACTGGCCGATTACTGGCACGCAGCATTAATTTAGGACTTATCTTCCTCATAGTCTGAGCCGTCAGGGACCTATGCTTCTCTTTAATCACCTTGTTCTGTCGCACCGTGGCGAAACGCGTTGAGCTCATCTTATCCTTCATCTCATTGTAGTCGATTTCCCTGACATTCTCATTGCACAGCAGACTCCTCAGTTTCTCAGACTTGACTTTGGAGTTATTCTTACCAATCGAAGTGCTGGGTTGTGATACTCTACTATCCCTTGGTTGCAGGGTACTACTATCCCCTTCTCGCATTCTGCGATTGCAAATCGGCGCCAGTGGAGGGAACTTCTTACAAATGGCAGTTTCTTCCAATTTCGGGTTATAGAAGTCTTGCGCATTAATTCCCAATTCATTCGCGTGCAACAGCTCCAATCCGACGGTTTCTGCTTCTGTGATCAGCCATGTGGTGCTCTTCTCGTGGAGCATATCGTAGCTCCGAGCATTGAGTCGAGTGGCGATGGTCACCAAGATGCTCTTCCTCGCCAGTCCGTACGGTGCCACCTTACACTTAGGGCGCTGCGGTTGAGGCTCAGTCTTGACTGCAAGCGTTTTGGAACTCCGCGACTGCTCAGGAGAGAAAAAGATACGATATATGTTGTAATTAATCATTATTAAGCAACTTACCATTATTTAAATTATACAAATAGAAAATATAAATTAGACTTGACTTAAGCATTCGTTATGCATAAAGACTATACTTATTTTGCCTTAACAGCCTTAGCAGAGTCTACTCTTCGGATTTACTAGCTTAAAATATTTCAAACTCGAGCACTCTTGCCTACGTCTAGGATCTGGTGGAAAATCGCTTAAGTCTGACTGAGGCTTTAAGTTGAGGGCTTGGATAATTTCTTTCCGGCAATCTGCTGATGTCTTAATACCTGAACCGTCCTGGTTATTATTGCCGTTGTTGTTGTAGTTGTTGTTGTTATCGCCACCCCGTGTAATTTGTGTGCCACTTCAGAGCGTAAAACTTTCAAAAAGTCATCAAAAGTTTATGTGTAGCCGGGACCACCTAAGTCCAGACTTGATTCCTTCCGGCATTTTGCGTTCTTTGCATATGTTTTTTGCCTGCAAATTTCCAACTCTGGACGACTTTGAAACTTTTTAAAGCATTCTCGAGTTCATTTAAGTGAGCATAATTTTATGTGACTCGACTTTAAGTCCGTTCGCAGTTCGCAGTTACCGCGGACTCTTCCCCCGGGTGGCACAAGGTTCCCTCGGATTCCTTGAGAGCGCGAACTAATTAGCTGATGCCAAAGGAAAGGCACTAAAAGGAAACTGATTCGATGCTATAGCAACGCGCTCAACTCTCTCATTTTCTCACGCTCTCTCTTTCTCTATCTATCGCTCTCGCGCTCTCTCTTTGTGTCTCTAGCGAACTCTTCTAGGTTTGGTCAGCAGCTACGGCGCTTTGTATTTCTGCTTCGTTTGCGCCGCGTTGTAATTGCAAAAGTTTATCTTTATCTGAGCCACGGGCAGCTCAGTAGTGCCAGCAAATGGTGCATTAAAGTAATTACATACCCTGCCCCGGCGAAGATGCTGCTGCCCGCACCTGCATTCAAGAAATTCGAGTCCAAGTTGATGCGATTCCCCGTTAATTTTTAACCCGATGAATAGGGAACGAGCGCTGGCCTCTACTTTGGCTCCCCTGGGGACTACTATTAGATGCGTGAGTATCTTTCAGATTATGAGTAGCATCAGTTATAGGCACTTTAAGCACTTTGAGCGGTATTGAATATCGGTATTGAGGTAAGTTGACTAGTTGAGTATAAAGCCATACTACGTACTATGAGATAATGCCAATCTTGATTGTGATTTTGAGATGGTTTGAACAAAGGAGTAAATATTCCTTACTTACTTCTACAAAATACTTTGTCAAATAATTTAATATTTAATCTATATGTCGTAACTTCTATAGTTATATTCAATCTTCTTTTTTATTAGATTATGGCAACGAATTAATTTCTCGAAAAACGAATAGAACTTTCAAATTCTATCGCCATTTTTTGTGCACTAAATGTGAAATTTTGATTCTTGAAAATAGTGGTTTTATCTTCTATGGCCCTGACTGATCCCATCCCTAACTCCTAATGTAGATCTTCCAATTCATGTACAACAAGTGAAGAAAGCTACAGTCGAGTGCACTCGACAGTAAGATACCATTTACCTTTCGCTGTTAAAAACTAATTCTTAATATTAATTACTTTTATTCGGCGAATAACAACGCATCGCATATTTTCGAGGACAAATTCACATGCATTGACGCTAATGGCACATGCCGACTGCACACTGACTACACGACGACTGTGCGTGCGCAGTCGGCGTGCGCAGTCGGCGTCGGCGTCGGCGTCGGCGTCGGCGTCGGCGTCGGGCCTCTACTGCTGTGAGCGAAACTTCTCGTGCCTATAACTTCTGTGTTTATTGTCCGATCGGATTGAAATTTATAGGGTTGGTCAATATTATTATTATCTACAATAATACCTAAAAAAATTTCGGAAACTTTTCTACTTTTCCTATAATTTGATTTACCGATTTACAAAATCGATTTTTGAGGGCGGTACGCGTGGCATCCAAAAGTTGAAATTCCGTAATGAATTTCTCCGTAATGTTACCAGGCACCTTACTTCCAAATTTGGTGCTTCTAGCTTTTCTAGTTTTCTTTTAAACTATAAAAATGTGTTTTTTAGAGGCGGTGGGCGTGGCATCCAAAATTCTAAAATCCAACTTCTGCATAATGTTGCAAGACAACCCCCTACCAAATTTGGTGCGTTTATCTCTTTTCGTTATTGAATTATTTGGAAAAAATCGAAATACGCATTTATCGATTTGCGGAGGCGGTGGGCGTGGCACATCAAGTTTGAAATAAACTTCTTGTGTGTATTGAATACACGCACACTCCCACCAAGTCTGGTGCCTCTAGCTCTTTTAATAGCTGAGATCTGTGTGTTCATACAGACGGACAGACAGACGGACATGACCAAATCGACTCGGCTATTGATGCTGATCAAGAATATATATACTTTGTATGGTCTGCCACGCCTCCTTCTGCCTGTTACATACATTTGCACAAAGTTAATATACCATTTTTTACCCATTTTCAATGGGTAAATGGTATAAAAACCCAAATACTACCAACTAGAACTATCTCCCAAGTAGTGTTTCCACCTCCTTTGGCCTCAACTAAAGACTTCTCTGCTTTCCATCTCTAAAGTCATTCAAAAACCGAAACACTACCAGCTGAAAATATCACCCAAGTAGACTGAAGGCCAAATAAAGATAGCAGAAAAAAAACCTGATGCCATAATCAATTTTGAAGTATTTCTCTGGCTCAGTTCTGAAAGCTAAGCCCGAATATGCCAGAGTCAGAAATAGAGACACGAATTGAGAGAGAGAGAGAGAGAGAGAGAGAGAGAGAGAGAGAGAGTGGCAGATAGAATGGGCATGCAAAAATCGGTAGCCTAGAAGCAAGTAAACATTTTGTTTGTGCAAAAATGTTGTGTGATTTCCCCACGGAAATTGATGATGGTGTTTGCTGAGTCGCAAACGTGTTGGAGGAGTTAAGCAAAGCGGCCGGGAGCCTGAGAGCCCGAGAGCCCAAGAGCCCGATGCGCCCACCTACAGTGAATTTGTCATTTCCAGTCTAAACGTGCGGACAAACAGAGTCGCAGGGCCGATCAGAGCAAAGGCGAGGCAGGGAAACTCGAGTCTGGGCAGTAGCAGGCGTTCGGTTGGTTCGTTCGATGGCTCGTTTGTTTGCACGGATGTCAGCGGCCATAACAACGAGAAAGGGGGGAGTACGAAACTATGGGGTAGCCAGCAAAAAGTGGGGGGTCGGGAAGGGTCTTGTGCTACTGCTGCTGTTGCTGGCATTGGCGTTCGCATTGGCGTTGGCGCTGTAGTCGACCGGGACGCGCAGTGCGTGTCGCTTTAACAAACCGGAAGTTACATGCGATGTAATGAAAAACGACAGAACGGAAGTAGCAATGGGGCACCCAGTGCTCAGTACCCAGAACCGAGAGCCGAGATCCCAGTAACCAGTACCCAGTAGCCAGTATGCAGAACGCAGTACAGAGCAGGCCTTGGGACTGCCAACTGCCATGACAGTTTTGTGCGCAGTCTGCGGGGGATTGCGCTGGAACTGCCGGCTGGCCGGTCAGCTGGGGGATTGGCAATGGGGCATTGTCCACTGGCGGGCTCACTGTGAGTGAGTTCGCCTTAACGTTGCTGGTATTTATAGACAATTGGTTCGTGATTGTTGACAGCGTCCAGCGTCGAGCGCCGAGCGCCGCGTGGCATGCCCTCGGCATCGACATAACCATTGGCGAGCGGCCCTAGTGGCACTACCCGCATCCCCGGGCGACTCCGTCTAAGCGCTGTGCGTAGGCATTTTTTGCATGCCTCATAAAAATGCTACGAAATATGTTCGAGCTGCACGAGCTCGGACAACGCAGGCAGGATATGGTGTCTAGTTCGCTATGTGGAAATTGATTTAAAGCTCATGAGCATGGAAAATGGATGAATTCCCTGTGGTGTCCGTTGCATGCTCAGCTCCAAAATGCTGCGTATTTGCTGTTGTATGAGACGGAAACTCCTATAGAGTGTAGTGCTGGTATATGATGTGTGTACAGGGTTGACTAAATATATAGGGTATATACATGACATAATCTATATGGCAAAATGGGCGAAGAAGGTAAAAGTAATATGGATATACCCAACATCAGTTGGGTCACGTCCCATTTTTCTGTTGTCCATCTGTTTATCTTCACGAAAACCTTAATTTTCGAGATACTATCATATCATATTTTGTATAAATACTTTGCGGTTATCTGAGCAATAAAGACTTTGTTAGTGGAAATTTACCAAAACTTTTCAATACACTTGTAACTAATTGTTCTTGCAGAACAGACACCTGTACCTTCAGTCAACGTGGTTCTTACGTCATTGGCGTGACTTTCCCTAATCGCATCGCAAATTCGATAATCAAATCGAATCAAAATTTTCATGTCCGCAGATTAGTATAAATATATGAACGAAAAGTGCGATCGATTCAATTCAAAGTTCATAATATCAGTCAAAATGAAGTTTACCTGGTTGTTCGCTCTAATCGCTTTTGCAAATACTACCTTCCGACCTTCCACAAGATGGGAATGAAGAAAATAAATGCATGATATTATTATAATTATTGACACTCCTTTGTTTAGTAGTAAACATACGATGTGTGTTTAAAAAATAAAGTGATTTTTCAACTTTCGAAACCAACGTATTTTCGTTTATTGATTTTTGTATTATGTTATATTGATACACTCTTCCCGAACATCTGTACCTACTTTCAAGTATATACCCTTAGGGGTGAAAACCTCGTATAATTTCAATATAAACGTTGCTCATTCTCATATATAATTATTTTTTAATAGCTTAAACTATCTAGGAGCTAAGTAAGCTGCCGATACTCATTTTCAATTCTCAGCAATAAAAAGGGAAACATCAATAATCTGTATATCTTTACGAAAATCTTAATTTTCGAGATACTATCATATCATATATTGTATAAGCAGTTTGCGGTGATCTGAGCAAACCAGTTTTTGTGAGTGGAAAGTTACCAAAACTATTCAATACACTTGTAACTAATTGTTCTTGCAGAACGGACACCTGTACCTTCAGTCAACGTGGTTCTTACGTCATTGGCGTGACTTTCCCTAATCGCATCGCAAATTCGATAATCAAATCGAATCAAAATTTTCATGCCCGCAGATTAGTATAAATATATGAACGAAAAGTGCGATCGATTCAATTCAAAGTTCATGATATCAGTCAAAATGAAGTTTACCTGGTTGTTCGCTCTAATCGTATTTGCAACTACTACCTTCCGACCTTCCACAAGATGGGAATGAAGAAAATAAATGCATGATATTAATTTAATTATTGACACTCCTTTGTTTAGTAGTAAACATACGATGTGTGTTTAAAAAATAAAGTGATTTTGCAAATTTCGAAACCAACGTATTTTCGTTTATTGATTTTTGTATTTTGTTATATTGATACACTCTTCCCGAACATCTGTACCTACTTTCAAGTATATACACTTTTAGGTTTAGTTGTGAGGGGCGACAACCTCGTATAATTTCAATATAATCGGAGCACATTCTCATATATTATTATTTTTTAATAGCTTAAACTATCTGAGAGCTAAGTAGGCTGCCGATATTCATTTTCAATTCTCAGCAATAAAAAGGGAAACATCTATAAAACTACTATCAAAATTCTCGGTAATACAATATTGAACACTTATTCGGCGTCATGTCTGCAAGCACTTCGCACAATTCGTGGACATCTGTAGAGCCACAAAATGTAACAGAAAAGGGGGCTAGTCCCGATCAACTACAGTCCCTGATTGAGATAAGCGGCAGCTCCGCCAAATCTTCGGAAAATCGGCTGGTCCAGCGATCCGAGGTGGAGCGCATTGTGAAGCAGACCCTGAAGCAGATGCAAGCAACGTGCTTTTGCGAAAATATCGATACTCTGGTCACACTGATTGTGCCCAAGGTCATTTCCGAGCTGCGAGCCTATGACCAACTGCACGAGGAAGTGCAGACCATCAAGCAATCGCTCAACTCCTACATGCAACACTCGAAGGCCGTGGATGAGGACATCGCTGAGATATTCCTCGATCTGCATAACATATACAAAAAGATCGAAGCTCTCGGCGATCTCGAGGCCAGGAAGATAGACGACAAGAAGTTCTGCAAACGCCTACAGCAAGCTGAGAGCTTCCTGCAGTCCTCCCAGCATTATATAACCAAGACTTGCCCCGCAGCAGAAACTGCGCCCCCCGCCGTGTCCGTCGACAGGGCTATGGAGATTGCTGATGATACCAAAGATGTGGAGAGACAAGCGTTTCTCACCAACATGTTGATGGTTAAGAAGTCCGACTTCTCGCTGCAGCTCAATCGCAAGAAGAACTATTATACGGTGGCTGAGCGGGCACTCAGGAACAACAAATAATTATAGCCCAGAACTTAGTACAATAAACGATATTAGATTCTGTCAATTGTTTTGGATGCAATGCAGTTCGTTCTTCTCCACTGTCGCCTTTCAGCGTGCCCCAAATCTCTCAATGTCTCGCACCTCCAAGTGCTCGGCAAACAATGCGAAAGTGCAAATTTATGTGGTAAAGCACTTTCCCAGCAGCAGCAGAAGTCGCAGAAGCCGAGGAGAAAAAGGAAACCTCCAGTCAGCCGTGTTGTTGTTGTTGTTGTTGTGGAGAACTCTGATTGTTACCTTGAATACTCCAGCGGTACTTGGCGCAAATTTGCATAATGTTGACAAAGTGCAGGGGTGTAGGTTCTTCCACTCCATTAGCCCCTGCTGTGGGAATCACGATTTATTCACATCAAGTCAAGCTCACGCGTTGACATTGTATAAAGCAGGGAAATACATTGGTAGAATCACTTAAGATTGGTATATGGCTATAAACATAAAACTCTCTGCTTGCTACTAACGAAATGCAATTGCAGGAAAATGCAGTGAATCGGCAACCTAAGCCTATCTGTGTGCACAATTCTTCAAAAGCCTCTCTGCCAGCATCTCTCTACCCCCCCTTGTGCACTGTCTTCTTGGTCTCTTGAGCCCTTGCTCAGATGGCATGCCGGCTGCCCAGAGAAATCGAGTGAACTGGCGAATGAGATTGATTCGATTATCGATATCAATCGCAGTCAAGCGGGAGGTGGTCCTGGGCGGTATCGATAATTGATTTTAGCAAACACTGCAAACGATTAATTGACGCAGTGTCCGTGGCCCGACGGGCACTGCGTCCCGCTGGGGCCGCAGTCGTGCCACAGAGTCAGTCCCCCAGTATCACATTTATTGCCCGGCAATTGGAGCTCGGTGCTTCGCATTTCCATTGTTGTCTTTTTTACTGCTGAGCCAGGCAAGTTGTGTGCACTCAAAATAATAGCACAGAGCACATACAGGACAAGTACCAGGACCTACTTCAGCAGGAGCTTCGTGCTCCTGCCTGCCCGCCCATCTGACTGCAGCCCGTAATGGCAGCATTTACTCAATTTTAGTACATAGTAAACGTATTTCTTTTACGAGCCCGAGGTTATTTGTGCAGCACAGACCAAGCTGTGCTCCACACTCCCAGCTCCCTGTCTCCAGCTCCTCCTCCTCCCCCTCCTCCTCAAGCTCGTACTGCCTTCCGTTCACAGTGCCTAGTTCCATTCGTATTCACAAACATAAAGCTACTATATCCTGACACAATATAAACGAACTTCGTTTCCTGAGTGGCCATTTAACTGCAAGGCTTTTCATATGTCTGCTGGGAGATCTCTGCCGACCGACCTCCCCCACAGCACTGCTCCCTCCCTGCTCTACAGTGCTCGAGCGGTAAAAACCTTAGCAAATACATACTCGCAGACAAATATGATAAAGTACTCGCTTCGCAGGGGCTGCTGCTACTGCTGTTTCTACTGCCATTGCTTGCAGTTTGCTTTTAATTGCTTTGAAATAAACACTGAGAATGCCCCTCGGTAGTCGTCCATTCATAAATATAATTGCCAGTCGGTCAGCCGCTTGACTTGCATCAAAATATATGGTCGGCCACGCCCAGGGCCATGCCCTCGTTCCAGGATGCTCCTGTAAGTGTACAAAATGCTTTTTAATTTAATGCCCACGATTTGTCAGATTATATTTTTAGCACTCTTTTTATTGCACTCACAATTGTCTTGGATGGACTTCTATACAGGGCCATAGTATTAGTTTTCCGAGCACTCGAAAAGATATACACTACATACATACATATACTATATACATGTATATATAATATGTGTATATTTATACAAAAAGCTACAAAGCTATATTGGAATACTCTCAAAAAAAATCGAATGCGAGTGCGTTAAAGGTATATGTTCTTGATCAGTACCTAAATAATTCTTAGTTAATTTGGAAATATTAAAAAAAAAAAAAAAACTAAACAAATATTAATGTAACAAACCTTCCAGATATGTATACTTAGGTGTTGCAGTCCTTTTAATTGTTTTGCCAAATATTTTCAGATCATTTTATAATAGAAATAGTAAGCCAAAGAAACCAATTTTTAAGATCAATAAAAGAGAAGTCTAGTAAAACATTAAAATTGTACATCAATTTTCCTGACCAGTTAAAAAAAAAGGTTTATTTTAAAGCCTTTCTCCAACAATATATCAAGTGCAAAAAAACAAGTTACTGCCTAAAAATTAGCATGCAAATTATATAATCAAATTGTATTAGATTACAACATTAGTTTTTTTTTTCACTCCATATTCATTTATTTTATTTAAAATTTCCAGAGAGCTTTATTGCTAAAACACTATCGATTTCAATTAATTATGAAATAATAAAGACTTTTGCAATGAGTTGCGCGTTGTTTTCCATTCATCGGGCGCAACCCACGAATAACTTATCCCAAAAAAAAATAATGTATAAATGCTGAGGGGAGGGCAGCTAAAGGAAAGTGAAGGTGTGGGCGATACAGCTGTATTAGGCCATAAATTTTGTCAAAAAGTAAACAGTAAATAAATGTTTATTGTTTCCATTGTTTCAGCCCGGCTCGATTCGCTTCGGCCCGATCCGATTGGGCCATCCCTCCGGCTGTTTCGCAATAATTATTTAACATTTAACATTGTTTAGTCGCGTTTTTGTGTCGAACGGCTTTTGTTTGTTGTAAAGATTTGCGCGATTTGCATTTGTGCAAACGTTTCATGAATGATTCATGAGTATTCAAACAGATGCTAACAATGAATCGATTTTTACAGAGGTGGCATGTAGCATTTCAGGCATATTAAATACAGTTTTTTATAGAAAAAGAGAGAGAGAGAGAGAGAGACACGGTTCGAAAAGGGTTTTCTTTTATTTTGTGAAGGAACTGATTTATTCCGAAAATTAAAATGCTGCAAATTCGAGATAAAGCAGAGCAGGCTTTAAACAAAATTTAAAAAGTGAGCACAGAGCTTTTTGGTTGTTTAATAAAGAAAATAGTCTGAAAATGGGTAAAAATATCTGCAGGCTACGGAATGAATATTTAGTGAATACTGTCATTTTAGTATTTCTCTATTTCTATAGAGTCTTAGTCTTTAGACAGTTCGTTCTCCTACCTACTATCGGTTTAGTTTCTACATTTCTCGATCGGAAAACTTTGCCAAAAACTTTTCGCGATTTCCTGACTCTCGCGGATATGTTTGGTCTTCTCTTGTGACCTGCTTAAATATTTAGAAGTTTTACGCCGGAGCGAACGAAACGAAACAGAATGGAACGGAATGGAATTCCTGCTGCCAATCGCGCCAGTCAGCGTCAAATGCAAATTTAATGGTCTATGAAAAAGGTAGCTGGGTAAATGCTTTTAACCACATCCGCTGCCATTAGATGAACTACGAGCGATGCTGAAAAACAAGAAACAACAATAACGACAACAACAGCAGCAGCAACAATGGAAAATGGAAAATGACGCGAGAGGAAACGTGAAAATCAATGCGCATTAGTGGCTGGCATTATTTCATCTTACGGAGTATTCCATGACCTCGGAGGGGCGCAGGGCAGGCAGCCGCAACGCTAATAGCATATCAAATAGAGGTTGTTAGACCTGCCCAGCTTCTTGAGCTTCTCGGCCTTTCCCTTTGCATTGGGAAGCTCGACTAACGCGCCAAATCAAGCGCAAGGCTCATCAATTTCAATAATATAACTGAAACAGTGAAATCTTAATCAATTCCTTGCTACAGTGGCTACTGGCTACAGTGTAGGAAGCGAACGTAGAGATTGAAAGCTGAGGAATAAATTGGACGTGAGCTTGAAAAATCATGCGATTCGCTCTAGCCAGCATATACTGTAATTATATTGCTCTCTGCTCACTGCTGACATGCAATACGAAATGAGAACAAGCTCGACTGAGTATCGGCTATCGTGCTATGGGCCAACAACTGCTGACTGGGCGGACGGGCAAGTTCTGGTCCAGCTGAGGAATGATGTTGTCCCTGTATCTTCTGCTACTGCTGCTTCAACTACCATATACTTCTTTCACTTCCACTGTCGTGCTCTGCCACTCGAGCATGCAATCCTCACACACGTCGATACACTCACTCGTCCACACACTCGCCCACTCGTACACTCACTTAGACAGGCAATGCATTCAAGCGCAAATTAAGCTTGACAAGCAAAAATTAAACTGTGCATTTGGCTGTGAGTGTGTCCGTGTCTCCGTATCTGTGTATCTGTGTATCTCCGTATCGTCGTATCTACGGCTGTCGCTTTGTATCTCCGCCTGCTGCTCTGCTTGTTTAGCAAAATATAATTTCTTCATGTTCAGTTCATTAAACAGAGCCGGAAACCCACTTCGAGCGGGGGCAGTTCCAGCTGAAACTGAAAACCAAATAAATATGCAAATCGAAATGGAAACTGCAAAGAATTTAAATTTTTTCGAAATGAAGACGTACTAACTGGGAAGGCTTTCTATGCGACTGTGTGTGCGACAACCCTACAATAATGTGGCGCAAATACAGAGCAACAACTCTCCGATCTGCTGGCAATTTATTATGCTCGTCTAATGAGTTATAGTTTCTGTCGGCTGGGGGCATTTTGAATATAGACAACTTATTGAATTAGAATGCAGATAAATTCATGCACGCCCGAAACAATAGAGACATAAATTTAACTGCCTAGTCGCTGCCGATGCCTATCCTGACCATAAATAAGAAACACTGCAACATAATTTTCATCCGGAAAAAATCAAACAAACAATACAAAAAAATGACAAAGGATAATCTCGCAGCGAGTCGAGAGAGCGACGCCCTTGTCTGCTCGTCTGCTTGTCTGCCCGTCTGTTCGCCTGCTCGTCTGTCGCCGACATTCGAAAGGCCATAGGCGTCAAAGCACTTAACCGCTAGACACAAAGACAAATCCCCCTTAAACTGAACCCTTGAACTGCGAACCCCTCCTCGACCAACAATCCGCCTTCACCCCCAACTCTGTCCAAGCTCAATCCCAATTTCCGACAATGACAGCCATAAAATGTCTGCTTGTTTTTGTTTTTTTAGGCCTAGCCACATCGAGCACTTCTTCTGTTCGAAGACATCCTCACATACACACACACACACATTTATAAATATATATATATATATATATATTTTTTTCCTTTTTTTCCTTTTCACAATTTGACATTGAAGCACATTAACTCTGACATTCGCGTGAGTTTGCTCGCTCTTTTCCACAATGATTATGATTCCTGAGTTCCCTGAGAGTTTTTTCCTCGCGTCTGCCCCTCGCAGTGCTCTTATTATTTTTCCTCTTTGCCGGCTGCTGGCATGACTTCTGCACTTTGCGTCAAGTTGTAGAAATTAATATTAGCGAGTGGCGCAGATACTTTGCGCAAACTGCAAGCTCATCGCGTTCTTATCAGTGCAGCTGCTAAACACAAGAACTAAGTGCTCCATGAGTCTTGGAGTCCATAGAAGTGACTCGGATTGAATGGCAGAGCATTTGGCTGTAGCATTGGAAGGGGGAATAAAGTACGCGATAAGCGCAGTATCGCGTAGGAACTGCAGATTGACTTGGCTATTGGTCACATCAACGATATAAATAGATATCTGCCCAGACACATAAAAATAGATATAATGAAGCTGGGTTTGTCATGTAGCTAAAGATATCGTATATTATAGTATAAAGCGAGCCAATTGAAGAATCCGTTTCCCTCCTTTTTGCTGGCTTTATGGCCAATAGATGAGTAGATCTACTCACTCTCCCAACAAATCCAGTTGCAATTGGGGATTCAGTTTTGGTTTCATTTCGGGATGCAGCTTAAATAAGTCTATATCTCGTAGAACAGCAGTAATCTGCACTGAGAACAGATTTCCGAACTCATCTCTGCACAAATGTCGTTTATTTCGCAAAGAATTTCACTTTGAGCTGGCAGTTTTGAATGCGGCAACTGCTCGAATTTCACAGAATGCAATTCAAGCCAAATGTCGGTAAACATTTGACAAATCCCATCTATATGCAATCAGCAAATATGCTCGCATGGCATTCATAAGGCAGTCACACTTGAAGGCAAGTTGAAATTATGTCAAAACAAACGGCAAAGCGGGGCATTCAGCTCAGACGGACGGGCAGAAAGAGAGACGGAAGGGGAGACAGTCAATCTGTCTGCTGTACTCACAGCTATATAGTTCGTTTGTCAATTCGTTGGGTATTCAGCCAGTCAGTCAGAAAGATATTCAATCTATTAATCAATCATTTAACCAGTTATTTGGCCAGGTTTTTAGTTAGTCAGTCGTTTATTTACTTAGTCACTCAGACTCCAACACAGGCAGTCAATCAGCCATCCCGTCAGTCATTCAATCATTCAGCCATTCAGTAAATCAATTGTCTTGTGAGTAAGTCAGTCAATTAGTTAGCTATTCAGTCAGAAACTAAATTATATCTCTACCCCAGGTAGTAGGCTTTTCAATCATTCACTTATTCAGTTATCAAATTAGGCTCTCTATAAGTTACCATTTAATCCGCAACTCAGTGAACCAGTCAGTTTTTTAGTCCTTCCACCATTCAGTCAGACCTTCAGTCAGTCAATCATTGAAAGTCAGTCAGTCTATCAATTAGCCATTCAGTCAGCATCGCAATTGGTCAATCTTTATCCCAGTCAGTAGGCTACTCAATCATTTAGTTAGTCAGTCATTCATTCATTCTGTCATCCAGCCACTTCTTCATTCTTTCCTTCAATCAATCATTCAGACAGTCAATGGAAATCATATATATTCGCAGTGTTTCATGCATACCTTCAGTTAGTCATTCAGTTTGAGCCAGTCAGTAATACAATCGGAGTCCGAAACATCGTCAATCAATCTGTACATCAGTCAGCCAGCTATTCAATCCTTCAGTCAGGCAGTCATCAATTCAGTCGTTTAGTCATTCATTTATTCTGTCCTCCTGAACTGACTGTTCGTCATTCCGCCATTGTGTCAGTCATTTATACAGCCAATCAGTATTTCAGTCTGTCATTCAGTCAGTCAATCATTCAGACTTTGGTGCACCCGTCGAGACACTGGGACTAATATGATGTGCAGCGAGAGAGCACACATGCTCGCCGTGCGGCAAAGGGGGGTCAAAGGGAGCTCGCGAGTCGCGTCAAAGACACAAGAGCTGCCATTTATCAGCGCGCAAGCAATCTGCAAATTTCTACGGTGCTGCCTTTATTTATACGCCATTTACAAAATCTTGTGCGGTGCAGCGCCTCGGGTGGCGCTTGGCTTGGATGTGGAGGAGGATGTGGATGTGGATTTTGATAGGGATCGAGCTGGGTTCGGGTCGCGGAGGTTCACTTTGTGCAATTGCAATGTGAATACTGCAGCTGCTGCTGCTGCTACTGCTGCATTCTAAGCTTTTTACATATGTCTGTTAGCATTTGTAAGGATTTGCCATGTCTCTGACTGCACTGCCTTTCTCCTCGTGTTCATGTGCGTGTGTATGTGTGCTGCGAGTTGACTTCATTCAAAAAAGTTAATTCATAAATCGCACAAAGCGCGAAGATACGAAAGACGCACATGATACCCCGCACCTACCTTGCCTAACCATGCCCTCACCTGCCCACCCGTCCCTAAAAAGCCATATGCAAAACGCATTTAGTCCCTAAGATAAAAGCTCGCCTGCAGCGGCTGCCTCAGTAGCCGTATTTGCGCTCGCAGAGTGGAAAAAAGCGAACTTAGGTGGCAAGAAGGAGGGGCGAGTGGGCGGCAGGGCCAGGCGGAGGGGCGGGAGACCTGCGCAAATAAAAGATCTCTATCAGGTGGCTCTTATGGCGCATGAAAGTACTTGAATTTGTTTGACTTGCATTTGCCGAAGGTGCATGTGGCAGGGTGCTAGGGTGCAGGGTAGGGCAAATGCTCGGTGGTTGTCACTGCGGTCGGGCTGTTGCATGCCGACTTCTCGCTCATTATGTATACCATAAAAGGCATTTCACAACTCAAAAGTCACGACTCACGACATGTTTGACTTATTCTCATCGCTGCACATTTTGTTTGCGAATGCGTTTAGCAGATTGGCCCAATAAGATATGGAAACAATATGCATATCCCAGTGTACATCTGCTGTGAGTGCGCTGTAAGCAATTTGTATGGAGGGTATTTGTAATTGTTCTGATGGCATTTATACGCAATTAATCACTTTAAAATTTAAATAATAAATAAATAGAACTTAAATATTTAAATAATACATTTAACATAGTTATTATTTTTATACCATTTACCCATTGAAAATGGGTAAAAAATGGTATATTAACTTTGTGCAAATGTATGTAACAGGCAGAAGGAGGCGTGGCAGACCATACAAAGTATATATATTCTTGATCAGCATCAATAGCCGAGTCGATTTGGTCATGTCCGTCTGTCTGTCCGTCTGTCCGTCTGTATGAACGCACAGATCTCAGCTATTAAAACAGCTAGAGGCACCAGACTTGGTGGGAGTGTGCGGGTATTGAATACGCAGATCGAGCCCGCCGCCTCCGTAAATCGATAAATGCGTATTTCGATTTTTTCCAAATAATTCAATAACGAAAAGAGATAAACGCACCAAATTTGGTAGGAGGGTGTCTTGCAACATTATGCAGAAGTTGGATTTAAGACTTTTGGATGCCACGCCCACCGCCTCTAAAAAACACATTTTTATAGTTTAAAAGAAAACTAGAAAAGCTAGAAGCGCCAAATTTGGAAGTAAGGTGCCTGGTAATATTACGGAGAATGCGGAATTTCGACTTGGATGCCACGCCTACCGCCCCCAAAAATCGATTTTGTAAATCGGTAAATCAAATTATAGGAAAAGTAGAAAAGTTTCCGAAATTTTTTTAGGTATTATTGTAGATAATAATAATATTGACCAACCCTATAAATTTAAATCCGATCGGACAATAAACACAGAAGTTATAGGCACGAGAAGTTTCGCTCACAGCAGTAGTGGCCCGACGCCGACGCCGACGCCGACTGCGCACGCCGAATGCGCACGCACAGTCGTCGTGTAGTCAGTGTGCAGTTGGCATTAGCGTCAATGCATGTGTATTTGTCTTCGAAAATATGCGATTCGTTGTTATTCGCCGAATAAAAGTAATTAATATTAAGAATTATTTTTTAACAGCGAAAGGTAAATGGTATCTTACTGTCGAGTGCACTCGACTGTAGCTTTCTTCACTTGTTAATATTATTATTATTATTATTATTATTATTATTTTTATTATTATTATACTTTTTGTTTTTATTATTATTATTAAAATGCATTCTAAGTCTTCTGAACGCATTCTTATCAAAAGAAAATTGATTCAGCAGGTCAAAAAAAATATTTCGATTGACTCGATGTTTCATCATCAGCGTGATGAATAACGTTGCAAATCGATGCAACTCGTCCGGAACAAAGCCAAACAAATGTATAAAAGCAAATCACGATTTAGCCAAATGACCATAATATCAGTCGAAATGAAGCTAGCATTGTTACTCTGTTTGATCTTTTTTGCTGTTGGAAGACGATTTTCTGGGGTATATGACAACGTGAAATAATTATATTATATAATAAAATTGATCAGTTCTATTAATTGCAACTTCAATTCCTGGAGTTACAAGGAAAATAATTATAAATGAATTGGTACATAAAAGTTTAACTACTGCGATCACTCGATCATATTGACTTTTTATATACTTGAAAAAGGTGTTGCAATGTTGGCCACATGTCTAAAATGCACAGAAAAGATTGTCACCAACCTTTTAAAGTATATTACTATTTTTGATCATGATAATCGTGAACGATTCATATTGATTTAACTCTTAGTTTGAGCAACCTTCGTCCTATTTTTGTCATTTTGCACGATACGTTATCGCACCCCACTTTCAGAGATCCAATCATTTCGACTTATTTCCCACAATATCGGACTAATATAACATATGACTGTCATCGGATCGGTTAAAGCATGAGTTTTTGTAATATGGACTTAATATGTACTTTACTCCATATTTTGTACCCAAAAACTATTTCAAAGATCTAACACAGAAATACATAGCAGGTAAAGAAGTATTGAAAGAAGTATTAGAAGTATAAGAAGTATTCTAACTCCTCAGGATTTATTAATTACTCTTATTTTAAACTCTTTTGTGTACTTCACTGATTTTTCTAATATATCAAATGTTATTGGCATCAACAAATCTCGTTGTAAATTCAAGGAAACTCTGTTAAATCAATCATTTAAAGCGCACAATGCTTGAAATAAAAATATTAATAAATTAATTGTACAATATAATTAGTACACCTTACATATTGTAGAAACTAACACTACTTTCAAATTGAAGTTTAGCAAGCAAATACTCTTTGAATAAGTATTCTTTCCTCAATCGATCATTGATTCAAGTTCCCGCACATACTCAGATTATATTAATTATTCTTATTATTTAAAATTAAATTATTACTAACAATAGCTTACTAGCACATCACGAACATCTATAGAAAAAGAACGAGCGTTGCCAACACTGCACACACATCGATTATTACGTCACTTCCCGAACAAGCCAGATTCTTCCGAGTCAAAGATCACTATTAATATTAAGATGGACATCAATTATTTCGTTTAATATACCTTAATAATTGGTTGGAAAGTGTAAAAGTTTCCAAAATTACCAATTGAATTTTATCCAAGCCATAAATTGTGTCTGTCCACGTGATCTTTGCATAATCAGCGAGACGAATCGCATTGCAAATCCAATGAGACCCAGACGAATCAAAGTGGAAAGCTATCGACTAGCAAAAAAGTATAAAGGTAAGCACTATGGAACTGAAGATCCGCCAAAATGAAGCTTCCATGGGCGCTTTGTTACATTATTTTAATAATTCCCAAAAACCCTCCGAACGACTGTTCAGATAAATTAGTCTGTATGAATTTGAATATCGGTTTGGGGTAAAGAAATAAATAGTAATAAATGCGTACATACAAAACCTGGTTGTAGGTCATCATAACGATTACTAAGCAATATTTCTAAATAAAAAGATACAACTGTTTGTACAATCCAAAACCATAAGGACTCTTTCAATCGAAACAAGAATCACAGTAAAGACCAGCGAAATGGCCAGCACTTTGCTGTCTGTCACGCCCACAAAGCGCCCCTCGTCATATGTGTGACTTTTCAGCCAGCACAAGTGCACAATGAGGAAGTGAATCTCCGGCAACAATAACAATGACATCGAGGCTTGGGGGCGAGCAGCGAAAAGACGCAGCGCTCTTTGTGGCGCATTAAACTCACGACTGAAGCCCTTTTTGGAGAGTTCTGGCCAGAAGCTGTACGTGATTTTATCAAAGAAAAGCAAAACGGCGAAATACATACTCCTCGTCGCCCCGTCGCTCCTACCCCACACCTCCCTGGTCTGTCACTCTCTCAGCTGAGTGCCCAGAGGCTGCGTCAAAATATGCCGCAATCAGGCTGCAAAACATTTTCATTTATATTTAAATACGAGAAGAAAGCGACAGAGACTGAGGCGCTGTGGCAGCGCAGCAGCACGAGAAGCAGCGTTTTCGATTATGTTTAGATGCTTCTCTGGGGCAGCTTATCGACGCCCACGCACGAATGTCGTGGCAGAGCGCGTTGAGGCTAGGGGTAGGTGGCTAGAGTGGCTTTGGTGGGGGGGAGGATGGTGAGCAGAGCAGAGCAGAGCGGTATCTGCTACTATGTGGGTGCCATATTTATTGCGTTCCATGATTTATTATAATTTTATGCATGAATCTGTGCAAAGTGGTGGGCGTGGCCCTAGGTGAAATGAGCTCAGTGGGCAACGTTTTGACATTACCAAGCGAACACGCTCGACACGCTCAGCACACCATAGCCCACATCATTACCATGTCTGTCTGTCACGCTGGTCACCCTGCCTCTCATGCCTTTCGCGCCAAATTCGTTGCATACTTTTCTGCGCCAACGAAATTCAATCAGTTCAAACGGCATGCAAAAGCGATTAGCAGCGAGTCACACCATAATAAGCAAGAACTGCGTTGCTAACAGTCGGAGTTAATATTAATATGTAAATTTGTGCATATATATATTTTAGTATTCTATATATAACATATTGTTAAATATTTACCTCCTTTGTTGTTCTCTGCAACCTGTCAGAAATTTGTTGCATACTTTTGTGGGCCAGAGAAATTTAAAGGCAATTAGTGGGTAGTATAATCCCTGTGATGCTAAAGTACCTCTCTGCTGTACAGATTCTTCACTATATATATAAATAAAAAAAAAATTATAATAAAAAAAAAAATTTGTGGGTAAATCTCATTTAAATCACTTAAAATATACTCTAACTAATGTGATAGTTAAAGTAAATATCAAAATGGACATTTATATATTCGATGCCATTATAGTTCTTTTTATTATGCTGGTCATACCTGTGCTCTCAGCTGAATCATCATAAGTTGCAATCATGTTTGCCTCCGCTCGCATTGCATACAAAAAGCTACGCATATTTTGGCAACAAAGTGGGCGGCAAGTAAGCTTGCCTCTACCACGCACACAAACACACACATGCGCAGCACAGCAGCACATGAATATTTCACACGCTCGCAAAGGCCTTCACCAAAAGTGAAAGCAAATGCAAAAGGCCTGCGGATTATCACACTCGATAGTGCCATTGATATGTGCCGGCAGTCTCGTACGAGTTGTTGTTGCTGCTGCTGCTGCTTGTATTGTTGTTGTCGAGCAAAGTCTGCTCATTAATTCATACCCTGGCACTTTTGCTCATTGGCAATTCATGCGGACGGCGTTCGGGGCGGGAGCCCACACGCGGCCAGTGCGAGGTTAAGTGCCATCTCCCAGCCACGATTATATATGCATAATTGCTTGCAGCCAATCGAGCACTGAGAATGAAAATAAGCACAAACAAGCACAATTGTTATTCAATTAGAAGTCAGTGGAGATACGAGGAAAATCCTTTTTTTTAATTTATTAATTTTTATCATAGAATTCTGCCCAATTGGACGCAATTGGGAAAATACTAAACACTGAAAAAATATTCGAGAATGGCATGAGATAATTTTTATAAATTTATTTTCTTATGAATTTGTTAAAAAAATATAATTAAATTAAATACACAAAATGCAGTTAATTATTAAATTTAATAAATATATAAGCCATAAATATTCCACATCCAATCGCTAGCTGCAACTGTTGAGCAATCGAAAACATGAGAAGGAAAATTAAAAATACTTTCCAGGTTCGCCGACACGTGTGTCAGTCGACTTGGGTTTGAGGGGGACAGCAGAGGTGTGGATGCTCGAAGGGAAAATGTCCCCACGGCAGAAGTGTGCGACAGTTTGCAACAAAATGTTCATCTTCTTCTTGCGAAATATCAAAATTTCAATTTGAATTTTGTTGCAATCTTTTCGGCTTGTTAACGGCCATTTAGGGGAAGGGCTGGGGAGCTGGAGGTCCAAAGTTTTCCACTCACTTCGACTTCGTTCCGAATCGGTCTATTTCAAAGTGTTTATGCGGTTACAAAATAAAGCAAAGTCAAAGTTTTTGATAAACTTTTGGCCACAGCAGCAGCAGCAACAGCGGCGGCAACTTCTGTGCTTGTCAGTTGCCAACTGGAAAGGGGCGGGCCGAAGGCGGTATGGTAGTGGGCAGGGGGTCTTGGGCTGGCTTTTTCATAAATTGAAAATTGCACATTTCAAAAGCATTTCCTCACAGCTTTAATCAAGACGCCAGAGCGAGAAAGAGCGAGAGAGTGGAAGCGGGAAGGCGACAGAGAACCAAGTCTGCGGGCCCAATCAATAGGGCACAAAACAATTCTGTTGTCTGTATTGCGACTGTGTGTGTGTGTGTGTGTGTGTGTTTGTCTGCCTATGCCTGTGTGTATGTGTGTTTGTGTGTTCGTGCGTCAGTGTTGGCCAGGATATTAGATAAATAGGCGCCAGGCACGAATACTCAGGCTGACCGCACGTCCCATTGCGTCGGAGGCAACTCCGGCAATGTCTTAATTGATTTAACACGAAATCAGTCAAACGATAATCGAAAATTGCTACGCAAACTGTTTGATTACATGCAACGTGGCCCCAGCTCCGGCTCCGGCTCCGGCTCCGGCTCCGGCTTCGGCTTGGGCACTGGCACTGGCACCCCTACCCTACCCTTCTCTTGCCCACAGCCTGACCTCGGCCTCGTCTGGCATAGGCGCCCAACGCGTCTCCTCCTTCGCCAGCTCAAGCCCATCAATTGACCAGACTCATACCTCTGGCCGCAGCTGCAACTCCTGCTCTCACTCTCCCCACCATCAGTTCCAGTTCCACCTTCATCCTGTTTAGCAACGCTTCGCTGACTTCCTTCACAAATAACGCAGCACGTTGACAAGACAAAGTTGTCGCTGTCGGTCTTCGGGCATAATTGAATTTCCCCAAATTACTTCGGGCTCCGCCTGCTCTCGCAATCCCACCCACTCCACTCCCCCATCATTCGTATGAGCAATTGGCGTAATTGTGAATGTGGGCCCATCATTCATATCCATTCATAACCGCAGACTCGAATTGATTACACTTGCTGCATTCGATTCGGGGCCTTATCAGTTCGCTTTACATTCAATTTACAGTGGGCAAATCCTAGTGACAAATGTCGCGTAATTAGTCAACCGCTTGGCGTTTTCTTTGTTCTGTTTCGACCTCCGGCAAATAGAGCACCATTTACATCTAGATTTGGCTGTGGGCCACTCTGGCCCGCAGTTCATTGGCTGTCGATCGAAGGCGGCTCTAATGAGCGGTCTCTGAAAAATTGTTGGGCAATTTCTTATGTTAATCAGACTCAATGAAGTGAGTTTGAGATTAGAGATTGAGTAAAATAATAGTATTTGAAGAAGAACGGTACGGTAAATGTCTTGTGAAAATGGAATATTGTCTATGTATAAAATTAACTTAGGCTCAGTCTTGTTTTTAGTCGTCTAGATTCCTAAGTTTATGTCTCTTGTAACTTTAAACTGCGTACGACGTATTAGAAAGCATAATTTGCTGAGTTTGATATAGTAGTCTCTATCTAAAGATCATTTTTATCTGGATCTCCAAATATTTTTAGTGTTCAGTTCTAATATGATAATAAAATTGAGCACATATATTCAATTACAAAATTACTTTACAATATAGAATTCATAAAATCGGCATATTTAAATAAAAGAAGCATAAGCAAAAGCTGAGCTCACAATTTGAATATTTTATATGGTAAATTCTCAATTACAAAAATGTGTCTAGAATATTAAATTCTTAAAAAAGGTTTATTAAATAATAAGAAGCATAGACAAAGACTGAGTTCAAAATTTATCTTGAATATTTAATTTTTAAAATCGAAACTTTTTATGAAAAGAAACATAGACAAAAATCTGAAAGTTAACTTCTTTAGCTGAGTTCACAAATAAGATATTTTATATGGTATCATTCTCATATAAAATTCAAGCATTAATTGAAATACCATATAAAATGTAACATTTGAGCATAAACAATTTTAAAATTTTTTGTCTCATTCTTTACTATTTAATATTAAATAATAATTGTCTTGGGCTCAAGTGTGCGCACATTTCTACTTTTTTAGCTAAAATCCTAAGCATGTAATTGCTATTATTGACCATTAATGTGCCGATTTGATGGCCCTCGATGTCAGTTGCAATTGATTTAAGCGCCACTTAAAATCGATCGCTAATGCAACAAATTGCAATTACACAAAGCGCCTGTCATTAATGCCAGAATAAACCCGCTTAAGCCAAATGCGACAGCTGCGAAAATACGCAGTTGCTGAACAAAAACTACTGCGATAGATAGAGTGAGAGAGAGGGGGGAGGGGGAGGGGAAATGCAAAAAATAGTTCAACTCTGTAAATATGAATTCGCAACACATATTATTAATAACGAGTTCACGGCGACCGCAGTTTTGAAATGCCTCGAAATGGATGCTTTTTGCACATGATTCACAGGCAATTTAAACACGGCCCCAGTTATATTTATTCTTTTTTGTTCGATACTTTTTGCGCGCACTGTCAAACGATTTGCAGAACCAACTGCAACTGCAGCCCGTTAGCGATTGTTTTCCTCACTCTCTCTATCTCTATATTTTCCCTTTCTCTTTCTATATATATATATATATATATATATATATGTTTGCCTGGTCGGTTTTTTCTCAGTTATGCTGTTGTTTTAAGCGTTAAATTTAATTACTCAGCATCGCACAATAAAGAGGGCTTAGAGGGACATGGGCGAGGGCAGAACGCAAGCTGCAGCGAGGGTTGCGAGAGAGATATTTGAACAGCTGCTGCTGCTGCCGTTGCCGCACACAAACAACACGCGGAAATGACCTGCGAATGGCTTCGCCAGTGAAAAGAATAAACAAATAACTATAATTAAAAAAGTCGGGGCAAAGCACTAATTAGAGGCGAGTTTTATTACTTAAATATGTATGTGCGTATAGAGTGTATGTACTATATGTATATCGTCTAATTAATGCAATTGAAAATTATTGAATAATGTTCGAAATATTATTAATGCATTCTTTGTAATATTTATGATTTATGTCATAAGGACCAAGTAAATTTAAATATGGCTAATTTAATGTAACGATAGTAAAAAGTATTTTAATACAGCATATTTATAAAATTATCACAAATGCAAATCACAATTTGTAATAATTATTTACAATTACAATGCAGAAGTAATCAGAACGTTTTTGATATTTTTGATTTATCCAGCTCACTTATCCCCTTGACGAGATACGCTAGATCTTCAGATATATTAACAATAAAATACCTATACATATATTATATTTCCTGACACGCCCCGCTCGCCGACACGGGGTCCAATTACGGGGACTGCGAATTTATGGCACGATTTGATTTCGCAAGCGGCCAGGCAGGCAGTTGCTTCATTTGCTCTATCAACTGTGGTCAAATGTTTGCGGAGCACGCATTGAATTTAATTAATTTAACACGAGAATCATTCAGGCGATATTTCCGAAACTAAGCGAGAGACTCACGAAATGGCTTATTGACATGCCATGCGGGTGTCGGCCGAGGCGGCGGTGCTCCCAAAGTAGCCGACTGAATCCTCGGAAGAGCAAACAAAAGACGGCATAAATCTCGGGCGGGGCAAAGCAGCTGAGCCAAGGCGGTGGAGGCGGAAAGGTTGTGCGGCAGGTCGGGTAGGCAACTGGACACACGAAATTAGCCATGGGTGTGTGTAACTAAATAATCTTAATCGGAAATTAAGCTCATCGAGTACATTGCCGAATTGCCAATTAAGAGTTTGGAATTGGATGAATCACGGACAAAGGGCGAGCGCGACGGCAAGTTCGTGGTCAAAGCGGAATAATAAAGTTGTTAATTTAATAGGTTACTCGTTAAGATACAAAAATATCTATTAGTTTTTAGTTTTTAGGCATTAGAAATGCATGCCTAATATTCATAATTTTCCAATCTCAATGCAAGAATTGCGACTTCAGACTTTTGCTGCGTCACTGCTCGCTTTCTATGATACTTTTGTAGCCTTAAAACTGTCCCTCTTATTAAAGCTTAAGTTTAAATTATTCGATTTTGGAGGCGCTGGGCGTGGCATTGAAATTATGAAATAAACCTCACCTGCGCTTGCTATACAGGTCTCTTCATTGAAAATTTGGTGTTTCCAGCACCTGTAATAAACGAGTGCAGTGTGTTTAGGCTGTCAAACGGACAGACGGACAGATCCTAATTGACTCGGCTGTTGATGGTTACCTAAAATATAGACATATATATTTTTTGTTTGTTATATATCTTATATATTTTATTTTCCATAAATTCGAAAAAAGCTTATATACAATTCTTACCATTTTCAATGGGACTAAGTATCTTGAGCGTATAAAATCTACTGTTTTCTCATAATGAGTTTTTTTAATGCGTGAAATTTTCATCGGTTTTAATTTCTCTCTCTCCCGATCTCTCCCTTGGACTGGCCGGGACACTCGCAAATTGAACATAACGTGTAACGGTGCGCTTGCAGCTG
The DNA here is from genome assembly GCA_035046045.1 of Zaprionus bogoriensis. Lineage (NCBI taxonomy): Eukaryota > Metazoa > Arthropoda > Insecta > Diptera > Drosophilidae > Zaprionus > Zaprionus bogoriensis. Next base: position 105,328 of record JAWNOI010000214.1, read on the forward strand.
CTCGGGACATTGTCTTGGACACGGACGGCTGTCCGGGCTTGTCCGTGTTGGCACTTGGGCGCTTTTATTGCGCCACATAAAAATCATTAATTACAACAACTCGTCGTGAAATTTAAATGCCGCTCGCAATCGAGGGAAATAAGTGAGACAAATATTGAAAAGCAAATTGAATTTTCATACACGACACAAAGGTGAAACGAGCGCGAGACTGCTGCGTAGGTGCTGAGGCCGTGTAGAAGGCTGGCCGAAGTGGGCGTAGGGGGAGGGGCTGCCACCCACAGCGAAGTATGACACAACTTTGTACACTTAGCACAGAAAAAAGGACAACCGGGCCGAGGAGTCCGATTGCGTTTTTGCTTTTTGAACAGCACAGCACTTTGTACCGGCATGGACAGGCCATGCCCACACAGTCTGGCCTCCACACACCCACACACCTACACACCCGTGCACACACACACGCACACATGTGTGCATAACGGCACCTACCCAGTTTCATTTTATGAGGGTGGCAACATTTTTGCTTTTTATGTTCGACAGATTTTCGTGTTGGTATGTGAAACATGCTGATTCCCAGTGATTACAATTGTTGTGCTGGGAGGGGGTGGCACAGACAACGTTGGGGAAAGGGAGGGGAGAGGCAGCAGGTTGGTGCTGTGGTATGGCCGCATGCGGAGACGGCCTGACTGACATCGCTGAGCCCGCCTCTTGCAGGCCAACGCTTGGCCTGACGCCGAAAAAAGCACAACGAAAGCAGATAAATAAAAACAACAGCAGCAACAACAACAGCAACAACAACAACAACAGAAACAACAACAAGAGCCAAGCGTGGCAAAAATTTCGCACACAAAAACGAAACGTTAAAACGGCCAAAAGGAATGCACGTGCAAAACGTGTAAAACAGTTGACAGACTGCAGCGTATGCTGTAAATTATGCAGATAAATATCTAAATTACACTAAAAAATTCCTAAATTAGTTTTAAAATATTTTATAAATTAAAAAAAAAATTAAAAGGCCAAAAAATGGAATAGAGTGAAAACCAATAACTCAAAAAAATTCTTCTAAATTTATTGACATTATAAAGCTTCTTGTGCTATTTTTGTATATTTATTTAATTTATTCAAATATTTTCTGTGGCCAAAAGGAAAAGTTCAAAACAACTGGCAGGTATTGTAAATTGTTTTGCAGGGTATACAGCAAATTTTTTTTATGCCGCTCGTTACAATTTTCGTGATGTTCTGCTGACAACTCAGCAGAGATCAAGTTATTATGAGTGTGTGTGTGTGTGAGTGTGCGGGGCTGTGTGTGTATTTTTGTAGAGCTTTCGGCGCGGTTGTGACGATCTGTGTGCGCTCGGACAAGCCTGGCTCTGGCCTGGCCCGGGACCAAGTTCGTCTGAATCCGGGTCCGGGGCAGGCCGTTGACAATTAAGGTGAATGAATATTTTAATATTGGCAAACAGATTACACATATGGGCAATGGCAATGCCCAGCGCAGCCATGACTTGTGTACGCGCCTGGACGGGGACCAGGTCCAGAGCCGGGCCGGACTGCAGCGGAGTCGAGTTGAGCTGAGGACCCGCACACGATGACGCGGTCGGGCACTCGAGTAACGGCGTTAAATTTAATTCAATTGAATTGAATTGTTGTTGGCACAATGCATCAAAAGCAAACGCAGCGATAAGATGCGGATGCGGATGCGAATGCGGATGCGAATGGCAATGCAGATGCGAGTGCAGCAGGCCTCGGATATGTAGGTTTTTTTCCGCCTCTATTTGAAATAATCAAATAAAGTAAATCAACGGAATAAAATAAAATTGCATGCGCATATTTTTGCAGGCATTGTGTGCACAGTTGACGTCGCCAAATGGCAATAATTAAGCCCGGATCGGCACCGGGAGAGAGGGGGACCAGCATGTCTGTTGACTCTACGAAGGAAGTCAATTTGCTCGCGCGCCACAAAAGTCAAAATTATGCAGAGAATATTGTGAACAGCGGACTGACAGAGGGCGCATCTGAAATGCCATTCTGAAGATCTGATTGCGGCCGTAGTTGAAGCTGATAAGAAGTCGAAATTCAACATAAAATTATTTAATACATTTAAATTTTTTGTTCATATATGTATATTATATATTTTTATCAAATATTAATGTAAATATAAATTTTATTATTATTATTCAGAATTTAAAGAATTTCGTATATATAGCAGAGCTGATAAGTTCCGAAATCCAGATCAGTCCAACCCAATGGAAAACTCCGATAATTTGTAGAGCTCACGTCGCTGCGCGAGCTATCAGAGTGGCGATAATGAGACGTGTACAAGGACTGCAGCTGTAAGAATGGAAGAGTGGAAAGAGGCAGAAGAGCAGATGGAGAAAAGAGGGAGCATACGTGGAGCTCCACACGGCGACAGACTGTGGAAACGTGCCAAATTTCTAATCAAAAATGCCACAAAACAGCAGCAGACGCGCACAAAAACTGATTGTTGGCCAGCACACGTGTGTGTGTGTATGTGTGTGTGTGTTTGTGTGTGCGCTTCTATTGGTTTACTTATGTGTGCGCATGTGTCCGTATGTGTGCTCCTGCATTGGTAGCGAAATTCAAAAGCGCTGCTGGCCTGCAGTAAAACTTGATGAAAATCGATTTTAATTACAAAGTCAATGCGCGTAATTGCGTTGCACCTAACTCAAGTGTGCAGCGCACTTTGATGTTTCCATCGAACTCGACACGGACACGCCAGACACGGACAGCGGACAGCGGACATCGGTCACGGACACGCAATTCGTAGGGAGTTGCCAGCTTTCTATGGTAATAAGATTAACCCCCGCGCGGGAAGAAAGGATGGCAAGATGAAATGGAATGAATCAGAAGAGATTAAATCGATATGCCAAGTTTTAGGCATAGAGCAGATACGACAGAAGGCTTAAATTGGACAGTTGGAATTGATAGAAGGCATAGATGGGATCGAAGGGGATGGATGGTACCAATAGAATTGATAGAAGAGATAGCAAGAATATGTATATATGGAATTTTTTAAAGGATAAAAGGATAAAGGATAGGTTAACCTAGGAAATAGTAGAATAGGAAATAAATATAATAAATAAGTAAAATAAATATATTATATAAATATAATAAACCTATGCTTGAAGATACAGTTAGTAGTAAGTATAAGTTAGTATAATAATATCATAGCTAAAGCTAGCTAGAGAGCAAGCCAGCGCGCCTTTCTAGGCTTAATCAATAGATACAAAGGATATGAAGAGGTAGACGGCTAACCTCGTATGCCTTAAAAATAAACAGAATAAAAAAAAGGAAATATGTATAATAAATAAATAAAATAAACATATTATATAAATATAATATAACTATTATTGAAGAGACAGTTAAACAAATTTACCGGATACAAAAATTAACATGATGATTATACATCATGAATAAATGCATGAATGTATACAATTTGAGAGATAGAATAGGCCAACGGCGATTTTTCAAATTTTGTTTAACCCGTTATCACTTCAATAATCTTTTTTAAAGCACCTCCAATTTCTTCTGACATAATCAATTGCGTCTTTTACTTCAGAATTACCCAAATAAATTTCACAATTTAATTCAAATTATATCCCTGAAAATTATCTGCATGGAGCACAAACAACCCGCTGCACCGCCACAGGGTTAAGGCAACTCTCAGTAAAATTTCCATTGCATAATTTTGTGCGCCAATTATTGTCCAATAAGCGGAAGCGGAATGTTTGTATTTGTATTGTGACCAGTTGCAATCAATGAATTCCATGAACTTGCCGGGACTCCCAAACATCAAGCCGACTCAGTGGCAGAGCGGACCGAGGCGGAGCACTGTGGAGGCATCATAGTCCGAGAATTTTTGGCGTTTGTGGTTGCCGCTGTGGCATGCGTTGCATATAAACTGCACCACACGCACAGGCTCTGCCTACGTTATCTGCCTGACTGTGCGTGTGTGCCATGTGTGTGTGTGTTTGCACAGCCTGGCCAAATTTACTGTACTGTTGCATGTCATTAAGGGCCGCGCGTGGTCGAGTGCAGGCAATTGGAACAGAAATCTCTTCGAAATCGCCAAATAGGGCAAGGCCGGTTGGAGAATTGATATGCGCTTACTTGAATGCTCTTTCTTGTCTGCTTAAATTAAGCCATGCACACTTCATTGACGTCGAAAATATATTTTTTCTATACTCTACAGCTAGGGTTGCCAACCATACTGTTAAAAACAGTATTATACTGTTTTTGACTGTATTATACTTTTTACTGTTGAACAAAAAAAAAGTAAACAAAATACTGTTTTCAGCGAAAGAGTTCTTAACACTATAAGTATGTATAATTTTTAGCTTATGAAAGTTCATTAATGACAGTGTTGTAAGCAACTCACAAGAATTCAAAAATGTTACTAAAATAGTAGCTTTTCTACTCACTAATCCCGCCGCCTCTGCATTTATTGAATAAGTTTTTTCAGTGATGAATGCAAAGAGGGCGAGAAGAAAAAATAAGGCGACTAAATATAAAAAAAATAAGCTCCTTATATATTTTAATTTAAATTGTGGAGAAGCATATGAAATTTTTAAAAATAATTGTAAATTAATAAATTGTGCGAAAAACACTAAAATTTATGTGTTTAAATTAACGAATAAATGAAATACTGTTTATTTTCCAAAATACTGTTTCAAATTCTCATCAGAAATATATTTTTTTTCTTGTAAAAAAAGTAGACAACCCTTCTACAGCTTGCAGCAGCGGCGAATTCGCAGCGTTATCGCATGTGAGAATGCGGCGCTGGTAAATTTAATTAAAGCATTCCCGACATACACACAGAACTTTTAGCTGCTGCAGCAGCTAGAGTATTGTTGCTGCAGTAATAGTTGTTGTTCGTGTTGTTGTTGCTGTTGTTATTGCATTGTCAACAATAAGCAGCATGCACACGACTGCACAGCCAATGCATAAACAGCCTCCCCCTGGCTCGCCGCCACTGCCTCCGCCCACCTGCCGCCTTCCAATGCATTTGCTTGGCTGCACTCACAACAAACGCAAATTGCCAGCACATTTTTTGCCTTTCTCCCGCGCTTTTTATTCCATTCTGTATTCTTTTCGGGGTGCGCTTAAAGTTCAATCGAGGGGCTGAGGAGTTGAAGAGGAAACTCCGCTCCGTTTTGGGTTGAAAGAGTTAAAGCTGAAGCGACCCGACAAAACGTCAAGGCAGCAGCATCCGCAGCCTTCGCTTCTTGATTTAAATGAAATTTAACTTTGCGCATATTAAAAAACTTTCGCATTTTTGATGCGAAATAAGAAAAGTTTTTTGGCCTGACTTTCTGTTTTTTTTTTTCTCCATTTTTTCTATATTTTTGTTGGGATTTTCATTTCGTTTCGTTTAGTTTTTTCTGCCATTTGTTTTGTAGTTTTGGCCTCTCCGGCATAAACGCCTGCAAATTAGATACTGCCATCAGATTTGCCATCTCTGCAGTTCTCTCTGTCTCTCTCTTTCTCTCTCGCAAATGGATTTGGGGACACTTTAAGCGACCCTCGTTCACGACTCACGTGCGGGCCATAATTCGTGGCTTCCAAATTGGTTGCCAGACAGTCAACAACCTATAAACGGTTAAGCCGTGGACAGTGGTCCAAGTTGGAATAACTTTCACACACTTTAATGGATTTGTTTATGATATACAAATTTTGATTTTCTATCGACATTTCAGCTCTTCTGAAGGCAAATCTCTTAATCAAAAATTAACACAAACTTTTCAATTTTTAATCTTAAAATCTTCAGCAAACTTCTTCGTCCAATTTTAAAATTCTCATGAGCTTCTTAATATTTAAGTCTGGTTCTCTGGCTCTTTGCCGCAATAGAAAAAATGATGAAGGCAATTGAAATTTCTATATTTTATGTAGATGTTTATTTTATTTATTTATTTTTGTTTTTTGGTATTTTCTTCTAGTTTTTATATTTTATTTAGATGTTTTATTTATTTATTTATTTTTTTTTGTCTTTTCAGACAATCTTTTTGTTGATTAAACTATTAACTATTTAAATATCTCTTGAGCAAATTTCAAAATTCATGACTTATACTCAATAGAATGCTATTTAATAAATAAATAACTTAATAACTTTCTGGATTAATTTTTTTTTATATTTTCGCTGGATTTCGCTAACAATTAAAATCTTATAAATTAAATTTTCTTGCGCATTTTCCTTATTAAATCTCCCATTCCATCGATTTCCAAATCGTACCAAATTATTCCTTATTTTCATTTTGGTGTCGTGCAATCCATTTGTGCCTGCAGAGGACTTTGGCCCAATTGAGAAGTGGAAACAAACTTGGGGAACTCTTCGCTGGCACCTGCAGTTCACCTGTTCTCCGGGCCAGGTATCTGCATTATTTTATGTTGAATTATGGGAACTACAATAGGAACTGCATGTGTGTGTGTGTGTGAGGTAAGGGCGAGTGTGCGTGCTTGTCGAGTATTTGTGTTTGCTTTTGGGGGCGTGCCATTTGCAACGTGTTTTATTTACAGACAAAGAAGGCGTGCAAAAAATTAGCAGTATCTACGGTTGGTAAGTGGTAAAGTGGGTATAAGTAGGCGTGGCGAAGCCTGAGCGAGTGGAAGGAAATCCTAGCCAAATGCCTGCACAGGTAAACTAACGAAACAACCGAAACAACACGGAAACCGAGAGGCTGCGGCTCTGGCTCTGGCTGCCCCCAACTTGCTTATGAAGATTTATGGTCCACGTTGTTTTTGCATCGCTGCCAGCGCCAGACAACAGCAGAAGCAACAACAACAACAACAACAACAACAACAACAACAACAACACGAACCCTTAGAAAATCACCTAGGAAATACGTGAGTATTGAGCAAATTTCTTGTGGTATATTTTTCGTTTTTCTGCTAGCCCGAAAATACATTTAATAGAGTGGAAGGCAGCCTAATTGCTAATAATGGAAATGGCCAATTTTTAATAATGGTTAAATATACAAGAATAAAATAAAATATTATAATAAAGTATTATAATAACATATTATAAAAAATAAAAACAAGTGAAGAAAGCTACAGTCGAGTGCACTCGACAGTAAGATACCATTTACCTTTCGCTGTTAAAAACTAATTATTAATATTAATTACTTTTATTCGGCGAATAACAACGCATCGCATATTTTCGAGGACAAATTCACATGCATTGACGCTAATGGCACATGCCGACTGCACACTGACTACACGACGACTGTGCGTGGCATCCAAAAGTTGAAATTCCGCATTCTCCGTAATGTTACCAGGCACCTTACTTCCAAATTTGGTGCTTCTAGCTTTTCTAGTGTTCTTTTAAACTATAAAAATGTGTTTTTTAGAGGCGGTGGGCGTGGCATCCAAAAGTCTAAAATCCAACTTCTGCATAATGTTGCAAGACAACCCCCTACCAAATTTGGTGCGTTTATCTCTTTTCGTTATTGAATTATTTGGAAAAAATCGAAATACGCATTTATCGATTTGCGGAGGCGGTGGGCGTGGCACATCAAGTTTGAAATAAACTTCTTGTGTGTATTGAATACACGCACACTCCCACCAAGTCTGGTGCCTCTAGCTCTTTTAATAGCTGAGATCTGTGTGTTCATACAGACGGACAGACGGACAGACGGACAGACGGACAGACAGACGGACATGACCAAATCGACTCGGCTATTGATGCTGATCAAGAATATATTTACTTTGTATGGTCTGCCACGCCTCCTTCTGCCTGTTACATACATTTGCACAAAGTTAATATACCATTTTTTACCCATTTTCAATGGGTAAATGGTATAATTAAAGAAAAGCTGCAGAAAGTCTAAAAATAATGCACAAAAATACATTTTATAAGAAACTTGTGTTTGATTATTGATTACAGGGTATCTAAGTAGTAGAACGTATTTTTGGAGACTTATAAACCTTTGTTTGTTTATTATTATTATTATATCTGTTTATTTTCACTACTTAGAGTGAAATCGTGTCATAGCCCTTCGGCCTAATCGCCATAGCAGCAAAGGCTAAGCACAGCTGCAGGCTCTAACGCAGAGCTTCCCAAAGGAACTATCACCTCTCAGCTGGGTCCAAGCTCAAATACAATTTCCAGGTTTTGCTTAAGCTTCGGTCCGGAGTCTTTCAATAGATAGCAGAAGTAACAAATTTGAAGTCATAAACATCTCCGGATTCCCTCTGCATTGTCTCGCCGGGCGGAAGTGATTTGCGCTTTTGCTGTTGCGACTTTTAGCCGTTTTCTGCTATATTCTGGCTTGCGCTTTTGATAAATCAAACGCGCCCTTTTGTCGCCTCTTTGCGACATGCCGAGCAATCGAAGTTGAAGCAGCTGAAGCCCCGGCAACGCGTTGCAAAATCTCGAGCGCAGCTCATTGTGGCGCAGCAAATTGAAGTTCTCATTGCTGCGAGCTGTTGTAATGTGCGCGAGCAGAAGAGCGTGTTAGAGGGGCTAGGGGCGGGGCAGACACTTGAGAGCCTGCGATAAGGAAGTGCAATTGTAAGGCTGTCGCCTGCCAACAACAATGGGCCGCCTGTGCTGCGCGGCACTGTGCTGCACTCTCTGGCGTTTAGAGCCGGCACTCAAGTGCATCGCCCTGCCATTTTTGCCAGTTCTACTATTTTTCCTGGTATAGATTGCCTCGAAGCCTTGAAGGCTTTCCCCTCGACTGCTTCGAGTGGCAATTTCCATTGTTGCGCTTGTCTCACAACGTTGTACAAGGAATTAGCACATGCGAGAGAGGGAGAGAGAGACGAGCACTTTATCACTAACTCTTGCTTCTCCCAGCCACTCAATGCTGTCATAAATCTTGCACTGGCGCCACTTTATTAATTCACGATTAGAACGGCAGATTTGCCAGAGCGGGAGAGCCGGGAGTCAATTGTAATTAACTGCCAACTAGCATTTGTGGCGCTACCCCCAACATTCCGTCCATACGGCGAGACGTAAATCATTTTAAATTGCATTTTGAGCATTCGCAAATGGCTCCTGAGTTGACCCCTGCCCCGTCGTCTGCCCCTCAAGCCCACACATTCATCTGCAGCATTCGCTGTTCGATTTCGGTCTGAATACCTGCCAGCATTTTTGTTGGACTCCAATGTCCAGTGCAGGGGATTGAGTGATGTGACACAAATTCGAACACAAAATCGTTTTCGCCATGCATCGAGACTCTGCTAATGGGTCTTAGAGGGGGCAAAACATTCGCGAAGGATTCACAGCAGTGTCCAGCAAGTGGTTGAAGCGAATTGTATCTACTGTGGTGGAGGCTGCGGCTGGGTCTAAGCCAAGAGCTCAATTAAAAATTAAATCAATTAAAAAATATATTTTGGAAGTTTATAGACGATTGGTTTACTGGGAAGTTTACTTTATTTATCTCTATACACATATCATTTTTAACTAAAAATCTAAGTGGAAAATACACTAACAGGAGCAGAAAATTGTTTTCAGCTAAGACCTTTAAAACCTTGTTTTATAGTTCGAAAATGGTATTTAATTAATTTTTTATATTATACTAAAATATAAACGTATTTTTAGAAATGTTAATAAGTGTGATTTGAATTCCAAAAGTTGTCAACAAAATGGCTTCAAATGTATACGCAAAATGAACGTGCAAGCCGTGAATGCCGTGGAAAAGAGTAGCAATTTTAGTATTTGCGGCACACACACTCACACACACACGCAGAGCACGCTGGCAAACAATGACAAAGCTGTGGGAGTTTTCGTGTGCATGAACATGGGCATGGGCGTGGCTACGTGATCAAATATGCAAATAATTGCGAAATGAAAATGTGTGTGCAAAGTCAAACGAAGCGCAACGCGCAAAGTATCTCAAACACTTTTTGTTGGCTTTAAGCATCAACAACATTTTGCAAACAAACAACGAACAGGAGCAGAAGCTAGCGAGGGCGAAGCGCCCTTTTCCCCTCACACACACACACACACACACACACACACATGTACCAGAATGTGGGCGTGGCTGGTGCCATCAATTTATTTGCGCCACGCACGCGAATGCAAACAAATTAAATTGCAAATCATGATTAGCTGCCTCACAGCTCACGACTCCCTCGGTCACCCCCCATTTTATCACTGCAGGGTCCTACGCCCTGAGGCCTCATCCCCAGCACCCTGGAACTCGATAAAACAACAGCAAAAATGAGCCATACGAACTGAAGCATGCACGAGCACTTCAATATAATCATATCCCATACGCTTCCCCCAACTGCGCTTTAAATTTTAAGCGAAGCGGAGATGCGTTAGTGCTGAAGGGGCGGGATAACAGAGAGACAGAGGCGGAGGCTGGGGGGAAGTAAAAGCTAATCCCGCAGGGAAATGCAGCTCGTAGTTACCCTATGAAATTTACCACAAAATTTCATAATCATATTCAGCCTGATGCGACACTTTATTTCAAAATGAGCTGTAAACAAAATGATGAACATATTAAGAATTTTTCAAATATCTAAAAATCCCACATTATTATATCGGTGTTTAAAGTTGCAAGTAAATTGGAAATTTTTAAAATCAAGCATAAGTATAGGTATTTTACTTCATAATATTATATTCAGTATATTAATTATTAATTTAAATTATTTAAATATGATAAATCCTTAAATTGTATTATTTGAAACGTGTCTGCACTGCACTGCATTTAAAAGTCAACTGAAGAAAATGCTTGACTGACGGTTCTATTTACAGTCTTCCCATAGTGAGCGCATCTTCCGAAACTGTGTGAGCGCATTACCCAAACGAGAGGCTCGTTCTCATTCAGTCGTGAGCACACTTTCCGAAACTGAGTGAGCGCATTACCCGAGTGAGAGACTCTCTCTCTCTCTTTCAGTTGTGAGCATAGCATAGCAGCATCAATAGTGAGCTTCAATGCTCACCGCACCGAACTGTTCTTCTTCTTTCAATCGCGAGAGCAGTTAAATAGACTTTTTCTTCTTCTTTCAATCGCGAGAGAAATAAATTTAATTGATACTCTTCTATCGCTCATGAGAGCAAAAGCACGTGCTGCTCTTCCGGCTTCAGTCGTGTTCTTCCTTTTTCAATCATGAGCGTATCTTCCGAATTGTTCTTCTTCTTTCAATCGCGAGAGCAGTTAAACAGACTTTTTCTTCTTCTTTCAATCGCGAGAGAAATAAATTTAATTGATCCTCATCTATCGCTCATGAGAGCAAAAGCACGTGCTGCTCTTCCGGCTTCAGGCGTGTTCTTCCTTTTTCAATCATGAGCGTATCTTCCGAACTGTTCTTCTTCTTTCAATCGCGAGAGCAGTTAAACTGAATTTTTTCTTCTTTCAGTCGCGAGAAAAGTAAAACTAATTGCTACTCGTCTATCGATTATGAGAGCAAAACCACGCACTGCTCTTCCGGCTTCGTCCTCTTTCAATCGTGAGCACACTTTCCGAAACTGAGTGAGCGCATTACCCGAGTGAGAGACTCTCTCTCTCTCTTTCAGTTGTGAGCATAGCATACCGAACCATTCTTCTTCATTCAATCGCGGGAGTAAATAAATTGATCTTCGTCTCTCATCAATCATGAGAGCAAAATGACGTGCTAATGTTCGGGCTACAGTCCTATTCTTTCTCTTTCAATCTGCCAAAAATGCGCATGCGCAGTGTCAAAGCTGTTCTTCATCTTTCAATCGTGAGAGCAGGCACACGAATAGCTCGCTCAATCGTGTCTGCTTTGTGTGAACAGAACTCTCTCACACAACAACCTTAACCCAAACAAATTTTCTATATATATCTCTATACTCTATATTTTTTTATATTTTAAAAAGTGTAATTTTTACTTGAACATTACTTTATTCTGTACAGAGTATTTAGAGTTCTAGAAACTTCAATTGCCTGCGCTTTTCCTGTTGATTTTGTTTGGCAACAATTTATGATTTCCACTTGCCTTGTAGAAGCGCGTCGCAATAACTTGAATACGCAACAAACTCAGCGCGTCTAACCCCCCACCTCCTAATACCGATACGAAGACACCCTATCCAACACCCTATCGGGTCCCCTGTTTTCCTCCCACACCTCTAGCCCTTGCGCTGAATTGTCGTTGCGTGCGCTACGTGCAGGCGGCGACAACCTTGAAGCGACTGCTCTGTGTGTGTTGTATGTGTGTGTGTGTGTGTTGTGACACGTTTGATAATATGGTAAATAATTTAAATAAAAGAAGCGACAAATAACGGCAACAAATGCCGCCGCCTCTACCTCGCCCCGCCTCTCATGCCCTCGGAGTCGATGTCAACTCTTTGTTAAATTATGTGTGAATTATTTAGCATCAACGTAGCGATGCGAAACAGACAGCAAATTTGCTGCGGTTCGTTGGCAATTGAATCGAACTGTGGTCCGTGGTTTAGTTTTGGTCCTTTGAAAAGGGTGTCTGCCCTCTGCCCTACACCTCTCCACAACTATTTGCTTTCATTATTCCCATATTAAACGTTACAACTCGCTTCAGATTGGCAGAAAGTTTGTTTGGTGCAAAAGGAAAATGCGAGTTGAACTCAAGGTTAAGCGATTAAAGCAAGTCAATTGTTTACTGAAAATCCAGAAAATAGCCAGCAAAGAGTTAACTTGCAAATATTGCTTCAATATTAGTTACAAGTCATTCAGTTTGTCACTTTTCGTTCTTTATCTCAATAAAAATAGTAAGTTAAATAAATTCAAAATAAATAGAAACTAACTTAAGTTTCAGGAATTTACAGTTTGTGGCTTTAAACATTTATCGATATTTTAAATTTTCCAAATTTGATATGTATTTATTTCATTGGGAACGTCTTTAGAGATGGTTAAAGGCAACTGTAGTTCCCAAACAATAAATCCATACGCTGACAGACATGAATGAAACACAAACTTTAATATTTTTTGAATACATTATTAATAATTATTTAAATGTCGCTGCAGCTCTTCAGCCTTTGCCATTTGTCAGTTCTGAAATCTCAAAATTTTAACTCCTTCCCAAATTCAGTTGGCCCTTTGTTCTTTTGGTAACTGTTCTCCCGGAGTGCAGTGCGAGGCTTGAAAGCAAATGAGATTAGTCCAGTGTGCCAGGGGTATAGGGGCATTGCTTTTAAATTGAATTAACCAGGAGATAAATGTACGCCATGAAGTGGAGCGTAGCAAGGTGCTTTTGGGTCTAACCTCAAGTCAATATTTGCACAGGTCGCCACGAAAAGGTAAGATGAGCAGCAGTTGCCACAGCATGCGCATGTTCCGAGTATTCAAATCGAGCCCGGTTCCCAGTCTGAGTCCCAGTCCCAGGCCAAGTAAGCCAGCACCGGGCTTAGGAGGTGCCGGCAAACATCTTCCGAGCACTTTAACATGACCTACGCTTCAGTTATTTGTTTGCACTGTGTGTCCAGTTATTGAATTCCACTTGTTTAGCTTGATTTTCCAGCTGCTGTAGTTGTTGTTATTGCTGCTGCTGCTGTTGCCTCTGTGTAAACGTTGCGAAAAACTTTTGCGTGTTAACAACATTTTTCAATATAAGTTTGTAAACTTTTTGCTCAGCTCGCACACACACACACACACATAGACACACACAGCGCTATATTTGCGGAACCAAAAGTAAAAGTCTATGAGGCAGCAAGTCAAGGATGTCAGTCAGAAGGTCGACCCCTCGCACTGGCCACGAGTGTTTGTCTGTCTGCGTGTGTGCACTGCAAGTGGCAGCTAAGATGATCAAATAAACAGAGAGAGAGAGAGAGAGAGCGATAGTGAGTGAGAGAGATGGAGGCAGAGATAGAGTGGGAAGCGAGGGAGCAAATCTCAAGGGTGTTTTAGTTAAAGAAAATAGAAAAGTAACGAAATTCGACGTGGCTCCAGCAAACGTAACGAAACTTTCGCTTGATGAATTGAATTGTTGACAAACGAAGGAGGAACGACGGAAGGACGGAGCGACTGAAGCACCGTACTGTCGCAGCAGTCGAAGCAGCAAAACAGAAGAAAATTGTGTTTATTCAGTCATGTTACAGGTTGCTCGGGGTTGTCCCTTCGTCCAAACTTCAAGAATGTGTCCGACATCGGTTAAGTTGTGTTCTCAGCTCAAGTAAAAGGTGATCTAATGCGAACGAGAGCTTAGCTCTTTGGATGTGTAGTTAAAGGAAGGCTGTCTCGAGTACCCCTACCCGCTAACTATAAATATACCTCGTGTGTGTGTCTGTGTGCTGATTGGTAATCAGATTGCAAGCCACCAAGACTACAGCAGATTCACAAGATGCTTCAAATAAACAAATAAAGAAACCTATAGTCGACTCGTCTTTGGATACTGCCCAAGAATATTTATACTTTATATGTTCTGTTAATAATCCCATCTCTTATATGCCTTTGCATATTTTTCCGTTTTTTTCAATGTTGAAATGGTCTAGGTACCTTCACAAGATACCTTCAAGATTGGAAACAGAATACTTCGACCTTTTTATGGTATTCCCCTTTGTATTCATAATTGATTGATATTTATTTAGAAACGTAGTTGAACTTAGGAAGAACTTCGAGCGCTTCGCGTATAACACAGCAGTACCAAAAAAAAAGCTTGAGAGGACCTCCACCTGAGACTTCTCGCATCCTATCAGCCCTTCAACTATCTCATACCTGCTGTAAGCGCTTCATAAAGCTTTGAGCGCAGTTCAATTTCTCGACGTAGTCCAGAAATTCGACATGGGTTATGCCGTGAGTGCCGACCCGTTCGATGTATGAACACTCAGGGTCTCTTATCCAGATGCGACCGCACTTCACGACATCCTCGTGATCGAACAGTCCCATGTGCACCTCTTGTTGATGCAGCATGGTCTGCGCCAAGCGAGGCCACAGCTCGTCAGCGATTTTCAGCGGCAGCTCGTGCAGGTGCTTGGCCAAAACGAGCAGAAATCGCGGCGGAAACAACGAGAAACGCACACAGCCCAGCAGCTGCGGCAGGTATCGCTGGCGCGCCTCGTAGTCGGCGAACAACCAGAAGAGAGCCCCATAGAATACCTCGATCTCGGACTGAACGTACAGCTTGTCGCAGCGCAGTATGCTGCACACATACTTCAGATCCATTTCCTTGTACTCGTCCGTGCAGACGAGCAGCAGGAAGAATTGACAGGTATACGAAACCATAAGATCGGCAATGGCAGGCCAATTCTCCCGCCTTGCCACGAAGTAGGCGTGGATGGCGTCCAAGGCGCTGAAGCAGCGCTTGTCGTTCAGGCATTGATACACGGTATCCACCAGTTTCGGTATATAGAAGTAGTGTGCGGCGTGCAGCAAGTTGAGCAGTTCACTGCGCGGACAATCAACGCCGCCCGACAGCATCCACTCGTAGAGCAGATGAACTGTGGAGTCCTTCAGCCTCTTCGTCGGTAGCGTGATGACAGCTCCCGTGGGCAGGCAATTGGTGAACAGCTCGGAGTACAGTCGCAGCACCTGCCCATGACAGTTCAGCGCTTTTTTGTCGACTACCAAAACGATGTCGGTGTTCTCCTTGGCTTGCAACTGCCTCATGACTGAGCTGCGCATGGGCACAAGCTTTTTCGCGCTGAGCACATAATTCTCGTGGTAGAATTTGGATACATCATTATGTACCAGAATATCTAATGTTTCAAATTCCATGTTTTTAAGATTTTAGAGATTTCTAGGCGGGAGTACAGAGTCGATAGAAGACTACCGACAGTTCAGACTGCTGTGTCGAAATTTTATGTTTTGAAGCTCAGATTTTCCAGTTTTATTCTTGTATATAAAATTCGAAGTGAACTGTGATTGAATGATTGAATTTATTATGCTGCCACAACTGAAGAAAGCTTCAAGCTAGAATTGAGTCTGCTCTACAGTTTTGTAGAGCACCAAATTTAGAAAGCCGCTAACAATAACCACAGTGGACTTAAAATCTTCCAATAAAATAAAGTAACTAAGACGCTGAAAGCACCTAATCGATCTGTTGAAGTACTTTAAGCTATGATCTACAATCTGCAGGTGCACAAACTGAACATACCCCATACCTCAGCTGTTTTGGTTTCAGGGTAAAATACTTTATTTGTTCGGTTTGAGAAGAGATCACAGGTAGTTAACAGCTGCAGGCATAATCGGAAAATAATGCAACTCGCATACTCCTGCTGAGGTCCTTGAGAACATGCCCAGCTGAAAGGTTAAATGTTTGCACTTCACTTTTATACCGCCTGCTCCTGCCCGCCCAACAGGCAGCTGCACAATCATAGCTGGGCACCTGGGCGGACCAACAAATTGTCCAGATGAAGTGCACTTTGCGAACGTTGTCTGAAAGGGTTTGAGTGTGAAGGAAGAGGGCGATGGAAGTCTCCATAAAAGTAGACTACAAAATATGCTTAAATATGCATTATACGCTTATGGAGCAGAGTAAAGCGGAAGCAAAACTGCAGCTAACTGCCCAACTCGGAGCAAAGCCTGAACTCGACTCGACTCGGACGCAGACTCGATTGCATGTAATGGCACTTAAGCTTACAACACACAATCTTTCAGTTCTTTCCTGCGTGTGTGTGTGCGTGTGTATGGCGCAGGTGCAAATGTAAATGCATCAAATCCAAATTGTATTGGGGATATTGAGGAAGAAGACTAAGAAAGACTAAGCTGCCAACGGAGAAGTGGACATCAGGCAGGCGAACGTTGTTGCTGCTTCTTCTCCTGCTGCGCCTCGTCTTCTACTTCGGCTTGTTGTTGCTGCTAAAAAGCAATAAAAATTTTTCCATCCACAGTTTTTCAACGGCTTCTTAGCCATATGCAAGCCAAGCTCCGCCTGCCTGCGACCGTCTCCATTCGCCGGCGACCACTTTGGCAACTGAAATGGGAAATTGCACAAATTGCCACTGTAACTGCTGCTGCTCGTGACCTTTGCAGGCCCTGACCCTGTCGAACGCCCACTCAGCTAACTCTATCGAAGCCACCTCCCACTTCTTCAATACCTTCACATTCGAATTTGAATGCGCCCCGGAATGGATATTGCAAAAGGGCTCAAAGCTGAAGGCTGATGGGTCGATATGCAACGCTTTTTATCGCAACGACCAGCGGCTTGCAATACATGTGATTAGCACGTGATGTCTGTGGCCTTAAACTCCAATGTGGTATGTGGAGAGTGGCAAGAGGAAGACCACATTTCTGCAAGAAATTTGATACTGAATGCCGTCATGCATTACAGGATGAGAGCTGCAAAGTTCTCAGCTCGACACTTACATTACCGAATAGGAACCCTACGCGTTCCTAATTTCAAATAGATTAATTTTGTACAAAAAGACACACTAATACACTACCATATTATTGTAAAACTATACATATATATATACATATACATATATATATTAATTTTTATAAAGCTGCTAATAAATTTAACATAAATCAAGTCATATAACTTTTTTAAATTAATTAATATAATAGTCTATGATATGCTATACATGTTTTATATTTTTATATTCAATGTTAAAGTTTAATTTAACAAAATTCTGTTTTTTTTATTTTTTGAAAATAATTTCTTATTCCAAAAAACACATTTATAACCTTTTGTTTCGATCATTTAATTTAATGCTTATATAAAATATTTATATATAAAAAATATATAAAATATTTATGTATATGTATGTGTATAAATTTATGTATATCTTTGAGCATCTCTTATTTTTCTTCTATCCTTATCACTTGTCTATATTCTGTGAAATCTAACAATATATATTGCTCGCTCTCTCGTCCTCTCAACTCTACTCCTATCTCTCTCTGCATCTGTTTATTCCCTTGCGTGTTTATTTTTCCGAGCAAGCTTGTACGCTCTTCGCCTGAGCGAGCAGCAAATGCAAATTTCCAGCATTCCCGTAGACATCGCTCGTTGATGTACAAAATGCTTGCATAAATAATAATAATCCAGGTGTGTCGCCTTAGGCCATGACTGCGAGTCCAATGAGAAGTTATTAGCTTCCGAGTACAGCGAATAGAATTGTAATTTCTGAATATACGCGTATAGATATGTGACTATATAGTACAATAGATTAGCTGCCATGTCATGTTTATTTTCGAACAACTCAATTCGAACTTGTAGTATTCTTGCACCGAACTTCAAAAGTTCCAATCGAGAGTTTTGTTTTGTCTTCAACAAGTTCCGCCAAAGGTTAATTTCCCCCACATTCTCCAAACATTCGAATCAATTACAGCGGGTGTGAGTACCAAAAACGGAAAGAGCTACAAGCGACTGGACGAGCAGGCAACATATCCATGCAGTTTGATATGCTACTCGAGTTGCCCAGGGCCCACACATGCACACTTTGCGTCTGTCGCAAATGCAAGGCGTGTAAATCGTTTCGGACACCCGAGGCTCGTGCCAGAAGTAGAGGACAAACAATAAAAGCGACACCAACGAGCGCAGCAAGGCGTGCCTGGTGGAGGAGCCCCGATATCTTCATTCTGCACACTGTACACCGAGGGAGTCTGGGTGAACTCGATACCCCCAGAGAAAGGATGCCCCGGCCAGCCGGAGCGGAACTGAAGTTTTTGTGGGACAACGAGAGCGCGCTGCTATTTTCATTTGTGCCCCGAACGTGTTTAGAAAATTAAAAGTTTCCTCCGAAGGCGACGGCGAAGGCGAAAGCGAGAGTGGAGCAACTTCTGGCCCCAGCTCGTTTTACGTTGCAAATTTATTGGCGCGTGCGAGTGTCCAGCACTGGAGGCACAGCTCCCAACCTTCCCTGCCCTGCCCTGCCCTATCACTTTGCCAGCATTCCACATGCGCGTCTCTCTCATTGTTTGTTTATCATAAACAATAAAACTTATTTTGACAAGTTGGGAAAATGAAACTGCTTCTCGAAATGGAGAGACGAGGCCCACAGCTTGTTGTGCCTTATTAGTTGCGTTTGCCAAGTGCAACGCCCACTGTGTCTATGTGTCTGTGTGTCTGTCTGTGTGTGGCCGAAAGTTTCATAATTTGCATGACATGCGTGGCGCCATCTGGCGGCGCCGTTTGTCATAATACAAATTGCCAGCAGTTGTGCGAATTTCAAAGTCCTGACATAACGCCGCTGTGATTAATTCTGCGCTGCGAGAGAGCAGCTGAGGCCGCTCTCTCCCCCAGCTAACTGCCTGCTTCCGGCCAACTCTCCCCTCGCTCCCTCTGCTGCCTTTGGGCAAACTTATATTTGACTTTGTCCGCGTGGGCAATGGTCGCGCACAGAGGAAGAGGCGGTGGGAGAGACGGCCAGATAGACGAGCACGACCACAGCTATAGGGTGTCTATAGCTCTCTGGTAGTAAATATGTATATATGTTACGATATTGCCTTAGAGAAATCTTTTTTAATTATTCATTATTATTCCTTTTTATTTGAATTATTTTTGGCATGTTTCTGTTTCCTAAAAAAAAAAGAACATAAGCTTGTCTAAATTGACACAATTTGCCAAAAAAATTTTGCTGAAAGAATTTAATTTTCACATATTCCTATTCTTTTGATTAATTGACTTTAAACTTGCATGCCTCAATTTTATCAAGCTTTTATTAGAAAAACACCATAAACACATCCATAACCCTATTACATAATTACCTATACATATGCCATACTTAATCAATGCTTTCATTTCTCATTCGATCAACGCGAATAATTAACATGGGACTCCGCTTTTCCATCTCCCAGTGTAAACATTTTATTATAGTAAAGGTGCGAGGCACATTGTTTATGAAAATTAACACGGTCTTATCTATCAGTTACCCCTCAATCGCTCAACTGCAGACCAGTAGGTAGAGACTACACTGTCAAAACTATTTGCACATCATTCCTACCCTGCCTTATCGTACGCCGTGCGAGTATTTTCATAAATAACTGTTCCGATTGTGCACAACCTTCTTCCCCTCCTGAAACACTTGTCATGTCGAATTGGCAACCAACCGCTGCATTTTTTGACCGCAAATTTTTCGAGCTGTGAAAATCGCCATTGAAATTTTCATAGCGCACGCGAAGTTGACCAGAGGCCCCAACGGACCCAGCACGACTCATCGGCTACTCAGCACAGGAATTATTAACGCAATGTGCCGCATTTACATGCAGGTTTCCCTCCAACCACCCTCCCCTTTTACATTTTGGCGGGTCGTAAATTTTTTAGTCAAATATTGAGTTGCCGCTGTCGCAAAAATAAAAGAGAAAATGAAATAAATATTCAAAGACTACGTCGGAAATCATATTCATATATATTGCAGCAGCGAGTAGGGTAAGGGTATACAGCACGTTAAGCTGTTCAGCAATTTACAAAGCAAAGTTAAATGCAATCGAAAGCTACTGCAGCTTTATCCGGCAATATCGTATACGTTCATCTGATTCATTGTTCTATTGACTTGAATTATTCATGAACTTGT
The DNA here is from genome assembly GCA_035046045.1 of Zaprionus bogoriensis. Lineage (NCBI taxonomy): Eukaryota > Metazoa > Arthropoda > Insecta > Diptera > Drosophilidae > Zaprionus > Zaprionus bogoriensis. Next base: position 125,678 of record JAWNOI010000214.1, read on the forward strand.
ATTAAAATTATAATCTTTATAATTTTTACCAAAATATTAGTACAACAAGATACCATCATACAAATGTGTGGAGAGTACTATACTATAATTATTATATTAATTTCAAAATATGATATATGTATGCATAGATAGTTCCTAAAAACATGTGCAAATTAATTAATTAATTAAGGTATAAAAACTATTAAATTACCATAATTTGAAAAGCTTTAAAACTTCGTTACAATTTTGGAGTAGCATTTTCAAGCTGAGTTTTTACATGCAAGCAGTTGGTTAATATTTAAAAAATTACTTTAGCGTTAAAAATACTCATTCCATTCCAAACTATTCCTTATCGAGTGGCAAAAATATAATTAATAGCGTACCAGACATCGCGAATTGCGTGCGGCATAAACGGAATGTAACGCACTTTAAAAGCGCCGCTTGTCGCGGCAGTCGAGCGTGCAGCAAACAACTTTCGATAAAGGCAGATGCGCATATAAATTGGTTATTTATTGTTGGTTTAATGCTGGCAAAATTTCAATGCCATTGAATTGTATACCCTGTAAAAATGAATAAAGCAGAAGTAGGTAGGGCTGATAGTTTTTATCTGAAATGCAATATTTTTTGGAGATATTTAATAATAACCAGATATGACCATACTTTTAAATATAATAAATATAATATCTCAATAACATTATTTCATCAGTATTGCAAAAATGCTTTATTTTATTTAAATTATTTTTATGGTCACACAAAAATCAATAATTGTGTCTGTAATACTTGTTTGATTTATTGGAATACTTTAAAACAGTAGCTTGTTTTCGAAAAGTTGCTTGAGATTATTTTTTGATATCATTAACTTTCTGCAGGGTATCTGCCAGCCGGTACCTCTCGTCTTTCACTCGTATTTTAATTGCTTTAAATGCAAAAATGCGAAATCAAAGCGACCCCAAATAGTTAAATTCCCACGGGAAAACTGAAGCTTCAGCAGCAGGTGCCGGCAGCCGGAACTCGACCGGGCGCAGAAACAGGAACTGGAGCGGGAACACGAATGGGAACGGTAGCTGGTACTGGTGCTGGTGCTGGTGCTGCAAGGCAGTCACGCAGCCACAGGAAATTGTATCTAAATTCAATTTATGCGCCCGAAACCGGCCCCAAAGTGGCAGCCGCATGTGTGTCCCTGTCTGGCTTCGTGATGCGCCGTGCCCGTCAGAGAGAGCAGCGCCTGTGCGGTTATATTGCGTCCTGTATTCTGGCCCGGCATTAGCTGAAGTGCGCCGAGTGGTGTGGAGAGCGAAGTGAGGTGCCCGCTGGAGGTTGGCCACATTAAAAGCACGTGCCAAATTAAATTGTTGTGCTGAAAACAATTGAATTTTGCGCCGTATTTCATCAACGGCCGCTCGCTTTCGGCCTGTAATCCCGAATTTAGATGGTTTGAGGCTGAAGCCCGATTTGATTTTGACTGTATTCTTTGTGTTCAGTATGGCCAAATAGCCGAGATTTATGTTTATATCGCTAACATGTGGATCTGTGTCAGGTTTTCTTGGTATAAATTCAATTCATTTTATCTGCTTGGTGTTTATAAAGAAAACTTTGCTTTAATTATAAAAAGAAGCTGTTGGATGGATTCGTAATAGGATTACAAACTAATTTAACACTAACTAAATATCAATGAAGAACTAACTATTTATTGGGTTAAATAACTTGACATAATACTATTATCTAGTAAAAAAAAAAACACTCAACTCAAAGCATATGTCTTATGTACTTTGCTCTGGCAATTATGATCATACTGAAAATGAGTCTACCAGACCATAGCTGACAAATATGAACACACTAAAACTGAGTTTACCATGCCATACTGTATATAAGTCGGAATAGAAACGATTTAGTTTTTTTTTTTTAATATAACTAATATAATACCAATCCGCAAATTAATTAATCTAACTATGTATTCACCCATTTGGCGTCGAAATAAGGTATGTATGTATGTGTGAATCAGCTTATGCATGAGAGAACAACCTGTGCGTAGTTTTGTATGTGTCGTATATAGTTTAGTTTAGTTTATAGAATAGTTTCTACTTTAATGTATAAAAAATACATATGGGTGCTGGTGTACTGAAATCCATAGAACCGATCTGTCGAAGCTTCTTACCCTTAACAGTTTCTCAAAATGGCTTGCAGCCTTACCTGAGTTCTGCAGTTGCTCCGACTTGTACTCTAAAGATTAGATAAATAAATTATATACCCTTTTATTTACTTTTCTATTTTACAATCTTCAGCTTTCATATGTTTCGTAAAGTTGAATGGTTATTAATTAGAAGTACGTTCTGCTATTCGATTTTGTTATAGTTTAACCATTTCTGGGAGTATAATTTCTAATGAATATCTCTTCCAATTCTGAAGAAGTTTCACCTTCAATACGATTTTCCTACGCGCCTGGAGACCTATTCAGTATGTGTAATACTTTCAAAGCCAATTAGGCATATGCGAGTGAGTGTCTCACAGCCAAGTACGAGCGTCAGATGCAACAACTTCATCAGGATTGTGACTTACAATCAGAAATCAGTCTTTAAGCTCTTTGAAGTGGAGCAGAGAAGAAATGTTGTTGGCGCACAGTTGCAGCTACCAAATCCATTGGTCTATTGCCAACAACGAGTGGAGCTGCGAGTGGTGCAGGCTTAGCAGCTGGTCAGCGGATTGGAGGAGCTGCTGCTGGAACTGGAGCAGCAAGAGGAACTACAGGATCTGTTGGTGTACTCAGCTGTTGACCGGCAGAACGTGCGCAACTTTTGTCGGAAAGTTGTTGATAGATAAAAACGGGCCAAGGGTCAACAGAGTTGCGAGTAAGAGAAAAGGGGAGATGACGTGGAAAGTGAACGCCCGAATGCCTGGTTGCCTGCTCGTTTGCTCGTCTATCCGCATGCCCATTCCGTGCACCATGGGACATGGGTAATTATTGAGACAATGCGCGCAGAGTTTCCAAGTTTGCCAAGTGCAACCTCACACCCTTGGGCAGCTCCAACTCTCTCTCCCTCTGCCTCTGTCTGTTCTACTGGCCAGGAAGTGCAGTAAATTGTGCGACACAAAAATAGTACCAAGCACAGGACAATGGCGTTGAAAATGCGCCATGCAGCGAGCAAACAGTCGATGAGACTAAAAGTGAGTGCGAAAGAGCGGACAGAGAGAAAGGGAGACAGAGAGAGAGATAGGGCAGATAACGGAGTACCTAAGAAACGGACGGAACGGAACATTCAATATGGGTGCCATTCGGGCGCAGCCAACAGACGCTTGTCAACAGCAGACGTGACTAGACGACGGCAACAACAACAAAACAACAACAACAACAGCAGCAGCAGCAACAACAAAATACACTGAGGGCCTGCTGGGCCACAGCTTAAGTGGGCAGTTGGACGGGGCGTGGCAAGCACAAGGGGCAGTTGCAGGAAGAGCAAGCAGTAAGTGGGCGTAACCTGCTGGATAATGGTCGCCTGACTGTTGCTCAAATAAACCCAAGCAATTGCGCATTAAATTGCACTAAGCCAGCTGATGTGCACGCCTCGCAGCTCTGCGAAAGTTTCCCGATACAAAATGTTTCTTAGTCTGAGATACAAAAGAGTTGAGAAAATGTACAGCAGTTGAGAGAGAGGCGAACTAATTAAAATAAATAAAATAAAAGAAAAAATAGAGAGATAAGTTAGATCAAATATTGAAATATGTATGGGGATGTATCACAACTATTTGGCTAGGACTATGCAAAGGTGGCCGAAGACTTTTCAAAGGAAGCGCGAGAGAGAGAGAGATAGAGTAAAACTGACAGGAATATAGAAGAAACATAAAAGGAGAAGACAGGCTGGGAAGCAAATGAGAGACAGAAGAGCTTACAAACAAGCAGATAGATAGACGACGGAATTAAAAGTAAATAGAGAGACAGAGAGAGAGAGAGAAATGCATGCAGAGACACATGCGATAAGACTCTTAAAAGCACATACAGAGAAACTGATAGAGAGGCAGACAGGTGATCTAACAGACAAAGAAGCAGACAGAGAGACAGACAAGTTAATATGTATACAGACAGATAAACAGACAGAGAGACAGACAGAGAGACAGACAGAGCGAAAGACAGGAAGACTTATTAACAGACAGAGATACACACGAAGAGACAAACAGTTAGGCAGGCAAACAGACAGACAGGCAGAGAGACAGAAAGAGAGAGAGAGAGAGAGAGACAGTCGAGACATATAGAGAGAAGCAGTTGAGCTGACAGACAGAGAAATATACTAGCTTACAGACAGACGTAGAGACTGACGAATTTACAGACATACAGAAAGACAGACAGAATGACAGAGGAGCGGACAGCGACACATACAAAGAGACACAGAGTAAGAGAGAGAGAGAGACAGACAGAGAGGCAGACAGAGAAGCAAACAGAGAGATAGACAGGGAGACATACTAAGAGACAGACAGAGAGGCAGAAAAAAAACAAATAGAGAAGCAGGCATAGAGAAGAACAGACAGAAAGTCAGACTAACTAACAGATAGACCGGTTAGTTGGAGAAGAGAAGCCACTGAAGTCGTTTATAAAAACCAATTAACTCGTCTTTGTAACGCCCCGAAAAGTTCATTACACTGCGCAGCGCCGCGCTACTTTGTTGCATTAAGCTGCAACGTCCCTTCGGCGCGCCTGGCAACCCTGAACTTAATGTGTTGATTTGTGTAAGTTGAGCCACTAAAAACAGAGAAAGCAGTAGAGAGAAGTGGGGAGAGAGAGACTGGAGAACAGGGAACGGGGAATGGCGACTGAGTGAATGAGTTTTCAATGTTACAGACAAAGCGAATGCTGGCGACAACGGCGATGAAAATGAAAGAAACCTATATATAGTGTATATATGTAGTCGGAAGGAGGATGGCAAGAGAAGGAGCGGAGCGAGAAAGACGATATCGCTTAATTAGTTGCACAACAGCTGAAAGCAGACAACGCAGGGCGGAAGAATGAAGCGAACTCGATAACTTTTACAGCGTCGAACCGATTAAAGTGCTTTTCGAAGTTCGAGCTCTCAGTTCCATTATAGTCGGCAGTTGGCACAGTTTTCGGTTAGTTTTCAGTTGAAACAAACTGAAATCGAAGCAAGAACGTAACACATGGGTCAGCCCGGTTCACAGGGCAGGGCACAGTAAATGGCACAGAAGAAATGCCATCAATAAATTCATGATTATCAATTAAGTGAGGCGTAAATAGAGCATTTCGAATTTAGCATTTAGCTGTTAGCACTTGCCATCGCCCTGTGCCAATTTGATAAACACAATTTCGGCTTTTATTTTTGCGCGTCGAAGCGGAAGATGTATCGAGCGAACGGTATGCAGTACCCCCTTTCGATATGTACAGGGTGAGATTGGGTGCAAGTGTGGCTGTGAATGTGCATGTGTGAATGAGATTTATGTGTGTTGACATCCGGAGTGATTTGTGCTCATATTTAGCCAGGCTATAGAGAAATGTTACCTACGTTACAGCGGGGAATATTTATACATAGCTATATGCATAATAAAGAGACATAGTATACAGTAAAACTTTTATTAGAACCTAAAGGAATCTGCCATCTGCTATCATTATATTTGAAAGGTTTAATCATTAAATGATATAAAATTCCATCAATCTAATTTTACACCCTATTTTTTAAAGTGAACCAAGTAGACTGCAGCCACTTGAAATAGCCACATTTTTATGTACACATTATATTTATGCAGCTATTCCTGTTAAATTAAGGAAAACTTCATTTTTACTGCTGAAGAGCTATGGTATTTCACATCGATTGTGGCCAGCTTTTATATTTTTTTTTAAATACTATAGCTTTTCACTTTAATCGGACCGAGGCTAATGTGCTGTGTAAATAGAGAATGTTACGCTAATTACGAAAGGAAAGCCTGCATACAATTTGAGCAAAATAGGCGAAGGGTATTCCATTACAGGCAAGTAATTCGACCTTCTTTTGAGAAAATTGTATAAGTTTTCATTTGGCATAATTATTAATTAATAGTAGCCAAATTTAATAATGCGATCTTTATACTTTAGAACTCTGTCGACGTGTCTAATCGAATTAATAACTGCAAAAGAAAACGTTACACTAATGATGCACGTAACACCTGCACAGTAAGTGATTGAATCGAGTTTGATGCATAGCATTGCTACTTTACCACTGTCCATTCCCAGTCTAATCTACCATGTGCTGTGTTGTGGTACTGGAAGAGAGATTGCTTTCAATATGTCTGGCTTCTGAAGTCTAGCTGATTCCGAATTAATTCCTGATTCCGTAAGTTTCATTTTCGAGCTGCACAAACCTATAATTCCACAGTAGCAACGGAGCTGGGCGTAACTACCTCATGTTGCGTTATGCACCTGCCAGTAATTATATGGAATTACAGTTCGAAACAATCGGATAGTACATGAAAACCCTAACAACACCCACACATACACGCACAGACAATAGGTCTAAGAATAGAGTTCGCTCCGGCCCAATTAAGTTGCTGCATTAGGCTACTGTATGCAGCCCCTGAAATGCTCGAAATATGTGTAAATTGCTTAATGGAACGACTCAACTTTTGCCCTGGATCGGGGCTGGATGCTGCTGCCGGTGCTATCAAAGCAGCCGGCAGGTGCTCGGGCGTTCAGTTCGTAAATTGGCATTAAAAAGTATTTAGCATGTTTACAAGTCAAGAGAGTGCACTTGGTGTGGGCGGGGCAGGGAAGGGAAGGGATCGGAGCTACCTCTCTACCCTAACATTGAAATAATAACAGCAAGAATTGACAAGAGGCAAAGTTCGCAGTTGCAGATGCTAAACACACACATACACACACAGACAAGCACACATAAGTAACAGCATAAATATAAGCATCTATACGATGCGATGCGATATGTATGTGTTATAGAAATTGCCTTTATAATCGGCTTATATTTTGATATGGGGACAACAGGCAAACAAACAAGCTTAAATTGAGTCTCGTATGAAAAAGCCAATAACAAACACACAGGCGCACACGCACACACACACATGACTTTGGAGTATAAATAACATATTTACATTTTGCAATAATGCTAATTGGAATATCTAGGCAAATTCAAAGAAAAAGAAGAACTTCACAAACAAATTGACAAGAATTGTCCTGAGATAAAGGGAATTTATTTCTGAACATCGTCAAGCTTATTTTCCTACACAAATTGAAAAGACATTTGCTTGCTACTGCTGTTGTTGTTGTAATTGTAATACTTGTTATGAAACTAGTTCCCATACAGATACTCAAACAGATTAGTCTTGTTTCCCATGGAAACTGCCCATACATATAGTATATCATAATTTCCACTGCTAATTATAAATTTTCAATTTCCAACTATTTTCAAAAAAGCTTCCAGCTTCAACCCTTAATTGTTAAATTTTCTTTGTGAAGCCTTGTGATATATTCAAGATAATTTCATGGAAATTGCATTCACAAAGATTCCATGTTGAAATTATGTCAATTAAAAATTCGGAAAAACGACTAATAAAAATATATAGAAAATTCAGAAAATTAATTTGAAATTAATTTTTAAATAATTTTCTATGCACATCAAATATTAAATTCTTTGCATTTAATCATGCACATTAATACGAGGTCTGTCCGAAAAGTATCCGACCTGCTAATATTTCTCGGCACTAGCATTAGTCTTGAAATTTCCCAAACTGTAGACTTTGGTATACCAAGATTTAAAAGCAGGTCGGATATTTTTCGGACAGACCGCGTATAAATTTTATTTAAATAGTTTTTACAATTTGTTTATATTTTTATTTGTATTTAAACGGTTAATTTTCCACCAAAGAAAACTCGAGTAAATTCGAAGAAATCTAAACTCATTTTACAAGCAAGGAAAAGCCCCAAATAATTTCCATTATTTAGTTATATTTTTATAAAAAAAAATATATATATATATATAAAGCATATAGACCATATATTACACTGTGGATATACCCCGAGTACGTTGCCTTGCCCTGTATTCTCAGCTTGCTGCAACTTGTTATGATGCCACAATGTCGACAGCGCATTTGTTGCTGCCGCTTGATAAGACGCAAATTCCGAGGATGAGTCGACGAGCAGGACGAGCAGGAGGACCATTTATAACAAGCTGAAATACAGGGAAGTGTCGAGGCTCCATTGTGATGGCATCTTGTAATGTTGCAGCGGCAGCAGCAGCAGCAGCAGCAGCAACAGTAGCAGGAGCCGCACAGGCAGCATCAGCAATGCAGAAATTAATGCACATTGCTGCAGAGCCGCGACGGGGAGCTGTGGAGAGGCGCAAAACCCAAAGCGGTTGTTGCTGCACCGTCAGACACAAAGGACCGTCCCAACAGCGCAGCAGCAGGAGGACAGACGGACAGACAGACAAACGGACAGACAAGGGAAACGAAGGGAGCCACACAAAACAAACGATGTGGTTGCAAATTAGTAGTAAACCACCAACTACATCAAGCGTGAGTCCAGGGCTGCGCATTGAACGGGCGCTGCATCGGGAGAGAGGAAGTCAGGGCCGAGTCTGGGAGCCCCGTTACACTTAGGTGCAAAAAATATGCAGTACCACCCACGGCGCTACCCTCTCCCCGCTCGCTCGGCAAGTGAATAAGTCACTCAGTCAGTCAGGCAGGCAGGCAGGCAGGCAGGCGGATGCCATCAGGCGTCGGAGCTCGAGCTGGAGCTGCAGATGGAGATGGAGATGACGACGGCGCTGCAGCTCGCTCGCTCGTCTGATGAAAGGACATCGTGTGTGTAGAGCTAACAAACAGAATTATTTCGTGCATCCTGCAAACGGATGTATGACAGGGTCTGCCGTAGAGCCAGAGACACAACGCAAAGAGAATAGAGTTCGACACGAACTCTGGATGTTCTCCAATTGCTTTTCACTCATTTTACAACAAAAATAATGCACAAATGGACAAAGTATCTATATAAATATTTAGTAGCATCTCCCCCTCACGCAGATAAAATTACAAAACTCTATTCTAGAATATATATATTTAAACTTCAAGATACCAAACTTCACTCTCAAAGTTCTTTGTCCAGTTATGTAGTTCTATACGATCGAATTTCGACATAATGTCACCAACTGATCTCTCTTAGATCTCTACCCACGCCTTAGCCACTCTTTAGCCATTCAGCCTCATTCCCGCTCTATCATTCTCGGCACACGCTTTGTTATGCCAGATTAAGTTGCTATAATCTGATTCTTAGTTCCAAACTTAAAATCCTGACTTAGAAGACTTGAGATGAAAATGCACAGCGCAGCTCTCATGGCTCCACCGCAAAGTGTGGTATATGCCGCAGTGCATTTCGCAGCTCCGGTCACCCTGGAACCTGGACCCTAGACCCAACAACTGTGCACTAACTCCCGCCCAGGCTCAGGCCTGTCTACGACGTGATAGTGTTGCCTTAGCGCATAAACTATGATGTGGCCGTCGCTGTCGTTGTTGCTGTTGTTGTTGTTGCTGCTGTTGCTGTTGCTGCTGGCAGGGCAAACGTGTGACAAGGCCACAGGAATGCTGCCGGCAGCAGCAGAAGCAGCAACAGCAGAGGCAAGGCAGGAAGTACCGGATGTCACCGGATGTGGAACTGTGTGCGCCGTTGTCGTGTGACTTTGGTCATGGTTATGACTCAGGTGTGCTCGCATGTTGCTTCCCGACTCGACTATGCCTCTGTCTGTGCCTGTGCTTGTGCCTGGGACTGTGCCTGTGCCGCCCTGCGTCGCCTTTGTGCAGTCGCGCTGTCAGTTAAATGTCAACAGGATATGTGACTATAATAATTTGTTGGCTACAGTCGCGCAGCCTTTGTCCCTGCTAACTGTGCTAGACCCTTTTATTGATAACGCTCTATGTGTACTATATATAAATACACATATATGTTTGATGCTGTGACCTGAATAAAGTATTTATATAAAATATATATGGTATATAGAATCTAGAATATAGAATCTAGAATCTAGAATCTAGAATCTAGAATCTAGAATCTAGAATCTAGAATATAGAATATAGAATATAGAATATAGAATATAGAATATAAAATATAGAATATAAAATATAAAATATAAAATATAAAATATAAAATATAAAATATAGAAAAAAGAATATAGAATATAGAATATAGAATATAGAATATAGAATATAGAATATAGAATATAGAATATAGAATATAGAATATAGAATATAGAATATAGAATATAGAATATAGAATATAGAATATAGAATATAGAATATAGAATATAGAATATAGAATATAGAATATAGAATATAGAATATAGAATATAGAATATAGAATATAGAATATAGAATATAGAATATAGAATATAGAATACAGAATATATAATATAGAATATAGAATATAGAATATAGAATATAGAATATAGAATATAGAATATAGAATACAGAATATAGAATATAGAATATAGAATATAGAATATAGAATATAGAATATAGAATATAGAATATAGAATATAGAATATAGAATATAGAATATAGAATATAGAATATAGAATATAGAATATAGAATATAGAATATAGAATATAGAATATAGAATATAGAATATAGAATATAGAATATAGAATATAGAATATAGAATATAGAATATAGAATATAGAATATAGAATATAGAATATAGAATATAGAATATAGAATATAGAATATAGAATATAGAATATAGAATACAGAATATAGAATATAGAATATAGAATATAGAATATAGAATATAGAATATAGAATATAGAATATAGAATATAGAATATAGAACATAGAACATAGAACATAGAATATAGAATATAGAATATAGAATATAGAATATAGAATATAGAATATAGAATATAGAATATAGAATATAGAATATAGAATATAGAATATAGAATATAGAATACAGAATATAGAATATAGAATATAGAATATAGAATATAGAATATAGAATATAGAATATAGAATATAGAATATAGAATATAGAATATAGAATATAGAATATAGAATATAGAATATAGAATATAAAATATAAAATATAGAACATAGAACATAGAACATAGAACATAGAATATAGAACATAGAATATAGAACATAGAACATAGAACATAGATCATAGATCATAGATCATAGAACATAGAACATAGAACATAGAACATAGAACATAGAACATAGAACATAGAACATAGAACATAGAACATAGAACATAGAACATAGAACATAGAACATAGAACATAAACCACAAAACATAAAACATAGAACATAGCAGAAAGATTATAAAAGAGAACATATGACACGAACGCATATCCCTTAAATTCCGCAACAAAATAATTCTTGGGCAAAACGATCCTGTAATGACATTTTCTAATTTGCAAGTCATAAAGAGTGCATTACAAAACTAGCACGACTCGAAATCATTTGTAATTATATTGACAGCTCTCCGACTAGCGGTAGACTGGCTTTGTGGCTATCATTACACCCGCGCAATAATTAATTAATCATAGGAAATGAAATGCCGCAAAGTTTCTCACCTAGAGCATAATTTCGAAATTCCAATTTCCCACGCCTCGTTCGGCAATTTGCCAAATACCACTCACACAGTGTCCTCCTCCCACCCTCACCATGCCTTCCCCCGGTCTATCATGCTGTTTTACCCATGCGAAGCGTTGACTGTGCTCCTCTATTATTTTTCAAATGTATATTTATTACCGGAAATGTAAAACAACATCGATGATGGGAAGCCGGCGATGGGCGGCGAGGCAGCCAATCGCTGGCTGAGGCGTGCTGGGGGTGTTTGACTCAGGCAGAGTGTGCGGGCGGAATGCCAACGGCGGCAACAGATGCCATGAATGTGTATGATGCGGTTGGCTGCCGCTAGATGGCGCTGCCATTGACAATTTTTACAGGAAATTATTTTAATTGATTTTGTGTAGCATTTGTTATTACAACGTAAATGAGATTTTGCCTGGCTGACAATGCAGCCAAACACCAGGGGAAGTCCTTGTGGAAGTCAAGCACGAAATGCCATTAAGCAAAAATAAATCACAGTGAATTTCATTTTCGTATATCGGTGAAATCAGGTGAGAAAGATGGCTTCAGCCCTACAGAAGTTAATAATGTTTTCAGGTAATGTTGAAGACAGTATTTAAAATTCTCATAAAAAAAATATTTGGAATTTATGCTCACTTAATTTCCTTATATTTTCAACTCTAATGACGGAAATGTTACCAAATATATTGAAATAAGACTTTATAATTAAAATTTGATATTTTCCTTGCTCTTCAAACTGAATAAAATTTAATTATTTTTACAATAGCATAAGCTTCAACTTAATTTGCGCAAAGTCTTTATAATTGTATAATTCATACATTTTAGATATTAATTTTTAATTTAAGATATTATATATACCTTTACTTACACCTTTTGACAAAATCTCGATTGAGATTTTTTAAACTTAGGAATTAAGGAACAGCACCTGCAACTTTTCTTTAATCAATACTCAAACAGTTATTAGAAAAATCTCGAGCAGAACTAAACAAAGCAATTGCCAAATTGCCGACAGTTGCCTTCGTGGAGAACTTGGTCCGAACGCGGCAGCGAAAATTGGTTCGTTGTGGTGTGTTGGCTCTGGCATCCGAATCCTTGTTTAGGCCATTTGTTCAAACAGATGTTGCCAAAATCGTAGCAATTGTTGTCTGTGTTGTTGCTGCTGTTATTTGTTTCACTGTGGTCGCCATTGGATTGGTTCAGTTTTTGTGGCCATTTGCCTGCGCCAAAGCGAGTGGGCGGCATCCAAACTTTCCCGAGTGAAGAGGCAGCATCACGCCTCGGCTGGCCATGCCTTGTGCGTTTTTCGCAAATAATTGTAAATTCGGTTGCACCTTCGGTCAGAAGTGCGAGCTCCACAGTTTTTGCAGTAAAAATTGTGCAGAATTTTACTAAATGTAAATGTAATTTTCATGTAGTTCGCCAAACCGCAAAATATCCCTCGCAATGCCCCCGCTCCCTGCACCAACAAATGTTGCTTCGCTGCTCAAATAAACTCGCAGAGCTAATAGAGAGCAGCTCGAAATATGCGTAAATATGTGTATTTGTGTGGGTAGCTATAGCATGATAGCTTTGTGCTTTATATATTTACATGAAAATATTTGAACAATTTTTACCGAAAATTTCCAGCATTCCACACTGAAAAAAACAAGCTGATTCTTTGCCAAATGTCAGGGATTTCGAATCGAGAATCGAAAAGCAGCAGGCTTTAATGAACAAATTCAATCTTACTTATTTATCACTTAACTAGTGTTGCAACACTCACACACACAGACATACACATTCGGCAATTAACGTAAACCACCGAAGCGAACCACTGCCAAATTTTTCAGTGGTTTTGCATTGTGCAATAGAAATTATTCAAACGATGCGATGCTAAATTTAAGCCAGAACCGCAGCCTATTTATAAATATTTACCAGTGCCTACACATACACGCACATACACTCGCACACATGGGTGGGAATTATTGGAAAGTGGGTGGATTTCATGGCCTGCATATTCGCTTGTGGTGCACCGCAAACGCTGTGGCGCTTTCGCCTCTTTCGCCCCCTTCTCGCATCCCTGTGCTCTGCCCTGGGCCGCCCACACTCCTGCTCAACGGCTTGACAAGTGTTGGTCGTTTGCTCTTTCGCTTCGCCAGCCAAAAAACCGTCAACGTCAGTCGACAGTCGAATTTTTCAAACCACCCTCGTACGCCGCAGCGAAGAGCTGCTGTTGAAGCTGTCGCTTTAATGACTTGTGCGTTGCTCTGCAATCGTTTGGAAGATGCTATACATTTTATAATACTCTCAAATAATCACATGAAGAAAATGTAGAATATATTCAGAAAAATTAATTAATTTATTTAATTAATTAATTAATATTATGGAATAATTTTATGGCATAAATTAGATTATGCCTGAGTTAATAGAGATATATTGGGTAATTAACATATGATTCTACTTAATAATATCGAATAAATTCACTTCATAATACTGGGAATATTGTAAAAACTTTTTTTTCAAATATTGTAATTACTTTAGAGAACATGGAAAATTTGAAAAAAAAAACGTTAAATATTTTATTGAAAAAAGTGTTGATGGTACTAAATACATTTTGTGCAATTTTTCGGTAAATATTTATAATAAAATATACAATTTATATAAACATAAATTGATCTGAATTTTTTATATAAATACAAGTTCAGAAATCGAATTTGCTATTTAATTTTCTATTTCAACCCTATCAATATGATAATGCTGTGATGACTTAAACAAATGAGTATGACATAAGCCCTAAGTAAAAACTCACTAAATTACAAGCATATAAATTGCAGAAATATACGAAAAGAAGTTGTTTATATTCCTAAAAAGTTAATGCAAGAAGACATACAAATTATTAGAGAGCTTCGCCGACTTTTCGCAGCGACTTTCCGCAGCCCAGGGCCAAGCATTATTTACCTGCGATGTTTGAGTAAGCGGCAAGTTGAAAGGCTTCATGCACCTTCAGACTGAGTTGACAGAGTTTCGTCAGATTTGTTGGTGTCGCCTTCCTCTAATTGTTTTCCGCACGTTGAGTGCGCAAATTGACACGAGCCTGTGGAGCAGCGGCCAAAGGTGAGCGAACGCGCTCAAAAAGCGCGCCTGAAGTTACGCATCGATGACGCCTTCACCTTTGATGGGCGGCTAATTAGTGATGCGCCTCGAAAATTGCTTGCTAATTAGAAATTTCAGCCCCTGCATCTGTAAGAAAATACAAATTTGATAGAGTGTGTATTCAAATTAAACAGCCGGTTCAAGGGTGACTTTGACTTCAGCTCAATTAGAATAAAGACTTGCGATGAGTTGACAAAGTAGACGAATAAATAAATGAATGAATGAGAGAAAAGATTGCTTAAGTATTGTATTATATAGATATATATTTCGCTGTCAGTTATGTCCTTAGTTTCGCAGCTGATCTGCAACTCCATGGCATTTGCGAGTCAATAAAGTGCACTTGTCCGGGCTGCTCGATTGGGCCCCAGCAAGTAGCTGTAATTTTATGGCAGCTGCAATGCAAAAAGGAGCGCCAAATCGCAGTCAACGTCGAGCGTCATTAGAGACACGCGATGCCGGAAACGGAAGTAATGGAACAGAACAGAACAGAACAGAAGTGAAGGAAACCAAACCAAACCGAGGCAAACTCAAGCGAAACGAAGCAAAGGGTCAAAGGGAAAAGCAACCGCGGCAAAGGAACACCTAACTGCAGGAGGAAAACAACAAAAAAAATACGCTGCGAAAGTTTTAAGTATAGTTTACGCAGCACGCAAATTATTAGCCTAGAAAATGACTTTAGTTGTATTTTGCGAATGCTTTAATTAGTTTTACATACAATTTTCTCCAAAAAACTTATATGCATCTGCCTCTATTGTCTTTTAATTCTTTCGAAGTTGCTTGCATGGTTTTTCTTTTGCATGGAAAATTAAAAAAAAAGAACTCGATCTTCGCACTGCTAATTCCTTTGACTGGCCGAAAATTATAAATCCATTAAGCGCGAATTTCGGGCTGCTCCAGCGCGTAAAATTTTAAAGGCAATAAAAAACAAATGGCGACCAAAGAAAGCCATGGGAAGTAGAAGAAACTGGGAAGTTTTTTATGTGCTAGAAAAATAAGGGGAAAAAGCCTGTTTAAATACCTTTTGCAGCCTGAAAGTATGCAGCAGAAATATAGAAACTGAGAATACTTGAACTCGAGTTAACTTCAATTAGTTGGGCTTGATTCTATTAGACACCCGGGCCCGGTCTCTCAATTGGGCCAATTAAGCTGCAGCATTTCATTAGCCAAATGCACATTTTATAGCCCAAAGTCATTTTCAATTAGCGCTTCCCTCTCTGCCAACAGCTATTTATGAGGCGGCCGACATCTACAATATAATTTGAGCAAAACTTTGTTTTATGACTTGTGGCTTTAGCGCTATGTCTGAAAGTCAATGTGTGTGTGTGTCTGAGTGTGTGTGTGTTTGTTTGAACCGCAAAATAAACATTTACGTAATGCTCACAGTTTGTCTTGCTCGCATGTTATGCAAAAGTTGTAAATGCTCCGACCGACTGCCCATCCAAAAGTGCCGGCCAAAAATCCTGTTTTATGTCCCTGCCCAAAAAGTTGCCGCAGTAATAAAAGAGATTACCTACACATAACATTCTCGGTACATGCGAAATCCCTCCGAAAGACAAAAATCATTTTTCTTGTGCCTTTTTGTTTTTTTTTTTTTTTGTTTTTTTTTTCTTGTCTGCCGACGACACCACAAAAGCTGAATGGAGACGCCTTTGAGATGGAACTGCAGATGCAGCAGCAGGCAAGAAACTTAAATTTGAAGAGGTAGGCAGGAGGAGGGGTTTGCAATTTAGTTTGTGGCGGGGGAGGGATTAAGCAAGCCGGTATGCATTAGAGGCATCAATGTATTGAGACTGAGTGCGTTTTGGTAGAATTAATTAGAGAGTAGATTAGAGAGAGAGGCAAAAAGGAGGTAGGATTTTAAATAATATCTTAACTAAATCAAATTTAATTATTTTTATTCTAAAAATTAATAGGAAGTTGTACCGTTTCTTTAGACTTTTGTGAATTCATTTTTTTAATATAATATATTATTATTTATATATATTTTATACATTAATTTTTTTTGTGTATATATTTATTCTATATGCTCAATCGTTAATATTATATATATTATTATAAAAGCCTGCAGCATCCCAAATCTCAAATTTTTCTCGAAGATAGCTTTTTCGTAGCCCAACACTAAATCCGATTTGTATACTCCGGAATGAACCTATAGCCATGCTGCTTACTGCTCGGTCAGCTGCACTTTAATTCATCCTTCCAAATACTTCTCGGAAATGGGTTAACGGTAAGTGCACGAGGCGCAAGTGCTGGCATTACTTTATCTGAAGCAACTAAGCCAAAAACTGACTACAGTCTGCTGTCGTCTGCTGGTGGGCAGAGTCTTGTGCTTAGTTTTTAATTGCAATTAAAAAGTTGCAAGAGAGCCGCAAGAGTGGCCGGTCACACACTCCGAGCTTGGGCGTCGTCGGCCCACAGTGTTAATATCGTTGCCAAGGTCCACCGGCAGTCATAATGACAATGCTGAGAAGAGAGAGAGAGAGAAGGAGTGTGTGTATGTGTGTGTGTGTGTGTAAATGAAAGTCAATCCCCTCGAAGGAGCCGCAAAATGGCCATGCAACAAATTTTGTAGCATAAAACAAGCAGCGGCAAGTCAAGTTGTCTCTCAGCTCTCCCCCGTCTCTCTCTCACGCTCTTGTCTCTTCTCTTCTCTGGTTTTCCCTGTTCCGGCGAACTCTTTTAGTGCTATCCAGGCTGCAGACTTAATGATTTTTGGCTTAAAGTTTACCAGTTAGCAGTATTTTTGCAAGTAGTTAAAATTTTATGATGCAGCGCCTTGGCGGACAAGCATTTGTTTTTGCATTCGGCTGCCCAGTGCTGGCCTGGCCCGATTCGTAGTCGTCGCTACCTTATCTGCTAAAGGAAATCAACGCCACATAGACGTCCACGCCAGACGACTACGACGAAGCACACGCATCTCAAAATAAAAGCAAGTCCAGTAACAAAAACTTGATAAAAACTTTTATCATAACAATTTGTGTTGTTTTGCGGGCCTCGAACAATGGTCCAAGGGATCTACAGAGCCAGCACTGGTATGCTAGAAACTTGGTGCCTGTGTGTGTGTGTGGTTGTGTGAGAGTGTTGTGGACGTTTTCTAATGAGAAAAGTGGAAGTGCAACTTTCAACGAATCAAAGTTAAGACTGAGGAAACAAATACAAGAAAAGTAACTTGAAAGTTGTAGTAGGAAACTAATTTCAAACATAATGGATCAGTGATCCCTTGCTACGTCATATATTTTTGCAGAAAATCGCTTAGATTTATCAATTAATTAATTAATTGCCTGCGTATTTAGATTATATATTACTTACCATAAACATTTAATTAATAACTTAATGTATTGCACCCGTTATTATCGTAGACTTGCACCAAACGGCCATCAAATCATGCGCTCCTAAGTTGTACACCATATCTGCGCGATCAGTTAGCTGAGACGCAAACCAGCACGCTGTCATACTAAGTGTGCGAAAGCTTTCACCTATATTCCGCTGCCATTGAGCCAAGTAAGAAGACATCGCGACTCAAAGCACAATCGGCCTCTGTGGAAAATTTATGCTCAAAATGTAATTTATATATTTAAACTTTAAAAGGCTGTTAAGAAGAAATAATACAGTTTTATTGGATTTGGAAAAAATTGAAATGTGTACTATTTTTTAATAATATATATGTATTTATCTTATAAATTATTTATATTTAACCTAATATAAAAATAAAACTTCAAGTATTTAAACAGCATACCAAAATGTCTGTAAATTTGTTCATTCATATTGACCCGTAATAGTTCAGTGCACCCCACCGTGCGACGTTGAAGTCAAGTTCGCCATAAAACCCTCTGAGTCTCGCCTTGGTTCACTCAGTCGGCTGCTGGCGCTTTGCCCAAGCGATCGTCGGTTAATTTGGCGGCATTGGCCAACGCGCGACACGTAACAGCAACGGGTTTTCGGTATTAATTTCTGGTTTTATTTAGTACCAAGTATTGTGCCTGGCGGAAGTGACAGCGAATCAAGAAGAAGCAGAACAAGTAGAGCCGAAAGTGAAGATTATCTGCATTCAAACGAAGCATACACAAAGAAGAATCAAAGAGGAATATATGTGTGGAAACAACATCTCAAGAGCAGGCTAAAAGCTAAAGTTGAAGTCCCAGTGCGATCTTTCGGCAACTGCAAAACAAAACATAAAAAAAAAACCAAAACAATAAAATTCAACAACAACAACAGCAACAATAGAGCGAGTGAGCTAAGCATTACGGCGGCAGCTCTTGGCGGGTAAAACAGGTAAAGCCCATCGAGTTCTCAACGCTCCAACTGATCCATTGCAACATTGCGCAGCGAGCGCGTGACTCGTTCAAAGCGTTGGGCAAAGGCGGGCCTAGGGTTGCATCTTGCAAGCTGAGCTTGGTACAGCCCAAAATACAATAAAGACGATCAGAGACATACAAACTTAAAACATGAATCATTCTATTTCCAAGAATTTCAAAAATACTTAAATTTGAAGCAGAATTCTTCGTACATCTAAGATTGTAAGCATTAAAGCTTGCTGGGCTTTCCTTTATTGCACTGAGAGGATGCTTAGCTGGAGTAATTACCTACTCCAGCTAAAGAATCTTGGCAAATTTGTATGCTTTAATGCAGACAAAAGAAATCAAATTTATATGCAGGTTTCCAAAAACTAATAAGCGAACTCAAAATAAAATTAAAATTAATTAAAATCTTTGCTAATAAATTCATTAAAATTCCTAGAAGTTTTAAAACAATTAAAACTTAAAACTATTCCAATATAGAGTTTGCTTGTACAGGGTATCTTAATTTTTCCTACCCGACATGTAGTTTGTTTTTGTCTGGCTTTTATCACTTTGGCGCGGCTTGGCGTGACGTGACGTATACGCAGCGTAGACTGGGCCCTCATTAATATTTTCGGCCGATCTGCTTGGCGACGCGCGTAACTTGTACGCCATGGAACACGTTTTTGAATACAAATGCGAGATGACAGCCACAGTGGTGGCATTTGAACTGGTTTGCAACTGCAACTGAAGCACTGCCGAATAATTGCACCTAATAATTGACACACAAATCAGGCAAATGAATCTGCGAGAGTTGCTTACCCTTTTTAATTTAATTTCCATTTTGCAAACAGTTGCTGCAAACATCCGCTTCTTGATTTAAAAACAAAACCTGACGTCAGGTTTGAGCATCTTTCAAACATAGAAATCCCACATCGCTCAGCATAATTTCTTACTCGCTGAATCATCACTTGTGACTGGCAGCACTTTGTGCTTTGTTAAAAACGTTCTCCAAAAAAAAAAAAAAAACAATCATTTTTGTAAACCGGTTTCTGCAGTATCCAGAGAAAAAAACCATATGATTTGTGTTTGTATTTTTTTCCTTTGTTTTGCTTTGCTCATATTATATTTGTTGGGCTAGTTAACAAATTAATTTAATTTGCGCTTATAATTGCCATTTGTAAAAGCAAAAATATACTAAAAAACAAATTCTTAGTTATTGGACTTGTTTTTAAATACTCCACGAAATATTTTTAATTATTTAAATGTTTCCTATACAACCAAAAGTTCCCACAACCATATGCACTACGCACTTCAATTATTTTTTATGATTTCATTTGATACAATTGGGAAGCCAAAAGACCCACTGACAACTAGACAAACGATTCGTCTGCCAAGGGGCAATAGCCGAAATCAGAAAGTATTTGCCGACTTTATTGGCAATTAACGGCTACGTTTCGCATGTGCTACACGCTCCCCAATAAAATTTATAACTAGCGCTAAATGAATGAAACGAAGTGTAAATAAATTATTAAGACAAATGCGAGAAAATACAAAAGGCAAACACAAACGATGTCTTTATCACAGGGTCAACAGAAAGTGCAGCGTTGGCCATGTTATCGCCTGTCACGGATCGTTATCTTTACAGTGGACTGCAGGGTATACAAAACAAACCTTTGCGTGCCGCAGGTGTAGTAAACGACACTCGCACACTCACACCCACACACACAACTTTATGAACTTATAATTTGAGCTCTGTGATTTATGGCATATTGTCAGACGGTTTTAAATCGGCTTTGGTTTATACTGTTTGTCGCGAAGCTTTATAATTGATCGATATCGTGTGTATTACGACACTATTGCCAATGATATGACCAGTTATTGAGCTATAATTTAGTAATCGTTTATGGCTTAATTAATGACTCGAAATATTTTTGGTGAAGAATAATAATCCTAAAATCGGTTATGTGCCTTTTGCCTATATTACTATAAAATTAACTGAGCTTTAGAAGAAGGAGTAATACGGCTACAGTATATTATAAATAACGTTTTCAATATGGCCAATAACCAACCAATATCTTCTCTATTTAAATTTTCATATGTTTTTTTCTTCTTTAAACATGTCATAGTAATTTCACTGCTTCATACCTCAAAGAGTCAACTCTGATTGCTATAATAGCTCTAAACTATCAAGCTGAATTATATTCTAAAATTTTATTTTATTAGTATTTTAGTAGTATAGATATACTCTAAAATTTTATTTTAGTTGATATCTTTCTAGTGTAATTATTTTTTAAAAAGATCATAATCAAGAAAACAAAATGTACAAGTATATTTTATATTTTATTTATAGAGAGTAGAGTATTTTCTCCAAATGGCATTTAGCCAGATAAACCTTTAGATGCCACTACTGCCATATGTATGTATCATTATCCTACAAAGTGTCTTATATGGCTGATTTCACACCTCCATTTTCTTTCAACATTGTAATTTCGCTATCAGCAGATAAGTCCGCTTATCAACTAAACTGTTGCATTTCTGATGAATTGCAAACTGAATGTTTTGTCTGGGTGTCTATCTTCAGATTTTCAGGTTTATCGTTGGCCATCAACAGCTCTAACCACTTATCTAGCTCGTGACAGTGACATAATTTTTACTATACTCACTAACATACCTACTTAATTTTAAAGCACATATGGTGGCTTCTTTTGCGCTAGTAACAGGATAAATATATATTATTTATAAATATTATTAGTATTATAAATATATATTTTATATGTTGGTAGTAGTTAAAAAACAAATCTCAATATTGAGCAATAGAGAAAAACGCCTAGTAGCAACGGCTTACGTCTTTCTTTTACAGGGTATTTCCAAGTCAGAGTCGAAGGCCTTTCGCAGTTTAATTGGTTGTTTTTTTTTTATCTGAAACGTTTTGATTTGGTTATCTAATTGTCAGTTTTACGGCGTTTCACGATCACAACTCAGCAGAAAAGCGACGCGGTCGAAAATTGCCGTCAGTTTTAAATGCCGGGCCGCAGCTCACAGAACTCTTCTGAATACTTTGCAGAGCCAACATGAAAACATTGCAACAAAATCCGGCTTTTGTGGGCGACGACGGGCACAGCACGGCCAGCACATTGCCGATGTCGGTAAGTGACCAAGTCTGCTTGCGGGGGTGGGTGGGGTCCGTAGCTATCAGTGACCTCAACTAATCGGCATACACTACATACAGTCGCTGCCAGGACAACCGGCGGAGTCGGATGGCGACCAGGAGGCGGGCAAATCGCAGCAGCCGGCGGGACGAGGTGAACGCGCCACGTGGGGCAAGGGAGTGGAGTTCCTCATGTCCTGCATAGCCATGTCTGTCGGACTGGGCAATGTGTGGCGGTTTCCATTCACAGCGCTGGATAATGGCGGCGGTGCCTTCCTCATACCATACCTCATTGTCCTGTTTCTAATTGGCAAACCTATTTACTACCTGGAAATGGTAATTGGCCAGTTTTCCAGTCGCGGCTCCGTTAAGGTATTCGACTTGTGTCCCGCCATGAAGGGTAAGCTCCATTTGGGTTCTGCCCATACACTAGTTAGGCTGACTTCGATTTGCCTGGCACTATGCACTTGCACGCTGAGGTCGCATGTACGATTACAAGTCTTGCATTTAGGCTAAGTAAATATTGAGAGCGAAGAATAACACGGTAAATTTGCGAATTCCTCGCGAGTGCTAGTGCTCTAGAAACGTGTACCACTGTGCGAGCGGTTGCCGTGCGTTTGACCTCGAATGGAAGCACGGAACTGTGCACAGTTGTTCGCCTATTTCAATATTCATTCGCCCATCAATAACATATTCAAAACTATACGCTATCATGAAATCACATCTCCAGGCATCGGCATCGGACAGGTGATATCTATATCGCTTGTCACAACGTACTACGTAGGAATAATGGGTATAACGCTGTGTTATTTTTACGATTCGTTTCGCTCGCCGCTGCCGTGGTCCGAGTGTCGTCCGGAGTGGGGGACGCACTGTGTGGCCTCCAGTCTGGGCAACACCAGCTCCAGTTTCAGCCTCGCTTTCGGCCCACAGCAGCAACAGCAGCAGCAACAGCAGCAACGGGAGCAGCGGGATCAGCAGCCCGTCGCCTCGGCCGAGTTGTATTTCCTGTAAGTGGCATTCATCGTTTACCATTGTTCTTTGTCGTGGTGTTGTATTTCCCGCTATTGTGGGCCTGGTGTATTTGGGTATTCGGGCACTCGGTTATTCCGGGCTATTTGGTGGCTTGTACACGCATTCTTACTGCTGTTTTAGTTGTTGTTGGTGGTAATCCCATCGCGGCCAGGCACTCGAATTAGGTGCCAGATTCAAGTTTACGGCCCAGTTCGACGCGCACTCTATTGGCATTTGACGTTAATTGAATAAGTCCCACTTCCGAACCTCTACCTATTTTCCAATTCCCTTCGCCTTCCACTTCCCCACATATGGCGCTTAAATTGACATCAATTGGACGCAGAGGAATGCTGCAATAGTCCCCAGGCGATTGCAACAGCCAGAAGATAAATATATGGACAACTAAAGATGATAGGCTGATGCAAGCTAAGTTAGGTTGGACATCAGCTGAGGATCGAGCAAAGGGTCTAGCAGAGTAAACAACTTGAAATACGCAGTTTGGGCTAGGAGTACCCAGTCTGAAGCATCTAGATTTATAAGCCTAAGAAATCAAACTAAAAAGTTAAAGTCCCTCCAACCTCTAAAAGTACCTGGGATAATCATAAACTAAGTAGCACGCAAAGATAATGCCTGGATGTACATAACTGCATGACAAAATTCTAATACCGACTTCAGCTACTAAATGTTTGGAAACTTCCCATCGCACTTTTTGACTAACATCTGCATAATACGCATCGCCCACATTTCAAGGTCATAACCAAAAGTACTTGACTCAGACCTCTGATCTGTGATCTATATTCTCTCAACCATCAAGGTGTTGGCGTCGGCCAGGCATTCCAGGTCTTCATGTTAAGCACATACTACGCCTCTCTGGTCGCGATCTTTTGTCGCTATTTCATAGACTCATTTTACAATCCGTTGCCGTGGGCCACCTGTCGTGCGGAGTGGGGCGTCAGTTGCATCGACTCGGCGCCCAACGATGGGAAGAGTGGACAATATTTAGCGGTGCAAATCGCAACAGATCGCGTTATCTCAAGTTCGGAGCTGTACTACGTGTAAGTTCTCGCTGGGCTCGCTGAATTGGCTAATTGGTCATTAGTTCTTAAGACTCGGATTAATCACTAGCGGTGTTGGCTTCCCCACGTAACTCTCGGCTCTCTCTAATTTAACTTCAACTTTACCTTCCACCTCCCCAGTAAGGAGGTGCTGCGCGAGAAGGATCAGATCGAGGATGGCATTGGTTTGCCCAACTGGGAACTGGTCGTTGGTTTGTTTGTCTCCTGGATGTGCGTCTTCCTCATCATACGCCGTGGCGTCAAGAGCTCGGGCAAGGCCTCGTACTTCCTGGCACTGTTTCCCTATGTCATCATGGGCGTGCTGCTGGTGAGGGCCGTAACCCTTCCGGGATCCATCGATGGCATTTGGTACTTCATCAAGCCCAACTGGGGCAAGATCTTGGATCCCAAGGTGTGGTATGCGGCAGTCACGCAGTGCTTCTACTCGCTCTCCGTCTGCTTCGGCAACATTATCATGTACGCGTCCTTCAACAAGTTCGGTCACAATGTGCATCGCGATGCAACCATTGTGACTGCGCTGGACACTGCCACCTCTCTGCTAGCGGGATTCACGATCTTCGGTATTCTGGGGCACTTGGCGCATGAGATCGGCACGGACGACATCGGTAGCGTGGTGAAGGGAGGCGCCGGTCTGGCCTTTATATCGTATCCCGATGCTATTGCCAAGTTCAAGACACTGCCGCAAATCTTCTCCGTGCTCTTCTTCCTGATGCTCTTCGTACTGGGCATTGGCTCCAACATTGCGATGACCTCCTGCTCAGTGACTGCCATTCGGGATCGCTTCCCCAACTTCAAGCAATGGCAGTGCTCGCTGCTGATCGCAGTTGTCAGCTTTCTTATAGGTTTGATCTACATCACACCGGTAAGAAGTAGAAGCTCTAGGACTTCTAACCCAGTCTGTTGTCTAAGCTTCTCTGCGCTCTTTTCATAGGGAGGCCAGTACATGCTGACGCTGGTGGACTTCTTTGGCGCCTCGATGATTGCACTGGTCCTGGGCATCGCAGAGCTCTACACCATTGGCTGGATCTATGGTACGGATCGACTCTGCAAAGATATTGAATTCATGCTGGGCCGCAAGGTTGGACTCTACTGGAGACTCTGCTGGGGCGTCTTCACGCCGTTGATCATGACCGTCATTCTGATATATTTCTATGCAACATACGAACCCCTCACCTACAACAATCAGCTGTACCCGACCTGGGCTTACGGTAAGTCTAGCAAGAAAGAATTGTAGTCAGTTCTAATACTTACAATCTTATTTTCTACAGGCCTTGGCTGGGCTATCACTGCTTTCGGCATCATCCAGCTGCCCCTTTGGATGATCATCGCCATCATTAGAGAGCCTGGCAGTACGCTGGCTGAGAAAATACGCGGCGCCTTCCGTCCCAAGAAACATTGGGGCCCCGTCGATCCACTGCTGCGGGAGCAGTACAACAAGGAAATCGAACATGAGCTGACGCCCAAGCGTGGACAGGGCTTCTGGGCGAGCATAAAGCAAAATATTCTGGGTTAACCCAGAGATCTCCGAACTGTAGAGTTGTGTAAAGATATTTTCTATGCCTATGGAGAATATTGTCGAGGAAAGTATTTGGGGAATATTTAATAAGTGTGCCAATAAAATGTAACGATTTTTATAATGCTTTCTGTAACTTGTAATCGAAACAGGAATTGAGAGAACAGCTTAGGACTCTGGAAGAGATTATGGGGTTCTTAGACAAGACTTGGCAATTATGTCAACTATCTTCTAAGATATCGGTTGGAATTTATATAAGCCTTCCTTTTTTTCTCTGCTGTTGATTCCCATTCAGGTTTGCTTGCTTAACCAGTTACAGTTTCTGCTTACTCGACATCACTTTCAAGTATGCTTTGGCCAAATATCCGGCCGATTCATTCCAATCTCTGTGCAGCCTGCTCTGCGACTCGGCTCAGAGCCTCACACAAATTGACCATCATAGTGACAATTTGGAATTCGGCAAATCCCCCGCAGAAAATCAAGAGAAATGTTGTGTACTTTATCTCAGTTACGCTGCGACTTCAGCTCAAACAAAGCCTCAACCCCGCGCCGGGCCGAGGACTAGAAGACGCGCCTTGTCGCTTGCCTGCGCTGGCATCTTCGAGATAATTGCTTTGATAAGGACGCGTCGCATGGGCGGGGCGGGCGTGGCAGGAGTAGGCAGACGGTGTACACTTTTTTTATATAAATGTCGCCAAATATTTACATGTCGCGGCATTGTAAAGCGACCCAACAGTTTTTCCAATTCTTTTTTTTTTTTGGTTTTCTTTTTGGTTTCCTCTTTGGCCCGCATTTGGCCTGCGGCTTGACTTTTTCCGGCTGTCCGACTGGACGGCTGTCCGGCTTCCTGACGACGGACGGCGAACTGCGAACTGCGAGCCGGCGAACTGGGCCGTGTCCGGATGGTTGGCGCGTTGCTGGAAACCGCATAAAAGTCATTGTCACAGCAAATGGATTAATTTTCGCGGCACGTTGTCATATTCGCTGTCTCGCTCTGGCGCGCGTCTGGCTGCCTGCGCCGCCTTTCGCCCTTGCCCACACTCTCGTTTTATAAAGAAATTAAAAAGCACGGCCTGTGGTTGCGAGTGTGGGCGTGGCTGGCCGCCCATCCGCCTCTGCCTGGCGTTTACCGCAACAATAATTACGTTTTGGACAGTTTTGGAAGCTGCGCGGAAGTGTATAATGTTGCTAAGTAGTTGCGGTTATTTGTTGTTGTTCTGCTGCTTGTTGTTGTGCGACATTCTTATATTCTCTCTGGGTTTCTTTTTTGTATTTCACTGTGTTTTGTTCCTCCGTAATCATCATGAAAGGCAACAGGAGGTTTATTTCACGTTATAAATGCAATATAATTAAGTTTTGTTCTGCTCACAAAAGGAAAATGCCCGGCAAGGGTTTTCCCTCCCTTTTCTTTCTCCGTTGTGCGCTGTGTTTCTTGTTTATGCAAAGCGAGATAAAGCATATTTTTTCCTATTTTCCGGATAAGAAACCCAATAAAAAATCATTTTTATGTACTCGCTACAATGGCGGCATATCTATTGAGCAACTGCTCAGGTTGTATGCGAATGGGATTTCGGGAGAGTTTCCTTCTGTTTTTCTTTAAGTAGGTTCAAATAATAGATCTTTTTCACTGGATCCTAAGATTATCCTACATGTTTGAACAGTTTATTGAGGGTAACCATGTCTTAGGAATACCATATACTAACCAATCTTTTCTCATTCATCCTAAGAGTATGCTACATGTTGCACATTTCACTTAGGGGGACCGTGTCTTTAGGAAGCTTCCATCTTTTCTCATTGATCCTAAAAGTATACAACATTTTTGTACATTGCGTTTAGGGTGGTCGTTTCTTCAAAAGATCTCCTGTCTTTCGTGATTGATCCCGAAAAATGATTTTTTGCGTAGTACCTTTGGCCGTTTAAAAATAATTCTTAATTTTAAATACGACGAATAAACAACAACAACGCATCACATCGCATATTTCGCAATGAACAAATGGTATGAACATTCTGCTTTACTATTGTTACGATTGAAAGAAGAAGAAAAATTGAGTATTACTTCCCACGCGATTGAAAGAAGAAGAACAACATCTTTTTCTGCTCTCACGATTGAACGAAAAATTCGTCTAACTGCTCTCGCGATTGAAAGAAAAAAAATGTCTAAAGTAAATTCCGTAACGTTTCTACTTTTCCTTTAATTCGATTTATCGATTTACATAATCGATTTCTGGGGACGATGGGCGTGGCATCCAAAAGTCTAAAATCCAACTTCTGCACAATATTGCAAGGAACCCTCCTACCAAATTTGATGCTTTTATCTCTTATTGTTATTGAGTTATATGCAATTCATCGATTTTCCTTTATCAATTTGCGGAGGCGGTGGGCATGGCACATAATGTTTGAAATAAACTTCTTATGTGTATTGAATACCCGAACTTTCCCACCAAGTTTGCTGTCTCTGATTCGTTTATTAGCTGAGATCTGTGCGATCAAACAGACGGACGGACAGATGTCCGATAACCAAATCGACTCGGCTATTGATGCTGAATATATGGTCTGTCACGCCTCCTTCTGCCTGTTACAAAGAGTTTTACAAAGTTTATATACCATTTATTACCCATTTTACCATGCGATTGTTTGAGCTCACTTTCTTCACGCACTGAGCTATAGACTCTAGAAAACTCTCCAGTTCTCACGCTCGATATGGACAACATACGCCCGGGAAAGCTAATACCATTAGATAGTCATTTGGTCAGGCAGTCTGCACACTTCAATTTTCCCAATTATGCAAGGCTCTTCCGAGTTTTTTGTTGCTTGAATCGAGAGAGAGAGAGAGACGACAAGAAAAGGAGAGACATGCATAGGTGCATGCGAATGATCGTAGGTGCAGGCGAACACACACACACACAGACTGCCGCATGACAGTGTAAATCCAAATAAAATTCTATTTAACTAAAAGCTAAAAAACGCGCATAGAACATTCAACGGTCTGTCTCTCTCTCTCTATATATATATATATATCTATATATATGTTCGACTTAGCTGGCTCAGTCGCACCCCTCCTCTCCCCTCTTCGATACATTCTATCTCCGCTTTGGAGAGTTTTCTTTCTTTTGTTTCGTTCAAACAACCGCGCAGGCATTTGTCTAGCAACAACAGCGCGAACAAAAAACTAAATAAACAAGTGTGGTTCGCTACGGTGCAGCATGCTCCACAAGCAGATACCCTGTAAGAACGTTGCAGTGTGTAGATCTATCAAATACATATAAGCCTGCCCGTCGACTAAATTTTAGTTTAATTTAATATTACTTACACAGCAGTCAATATGCTGGCAGGCTGGAGTCGCATCCAGATCCCCTCGCAAGCAGGCTTGCTGACCCACTATACCAACGAAGACTGAAGAGAACACATGCTAGCGATCTCCGTAGAAAACTGTAAATATTGTATATATTGTAACAATTAATTTACTACTCCCTTTCTCTTTCTCTTTCCCAATGTCAAACTTCCGGTCATATTATTCCGGTGAGTAAATGATTCCGGCGAAAATAATTTAAAAAAAAGGAATTTCATATTATTCATATTAATAAAAAGGAAAAGAATTTAATATTATATAATCTGTCAGTTGGCCTAGCCTCCCCACTCTGCTCCTTTGCAGGGTATGAAAAGATTGCAGCTAAAAGCAAAACCAGCATGGAATGAAAGGTAGCATTTTCGGGGCTTGCAAGAAAAGTTGCGCGCTCATGCGAACAGCCGCAAATGTGTGCGGAGTGCAAATGGCCGCTGGATGGGGTATATGTGTGTGTGCATGAGGGTGTGTGTAAGAGTGTGTGTGCTTTTTAGACTTCAGTTTCAGTCCTTCTTCTGCGCTTTCTTTTTGCTGCGCCAGTACTAACTGTGTTTTAGTGTGTGCCAGGCACTCGCACATCCTTTTTTCGGCTATGTGAAAATTTCTATGTAATTTACTGAGAGGAACAGCCAAGGGGGGAGGCTGCGGGTGTGTGGGCAGTCGCGAAAATGTTGCCGAATGCCGCCTGGTGCTTAGAGCGGAGCTGACAAGTGGCGCCACCATGCACGTGCTCTGCTCTGCTAGCATTCTTATCTGTGTGCGGGAGTGTGTTTCGCAGTTTGCTTTGCGGCTGGCAGATGGCGCTCATGCATGTGTGTGTGTGTGTGTGTGTGCGTGTGCGTGTGAGTGTTGGGCAAAAAATAGAGTAATTGAATTTTCATAGCCGCCGCCTCCACCTCAGTCTGCTGTTGTTATTATTTGCGATTGGGTACAACATTTTGAATGCCTAACGCAGCAGCCAAGGGAGTTGCTATGGGGTAGGCTAACTCAATCGAGCCTTAGCAAGTATATATATCTATGCATGTATATTTCTAACTCTGTTTACTACTCTATTCTTCACTCTCTTTCAAAATGTTTCTCCCTCCCTCAACAATGAAACTATTTTTATATACAATAAATAAAATAAATATAAATAAAAATATAAATTTCTTCCGACAGTATTGATTGCTTGAAATATTGTCAGCTTATAAAAATTATATTAAACATATTGAAAGTCATAAAATAGACAAATCGTCTGAATATTAAAACTATACTTATACTTTTTCAATCATCATAAAAGCTTGCAAATTCTACTGAAATAAGAACAATAACTAACGTGCAATTAGCTTGAGCGACAGCAAAAACATTTAATGAAGCTATCAAATTATCTCAAAGGGTCCTGAGCAGGGCTCAAATACTACTATATCTGATGTTGCTTGCTTTGAAATTTCATACACACACACACACAAACACACATGCAAATACAGACACAGAAAGCGCTAATTTTCTAATTAACCAACATTTTCGAAACGGGCCGTGGCTAATTAGCTGCTCATCAAAGGTAAATTTCGCCTCTTCGATGCGTAACTTTTGCCTCCTCAACTTTCTCTTGGTTCACCTTTTCCCTTACTTCTCCAACTTACGCCTTGAACACAGGTTGGCGTCAATTTGCACACGCAACGTGCGGAAAACAATTAAAAATTTCTAATCTGTGGAAAATCTGAGTTTATCAGCGACTGCTTTCAAGTCGTCGCCAGTATGAAAACTTTTTGGATTGACTGTAGCAGATTTCAGTTAATGAAAGAAGAAGAAATTTAAAGTAAGCAGACCATGGTCGGCAGACTCGACCTTTGGATACCCTTCACAAAGAAATTAAAGTTCTTCAGTGTAAAACGGCATTACTAAAAACTATTTATTACTAGCAAACCCGGCGAACTCCGTTTCGCCACCAGATGGCTATATTTCTTCCAGTCGTTCTCCCAGTCCCTCTCCCAGTCCCTCTCCCAGTCCCTCTCCCAGTCCCTCTCCCAGTCCCTCTCCCAGTCCCTCTCCCAGTCCCTCTCCCAGTCCCTCTCCCAGTCCCTCTCCCAGTCCCTCTCACAGTCCCTCTCACAGTCCCTCTCACAGTCCCTCTCACAGTCCCTCTCACAGTCCCTCTCACAGTCCCTCTCACAGTCCCTCTCACAGTCCCTCTCACAGTCCCTCTCACAGTCCCTCTCACAGTCCCTCTCACAGTCCCTCTCACAGTCCCTCTCACAGTCCCTCTCACAGTCCCTCTCACAGTCCCTCTCACAGTCCCTCTCACAGTCCCTCTCACAGTCCCTCTCACAGTCCCTCTCACAGTCCCTCTCACAGTCCCTCTCACAGTCCCTCTCCCAGTCCCTCTCCCAGTCCCTCTCCCAGTCCCTCTCCCAGTCCCTCTCCCAGTCGCTTTGCCAGTCGCTTTGCCAGTCGCTTTGCCAGTCGCTTTGCCAATCCTTCTCCCAGTCCCTCTTCCAGTCCCTCTTCCAATCCCTCTTCCAATCCCTCTTCCAATCCTTCTCCCTCTCCCAGTCCCTCTCCCAGTCCCTCTCCCAGTCCCAATCCCTCTCAGAATTATTAGCTGAATGTCGCGCTCGCGCTTCACGCGTTTGTGATATCCGAATTCTTTCTCGTTCATTTTCCTCGTCATGCTCTTGCGAAGTTCGATTAAATCTGTAATTAGCTTGGTTTGTAGCATTTCTGGTTCTTCTTCCTAAATTACATCGTCTTATAGGTGACATGTGTACTGAGTTTGCTTTTGTCATAAAAAGTTGATAACATCGAAACTATTACAAAAGAAACGCGCTGGTTAGTGGCCGAGGGATTTTAAAATAAATAAAAGTACCTTGCTGCTAGGTGAGCAAAAGTAGACTATTTATGTATTTCAAATATGTGTCTGCCATTGACGAACACGTCAAAGTAAAACAAATCTATATACATTATTTGAAATACATAAATAGTCTACTTTTGTTCACCGACCAGCTAGGTAGTTTTATTTATTTAAAAATTTTTTTTTTTTTTTTTTATTTAGTTTCGATGTTATCTACTTTTTATGATTTCAAGTCATATCTAAATTTAAAAAAAAAAAGTCAGCCACCAAACAAAAGTAGACTATTAATGTATTTCAAATAATGTGTATAGGTGTGTTTTACTTTGACGTGTTCGTCGAAGGTTCCTTGAAGTGGCCGGGAAAATTTTTATGGGAAAAAGAAAATCGCCATTATTTAGGGTTTATCCAGCAATAATTCTTATTTAAAACCATAAAAAAACCATCCATGACAAAAGAAAACTCAGTTGTTTTGGTGGCAAACAATTTTTTTTTTTTTAATTTTGATATGACTTGAAGTCATGAAAAATAGATGTCAACATCGAAACTAATACAAAAGACATTTTTTTTTTTAATTTTGATTATCAACATCGAAACTAATACAAAAGCCTTTTTTTTTTTATTTTGATATGACTTGAAGTCATAAAAAGTAGATAACAACATCGAATCTAATGCAAAAGAAACGCGCAGGTTAGTGGTCGAGGGATTTTAAATTTTTATTTTTAATTTTTAAAATAAATAAAACTACCTTGCTGCTAGGTGAGCAAAAGTAGACTGTTTATGTATTACAAATAATGTGTTTAGGTGTGTTTTACTTTGACGTGTTCTTGAAAGGTTACTTGAAGTGGCCCGGAAAATTTGTATGGGAAAAAGAAAATGGTCATTTTTACGGTTTTCCCAGCAATAATTCTAATTTTTGCCGTTTGCCGTTTCCACAAACCTTGAACTTCAACGAACAATTTAAAAAGAAAATTTGGCCAAATTGGTTCAGGCGTTGTTGAGTTATGCGCTTACCAACACATTTTGCGATTCATTTTTATATAATAGATTATATTATTTTAAATTATATTTTTTACCAAGAAATGATGTATACATTTTATGGAGAATAAAATAAAATGTTAAAAATTATTTTTTAATTTAATGTATATTAATCGAATTGAAGCGCCAATCTGTTGCGCACTGAGAAAAATTAAAAAAAGGTAAAATAAAAATAAACAGCTGAAGAAATACAATTTCCTCAAATATATTATTTTTGTATAATTTTTTAATCATTTTTTATTAATCTAATTAGATATAAGTCATTGGGGATATATTATTTAATAATAAAAATGGATTTTCTGATTTACATTAATTGCGAAAACCTGCCAACTTAAACTTTTGTAATGAAAAGAGTTCGATATAGGCTACCATTTTGAAATCCAATCTAATATAATTTTGTATGCATTAAAAAAAAAGAAAAAATCCAAACTTCAAAACGGTAGGTCAGAAGAAAATCTCAAACTTTACTGTATTTTCGACCAAATAACAAATAACATGCTAATTGCTATAGACTTGTAGATATTCCTCTGTCTGTGAGCTAGTTGACATTTTTCTGCCTTAAACTTTCACCCAAAACACTCAAATTTCCACGACAAATTTCGACTTTATTACTGCAGTTTTCGTGTCGTTTCGCGGCAGGAAAACTTGAAGGCTTGCGGAACGCAGCGCGCACATTCACAATAACAGAACTGCAACTACAACTGCAAACTTGAACTAGAACTAGAACTAGAAGTAATTCATAGCGGGGGGAGAGGGCTGGTATACAGCTCTAATATTCGCCACAACAACTTGCACCACATTAGCGGTGCTTTGGGTCCTCGAGGTTGTCGCAGTTGTTGACGCCGCACTGCTGAGTGCTGCACGCAGGCATCGTTGTCATGGTCACGTACCGCTGCTTCCGGTGACTGCTGCAGTTGCTCCGCTGCTCGCACGAATGGACATAATACCGGCCATGTTTTTCATGTTGCAACCGCACCGCAACAATTGTCAAACAAGCCAGAAAAATTGCGGCTGTTGCCACTCGGACAACGACGCCATGGGATGCTCGAGCAGAGTCGAGTCGAGTAGAGTCCGAGATTTGCCATTGATTATTGTTTTTGATGGCGACGTTAAAAGTGTGAATAATAGCATGAGTGGGGGGGTTTCGCTTGGAAGTGCAGCAGAAATAATAATGGGGAAAAAGGAAGGAAATTTACTCTGTGTAAAACTTAACAATAGTTGCAACTATGTTATAAGTTATAAAATTACTTGGATACATGTAGGTATTATTAAAAAGCTTATACACATATTATAAATATATTATTATACAATTATTTTAATTTATTTATTTTATTATTTTATTTATTTATATTAATTTATTATTTATATTCAAAAAGCAAATATCAGACGATGCACTCGTTCTTAGCTAATATTTTATAGCCAAACAGATGGAATTTCTATTTTACTCGTCAAACAATTCTCAAGAAAGCTGACGCAATATATACCTTATGTCAAACCTAATGTATTATATTCTCAGAATATTGTATGCCAATTCTACTTCCCAAACACAGTCACGAAAAGTCTCTTGAGGTGTTCTAAGAAATAACTAATATCAGTATTTTATATCCCTTATATAGCAATACTTTGTTTCTACTGCTCAAACAGATTCTCAAGAGTTTGTCAACCCTTTTCAAATAAAATCTGACAAGCTTGAGCCCCCTCATATCATCTGGCTGAAAGCAGAAACAAAAGGATTTTCAATTGTAACTGTTCCTGCAAGAAAGCCATAACCCATTTCCCGCCATTGGCTTCTATGAACTTGCGTAATTATACGCAACGATATTTCTTTAGAATTTTCCGATTTTCCGATTAGGCAAGCCCAATGCCTCGCCTGGCTGCAGGCTCTCGGGCTCGACAGCTGTCGCCGCCATAGAGTCATTGCGAGTTACCGTTATCGCGCGGCCGTGAGAAGCAGCAGGTGTGCCGATCCATAATAGATGCCAGCCAGACCGTTAGCCTAATGCGACATGTGTGTGTGTGTGCATAAAACTCAATTCAAAAATACTTAACAAACATTTATTTGAATTTTCTTATTTTATTTTTTTGTATTTTTTTAGTATATTCTGCATGTGGCAAAGCTGCCAACTGCTGCTTTGTTGTTGTAATAAAAATGCAAATAAGTTGGATGGGTTGCCTGTCGACGGCACGGCGTATGCGTATGCAAAGTGCCAAAAGCGAGAGGAGTTTCACTCCACACACACACGCACACACACACCCACACATACCACACAGTCTACGACACACATGCACATAATTTTAATGCCAATTCAATTTAATGGTTCATTTCATATGAAAATTGTAAAAAGTCATTGCTGGCCGAAAGAGTAAAATGCCAAAAAAAGAAGAACAAAAATAGAAAAAGGGCAAAGTAGAAGGAGCAGGTAAATTTAGAGGCTGGACACAGGGATGCCCAGTATTGCCAAAAGTATGGAACGAAGACTGCAATAGAAAGTTCCAAGTTTTGCCTTCAACAAGTTTTCCAACTGGTTGCAGCCACAAATCAATTGAAGTTAACCAACAACTTTGTGTTGAGCCATGCCCGACGCCTGCTGCCGACACTTATAGGGTATCAAATACGCAGCCAACTCAAGTCGACAAAATATTCTCCCTTTCTGGCACTCGGTATTTTGTCATGCGTGGTTTTTCTTAGAGCTCTCTGCGCCGAATGGGGTATCGGGTGGTTCGACGTGGTCCATTGTGTTGATGCAGCTGCGGGTAACAAAAAGAATTTTTCATATACTCCTGCTCTGTATATATATATATATTTGTATGTATCGTAATATATATTTGCGTGTACACACGACGCATTAAATATGCGAAACATGCATTTGCATTTTTATATCACAGAGCTGAAAGCGAAGCGAAATACTCGCATATCTGCAGCTGCCTCCTCCCCACTTCTCACTCGTTGTCCTGCGCATTGTATGAGGAAAATCATAAATAGCAAGTATTTAGATGTGAATTTTCTTCAGGCACCTCCCCTTCTCCCCGCTGCCCACATGCATCCATTCTCAAAAGGATCTTTGATTTTACTTTGCAGTTATTCGATTTCAATGGCACATTGAATTTCTGTAGTTATGACAACTCATGCTCACTAATGTTAAACGAGTGGAAGACCCAATCTTCATTGGAAGTCATTATTTATTGTTTAATATTCTAAATTATTTATTTTATTCGCAATGAGTTTATTAATTTTTTTGAGTATTATATTCATTATAATTAATTTTTAGTATTATGATATTTTTTTATTTAATTGTATTTTAATTTTCAAATAAATAATTTATTTCAATATTTGTGGGCTTCTAAATACTATTTTTATTAAATTTTTGATTGTTATCAAAAAATTAAATCAATAAATTAAAAGACATTATTACTTTAATTTAAAAAGTATATTAATGTAAAATAATTTTTTAATATGGATATATTTTGTATGTTTATTTCTATTCCATTTTGACTGTATGAGGTATTTCTGAGTCATGTACTTTCATTTTTCGGTTTGTGTTTTTTTTTTTGTGATGTTTTAATTTGAAAAGCGCGTGCCCCTTTTCGTTGGGCTTCCCATAAACAATTTTCAATTTGGACATAGCCATAGAAAGACTGGTGCAAAACTCATGGCAAAACACACATGTTTGCGCATGAAAACTGTTTTCAGTTTCCCAGGTCCATCAGGTCGCATTTCAGGGCTTTCTAAGCAATTTGTAAATGCTCAAAGAGCGCCCAAAACTCGTCCTGGCACTCGCTTTTTATACGAGTTCAGACAGTTTTTCTTCCCTGTCGCCAAACAGAAAATTTTGCGCTAAATTTACATATTTTTACCGTAAATCGGATTGAGCAATTTTCAAAGGGTACGTAAATTATACGACTGCAGGCTCAGACGCAATTTACTCTTTGGCTCTGCTAAAGAAATCCAGGCTTGGGTATGGCAGACGACTTTTGATGCCGATCAAATATACATATATACTTTGAATGGTATTTTTGAAAGTAAGGGTAAATGATTAGCTCTTAATATTACATTTTATTTAATTTCTGCATCAACTCAATTAAAGTGAATTTTAATTCAAACAATAATACGAAACCTTTAAATATATAAATATATCTTTAAATTGTATTTAAGTCTTTAAATCTTTTTACCACATCTTAATTTCCGTTTGAAGTCTGTCTAGCAGCAGGTTAACTATTACTTGTACCGCCACTCTGAAAAATGTTTTAGAGTCCATTGGGAGGGGCTTTCCAATTTTTTTCGGTATTTTTTCTTGCTACTGCCACCAAATTGAATTTACGTTTTTTCGCTGACGAAATTCTTCGACTGTTTCGAGCTGCGGCCTCGTTTTTTGCTGTGTGGTAGCCCGGACAGATTTTGCAGCTGCTTTGCATTCGAGAAGAGGAGTATGGCAATGGGAAACACGAGCGAGGGGAGTGGGGAGAGGAGGGGGCTGAATCCAACTTTAAATGTCCCGTAAGTAGGCAATGCGCCGAAAATATGCGGCACGCTAATGGATTTTGGGCTAATGGAAGCGACGACCTTTAAAATGTAAATAAATGTTTTTTGTTCGGGCTTCTCTCTCTCCCTGTTCTCTTCCAGTCTCTTTCTCTACTTGGCCGCTGGCACCGTGCCGTAGCGCACCTTGGCGCTTAACCCCTTGGCGCCCAACGACATGGATGGCGCGGCATTAACGTTGCCGCTTTTAATGCCGCGTAAATTTTGCAGGATAATCCAATAAAGAGATTTTCGCTGTGGCTGTTGCTGACGGTCGCCGTAGCTTGGCGCCGTTGGCCAAAAGCGTCCCTAAAAATTTCACTGGGACCAGCGCAAGCGGCAGCAAAAAGAATAACAACAAGAGGCGAAATGTTGCTGTACAACTTGAAAAAAATCTGTAAACAATTGTTGCCTCTCTCTGTGGGTACTGAAAAACTTATAGCTTGGAGCATTCCAGGCAGCACTTTTCGCAGAAGTTTCTTGGGCTGGCGCGAAAACACTACGTATACTTAATCAGCGAAGATTCGTTGCATCATATAATCTAAAATGGATTCAAGAGCGAGTAATAATCTTGATTCAGTATTACATTTGCAATATAATTTAAAAGCAAATTTTTATTTAATATGTTTTTAAAATGTTTTTTAAGCCCTACCATAAAAGTGGAAGTTCATTATGAGTATTCAAAAATATTTGTTTAAAAAGTAGAAATGTAAAAAATATATAAATGTCACATAATTTAACTGCTTTTCGGAACACTCTTCCAACTATTTTTTGCGTCTCTGAGCCTGAGCTAAATCAGTTTAACTACTCTCGGGACGGCGGCAAATGCGTCGAATTGGGAATGTCATCAGAACCACATTGAAATAATTATTGCAGTCCATCAGACGGGTATGAGGCGGCGCAGTGCGGGTGGGACTCTCTATTTAACATATGTTTGCGGCTGCTTAAGCCCCGTTTTTTATGGCAAACACATTTCGATTCTCCCACATAAGCGCAAACACACAAAGGGTCGTTCGAGTGGATTTGAAGGCTACTCGAGGCCGTCAAGTACTCGAAAGAGTCACGAGTGTAATTTCCGAATAATAATTCATACCAACAATATGAGAAACAAAAACAACAAGAAAAACAGCAATCGATGTAAAAAATAGTTGTGAACAACTAAAAAGCAGCGAAGCGAAGCGGTATTCAAGCGCGCGCACACATTACTCATACGCACAGTTCGCCGGGCACTCACAAAGAGCGCGACTTAATCCGGGAATGCGCGCGAATTGGCTACACTCGATTAATTATTACTGATATTAGTGCAGTAAAAAGAATTGTGAATTGTTTGAACATGAATTAATAACGCGAATCGACGAGATTTCCTGGGAATTCACGAGAAGCGAGTCGAAGCGAAAGCAAAGCTTAAACATCAAATGCCCTTCATTTGCTGTCAGTCGCTGTTATTGTTGTTGTTATTCTCCTTACTCTGAGATTTGTTGTTGTTTCATTGCAGTCGAGAGAGTTCTGTGCGAGACAAAACAAATAGCAGGAAAAGCGTTGCGAAAATTCCTTAAGCGAAAAATCAATAAATTTCAAAGGAAATAATTAAGCAAGTAATTGACTTGGATTTCTTTTAGGAATTTCCACATAAATCTCGCTGCTAAGCTGACTGCGAGAATGTGAGTCTTTAAGTGTGTGTGTGTGTGTGTGTGTGTGTGTTGGTGTGTGTAAAATACGATCTGCTGGCAAGGAGCAAGGCGCCGGCCGACTTGTTAGTTATGTCTCGGCATGTGAGCTCAGCCGGCGGCCAAGGGGATGTGCGCTGCGGGAGGGCTGCAATTGCAGCCAAACAGAGAGGGGGAGGAAAAAGGGCAGAGAAAGAGAGGGACAGAGCAAGTCAAAGGCGAGACAGAGTGGTCCAGTCGAGCTGCGGCGTGCGAGCATTCATTTTGCAGTTCCCACATGCTTGGAATGCGAACACTTACACTTGCGGACGTACGGAGAGGGAGGGGCTGAAGGGCGGCAGCTTATAAATAGACAAAGTAAAAGCCAACGCCCCAAATATTTGGAAATTAAAGCCAAAGGCAGTCGGTCAAATGTGTTGGCCCGTAGCTTTTGTCCGGAAATGTGTTGATTGTCCCCTTTCTCTATCTCTCTCTCTCTCTCTTTGACCTCAGCTTGAACTGTAAAAGTGTTGTATAAAATCAGCTATAAATAAGGCTCGAATTAAGCATTTTCCTAATTAATTTTTACATGAATCGAGCGAGCTACTGTTTACATTTAACTTTCTACTTTTTATTTTGCGGCCTTCCATGCCTTTCCCTCGTCTCAGCATTACGTAAATATTACGAAACGTGCGCGGGCATTTCCGAAGTTCATATAACTCTGTTGTTATGAAGGCCCCTGCCACGCCTCTCCCTTGCGAAGCGTGCATAAAGAATTATGTAAATCGAGTCACAGGCGACAACAAAGTTGCTAATTGTGCGAAAAATTGTGGGTACAAAGTATTACGAACATTTTATTTTGTCTACCCGCGTGAGACCAGGCTCAATCTGCTTTCTCTCTCTTTCTCTCTCTCTCTCTCTCTCTCTCTCTCTCTCTCTCTCTCTCTCTCTCTCTGCGCCAGCATGCTGTCAAAGTGTAATTTATACGACGACTGAAGCTTAACTTTTACAATGCATCAATAAATTACATTATCCTTAATTTCCCGCGCTTTTCCGGTCAACACAGCGACATTTTAACCAGCCCGCAGTTCGAACGACCTGCTGAGCCAGCAAAGATGCTCAGATGGAGAAATTAAGTAGAGGGTGTCGGGGATTGTGGGCGACAATACAGAAGACCAGAGACATTTTACTGAAAGTCAAGCAAAAATTGGCTTTTATTTAAAATGAAAAAACTAAAAAAAATATGAAGTCCCTGCTACGTAATTCTGAAAAATTCAAGCACAATTGGCTTCCTCTTTTGGCATAATTTTGAAATTACAATATTTGTATTTTTAAATTATTATTAAAATAAAATATAATAGTTATAAGCAGAGAAAATAAAATGCAACTTAATGCTGATAATAATACCTAATAAATGGTACAATGCCAAATTTAATTTAATTGCAATATGAGTAATAATTACTTCGCATATTAAAATATATTCCCAATAAACCATTTTTAGAATAAGTTTAAAATTGGTTAAAATATATTTACGTAAATATAAGAATTTATTTCAAATAGTATAAAAGTCTGCAAAGGATTTGTAGTGAGATAATTTAAGAATAGGTTAAAAATAAAACTTTTCGGAAATAACAACCTTCGCTCAATCAGAGTTCACACGTTTCGCCGCTCCGAAAACGAAGTCAAATTTCACTTTGGCCAGCAAATTGTCCGCCACAAGCATAAACTCATTAGTCGGCAATCATTTGCGAACATTGTGGCAGCAGGAGAGGCAGAGGGACTACCAAAATTTTCAATATGCCAACCGGACTAGGGGGAAATGCATCAGATAAACGTAGGCGCAACGGGAATGGAGGCAACATCGCTTAATTAAGGTTTAGCAGTCGCCAGTTCAGACTCAGTCGGCAGTTCAGGCGGTCTGCTCGCTGTGTGCCACGCCCACGTCCGCAGTGAAAGGCACACTAAGCCCCACAATGCCACACAACTCAATGTAATTATGTGCTAAGTGCTTCAGGCACGAGCCAAATTCATTGGATAAAGCACAATAGCCATAGTAGGATCTGCGAATTGGAGCAGCCCTCGGACGCAACGTGAACCTGAACGTAGAGACTGTATATCAACAATCCCCTCATTATTATCGATTCACCAACAGCCAGGGAGAGAGTGGATGTGGAAGTGAGGGAGATGTGATTTTGGTTATGTTTACGCGGAAATGCCGCAATTACTACGCAGCAAGACTAGATTCAGAACGATTCACCTATCTATCTGAAAGCACACAAATCTGGAATAGATTCATAGGATGAGTTACTAATAAAATTGCAGAGAGAAAGGCGCAAAAGTTGTTTAGGAGGCTATCAGGTTAAAATATTTAATTAATTTTTCTGTTTTCGACAGTTGTGGAATTAGTTTTAGTGATTTTCAATAAACGTTGTTATCTTCAATAAAATTTTAATTAAGTTATAAAAAAACACGCAGTTCAAATTTTATTAAATGTATAAAAAATTAAATAACAGCCTTTTTTTCTTAATTAGAATAGAGATAAAAAAAGAACGTTTGAGTTCATTGAATTGTAGTTGCTATTGTATATTTAGTTTTATTCATGTATTTTCTATTTTTCTGACGTTGGCAGGCTTATATTAATTAGTTTGATAAAAAATGGAAAAACTGTTATAGAATAGAAATGTTTATTAAGTTAGAACTAATGCATATAAAAACAAGTGAAGAAAGCTACAGTCGAGTGCACTCGACAGTAAGATACCATTTACCTTTCGCTGTTTAAAAGTAATTCTTAATATTAATTACTTTTATTCGGCGAATAACAACGCATCGCATATTTTCGAGGAAAAATTCACATGCATTGACGCTAATGGCACATGCCGACTGCACACTGACTACACGACGACTGAGCGTGCGCAGTCGGCGTGCGCAGTCGGCGTCGGCGTCGGGCCTCTACTGCTGTGGGCGAAACTTCTCGTGCCTATAACTTCTGTGTTTATTGTCCGATCGGATTTAAATTTATAGGGTTGGTCAATATTATTATTATCTACAATAATACCTAAAAAAAATTTCGGAAACTTTTCTACTTTTCCTATAATTTGATTTACCGATTTACAAAATCGATTTTTGGGGGCGGTAGGCGTGGCATCCAAAAGTTGAAATTCCGCATTCTCCGTAATGTTACCAGGCACCTTACTTCCAAATTTGGTGCTTCTAGCTTTTCTAGTGTTCTTTTAAACTATAAAAATGTGTTTTTTAGAGGCGGTGGGCGTGGCATCCAAAAGTCTAAAATCCAACTTCTGCATAATGTTGCAAGACACCCTCCTACCAAATTTGGTGCGTTTATCTCTTTTCGGTATTGAATTATTTGGAAAAAATCGAAATACGCATTTATCGATTTGCGGAGGTGGTGGGCGTGGCACATCAAGTTTGAAATAAACTTATTGTGTGTATTGAATACAGGCACACTCCCACCAAGTCTGGTGTCTCTAGCTCTTTTAATAGCTGAGATCTGTGTGTTCATACAGACGGACAGACGGACAGACGGACAGACGGACAGCCGGACAGACGGACAGACGGACAGACAGACGGACATGACCAAATCGACTCGGCTATTGATGCTGATCAAGAATATATATACTTTGTATGGTCTGCCACGCCTCCTTCTGCCTGTTACAAACATTTGCACAAAGTTAATATACCATTTTTTACCCATTTTCAATGGGTAAATGGTATAATAAAATACAGAGATAATTAAAACCAAGCTTTACATATTAAAAAAAAGAAAAACATCAAATATGTTTTAATTATTATGAGTTAATTTACCAACTAGATACCATTTTAAATTGGTTCTTTTATAGCTGAAATCAGGGAAATTTTCTTCATTACTAGTTAAAAGGATTTTAACTTCTACAAAATATTCGATAGTCCCTCAAACCAGTTTTCGTTCACTAATATGTATACTAAAGCATAGGCGTGGGCAGCATGCGGGCACATCCAATGAAATACGTCAGCAAACTACTTTAGCTAGGCACTCTTTCCGCTTATAGCCAAAATTCATGCTATATACAGAGCAGCTCATCGAAATTGCCTTTCAAAAATAGATTAAAACGTGACACTTTTCGAGGACATTCGCCACGTGCTGCATACATCTTTCGCCTCGCTGCGTAATGACGCATGGAGAAAAAAAACCGAGGAACGATCAATGAAAATAATAGATGCGATAACGTTGGATTGTGTTCTAGGAAAACTAAGAAAAAACTCAACTAAAAAGCTACAAAAAAAGTCCTGCTAAAATACAACCAGAGCAAAGAAGCGGACAAAACGGCCCTTTTCAATTTCTGTCAGTTGCTGTGCCTGCAGACAAATTTAGTATTTTTATATTTACTGGGTATAGTAGGGTAGGCTGAAGAAGTGCATATATTATATTCTATGA
The DNA here is from genome assembly GCA_035046045.1 of Zaprionus bogoriensis. Lineage (NCBI taxonomy): Eukaryota > Metazoa > Arthropoda > Insecta > Diptera > Drosophilidae > Zaprionus > Zaprionus bogoriensis. The sequence goes on from JAWNOI010000214.1 coordinate 169,188, forward strand.
ACATTATTAATAAATATATTTACATGTGAAGAAATTCAATCCGTAGATTGGAGTAAGGAAAATCCATTAATTAAGCCGTAGGAGTCGATCTTAGTCTATCGATCACTACTATATGGTACATAGAACTTCACTTTTCCTGTACCATCTCTAAATTTATTCTATACCCTTACACATTTTACTCAGACCGACATTCACCACAACCTCCATTTTGCCTGCATGTCAATGGTAGAAATTTTATTTTTTACGTTTCAATGAACTTTTAGTGCGACATTAACAAAGCGCCGAGTAGCCAAAAACGAATGCTTTGGCTTTTCCATTTTTGCTTTCTCCTTTTCCTTTCCCATCGTTATTTAGCCGAGCTGCCATTTTTTACGATGACAACAACACAAGAGCAACAGAAACAGCGTGGATTGTGTCCTTTCTCATTGTCAATTTGAGTTTTTATTTTAATGCAACAAACGAAATCAAAAACAACTTGTTATCGATGTTGTCATTGTGCCATATTTCCAACTGGTCAGAGGACAGGGAGAGGGTCATAAAACGGCCACGGTCAGCTATGGAGCGGAAGGAGGCGTGCCATGTCCGTCGCTGTCCCAGCTGTCCCCGTTGGGATGCGCTCGTCTTGCCCCACGCCGCTTGTCGCTCTCGTTCACGTTTCGCGTGATTGACTTTTCGGGTTAATTTAATTAAGCGTGTGCGTTTTTATTGTTGATTGAATGCTTGTGCAAAAGATGCGCAGTTAAGCTAAGCGACAGCCTTCCTTTTCCCTTTATGGGGCAATACAATTTACCTGAACCGTAGACTGGTAACATTTACTTGAAGCAGATAAAGCTGAGGAGATGAATCGAAGCATCAACCAAAAGAGTCCAGACACAAGAAAAATAAAATCAGAAACAATAAAAAATATATACCATAAATAAATGAAGTTTTGAGTTTAAAAAAAAAGGCGACCAAACATATCAATTTTCCCAAAGTTGATGATGATTGTTTTCATCATATTTTTTCTCAATTAAGTTTTTGCAAGCTTTATTAATTATGTACTACAGGTAATTTGCACATAGTGCTGTTAAAAGAATGGATCGTCTACGAAACAAACAATCTTAAGGCTAGTTAGATAATATTTCCTTTTTTATTAAAAATGAAAATCATTTTCTTTTGTGTAGCACATAATCAGCTGCATGTCGTTGCCGTTCTCTCTCATTATAGATGCCGTCGGGTATTTCGTGGGTGTAAAAGTTTGCATGAAATTTAGTAATTTTATAATGCGGCAGGCAGACATTTATTTCGACGCTAATTACAAACATTTAAACTTTTAATTAGTTTCCAAACAAGCAGCAACAGCAGCAACAGCAAGCTCTACGCATGGGACCAAAGAAATGCCAAGCATCTGAAAAACAACTGAGTTCACTGAAGTTGCCCTGATGGTGTAGCTAATGTTCGTGTTGTTTTTGTTAGTCCTATTGTGGCGCATGCAAATCGTATGATTTTCGTATATAATATAACAGAAGCTCGAGAAATCGCTTTTCATCCATACGCAAAGCAGCGCAGCGCAGCGCAAAAAACAAACAAATAAAAAACCGAATAAAAATAAGCAATATCCCCACTCTGACTGCCACTCAAGCGACACAAGCGCCAAGCGCAGAAACTAAAATGGAAATTGGCCAAAAGCAAATGGCAATAAGCAGCTAACAAAATGTTCGGAGCCAAGTGAATCGGAGCTAATCAAATTTTGGTATACTGCACATCAACTGTCGACTGTTGTCACCGAGCAAGGACATGCCCCGCCTTTCCAGCCACACTGGCGACTGGTAGGGAAATTACCCGAAGTGCCGATAAGCCGGGCAAGAAGTGCAAAACAAAACACTTAAGTCGTAGAGCTAATCAAGTTCTTAGTGTTGTAAAATGCAAAGTGATACATTCAAATGTCTTACAATTTATAGTTATATTTACTCGCTCATTCCGGAACTTGTTTTCATTTGAGTTTGTATTCAAATAAATTAGAAGGCTCCTCAAAATCATTGTCTATTCATTTGACTTGATTAAGAAGTGTGTTGTAGATTAAAAACTGTACATAATATATATTTTATAAATATTTTATTTTACAAATATTTTAGAAATAAGTTTTGTGGCATATTAATTTAGGTACATTTGGTTACATTAAGAAAATCCAATTATTCCCAGAACTGCGCAACTCCGCTTTGAATTCACTACACTAACAAGTTATTAAAATTCCCAGCCAATCCCCATTAGAGTGATTTCTCCGCAGACACATTATTTGCATTAACTTATCCCATGCAGACATCACACTGAAGCTCTCCAGCTGCCAACTAAACTAATGTGCCGCCATTAAGTCGGCTGTGCGATGACGCTAGCGCAGTACCGACAAAAATAAACAGCCAAGCAAAAAAAAAAGGCCAAATCCAAATTAATGCACAGGCGATCGGATCGAGGATGGGCAAAAAATGGCAAATCGGGCGTTGCTGCTACGAGTTTGGGACACACAGCCAAGCGAAGCGTTAAAAGCCAATGCAGAACTCGACCTCGTTGCACTCCTTTCCCGCGCCCCTTTTCCCGACTCCATACCCGGAATCTGCGCTGTTGCTGCAGACAAGTGTGCACTTGTACTTGTAGTTTAGCCAGCGTAAAACATATAAATAAATATGAAAACAAGTGAGAGAGCGCTTAGCACAAGAGTGCTCGACTAGCGGATATCCCTTAAATGCCTTTCGCTGTGGCAGAGAAATTAATTCAACTCAATTAGAGAGTTTCGCGCTCTGAAAGGGGATGTAAGTAGTGAGATCTATGGATTCATAATAGGGATAAAAAGGATTACTAATGAGATATTAAATGCGATATTAATGATGTCATTTTTATTGAATATATCATATTATTTTTGTTGAATATATTTAAAATTGGATTAAATGGCAATTAATTAGCAATTATATTGAGGTATTTATTTTGATTTTTTTTCAAGACAGCTTTAAATGTTAATCTAGGGTATTATGAAAAACCAACTCGACTGCAATCACGAGCAGCTACAGACACACCACCAAATATTGTCCTCGTTGTTGTATTTGATGTCACGTGTGTGTTTGTGTGTGAAGGAGTGTGTGTGTGGGTATGCTTGTGTGCCACTGTCTGAGTGTGCATGAGATGCTGCTGCATCCGCTTCAGAATGTCATGCATTTAAAATTTTAGGCACAACGCTGCGTATGATCAACGTTCTTGTTGTGGCGAACGCTATGAGGGAGTGCTGTGGGGGCTATGAGTACAGTAGGGTAGGGGTAGGGCAGAACGGCTAGCAAGGGTAGGGAAACAGCTCGCTGCACATGAAATAATGACAACAGCTATAAAATTTAGTTGGCTTTTTGCAACAAGCATGGAAAGAGACACATTGATGCTGTTCCAGAGCACAGAAATCTCTGCCAACTCTCAACTCGGAATTTATGTAGAGCTTGAAATACTTAAAATTTGTATATCAACTTATTTATTTAATTTTTAAATTAATTCAAAATTTAAAAATAGATAAATAAACAACAAATACTAGTTATTTATTCGAAATTAATAAATTTAAGAAAAATCAAAGATTCTATTTATTTTATTAAAATAACAAAAAAATATGAAATTATTAAAAACTAAAACTATTTTCAATTTACTTAACTTAACCTTTGTTAACCTATCCTATTATCAGTAACAAGTAAATAATTAATTAATTACTTATAAGCTTAATCAGTAAATAATAATAATAATCAGAAAAAAACTATTAGCTAATTTATAATTTACTTAATGGTTTAAAATTATTTAAATTAATTTAATTAATGTTAAACAATAAATAACACTATCTTAAGAGCTTAAAAAAATGTTAACTAAACCTGGCCAACTCAAAAAATTTTCAAAATGATTTGCAATTTTACAATTTGAAATATTTAATATTACTCTTAAGTCGCTTGGAAAATATACAAAGCCTTGCTTAGGGCGAAATCGTGTTTGGTAACATCCGCCAAATGCAATCGCATTTACTCAAGTGGCTCTGACACCGCTTCCTGGAGCTCCTGCTGTTGCTGTAGTTGATGGCTGTTTGCTCTTGTTGTTGCTGTAGTTTTTCCTGCTCCAATTGTTGTTGTAGTTGTTGTTGTTATTGCTGTTCATTCGCTTCCCACTGCCTGCTCGGCTGACTGTCTTGAATTATTATTCATGAGTGCTTTAATTTATGCTACAGTTAGAATTAGTGCGCTCTGCATTTTTCGCCATTCACTTTAGCCTCGCATGTGTGTGCATGTATGTACGAGCGTGTGTGTGTGTGTATGTGTGTGTATGTAGTTTTCGTTACGGAAGTACTTAAAATGGCATTAATACTTTCATGACTTGTGGCCCTGGCAATGTGAGGTCAGGTTGCACCCGCCGTAATTCGCATCAAATATTCATAAGTAAATATTCATATGATTGTGATTATTACATGTGAATGTGAGTGCGTCTAAGTGTATTCATTTTGTGCATTTAGCCAAGGAATCGAATTATAGAAATCCAAGCTCAAGTAGTTATTATATTAGCAATTTACTTAATTTCTCACTGAATTTGGTTATTATAATTGAATTTCCTCTTTGATCTCTGATGCGATTTTTGGTTGCGACAAAGAAGCGCAGAGATGAGCATGTCAGATCAGATAACTTACAATTTAACTCTATTGAGGATTTAATTATGCATTAGGGAAAGTGGGAGATCAAAGGGAACCGTGGGCATTTGCTTTAAAGCGAGTAGACTTGGACACCCTATTAAGCATTTATATGCATATTTTTTTTGTAGCCTTAAAGCTATCTTGAAGAAAAGTTAGCTCGCTCTATTAATTAATCACTATTTAATTAAAAGCTTACGAATTTTTAAAAAGCTTAACTAAACTCACTTTTTAAGAAATGCTTTGGACTTAGTTAAAAGTTTTACAAAGTAATACTCTGAAATGCAGTAATACTCTACAGCGTTGAGTAAGAGATTGAAGTGCTCGTTAATGGAATAGTTAACAAGTCGTTCCGAGTCAGACATATTATGGGCCGCAGAACTAATTGAGAGCTAGACGCGAATGCAGAGTCAAATGCAACAAACTCGTGTATACAGCTCAACCGACGAGTCATTAAGCTATAATAATAGCTAAGCGCATTAAGAACCGCCGACTTGTTGGCGCAACTGTCAAGGACATGCCAGAGTCATTACTCACACACAAACACACGCACACTCAATGTGCGTTTCACTTTTCAGCTCGCAGTTGCGCGCTCCCGGTTCGTGGAAAAGTTAATCATACGCTGCTTAAAATTACAAATCACCGCAATCAGCAGGACATCAGCGACAGCCCGGTCAGCAGAGGGGGCAGGGGGCAGGGAACAGGGGACAGAGGGAGCACGGCAAGCCGAGTGAACGCTGGATGCTGCCCCGGCCGGGGATAATAACAGACGGAGACGGCCTGCTGCGGCAGATTGAACCTTTTCTGCGGCCAACAGCAGAGGCTCCTCCTCTGCGGTCCGGCACAGCTCACTTAAGTGTTTTAAACAGCGAGCGTTTAACGGTAATTATTGCAACGCTGTGGCACATTTTAAGTGCTCGCGGAGCACCTGCTCGCGCACTGCTGCTGGCCATCCTCACCATTGAGGCCAGCTTCCACCTGGCCACAGTTGGCTGCATAAATTTCCGGCGCAGCCTTTTACTTAATCCCGTCTATTTTGCAAAAGGATTATCAAGGCAACTTTTTAATTCGCCCCGGCAACGGTGCAGCAGCCGCCGCCAGTCCTGATGTCAGCAGTTTTCTGTGGTGCCCTCTTAATGGCTGCCATTCCAGAGGCTCCCACCCGCACTCCTGCCTATCTGCCAGCCTTTGCGCATTCGTGCTGTCCATTGAAGGCCATTTGATGCGTGGCCAAGTGCGCGTCGGACCTGCGAGTCTGTAGTGGACCAAGTGATTATAATTTGAGATGATGGATTAAGTAGCCATTAAATTGAAGTGAACTACATTGAAAGGATTCGCCCGCGACAGAGTGGTAATCGGAAAGTGCAATGCGAAATGAAAGTTAGAAGTAGTGTGTAACAGTTGCAGCAAGTAGAACTCGTATGCGCAGGCCGTAAGCTGAGGGGATTAAGTTCTATATAGTATATTTGGATGCTAAGAATATCCGCTTCTGTGAGGAAGAATTCCTACTCTTACTCTCTGTCTGGTATCATATGTATAGTTAATAATACTATAATATACTCCACACCTAAAGAAAAGTATATATTTTCATGTGTAATACCGAAAACTAGAAGACGTACAGATAATATTCAAATCTTATATTTTTTATTTTTATTTAAAAGGTCAAAGACATCAAATACATCTGATCTATCTGCCCATCTTTATGTTTCTGTTTGTATGTCTCTAATCTGTCTGCTAATCTCTCCATCTATTTGTCTCCCGATCTGCCTGCCAGCTACTCTATCTGTCTGTCTTTCTGTCTGCCCATCTTTATGTCAGTTTCTGTTTGTTTGTCTCTCTGTCTGCTAATCTCTCTGTCTGTTTGTCTTTTATCTGCCTGCCAGCTACTCTGTCTGTTCTCTCTGTCTGCCCGTCTCTAAGTCTCTTGTCTGTTTGTATGTCTCTCTGTCTGTTTGTCTTCCTATCTTTCTGCAAGCTACTCTATCTGTCTGTCTCTCTTTCTGCTCATCTTTATGTCTGTTGTGTGTTAGTATGTCTCCCTGTCTACCAGTCTCTCTATCTATTTGTCTCCCGATTCGCCTGCCAGCTACTCTATATGTCTGTCTTTCTGTCTGCCCGTCTCTATGTCTGTTTCTGTTTGTTTGTCTCTCTGTCTGCTAATCTCTCTGTCTGTTTGTCTTCCTATCTGCCTGCAAGCTACTATGTCTGTTAGTCTCTCTGTCTACCCATCTCTATGTCTGTTGTCTCTGTCTGCTAATCTCTCTGTCTGTTTGTCTCCCGATCTGCCTGCCAGCTATTCTGTCTGTTCTCTCTGTCTGCCCATCTCTATGTCTGTTGTCTGTTTGTATGTCTCACTGTCTCCCACAGTTTTAGTCGCTCTGTGATACCACACAAATCAAAACTATATAATTTTGATTTATGGTATTTATTTAATATTTTCATATTATAGAGTTACAATAATGGAAATAATGCGTAAAAGATGTGTTTGCAAGTGAGGACTTATTTGGAACGCTCATCCTACCATAAATCCATCAAACTGCTACTTTACTATGTCACAATTCAATTTCAGTATTTTTTTCAAATCTAAGAACTATTCCGACAGATGCGAGTCAACATTATAGGATTTCGGATCTGCGGCCTCAGGAGATAATTTGAAATGATGGATTTAAGTAGCCGTTAAATTGAATCGAGTTGAGCAGCATCAGAAGCAACAGCAGGCGTATCTATGCCTGGGGCGTGACATGGCGCAACTTGCGGTCTTCAGGCAACAAACACACGCACAGCGAGTACGGTGTGTGTGTTTGTGTGTGTGGTTTAAACTTAATGCGCCGTTCAATCAATTTTGTTGGCACGCACTCACCCCCGTCCATGCGAGGCTCCCCTTAATTCTTTTCAATATCATCTCCTCGCACTGCAAGCGAATCGAGTACGTCATTATCCTTTCACGCCAACGTCGAGTCCATGCTGCCATCCGTCTGCCCCTCTTCTTTCACCCCCTTATTCTTCTACAGCTCTTTTTTCCTACTGTCTGCCGTGTCCCGTGCCCAACTCAATCTTCGCCCGGCATTCACTTTGCTTATTTATTTATTTATTTATTGTCATGCTTGTTTATTGTTTCGCCTTTGATTGGCTCCGACTTGGGCTATGGCCGAGAATATGGCCAGGATATGGTCGGGAATTTGACTTTGCATTCGCAATGCGCGTTTTTGATGGAGTTCCTTTCCCTTTGTCGCGCGGGTAGTTGCACAGCGCGGAGAGTAGAGTTCTCTGTGAGGCAATACTTGATAAATACCAAAAATATTGCGAACTTATTGAATATAGACTTTTGTTACAGACTTCAATAGATATTTTATAAATACAAATTATTTGGTCTTTTTTAAATACTAAAAGCTTTATATCTGGTTATATACTTACCTAGTATATATCAGATATGTCCAAGCATACTCTATTTTATTATCGTATGATATTATATTTAAAAATACTTGAATTCATTAATTTCAATAAGTATATACTATATATGAATACGTGTAAATTTAGTATGTTATCTTTACTTATTATTACTATTAATTAATTCTAAAATACTAGGACAGACTAGACTTAGGTATATACTAGATATACTTATGTATTTAGTGTTACAGTTCTCGAAGGGAACTGTATATTTGATATTTAAAAAATACTAAAAACTGCCAAGAGAAAAAGACGTATCTAAACATACAAAAATCATTGCATTATTAATTTTATTGCAGTATTCGGAGAGGGTATACGAACGAGTGCCAGGCGAGCTCCATCGTTTTCTGCCTTCTCTTCTCCCCCTGGGCAAATTCTGCGAACTCATGTATGGAGCCTTTTCCCACCTCTCCGGCTCCAGACCGATTTGGGCTGCCTTTATTTTGTTATGCTTGGCCCGAAATCCCCTTATTGGTGCATAGATTTATGGTTTTATGCTTAAATGATTGTTTGTTTTGGCCCAATGCGAAGCAGGGAGAAAGCTATGTCGAAAGGGAAAGAGAAGAAGAGAGGAAAGAGAACGCACATAAAAAATGCTACATCGGCCCAATATCGAATGCAAAAGTGATAATCAAGTTATAAATTTAAATTGAAACTCATAAATTGGCAAAGCGAATGAAGGAGCGCGGGAGAACGTGGCCAGGGCGTGGGAACGCTCGCTGCAGAGACAAAAGTTTCTGCTGCCTTCTCGCTAGCATTGCAAGCAAGCTGCTACGCACACACACACACACACACACACACGTGCAGATACCGCATATAGATATAGATATTTATTGCCGGATATCACATATTTCCGCTCGGGTTTCGTCGACTGCTGCCAGACGACGCGCTATTAATGAGCGCCACAATTAAATTTCGTTTTCGCAAGTGACACAAAAGGGTTAAAAAAATACACACACACAAGTTTTCATTTAGCGTGTGTGTGTGTGTGGGCTGGGCGGAAGTGCGTGCGAGTGTGTGTTGCCTTCATTTTCCAGGCATAATATAAAACATCCTGTTGTCGGCTGACAGCCGGCTGGCAACTGCCTGCGACTGCTCATTGTTGTTGTTGTTACTGCTGTTGCTGTGGCTGTCATAAATAACCCAGAAAGAGCCATAGTAGCTTCAGGTGTGCGTTTGTGTGTGCGAGTGGAACTGGCTTAAATTTGCTGCGTTATTTGCGTCATTTCCGCAGCAAATCAACACAAAAATTTCAAAATACCCAAGGACAGGTCCCAACAAAAAGGATATATAGAGCATATATCAATGTGTTTGATTGTGTGTATTTTTAATGGAATTCATATTCTATGCGAGCGTGCCCGCCCCCACTGTGCGTGCGTGTGAGTGTTCGGGTTTAATCAGCCAATCAATTTCATATACACATTTTAACACTCGACTGCACGCAAAAGAATGAAATTCCGCATCGCCTGAATGGGCCCGCAGCTACGAATTATATCACGCAATTGTAATGCAAAATATAAATAGTGCAGCGGCAAATATTTGCTAAATCCTTGCGAATTTTTTATCTATGCACAGTGTGCATATTTTATCGATAGTCAAACTTGTAGTTTGGCTGATAATCTCTCGCATTTGTTATCGAACATAACATAGAAGAGTTCGCTGCATTACAGTGCTCTGTTGGCAACATCACAGTGAACTGTTAACAAAGAAGTCGAACATTATTATTATTATTATTATTATTACTATTACTATTATATAACTATATTATAAATATAATCTCTGCTTAATAGGTAAATGTTTAGTATAAAAGACTCCTGCTGCTGTATGCTAACAGAGTGCAGGGAATTTCACTTTTGTGCTGCTTAACATAACGAAGATCGTTGCGTTGCAGTGCTCTGCTAACATGATTACAGTGAGCTGTAGGTTTACAGTACTCTGGTAACAACTTGCTGAACAGACTTGTACTAGCAGGAGTAATAAAAAATCTATTGACTTTAAGCATATATGTCGAAAAAAATAAATTTGCACACTGAATAAATAATGCAAGAATACACAAGGTGAGAAATTTTCTTTTTTTTTTAATTTTCTCCATTGCATTAAAACAAACGCGATATTCAAGCCCGACATAATTCCATTTTTATGTGATTTTAATGTCCTATCCGCCCCTGCTCGGCTACGGTGAGGGGCGGGCAGCATGCATTACATTCTGCTTCGATAAATAAACAAGTTGAGCTACTTAAGATTTAAGTTGTAGTTGCAATTGCAGTTGCAGTTCATGTTGTTGTTGCTGTTGTTGTTGTTGTTGTTGCTGTTGTTGCTGTTGTTGTGTTGTCGGACGAGCGTCGAGTTGTAAGTGTGCACAAATTTATAGTGGGTACTTTTACCCCGTAAGCCCCTACCCCGTTCAGGCCACCAAAGTTCCCTTCGCAATGCTACAAAATGCATATTACGTATACGCTACGTATGCGCATTTCAAGCATGAAACTCTCATGCACAATGAACAGCAGCGACAGCGCTGTCAACATCGACTGCGACGTCGACGTTGCTGCCGGCGTCAACTGTTCTCGGCGTGTGCGCGTAATAATAAACATATAAATGTTTATGTTAAATTAAATTGAATGCAAAAAGGCGGAAATGTTAAAAATGTTAAAATGTTTTGCGCCTTGTTAGCTTCGAACGGAACGAACGAGCGAGCGAGCGCGCGAACGCTCCACTTGCTGGCGCCCCCTGGCGACAATTTAAGATGTGCTTTAAGAGTTGAGCAGTAGGCGCTCTCGCATCTCACACTCACTCACTTATTTCTAACTCTTGACTGTTCGTCATGCCACGCCCTTTGCGCCAGGCCCATTTGGCGGTTGTCAGGCAAAGTGCAGCCATAAATACGTTAACGTTCGATATGTTTCGGTGCCGGAAACGCCAGCTGCAACAGCTAACCAGGCTAAGTGGCTGCACTCACACAAAGTTGCCACAGGCCACGCCCCTACGTCCTACTGCTCCCTCTTTCCAGTACTGCATAGCCCATTTGACGGGCCACTTTGTGCAGCTCATATGTGTATCCATCAACTTGCTCTCTCTCTCACACACATACACACACACACATCACACCCACACACACACACACAATATCTGAAGCAGTAAAATTTTGTATAAATTGAAATCACTTAAGTAACTTGACGCCGCGTGCAAACTCAGCTCTGGCATGCGCTGGCAACCCTGCTGCAGTGCAGGCAACTCTGCCCGTCTCTCGCTTGTCTACGGCAAAAGCCTGCAAATTTTACATTATATCATTTGCTTTGGCATCCACTCGGGCAATTCCGGAGACGGTCTAGGCTCTAATTATATTGTACTAACTTGAGAGATGGAGCTGGGAATGTTTTTTATTTCCTTTACCCTTAGACTATATTTCATGTTAGAAACTGTGAGAACATTGGAATATATGTTTGCCTATACCCTAAAAGAAATTTTGCTGATAATGAAGATGGGAGCACACAGTATGTAATTTAATTTTTAATTTTTACCTTCATGGAAAAAGCAATACAAACCTTATGGTTTGCCAGCAAAAAGCCTAAAATAGCAAGCAGACCCAAACTCTAAAATTATCAAAACAAATTACAAATTCGGCAGAAAGTAAAAATTGTCATGCAAACAACTCTCTTCAAGAAGCAAATAAACGAGAACAAACTTTGGCATAGCAATTTACTTTGCATAATTGCAGATGGTAAAGCTGTTAAGCAATCGGTAAAAATATCGATAGTATCGAGCAACGATTGCCATTGATTTTTGTGGCTGGCCTATTGATTTATTAACAATAGATTTATTTAAAACCAACAATTAAGTTATTTGTCTCGATAAAATCGAAAATATCGATGGTTTCAACTATTACTATCGAAACCATCGAGTGGTGGCACTAACGATAATTTTACAGCTCTGCCAGTGGGTGTGTGGTTGTTAGGGACTCAAGGAAGCTACAGCTACATGGCGCCACCTGCAAGCTGCGCAAACAAGAGAACCACATATCAGCACCAAGGAGAGAAGAATTTCTCTCTATTACTCTTTATTAGCATGCAGCAAAATAAATCCTACCAAAATTAGAAATGATTAAGCTACTGCGACGACTATAGCAGGCGGCCCAGTTTACGCGCAACGAACACCCGCAACCGGTAGACTCCGTACTGGAGTACAGAGCTGATCATCAGGATACTTGTGACTAATCCGATACTGGCTAGGGCTACCCGCGGTTTTGCAAAGTTCAGCATGGAATAGATAAAGGGGCGACCGAATCTGCAAAGACAAATATGACATTGTGGCTCTCATATGTCCATGCCAAGTCATTAATACTTACGGGTCATGACCACCTCGCAAATGGTAGATATACGAGAATCCCAGATAGATTAATCCAAATCCAACGGGATAAATGAAGTGCAGCAGACGGGACGGATGTGCAACCACAAGATGATCCACATTGAAGCCCAACAGCGGCAGCACATGCGTCCACGTATTGAAAGTATAGTAAATAAAAGCATCATCCTCATCTCTCTTTGGATCAGTGGGATAAATACAGACCCAAAAGACCAGGCAAACAGCATGTGCCACAATCAGAGTAGTCCAAAAACAGGCCCAGTAGAATTTTATCAAATAAGTGTGATTAGCTGCAAAGGATGAAACGGTTGTAGTTCAAGTAACTCTATGCCTATAGGTTTCCATGTGATTTCAAAATAAATTTTAGATATTCATAAAAATGCCTATCTTGAATATAGTCCTACGACACAGTAGCAACTTTGGTATTACTGGCATTACTCACTCAGTTTGTCCTGGTCAAAATGGTATATGGTAACAAAAATAGCCCCACTAATGCTCGTCACGCTGCACATTAAGAAGCCCCAGTTCGTAAGGTAGATAAACCACCGACCACTTTTAAAGGACCTTATCAATTCAGTACACAATCCGGATCCGAATATGATGGCCATGACCCAGCGGTAGGCCAGGTAGCTGACGGAAGTGGGTCCCGTCTGCCACTTATCATATTAAAGGATAAGAGAGAAGAAATGTCAGAGTTCAGAGTCACTCAATGAATGCTTAGACATTATATTTTGCTATAATACATACTTGTGATCTATGGAAATCTTGATATGCATGATGTTCCAGGCAAAACTTCTCGATGCGTAATTCCTCTGTAAAGTTATTCGGTGCTTGTCGCAGTTCGCCCATCTTTATTTGAGAATACAGTCCTATTTTCAATTTGACGTTAAATTTGTAAAATTGTGATGGCTATAGCAAAGCTGAACTCTTGAAAAAAAAAACCATTTACTACAAGTGGCAGTCGCAGTCTTTCGTAAGTCCCCTCGCCCGGCTCTTCATCCACTCTTACCGCTTCTCTTATCCGCGCTGCATAATTAACAGAAACATGTGTCTGTTCCACAGTCTGCTCCTGCTTCTGCTCTTGGTCCGTAATGCGGTTCTGTCCCAGGCCATCAGCCAGCTTCCTTCTGCGCCCAATGTGCCGAGCGGCAAATTACGACATGTGCCACACGACATCATTTCCCTTTTCCATTCGACGATCCGCGGCGACGACGCGTCGTCCTTTCACACCAGACAGACACTTTTAATTGAGAGACACTTGCTTGAGTTGTAAGGCGCAATTAAAATGCCATTACGTGTAAAAACAAGGCTGAAGCTCAAGGCACAGTGGCACCTGAACCATAGCTAAATAGAAAAGTGAGTCTGTGCTTCATGTCGATGTCTTAGTTAGGACATAAACAGATTTATGATAGATGGAAGCAAGGCTGATATTGAAAGAACAGGTTAGGTGAGAAGTAAGATAACATTATTATATATAATATATGATCTTTTGCTTAAAATACCAGCTGTACAACTCGACTCTCTCGGCAACTGAAATTCCTCATTCAAACATTATGTACAGCCCACTGTGCAGCATCTTGACGTGATTCAGTATCAAGGCCCAAGGACTTCTCAGTGCAGCAGCAGGCCGTCGGTTAGCTGAAATATCTTTTGTGGTGCTGCTTGAGGCGGTCTTTCCTTCCTGCATTTCACCATCGATGCCTTTCTTAGCTGTGATTTACTTGGACTGTTTCTATTTGTGGCCCCCGAGCGAGGATTCCAGCTGATGCCAGCTCAACTCTTTCTCTCTTGCTCTGCTTGCCTTCATCTGGCCTTTTTCTGGCTCAACAGTTTTGCATACATTTTGTTTTGCCTTTTTTTTCCACATGTGCTGCACTGCACACAAATCGCAGTTCGATCAAAATCACATGTAACAACCACGCCCACGCCCCCATTCACCTGCGGGCTGTGGGCAAATGCAAATGTAGTTCGCTTCCGTCTTTAGCTTTGTTCGTCGGCTGCTCCAATTTTCGTGTGTGTTAGTTTATTTTTGTGGCATTCCAATTGATTTCCTGATTTGCGCATCAATCAAAGGAAATTTGCGCTGTAAGTTTGCGCTTTCTGTGGCCTGACGCATGGATTTTTCCTGCCAGTTATCCGAGTGCACAATACCATTTCTCGTTCTTCTTTGCCCCAGAATTTCGCTTTGTTGCTTCTCGCCTGGCAAACTATCAAAGTTCTGTCAATTTGTGGCCTCCGTTCAATTAACTGTGCACAGAGTCAAAGCAAGAGCTTTATGTATGCAAATAAGTTTGCAAATTGTTTACTATTTCACCTGATTCTTCCCATCGAACTCGGAAACTATCGAAACGATACTAATGAAATTTACTAACAATGTGCAATTTGGTCGAACTTAAAAGATGAAAAAGTTATTAGCTGGTCGAATTGGTATAGCTATGTGAAAATTTAATTTAAAAATTGAAATCAAATGGTGCGAGTATTTGCAGAAATGTTTACCACAGTTTAAAGCCTCCTTCGAGTATGCTCTGCTGCATCAGGCGCATTTCATTGGCCTACAATGGCAACTAATAATGATTTGTAATCTGAGCCAGTTACCCTGCACAGGACATGGCAGCGAGGACATCAGCCATCCGACAGGGTGCTGGCAGGCCGCCCAGGACACGGGTTAGGCACAAAATTCAATTTCCAAAGAGCCGAGCCACATTGGCATGCAGGTCGCCAACGTCATCATCGCCGTCGTCGTCATCATTGTCAGAGCTCGCTGGCAGTTTGCCATCAAATTGGCGGATTGGCGCTTTAAAGTGCGTGCCGTGCAGCCAAGTCAAGGGTTAAGTGAGTCAGCGTTGCCTTCGACGGCAACCTGGCAGCGCGCTGCGCCTTATCGCAATTTACCAAGCACTTCCTTATGGCCTGCTTAGCGGGGAGTCGAGAGCAGAGTCGAGGGCTGCTTTAAGGGCCAGGTAACTGCGTGTTCTCCGCCAGGAGTGCGTCTCTCACGTGTCATTATCTTAATTTAAGGCAACCACCAGGATGGACCAGACCTGACTCCGATAGAGCTTCTTTCAGCTCTCATATCTCTTACTTGAATACACAATTATGTGGCGTGTGTGGCGCGAGTGTGTGTGTGTGTGTGTGTCTATGTGGGTGGCAGAAATTAAATTTCTCATGCTAAGACACGGCGATATCGCTGCACATCATTATACAGTCAGGTAGAGCTCGTGGCTCGTTACTATGCGTGGGTGGTAAAGCCACGACTTCAGATTCATCGCACAAGCCCGCTCGCTCGCTCTCTCCTCTCGCCAAAATGAGAGAGTATCTACACTATGTCATGGCATAGACTATAATATAAAATAAAGCAATACCCTTTCTTTTTCATTTTATTTCTTAGTATATTTGCTAAAGTGTTCTGACAACTCTTTTACTAATTAAGCTAATCCAGAAGTAAAGCTTCTGTCTGAGGTAAGGGTATTCCACAGTCGGATCTATCTCACTCAGCCTATTTAACGCTCGTGTTGTTACTCGGGTATTACGACTCCTGGGACTTCTCGCTTGCAATTTGCAATCTTTCCTTGAGCGTGTGACAGTTTTTGTATAAGTATATTTATCAAATGAAAACATAGATACAAGTTTGTGTGCGCGTGTGTGTGTGCATGTATGTGTGTTGCTCTACGGCGTAATGAGAGCTGTGATGGCTGACTGAGGCAGTGTGCGTGGCTGGGTGTGTGTGTGTGGAGCATATCAACGTTTTATTGCACATGAATTTGAAATTTTCAACTCGCGCAGTTTGCGCACGACATCAACGCAAGTGTGACATTTGACGGGTCCAATACTCACAAATCTACATAGATATATAGCACACAGATGTATATATATAAATAGAGATATATGTATGCAAATAGTTGTCCAGATATTATTGGACTCGCCGTTGCGGAGCTGTCACAATTCGTTTGCCAAAATGTGCAAATGAATGCAATTTCCAAATATTTTTAGAGTTCGTAAAAAGCAAAAGAGAAATCTATGAAAATGAAGCTAAGGGAATTATTTCAAAATATTATGATGTTTCACTTAGAAGTTCTATTAGAAAATGGGGGAAAGTGTCATACAGAGAAACCTTTCAAATGGATTAAGACTGCAGTTTCCAGGCAATTAAAGTTCTTAAGAGATTTCCAGAAAATTTACAATAATATAAATATTTATTTCCATTAGTTAATTAAACTCGATTAAAGTTAATAAGACTCACAAGAAAATTATGAAGGTGGTAAACGGAGAGAAGAGTGAAAGGAGCTTCGTGGAAAAGTTTAATTAAGAGCGAGGAAAAAATCGAAAATATAAATAAAGTTTTCAGAGCGGCTGAAAGGAGAAATCAGTGCAGAATTCTGTATGCATATTGAAAATGTGCATAAATGAGGAAGCAGTGGGTGTGGGGAGATACACATACTCATACACACACACACACACACACACACTCACAGACAATCAATTATGCAATGTGAAAAGCCAAGTCGTGTCCACGGACACGGAATACAGAAGCAGAACGAAAAATCGAAAGGCATTTGCGTCAATTTCTCATTGAGAATCGAACATGGACAGAGGGAGGAGTGAAGAGCCGGGCAAGCTGAAGCGGCGTAACCGTATGGACGCCTGCAATGCGCCATAAGCCGACTACAGGCCCGGAACAGGGCAGACTGCTGTTGCCTTGCGGACGGTCGGACGGTCAGACGGTCGGGGGCAACAACTTTTTTATTGACAAAGAGAAGAACTGTCGACCGACGATTTCCATTGAATATTCCGGCTCGTAGAGCCGGTCTACGGGTGTAACCCTGTACGCATGTGTGTGTGTGTGTGTGCGAGTGTGTGTGTGTGTGCGAGTGTGCGTGTGTGTTTTGCGAGTATCCTGAGCATGTCAGAAGTTTGTGCCAAAGGCTACAAAACAGTTTACACAGCAACAACAGAGGGCGCCCGCAGCAGGTTCGCCGCCTCACAAAATTGTGCTGACCCCAATATTTGTTCAACTTTTCAGCAACAATTTCGTTATGCGATTTGCTTGCCACACCCCTAATGCTAGCCAGCGCAGCCCCGATCCCAATTCCAGTCCCTGCCAGGGCTGTCATAAATGCCTGCACTTTGGCAGTTGTTGTGCAGCGAAAGTGTTTCTGGTTTCTGCAAGTGGCCGAAGTTGTTGCTCAGTTCTGTTGTTGGTTTATTGGTTTGATTTGATGCCAAACTTTTACATTGCTTCAGCTTCGGCTTCAGCTACAGCTACGTCTCTACCTCTGCCACCTTCTCTCTCTCTCTCTCACACGTTCTGTCTCATTCTCTCATTTGACTGCAGTGGAGGGTACTTCGTTCTGCCCAGTCAATTTCATGCTTCAAACCACAATCCAAAGGTTCAGCTGCAGGTTATAGGGGGGAAAAGGGGAGTATGATATACGAGCAGGGGGTTAGCTTAGTCGCTTCACTCGATAACCAATCAGACTTGCCAGCATTCGCGCCGCGAAGCGAAACATCAGCAGCAGCTGCACCACTGGGCCGAGCACGAAGATTGGCAGCAGTTGCACGCTCAGCCGGAAGCCGCTCAAGATCAGCCACTGCCACATGGCGTAGACGAAACACAGGCACATGGTCAAGTTCGACATAATGACCAGGCTACTCACACAGATCAGCTTACAGCGCTGTTGGGTAGAAGAACAGGGTTATTCGGCGCATTATCATCCCTGTTAACGATACTTCTAGTAACTCAAACATTATAGAAATAAAGATTGAACTTGAATATTGAAATCAAATCTTAACTGTATAGCAAATAGTCTTTATATCTTTGATTAGAAATAGTAAACTATTTGAAGAGAGTTTAATTAAATTAAATTAAGCCTTAGTATAGTTAGTTAATCAGTTAAAGTCAAGCAATATTTTTTTTAAATTTCTAGAATACATTAAATACACTAAATAGCATAACGATTGAGCTTGGATATTCTAGCCAAATCCTAACTGCACTCTAGATATAGCAGATAGACGTTATATCTTTGAGTAGAAATGGTAAACTATTTGAGAAGAGTTAAATTATATTATACTAAGTAAAGTTAAATAGTTAAAGTCGAGCAATATTTTAAAATTTCCAGAATACATTAAATATTCACAATCTAAATAGTACTAATGCAATTTCCCTACTTACCGGCACAAACAGAGCGAGAACAAATGGTAGCAGCAGTGCCAGATGATGCCGGAAGAGCGTCTCCAGAAAGGTCCACGTTTTCGATTTGAGCACCAAATGAAAATCCTCATGACTTTGGCGCAAGGCAGGTGCCTCATAGACCAATGGAACATAATAGAACGTGTTGACAGGGCCAAAATCGTTGATTGAAGCTGCAGAAGAGAAGTGAGAGAGAGAGGTAGATAGTGCATGAGATAATCCCAGAGGTAACTCACTTTGAGCCAAATGCTTGAACCGATTTATAATGTGATACAGCAAGAAATTGTGTATGACAAGTAGAAAGGCTTCCCGTTTAACAGGACTGATTGCGCGCTAGTTAGGAGATTCATTTCAGCTGGTTACTCGCTTATAAAGGTATATCGAGGCTCGTACTCACAAAGTATAGAAACACCTGGTAAGACAATAAAATTCCTGTAACAACGACCTCGTGCATATCGAACATGGTGTTGAACAGATTATAAGAATAAATAAATTTGGGGAAATTAAGAAAACAATTTTGTCGAAGGAAAAAGCAAAGTATAGTGAGAACATTTCTCCGATTACTTAATTTATAGGGTATGCGGCAGTGCAATATTCTTATTTCTTTTGCATTTTTAAACAAAGCCGGGAAATTTATATTATTAAATTAATTTTCTAAATGTATAAAGACATTAGAAAATTGATTTTGAATTGATTTTGTCGGGTATTCACTGCTCAAATTTTGGTCTCTTAGGCTATTTAATATTCATTGACAAGTTCCGTTATTAAGTATCTTAATCGAGGAGACACCTGACCACAGGTCTTTGCATAGGTGTTTGCAATTACCAATTATCAGTTAGTTGCACGATTTTGCCGGGAAGTAATTTAATTAAATTTGCCAACTTGTGTAAATAATACAGAGTACACAAGCATGCATATCTCGACATTCGAGTGTCAATTCTAATTGACTGACAGCCAAAGCAGGCAAATAAGAACAACAACAGCAACACTGACAACAGATGCAGTGAAATCTATACCATTTGTGCCGGAGCAAAATACAAGATAATTAATTTACTTCAGCTTGGAAACGCGTGCACTTAGCCAACATCAAACTGCTTCAACGCGCTTCACCTGGTTGATGTATTGCACTCGATATCGGATTATTCAATATTAAATTTAATTTCATAATTTACCAAAGAAAGTTTGCTTAATGCCAAACTATTTCTTGTTCACTTGCAACATTTTCAAAGTGTAAACATTTCAATAACTATTTATTAAAAATAATAGTAAATATTTGAATTACAAATGCGAAATATGTTAGCATCAACTTTCAGAAAAGTAAGTAAATAAAGGTAACTTGATTCTTAGAGAATTAAAATAATGTACAGGGAATGCTGCTTGTAAGCTGTTAATCAACAGTAGTGGTAACTTGCTGTTAGTACTTAACAGAAAAAAAAACTGAAATGGTTTTTACTTCGCATGCCATACCCATTGAAACTGGACAAAAATCATAGATTAACTTTGTGTAAATGCTGTGAAGGCTCTGCAATTCAGTCTAAATAATCTGAATATATTAAAAAGAAGCCTTCCTTTCAAATTTAATGTATTTAGCACTAGGACGACTCGTTCATATAGACTAGGCTGGGCTATTGATGATTAAGGTGGTGATAATAAAGATGCCCCACGCAAATCAAATTCGACCTTCTTATTCTCTCAGATTTTTAATGGGCCTAATTGGCTTGTGGCTTTTCGTGGAACTCTTCGCAATCGCACGAAATAACTCGTAATGCCAAACTACACGGCAATCCGAATCGTTTGTTAATAATACCTGAACCCGGCATTATGTCTACTAACGGCTCTGGTCCTCTGGGCTTTGTGCTCTTTAATGTCTTTGGCCATGCAACTGGCAGAGCAAATGCAGCGACATCGTCTGTGCAGCGCGTTGGCCGATTGCGTTATAAATAATGACTGCGATTAATTATGATGTAATCCTGACAGCGCTCGCTCCGCGATTTTTCCCATTTTCTGTTTTCGCTGTTTTTGTTTTTTTTTTATAAATGTTGTAAATTTAATTAAACATTAATCATAGCGCAAGCAGGCGGAGAGCAGCGCCGCGCAAGTGCATTAAATTGACGTAGAGCACATTAATTAACGACGACTGAGCTGGTAACTGGCAACTGGCAACTGGCCACTGGTAACTGGGCCGTAAAGGATTTGCGTTATTAATTGAACGATTTCCCCGGCTATGCTCGTGCAAGCCTCAAAGAGCACTCGCAATGCCCATATGTGGGAATATAGAATACACGGGTATATAAACATATATATATATGTATATATATATATATATAGCTTTATTTCGGTTCAGTTTGCGCACAACTGTCACGTACGCCAACGCGCACATTTCATCAAAGGAAATTGAACTTGAATTGATTTCGGGCTTACTACTCGCATAACCCCTCGCCCAGACGACCAACCTCCGCCGAGTTTACCTGGGCCTAATGCGTGTCATTTGGCCGGCAGTTATCTGCGGTCAGCATACACAGAGGGGCGGTAATTTTTGGGCGTTAAAACAAAGAGCCGACGAGTCGGAAATTTCTGCTTGAATTTCATGCTTTCCTCCTATAGAAGCAGTCGAAAAGGGTGTTTTAGGTTTGTAAAAGCATGGCAAAGGTGTGCATTATGGAATTAAATATGTATGCTTATTATTAAACTATAACCGAACTGAATTCAATTTGTCAATGGCCTGCTGAAGTATTAGTCTTTAGGGCAGTTCAACTCTACCAAAATAGCACTTTAGAAAACCCGCCATTGCGGACTTCTCTCTATGATTTCATTAAGTACGTAGTCGATGCAGGATATTTATTTGTCGTGCTTAATTTTGCTTACGCTACTTATGACTTACTTTCGGCTAAGTGAATTCGGTAGTTGCCATAATATTTAGTCATCGTTGATTTCATTTCGATTAGCTTTGTGGGCATATAATGCATTTTATTCAATAATACCATAAACCAAAGATTCAAGAGAACGGTTTTTAGTCCAGCACGAGCGTAGAGGTCAATGCATTAAGCCACTTTCTCGTAAATGGTAAAAAAAAAGAAATTTCCGATTGCTTGTCGATTTTGGCTAAGTACTTTGGCCAGACTTTATGAAAGTGCTTCAGAGAGGCTGCAAGGTTATAATTGCCCGAAGGACTGCAGAAAAGCAATTTTAATAGATCAACCTTGGATTCCCCAATCTATGTTTTTTTGTCAACTGAGAAAGATTCCACCCAATTCCATAGAATTTGCTTAAGATTCTTAAAAGGGAAGAAAATAGCACAAATTCTAAGAACTGGAAAGGTCAAATGAAATGCCTATTTACATTACCGCAACCACAACAATTTCCGCATAATTTGGAATAAATAGAAAATAACTGACAAGCTTCCCATTTACAATAGGCTTCCCTTTTGGTGTATCTAAAAGTCCCGAAAGTCATTTATCCGCGACACCGATTGACGCAAGTGTGAAAGCTGATCTAAAATAAGAAAAGTGAAAAGCGACCCAAAAATAACCTATGCCCACAAATGGGTTAAGAGCTACAACCAATCTTGATCTACCTGAGTCAAAATGACTGTGAGTGATGGCGGCTTCATTCGACTTTTCAATTTAGAGTTTCATCGAACCTGCGTGTGGAACCCAATTTCATTTGCCTGCGACTATTTTCGACGCTGGCAACAAGTTTTTACCCCAAAAAACCGACAAGAGATTGGACCACGCATTTGTTTCAATTTCTCGCCGTCGAGGGCAAAGTGCAGGGCGACAGACTCATTCACACTTTTCGGAGGGGGCTGAAACTGTCAGATGCCGAGTAATTTATGCATACAACGGCATTTAAATGCGGTCGCCAAGCGAGGGAGGAGCACAACGAGAAATGGTCCAGTCAGTCAGTCAGCCAGTCGGTCGGTCGGTCGGACAGTCCTCACTCAGTCAAATTACCGACCGAGTATTGCTGGCAATTTTGGCGTACTTTCATTTTTCACAGCAGCAAAGTGTCCTCTTCAGACAGCAACAGAGAGTGCAAGAGAGGCAGGGGCGAGGCAAGGACCGAGCGTAATGGGTGCCAAAAGCCAAAGAGACACGAGACGTTTTATGCGACTTTGGGGAATTGTTTAGAAAATTGACAAATTATGCTCGTAAGTGGCACGATTAGTTTTTCTGGCCAAGTGTCCCACAAGGTTGTCGCCTTTTCGCCTCGGGCATGCCATACCCACATCGGACGGGTGTGTCCCACACAGCGCGGGGATGCCCTGCCAGCAGAGCCAACGAACCGTTACACACACTATAAGTATTTATAAATTTGAATCTCTCCACCGATTCCAGTTCCAACTCGCTGCGTATTATTAATAATTCAATTTGCCCGTCTCGAACACGCAACAGCCCGCAGTTCGCAGCTCGCAGAGCCTTCAGCTTGTATCCGGCCGTAGACCGCACCCCTTTCTACTACCCACTTCCCGCTCCACCTTACAGCTCATTACATATTCATGCAAGTTAAGTGCGAAAGCTCATACGGAGGAATAATAAATTGAATTTGGCCCACGAGCTTGCACAACTGCATAAGTAGCTTCACGTGCTATCCGTGAGATACAAATGTATCTACGCACGATGTAACGTCGGGTAGGGCTCACGCGATAGTCGCAGCGATTAGGCAAGGGCTCTCCAGTAATTAGGTGGAACTATGAAGTAGTATTTTTACCACATACTAAAGGGAATACTGTACGTATATATTTATTTTTAGAAGAGATCGAATAAAGTAATTTAGAGCAGAGCTCAAGGTAAATCTAGCCTAGATCGATTAGGCGAACTTTCTAAAGCACTGCAATCAGAAGAAACCCCGATTCTACTATACGAAAAACGGTGTAAAGCTAACTACAGTACCGATTCGCACTTCACAAATGCCTTGTATGCTTCACGCACCATTAATTGCGACCAATTCTGTTTGTCTGGCTGCAGTTCACTCAGCTCTGGCCGCAGAGTCGCTTAATCAGTGATGCCACAGGGAGGAAGGGCAACGTATGGGTACGTGTAGGGCACTGCGGCCAGTGGAGTCAGACAACCATGTCGAGTAGAGCACAGAAGCCCATAATTAATATCTCTGTGCAGAGTCGACGAGCGGAGCGAGGGGAATCGGGATTGTTTGGTGCAAATGGCTTTACGAACTGCTTATTTAATTGTTTTGGGTGAAGCAACAGTATGGGTAGATTACAATACTGTACGGACAACTGTAATTGCATTTTACTCTCAACTATCAAGCAAAACTTTTGGAAAAATATCCTTATTGTACCTGCCTTGATAAAGACGCAAGGTATAAGGCTACTTTTATTTCTTTTATTGAACGAAGGCTCATTTAATTTTACTCCAATTTGAGAAACCTAATACAAATACTAAAGTGTAGTTCACTCAGCTCTGGGGAAAAGGAACATATGAGGTCTTGCGAGAAGGGCGAGCAGAATTTTAATAGTTTGGTGCAAATGATATAACGAACTTCGTTTAATTATTTTGGTGAAAACACTGGAATGAGTAGATTACAATACTGTAGATGCCAGCTGCTTTCATGAGAATAAAGATTCATTGAAATACATACCTGCACTACATGCATGTACATGCAAGGCACCTCTGTACCTCTGCCTTTCTAACCCTAGAACTTTAAGCTAAATGATTTTCACTCCATTTTGCCTCGAGTTTCAATGAGCAAACATGATACTAAAGTGAACTATTTTCCTCCCCCACATATTTGGTATTTAATTAATACCACTTATTACCCTTCTCAAAGTGTGCACCGTAATTAGCTATATAAATAATTATATACCTAAGCTCTGTCTATGCTCGTTGCAAATGCATTTCCAAATTATTATGATTTCTTATGCATAGTGCCCGCCCTTCCCCTGCCATGCCCGCCCCTAACCATTTTAATTCTAATATATGCCCAGCTGTGCCCGCTCTGCGAGTCGAGGATATTCCATTCATTTGCCATTTGCGAGTGGCTCGGACTTAAAACTGCTCTATCGGCCGGCTCGCTGGTCAAGCCAGCAGGAGGTCGCCCGACGACCACAACTATGTCGAGGACGGAGACAAGGACGAGGACGAGGGCGAGCTATTGCCTCGGTGCCAATTATATGGCATGTATACAGTATAATGCTCTGAATGGCAGGGGATTTGTTGCTCTATATGATGAAGCTGATGACAGATGACAGCCTGAAAGCAGTACGAAGTCGAGGCTTGTTAGTGCAGTTGACAGTAGGCAGAGCTCTGCACAGTGTGGCAACTATTGCGTTGTGCAGAGCAACTACAAATCTAAAGGAAATACCGAATAGAACTATAAGTCATAGATCTACGAAGAATTCTCTTAGGAAGAGCTAGACATAGAAGATTCAAATTACCTCTCCATTTATAATTTTGCCTCCCATTCTTTCATTTAACCCACTGTAGATATTTTCTCAAAGAGAGCCGCCTAAGTAGGGAGCTTTGTAAGATAGCAACTTGCGAAGGAATCACGTGCGCGGAAAAATGTGGCAGCTATCGAGACGCTGATGCTTTTGATTAAGAAGTTCGCAGAGGACAGACAAAGCACCTGAGGACGATGATGCAAGAAGCGCGAGTACAGAGGGCAAGGAGCAGCGCTGCAGGCAGAGAAGAGCGAGTGATTATCATTAGCCGCCAGAATTGTTGCCATTTAGCACGCACAACGAGCAGCAGCAACGGCAGCAGCAGCTGCAACAATGTGTGAGTAATTGTTTGCTGTTGCTGCAACATCAGCGACTGCAGCAACTGCTGCACCACAGCTGCAACAAAATTTGCATACAATGAGCACCCTCCCATCCCCTCCCCGGACCCTTTGACCCTCGCTTGCAGCAGCAGTAATTGCAGCAAACAATTAGCGTCACTTGGATTTACGAGCGAGCATCGATGCATCGATTCAATTCTCGCAGTAGCTGGAGGAGTTGTTTAACTTAACAGAGGCTGCAAATTGATACAAACACAGAACTGTATACTTTTTTGAAGAAAATAAATAAGAAACTAAACAACTTAATGACCTAATGAGCAACGCAAGCGGGGTATATTATGTTCGTAGAAATGTGTGTAGCTGACAGAAGAAGGTGTGCTCAAGCTTAGATTTAAATTTTTTGTTAAAAATGCATCCTGAAATTTAATGTTTTTGGAATAAGAAGAGGATACTATATTTTATGAATTTTTAAAAATAAATAAGTCGCAGGCAATGTACGCGGTTTCTTTCTTGGTTTACTTACTTACTTCTTCCTGTTTTGTTCCAATAAAATGAAATATATTAAATTTTAAATTTCACTACCTACTATAGCTTTTACAGGGTATACAATAATTGTAACTATAAAACCGCACCACCAACTTGAGGGTCGATTCCTGTGCGACCTGTGTATATCTAGCCCAGATGTGAGAAAGTCAAAAGGGCGGCAAGGGGCGCCGTATGGGCGTAAATTATGTGTCTGGCTGAAGAGAGACAGAGCGAAAGAGACAGAGGGAGGGACATGATGGGAAAGGCAGGAATATAACAATTTTTATTTTGCACTATTCCCGCTGGCATTTCGCAGCAGTTTATTAAAATTTCAAGCCGCAGGCAGACAGAGATTAGAGAGCAGACGGGCGGCACGCGGGCCTCAAGTGAGTGTCTCGAAAGGATTCAGAATTCGAGATTTCATGTATGCTAGAAGGCTTTCTATTATCTGTAAAATGTTATGATTTATTATGTGCGGGTTCAAGTTTATGCCGTGCCCATAAATTGCGACCCATTTGCCAGGGAGCAGAGGCCTCTGCTCTGGCTCTGACTCTGGCGCTGGCCTGCCACAGCCGGCAGCAGTTAAGTCAATTAATTGGCTTTAGATTTATTAGTTCTATTTTTCTGTTCGCCTGCCAACTGCCTACTACCCCCTTCCTTCCTCACACACTCTCCACGTGTTGTGATTTATTGTGCGAAGAATTCACAAGAAAAGCACAGAAACTAGAAAGTCTTCTCTTCGGGCACGCATAGCTCTGCCGAGCCGCTCTCTTGCTACCTGGGAGCGGTATTTGCATATAAATAGATATGTCACTTTAAGCATTAGCTTCATACATACCCATATGTAGGCAGAACGCCTGGGTCTGGGCATTGCGTGCGGCCCCAATAGCAAAATACGCTTTACATTAAATTAGTCTTAGTGTCAAGTGTGACGCGGCGAACGGCGATGGTGACACTCATCTCGACCATTTGTTGCCCTGAATTATTAACTAGGCGCACATTTAGTCAGACATTTAAGAGGCACGCGAAATGTCAGCTAAACGGGAATGTCACAGCTTGGCAGCTGAGCAGGATATGGGGAAGCAGGTGGACGGGAGGGCGGACAAATGGGGCTGCTCATTGTGACAGCAT
This sequence comes from Zaprionus bogoriensis, assembly GCA_035046045.1. NCBI lineage: Eukaryota > Metazoa > Arthropoda > Insecta > Diptera > Drosophilidae > Zaprionus > Zaprionus bogoriensis. The sequence continues at coordinate 196,247 of JAWNOI010000214.1, forward strand.
GTAAGTTTTAAAGCATCTCGCAGTTTTTATATTAAGGTTGAATTTCAACTGCTTTGAAAGTGCAGCCAAAAAAATATTCAAGACATACAAACATATTCCATTTGAGCTACAACTTTAAGTTTACATGATCTTTTACAAAATAATAACAGCATACGTTTTAGCAGAGGCGGGGATAACATAACATTAATTCTATTATTATTTACCATATTACTTAAATCTTGTGCATGTTAATTAAAATTATAACGCAAGAAAATCACAAAGATTTGCTTTATTACTTTAAACATTTATTTATTTATTTAACATTTCAATTTTAATACTTATCGATAAGCCTAAAGCTATATGCAATTACACAAACATATTAAATTTGACGTATTTTTCTTTGTAAGCTTCAGCATATGAAAATCTTAAACATAAACTATTATTATTCTCTAGGTAAAATCCATTCAGCAATTGCGAAACCCCAATTGGCTTTCAATTGGTGGCCCCACGCTCAGTCGTTCTCTAGTGGAAGCCTCGTTGACACAATCACTAGCTCTTCTCTTCCTTTCTTCTCTTCTCGTATTTGCATTGAGCCAGGCATATCATCACAGAAGTAATCCGAATGCATTTGTGAGTGCGCCATGCCAAGTCAGTCCATCCTTCTCTCCATCCGGCCATATCTACTGTCGCTCTGGTGTAATAACTTAAAATCCCATAATAAAGCTCCTTATTGCTGGCATCGTGATCGGGGAGCTTGACTCTGACTTCTTCCTCCGCCTAACAATAACTATTTTTCTTTGGCTCTGGATTTGGCTGTTGGCTTGAATTGACTTCGTGCAGACTTGCAGACGCCTTCGCCTGCTCCGTAAATGTGAATGTGCAACTCAAGTCAAGTGCATACGTCACCACATCCATTCACGGGCCGCCTTCTCCGCCTACTTCTACTACTCCCTTTGCACTATTTTTAGTTACTTTCTGTCTGTGGCCAGCAGAAAAAAAAAAACTGGATTAAGATTGAATTCTTCCTGGGAATTTCTTTTTTATCTTGTCGACGCCAGGTGAAGAGTTGCTTAGATATATTTATATATATCTATATATATTCCCACACACACACTGAAAATATTTTCATGTTCAAATAGAAATATTTCCCATTGAAATTGGAATCGTTTTCAGCCATTGTGTGGCCCGAACGGATGTTGTACAGTTATTGGGAATGTCTTCTCAGTCCCCTAGTACATCGACCATAGCAATGGACTATTAGTTGCAATTTTTCTAGTATTTTTTGCAGTTATTTACCTTATTGTTGGTCGTCCTATTGTTGTTGCTGCTGCAGTCTGTCCGTCCGTCCTTCTGGCAGTAACAGGAAATAGTAAACTTATTTCTCTTATTAATTTCTGTTGGCAATTTGTTGCTGCAGATAAATCTCTCAGCAGTTGCTCGCATTTATCTGCTCACTTAGACTGCAACTTCCTCTCTGTCCTGCCTCTCCCCGCTCTGGCTGCATTATCAGCAGTTTGTCCAATTGTTCGCATAGTTGCCAAAGCGCCCGACTAAATTAACATCCTGTAGTAGAATTGTGCGAATTCCCTTTAAGTACTTTCGCTCTTGGTTACCAGAAATGAATTTCTTAGCTGCAGCGAGGGTAGTTCGAGAAGTAAGTGCCAATTGTCATAGCAATAGAATTATCTTAAGGAATTTTTTATAGTAATTTTTGTCGGCGTAATTCACACTTTCATTAGTTTCTTCTTTCTATAAATACATATGAACGATAGGTTCATGAATATATATGCGCTTTTATTCATCCGATCGGGACTAACTCGATTACGCTCCGAATACAGACGCTGACAAATCACCACCAAAATAGTTTGCATCACTTAAATTAGTTAATTTTCTGTGCATAAATGCATAAATAAATGTACGACTGCGGTTTGCTGCTGCACGTCCACGGCAAGCCAGCTCTCCCTTTTCGAATATTATTCCGTTTTTCAATATTTAATTTGTTGCCGCCTCGCTTTTAGCTCCAGCCTCGACCTCCGCTCGGCTCATTTAGAATGTGGCAATATTTCTAATTAAAGGTTGCAAACGAAATCAAAACAACCGCGAGCCTGTTTCGCAGCGGGGCGCATCCAACCAATTATATTGCATAACTGTGACTGTGCACGGTGGGCAATTTGTACGGATTTTCGATAAAAACCCCCTTTTCTCTGAAGTGCTGCAAATGCACTTTTCCCTATACTATTCCAATAGGAGCAACACGGAGCTTAACAGCAATTGATTCTGTGAGAAATTCTGCTGTTAAAGATAGCAGAATGTTAACATTTAACACACACATTCTTAATTTCGGACCAACTGCCAACTATTATTCCGTATCCTTCTTCACTTAAAATTAATTGCTTTATATCGTAGGCATTTCCCCCACAGTGCTGTGTTTGTGTGCTTGTGCATGTGTGCGTGCGCTGTTAAGTATGCTATGATTTATGCATCGCTGCTAAATGTTGCTGAGGTTTTCGCGTTGATTTTGTGCAATTGCCACGGCAATCGGACCGTGTGGCCGGCGCGACCAATGTCAACCAGTTGGCGACCAGCATCCAAATTGCCAATTCCGAGCACGCATAATTTAAGCCATTGAGCCCCAGTTGGCCCTGTGGAGATCAAACCTAGTGTCATCGTGTTGAAGAGCCTGATAGAATATTGCAGTCATTAGGTGAAATCCCTGCACAGGAATAGATAAAACAATTTTCAATTGCATAAGGTACAACATTGACTGGAGTAATATGGAAATATAGTATCTTTTAACTGAACTCTTATTAATTTGAAGAAACCATAAGCTATTGATTTGAGTCCTTTCGCATTTAACATGATATTTTCCTTACAAATAAAATTGATAACTCTCATGGTAATCCTAATTTAACATAATCTTAAAAATGTTACTGTCTGGTATGTAAAATTGAGTTATGTTAATTCCCTACAGTGCATCAAAAATTAGTTATTAATAAGAATCCTATATTATAATCATATATAATTTATTTTTGGTATGCGAGAACTTTGACCTGTACACTTAAAAGGCTAAAATCATATCTGTTCTCTTTTAAATTGAGCAGGACTTACAGTCAATTATCGAGCAATGTTGGTGCAAATAAAATCAAGACGAACAGCGTATCTACAGCTTACTTCTGCCCCCTTCCCACTCGGCCTGCCTCTATCTAAAAGTGCCACTCCACACTTTACTATATTTCAGACGCTATGGAAAATTTGATTTTCTCTTTAATGGCAAAGTCAATGCCAGACGAGTTTTTACTCCCCCGTTCCGGGGTCTAATGAAATGGCAGAGCCTCGTTGGCTGCACAACTTAGAAACCAACGGGGCAAGGACTTAGGCTTACCCGCCGTAGTGCCCATTGTTGCGGCTCATATTGTTGTGTTGTTGCTGCTGCTGTTTGTGTTGTAGTTCTTTTTGCGGTTGCCGTTTTAGCCGATTTGCAGTCCATGAGTATTTCGGGTCTGCAAAAAAGCATTTCGCTTTGTCTGAAGCTTCTATTGTAAATCGGATTTTTGGTTCCGCAAAGCCAACAGCAATATGAATGCAAAAAGATAATTTAAGTTAGCAACGCACTACTATTACCCTTTGAAATGGCAATGTATTCAAAGCGTGTGCCTCACAATATATTGATTTATTTTGTTTGCACATTTTTTTTGTTTTGGTATTGGCATTCGAAATAATTGCTTTAATATATATCTAAATAATTGCTTAAATATATATATATATATATATATATATATATATATAAATATATATCTCGATCAGCAGTTCAATTATATATAAGAAATTTGTCGACTTCAAATTTGTCGCTTTATTATGATACCTTTCGATTTTTTTTCTCTCTTGGTAGAGTATGCAGCACGCTTTTCCCCTTTCCCACTTTCTACTTTCTGCTGCCTATTTTCAGTTTCCCTTTTTCTCCTCGGTTTTTTTTCTTTTGCCCCACGGCAAAGAACGAGTCTCCACCTGTTTTATTCATCCGGTGTGCGCGTTGCCTTTTCCGACTTATCGACATAATTATCTTAAAAAATATGAAATTATATATCGCGCATAAAAAAGTCCAACATAAAGAACAACAACACAAACGAGGCGAGCTTGAAAAGGCAGTCAAAGGAACGAAACGAAGACGAGTGCCCGCCACACCCTCACCACACACACCTTCCCAACACACCCACATGCCCTTTGATTATGAGGCTGTGATAGCGGCACTTTCTTGTTGGCCTTGTAAGATGTGCAAAGGAAACTTGAGGAAACTGGGAAACACTTCTCATTAGAATGCTCACAGCGCAGATTTGACAAGGCAGGCAGCCCGCCTAAATGCAGACTACATTTTCTGTTTTCCACTTTTCCCTCGCTTTGCGTGTGTACATGTGTGTGTGTTTGTGTGTCTACTGTGCGTATGTCGCCTGCCCGCTCGCACAGTCACGCAGACAAGCAGCGCCCCTCTCCACCCCGCCTGCAGCTTGTTACAGCTGCGCATTTTTAAACAAGATTAAAGCGCTCACGTCGCCAGGTTGCCAAGAGTATCACAGTGTGATTGAGGCAGGGGGAGGGGCGCGAGAGTCGGGTCCGGGGTCGAAGTGTAAGGCAAATTGTGAAAGACGCACGCAGAACGCAGAATTGCTGTCGGCAATTTGTTGACTTGACTGCAAATGTGTCGCATTTTAATGCGCTCCTATTAAACATTTGCGAGGGTCGCACGAAGGCAAGCAATGAAATCTCAGAGATGTGTGGGCTTGTGTGTTGAACAAATACTGGACACACTGCTGAATGATTGGCTAGTACAATTATACTATAATAGCATAATTCAAACTTCTGTTGAATTGAATGTTATTGCTCTTAATCTTAAAACAAGATCGATAATTAATTAAATTTGCGCTTCTTTGCGATTTTAAATGGTAAATAGTATTAACATTTTTATACAGTATATAACTTAACATAGTATTAACCGTAACAATAGTAACAGAGTTTAAGTACTTTTAAAATAGTTTTTGAAGGGCATTTATAGAAAAAATCAATTTAATACCTAAACACTGAAAACGGAAAATTAATCTTTTCTTCACAGAACTAGTTTCCTACAATATTACCAACACTATATATTACGTATTACGTCTATATTCCCTATAAAGTACACAGTTTGTTGTAGATTTGTGGCGCTTAAAGTCCACTGCTGAAATAACTTCCCTTTTGACTCGCAAAATTAAATTTAATTTGTGTCAACCGCATTTTTTCTGTGCAACTGTAAAATAGTTTCCCATTTGATTTCCCTGTGCGAGCTTAATATACCAGCGACCGCACACACACACACATATAAAAATGCATGCACATATAGGAAAAATGTTGCCTTAATTGAAATAATTAAACAGGCAAAAGGTGCGCATTTCATTGATGACCTAAAGGAGATAAACACCCACACACACGCACATATGCGCACACATGTCTGTACGTGTGCATGGGTATTTTTCACGCATTTTTTTTGCAAATTTAAACTTTGCCAAACTGCCTCGCAATAAATTCTCGTAATAAAGTTTCAACAAAAAGGCAAAATCGGTTGGCGGAAATATACATACATATATTAAAGGCGAGACTGCAGAGATAACTCAAAGATCGTATACACTACACAGTTTTAATGGCTCATATTTGTGTATTAGTGAAGTCTGAAATTGTCGAAAGAAATCTTAAAGACTGGTCAAACTATCACTGAAAAAGGATAAATGTATTTTTAAGCTTTTTTATTAAAGTTTTAAATAAAAGCAGACTGAAGCGGCAATACCAAAGAAAAACTCCCTTCCTCGTTGTTGAGGATGAGGATGCTTTCGACTAAATCTAACCCTTAGACACTCTCATATATAAATAATTATGTTTCATCTACTGACTTACTCAGAAGATGCTTTACAGCATCATAGCACGTGACAATGACTATGATACCCTCTCCTATCGTGTAGAGTATATGAAAATGCAAGCATAAACTGCCCCGTCGAAGTTATCGGGTGTGTTTGTGTATTACGTGTATTACGGGGCGAGCATTCATTAAATGTAATTATTTCTTTAATTAAAATATTTAGCGCAACAGCGAAGTGAACGGTGACAGTTGCACAAAAGTCACGTAGTTGTTGTTGCTGTTGTTATTGCCGTTGCTGCTGTTGTTAACAGGATTTCCATACATGAAGTTAAGCAATTCAGCTTAATTAAATCATTAAAAATATCGATGCATATAGACAGATAATGACTTAACATACTTATGGAGACCAATCTGTTGGAATATCCCTAAGATTATCGCGTGTCATTATGTAAACCAGAAAAGGGAAAGAGAAAGAGAGAGATAGAATGCGAAAGAGAGAGATACAGATAGACAGAGACAGAGAGAGATACAGAGATACAGAGATACAGAGATACAGAGATACAGAGATACAGAGATACTGAGATACAGAGATACAGAGATACAGAGATACAGAGATACAGAGATACAGATACAGATACAGATACAGATACAGATACAGATACAGATACAGATACAGATACAGATACAGATACAGATACAGATACAGATACAGATACGACCTCCTAATTATCGCAACAGTCGCAACAAAATTTCTCACAGTTTTATCTATAAAAAATCAGTTGTCTACAATTGATTTGACGGGTTTGACATTTTTATCCAGTTCAAGTTCAAATTTATGCGAGTATTGAATCAACAATGGAAATGCTAAACACACACTCACACACGTGTTTTTAAATGTATGCGTTTACTTGTTGTTCGATTCCCTCAAAAGATATGAACTTCAACAGGCAAAATCTTTGTTCAAGACTGAAACTGAAGTCCCAGAGGCTTTCGCCAGGCCTCCTCGGCTCCTTGTGCCCTTCAGCCCAACCATGCGCCTCCTCTGGGCTCTCAACAGTAAATCAAATACAAAATACCGGCACGTGCTCTGATAGTCGCAGCTTTCTTGCGGCCGCTCCGCCTCCTCTGACCTCCGACTTAATCGGAAAACTTGCGAGTTGCTTTCGTCTCGTCGGGATTCGGTGTCAAAAGGCCGCAGAACTTATGACAAAGCAGTTTGCAAATCCAATTGATAAATTTTTTAAGTTAAATATGGCCACGCCAAGGCGAGCAGGCGCTGCTGCTGCTCCTCCTGCCCGGCATCGATTGCAGCGGGCTATAAATCACAGACCCAATCGGCACTGCGACCCCAGCCGAGTCTCCGGCAGCTAGTGCGGTCGGTCTCTGGCTGCTCCAACTGCTCCGGCCTTAGCTTTTGTTGTCTACCGCTCTAATCGCATTAAAACCAAAACGGCAAAATCTTCACTACGTGTTCTCGTTAACTTACCCGGGCAGCCCAAGGCAGAGAAGGGACTTCTTAACCATCCGGAGAGCTGCCCAGGCTGCCCGTGCCTCGAGTTCCTGTTGTGTGCTCAGGTCATGGATGCCAGCTTCGGTTTATTGGGCAGCTTGCAATGCAGTTTATTACTCTTAACATCCATAGTATGCCGCACAGCTGCTTTCATCTGGCATTGCTAAGCATCTGGCCAGCAATTCAATCCGTTTTTCGAACACCCAAAATGAAAACTGAATGCTGAAGTCTGCGAGGGACTCCAAGAATATAATTAGAATCGCAAGGCAGAATTCAAATCAGCTCATGTATCTGCCTGGAAATTGCTTGTATTTTAGTGCAGTTAAAGGTCGAAGCAAAGTTAGCAGAATTAATTTAGAGTTGCTGATAGTTAATCAAGCATGAAATAAAATATTGTAATATATGTGTTGTAATATATGTATTTACGACAATATTTAGCTCGTTATAAGCAATTATTTTATGAAATTAATCACACAAATTCCAATTCAAATTATTTCAATTCAAATATAGCGTTAAAGCTTAATTTTATGCCGATTTGTTTTAAAAGGCTTAAGCAATTATTTTGAGAACTTAATCACACACATTCCAAAAAAGAATATGCCTTAAACAAAATGTAATGTTTTAGCTTTACTTGTATTCAAATCAGAACATGTATTTGCCTGGAAGTTGCTTTTTTTTTTTAGTGCAGTTAAAGGTCGAAGCAAAGTTAGCAGAATTAATTTAGAGTTACTGATAGTAACTCAAGCATGAAATAAAATATTATAAATATCATATTAAACCCATTACCGATTGAAATTGGTTTGCAAGTAGAATTTCGAGGACTGAAAGATCGAGATTATTTATGCTGATTAATATAAAAATAAATAGACTAGACATATGGAAATTTATATGGCATATAAAATGTCAGCAAGTTTCAAATTGATCAAAGTCGTAACTTTCGCTTCAATATAATAATTTTACTTCCTATGGAAAACTTTGCCAAAATAATATTGATGGAAAGAAAAGTGAAAGTTTTTCCGAATGTGCGCAAATTTAATTTAAATTTGTTTTTTAGCCTTGTGCTTTTGCCACTTTGTTGAGGGAAAGGGAGATGGAGAGAAAGTGAGAGTGAGCTGCAAAGAGGTTTCTAAATGTATTTCCTTTTATTGCCGCTGTGCTGCCGGTCATTGTGTGTGTGTGTGTGTGTCTGTGTGTGTGTGTGTGTTTGTCTTTCACCCTCGTCGTCTCGCCTCGGGGCTTAAGAACTTTGAACTTGCCTCAACTTTCTGGTCGAGGGTTGCGCTCTTTCTGGCTGCTGCCGCCGCATGTGACATCGTTTGATTGCTCATGAAATCGATCGATTGTCGAAACGTGTTGATTGTTGTGCTTCTGCTGTTGTTTCGCCAAAAGGTCAAAAGTTTCGACTCGTAAAAAGTGGCATATAAAATGAAGTCCCCGCATTAAGTTGAAATCATTTAAATACCTCCGCGTCCCTGGCAGCACCTGCCGCAATGCCAGCAATGATCCCTGCAGGTAGTGGTGGGCCCTGACCCAATGGGTCTGCCCCTTCGCTAACTCATTTGCCACCTGCCTGTCCACAGTTTGTCCATGATTAATCACAGCCATAACCGAGCTGATGTTATGATTGGAGCCACTTACCGTGATTCTGTGATTTGTGCAGCGTTTGGTATTAAAATCATATTGATAGCCCCCAATGATGGATGCCCCAAATGAACGAGCCGAGTTGCCCAGTTGCCCTACCTCAAACCCTCCTCCACCTACTCTCTCTCACTCTGTCTCGCTCACTAATTAAAGTGACACCCAAGTGTCAACGGCATTTCAGAGCTCAGTTGGTTTCAGTTTCAACTGCCGAGTTGGGTGTGGCCCTGTCGTCACATGTTGCTGCTTAGGCTGCTCGACAGTGGACGACTTGAGTGATTGATTGCTTGTTGATTGTTGATTGTAGATTGTGGACTGTGTAGCCAAAGGGATTCTCCTATGTTGACTCCACTCTCTTACTGCCATCCCTTTTGCCACACTCAGACGAGACCGGAATATGCAGCGCTCCCTCCTAAGGACGTCAACAAGTTCTCGAGCGGTAAAATGAATCATATAGTGCGTTCTTCAAGCTAATGCAATGAATTCGATACATTGTATGGCATAATATATTAGTTGAAAACCGAAAACTGCTTAGTTTTTGTTACTCTCCTAGTGCAATCCTTAGAAACGGGTTTAAGAAATTATTTTATTAATTTAATCACACAAATTGCAAATTACTTGTAACCAAATGTAATGTTAAAGGTAAATTCCTTTTATATATTATACAGGTTTATTATAATATTTTAATATGTATATTAAACACACACATTCCCAAAAAAAAAACAAGTAAGGAAAGCTACAGTCGAGCGCGCGCGACTGTAAGATACCATTTACCCTATTCGAAGAAATAATACAAAATAAAATAAATGGTATAAAAATAAAAAAAAAGCAATTTACAATTAAGAAAAAAAAATCGGCCCGCGCCAGATTCGAACCCAAGAACTCTCACGAACTCTGTAACTTACGAGTCGGACCTCTAACCACTAGACCACACAAGCTTACGCCATGCGATCGGCAAATTAGGCTTTTATTGACGCGGGCCCTCTACAGCGTCGATTTAACGTTTTGGTTAGGAATCGCTAGCGCCAATAACTTTGTATGGGGAATTCGAACTCCTATAACTTCTTTGTTATTAAAAAATAAAAATTGAAGAAAGCTACAGTCGCATCGCATATTTCCGAAATTAAATACACATGCATTGACGCTAATGGCACATGCCGACTGCACGCCGATTGTGCGTGCGCAGTCGGCGCAAGCATTGAAGCCGAGCCTCTGCTCCGTCTCTGCTGATGTATGCAAAACTTCTCGCGCCTAGGAACAGACCATGTGCTTCAGTGATTTGTTGTGAGAGTTGTCAGCTCTATAACTAAATGTCCCCGGTTCGAATCCCAGCGCAGTCTTCATTTTTTTGTATTGCTTAGAAAAAGTTTTTGTTTTTATTTTTTTAACTTCCCGATCTAGGGAAGTTATTGTAACGACCCCGATTTTGAAGAGTGTCAGATCCTTGAAATTTTCACGTTTCTCGACGTTTCACATCCCCCTGACCCATTTTCAATGAGGGTTCTGTGTGTGTGTGTGTGTGTGTGTGTGTGTGTATGAGAGTATGTTCGTATGTGAGATTTTTTTGTGTCAGCGGTTTCTCATAAACTACTGAACCGATTTGAACTTTTTTTTTTTTGAAAGATTCGTTTCACCGCCATCTAGGTCTGAAAGGAGTTTAAGAGGGTTATATGTTATAGTTTTTTAATAATTCGCCAAAAAGCACGATTTTTCGGGTATTTTTTGCTTTTTTCGGCTCTATCTCGTAAACGACGGGGTTTTGAAGAAAGTCGTAAGAAACTTTTCGAGCCGAAATTGAATTCTCTACAAAAAAGGTAAAATGATATTTTTCAAAATTCTCAACCCTTAACGAGATAATGGTGTTTTAAAGTAGGAAAAAGTTGAAAAATCGCGACACGCTCGCTCACATGTGTGTATGTGCGTATGTTCGTATGTGAGATTTTTTTGTGTCAGCGGTTTCTCATAAACTACTGAACCGATTTGAACTTTTTTTTTTTTGAAAGATTCGTTTCACCGCCATCTAGGTCTGAAAGGAGTTTAAGAGGGTTATATGTTATAGTTTTTTAATAATTCGCCAAAAAGCACGATTTTTTGGGTATTTTTTGCTTTTTTCGGCTCTATCTCGTAAACGACGGGGTTTTGAAGAAAGTCGTAAGAAACTTTTCGAGCCGAAATTGAATTCTCTACAAAAAAGGTAAAATGATATTTTTCAAAATTCTCAACCCTTAACGAGATAATGGTGTTTTAAAAGTAGGAAAAAGTTGAAAAATCGCGACACGCTCGCTCACATCGCCCCCCCCCCCCCCCCAACAACACACTCACCCACCCACCTGTCCACCCACACACACCCACCCGTCCACCCACACACACCCACCCGTCCACCCACACACACACACACACACACACACACACACACACACATACATATTTTTGTTATTTTTTAACTTCCCGATCTAGGGAAGTTATTGTAACGACCCCGATTTTGAAGAGTGTCAGATCCTTGAAATTTTCACGTTTCTCGACGTTTCACATCCCCCTGACCCATTTTCAATGAGGGTTCTGTGTGTGTGTGTGTGTGTGTGTGTGTGTGTATGTGCGTATGTTCGTATGTGAGATTTTTTTGTGTCAGCGGTTTCTCATAAACTACTGAACCGATTTGAACTTTTTTTTTTTTGAAAGATTCGTTTCACCGCCATCTAGGTCTGAAAGGAGTTTAAGAGGGTTATATGTTATAGTTTTTTTTTAATAATTCGCCAAAAAGCACGATTTTTTGGGTATTTTTTGCTTTTTTCGGCTCTATCTCGTAAACGACGGGGTTTTGAAGAAAGTCGTAAGAAACTTTTCGAGCCGAAATTAAATTCTCTACAAAAAAGGTAATATGATATTTTTCAAAATTCTCAACCCTTAACGAGATAATGGTGTTTTAAAAGTAGGAAAAAGTTGAAAAATCGCGACACGCTCGCCCTCATTGCCCGTCCCAGATACACACATACTCACACACGCGTAGACACACACACAGATATGTGTATTTGTGTGTGCAAATTATATTCTCTATAAAAAAAAGTTTCATAACATTTTTACTTATACCTACTGGTTGACGAGAAAATTTATGTTTGACACAAAGCTCAGAGAAAAAGCACATACATACATCTCATATCGGGAAGTTATAGATGTGACCCGAATGGGGGTCACACTTTGCCCGCTTCTTGTTTTTTTTTGCATAATATACTTTTCATATAGCGCAAAATTATTAAAAAAAAAAAAAAAATGGCCCAGCGCAGGATTCGAACCCGCGACCTCACGCATCAGAAACTTGCGAGCCAACCATCAAGACCACACACAATTTCGCAGTGCGATCGGCAAAAAAAAAAAAAAAATTTCCCGTTGCTGGATTCGAACCCGCGACCACACGCACCAGAATCTTGCATGCAACCATCTAGACCACACACAGCTACGCGGAGCGATCGGCAAATGAGACTTTTATTGATGCCGGCCTTCTGCTGCGTCAGTTCAACATTCTAGTTGGAATTCTAAGCGCCCACAACTTTATATGGGAGATTCAAACTCCTATAACTTCTTTGTTTATTGTCCGATCGGATTGAAATTTATAGGGTAGATCTGTACTATGGTAAGCTACAAGAGTGTTAAAAAAAATGTTTTGTTATTTCCCTACTTTTCTTAAAATTCAATAGTTTGGGGGCGGTGGGCGTGGCATCCAAAAGTTGAAAATCAAACATTCTTCGTAATGTTATCAGGCACCTTACTTTCAGTTTTCTTTTAAACTATAAAAATGTGTTTTTTAGAGGCGGTGGGCGTGGCATCCAAAATTCTAAAATCCAACTTCTGCATAATGTTGCAAGACACCCTCCAACCAAATTTGGTGCGTTTATCTCTTTTCGTTATTGAATTATTTGGAAAAAATCGAAATACGCATTTATCGATTTGCGGAGGCGGTGGGCGTGGCACATCAAGTTTGAAATAAACTTCTTGTGTGTATTGAATACACGCACACTCCCACCAAGTCTGGTGCATCTAGCTCTTTTAATAGCTGAGATCTGTGTGTTCATACAGACGGACAGACGGACAGACGGACAGACAGACGGACATGACCAAATCGACTCGGCTATTGATGCTGATCAAGAATATATATACTTTGTATGGTCTGCCACGCCTCCTTCTGCCTGTTACATACATTTGCACAAAGTTAATATACCATTTTTTACCCATTTTCAATGGGTAAATGGTATAATAAAATGCCTTAAACAAATTGTAATGCTTAAGCTTTACTTATATTATAGACTCCCTTTAATATCATATATCAATAAAAATATTTCTAAGAGAATAATTAAAAATAAATTGTAATATATGTATTTACGACAATATTTAGCTCGTTATAAGCAATTATTTTATGAAATTAATCACACAAATTCCAATTAAAATTATTTTAATTCAAATATAGCGTTAAAGCTTAATTCGTATTATATTTTATGCCGATTTGTTTTAAAAGGTTTACGCAATTATTTTAAGAACTTAATCACACACATTCCAAAAAAGAATATGCCTTTAATAAAATGTAATGTTTTAGCTTTACTTGTATTATAGACTCTCTGCTATATCATATATCAATATAAATATTTCTCTAAGAGAGTATTTAAAAAATAAATTTTAATATATGTATTTACTATAATATTTAACTCGTTATATATTAATTTGATATGTTATATTTAAGCAGCTTTTTTAGTATTTCAACTACTCTTTAACAATTGCCAATTTCGTTATTTTCCGCTTAAAGGGTCCCCGAATTTTCTTGTCAAATTTCGCACAACTAACAAAAACAACATATTAAAATATATACCTCGTTAAATATATTCAAATTATATGTCATATTTAAAATGTTTGTCTTAATATTTCAACTTATCTTTTATACAAATTTATCTTCTTAAATAAATATCTCTCTTTTATATATATAACATTTCTCTCTTTAATATAATATATATATTACGTTATATTTAAAATGTTTTTTCTTAATATTTCAACTTGTCTTTAATGAATTGTAAATCTCGTTCCTTTTTCTTTTGGAAACCCTCTCCGGTTTTTCCTTATCAAATTTCGCAGAACTAACACAAACAATCGCACGCCCGCATCATTAGCCAGAAACACTTGGCCTCTTCGAGTGTGATAAATGCACAAAAACTGCTGCCAAATTGCGCAAAATTGTTGTGGCTCCCCGCTCGATCTCACTCCTTGCTGCTCTCGCCGCGTTGCGCTGGGTTTGTTTGCTCTCGCCTTGCCCCATTATTGTCGCACTTTCCTGCTTTTCCGCTGCTGTCGGCCTTGTCGGCTTTTGCTTTTGCGTACTTTCGTCCCTGTAAATAGGCCACAAATTAATTGATTGTACATCATTTATAAGGCACGCGCGCGCCTCTGTCGCCGATTTGGTAATATTGTGCAAACACGACGTTGCGCATACGCCGCATCACAAGCAGCGCAGAAACAACGACAAGTTGGAACAAGCGGAGACAGTCACACGACTGCCAGATACCGTGCACCTATACTTAAGCCGTTGCAGAGTATCTTGTAGAAGCAGCTTGTCGTTGCGTATTGTGTGCTGTGTGCGAAAATAATAAATTAAATTAATTAAAAACAAGTGAAGAAAGCTACAGTCGAGTGCACTCGACAGTAAGATACCATTTACCTTTCGCTGTTAAAAACTAATTCTTTATATTAATTACTTTTATTCGGCGAATAACAACGCATCGCATATTTTCGAGGACAAATTCACATGCATTGACGCTAATGGCACATGCCGACTGCACACTGACTACACGACGACTGTGCGTGCGCAGTCGGCGTGCGCAGTCGGCGTCGGCGTCGGGCCTCTACTGCTGTGAGCGAAACTTCTCGTGCCTATAACTTCTGTGTTTATTGTCCAATCGGATTGAAATTTATAGGGTAGATCTGTACTATGGTAAGCTACAAGAGTGTTAAAAAAAATGTTTTGTTATTTCCCTACTTTTCTTAAAATGCAATAGTGTGGGGGCGGTGGGCGTGGCATCCAAAAGTTGAAAATCCAAAATTCTCCGTAATGCTACCAGGCACCTTACTTTCAAATTTGGCGCTTCTAGCTTTTCTAGTTTTCTTTTAAACTATAAAAATGTGTTTTTTAGAGGCGGTGGGCGTGGCATCCAAAATTCTAAAATCCAACTTCTGCATAATGTTGCAAGACACCCTCCTACCAAATTTGGTGCGTTTATCTCTTTTCGTTATTGAATTATTTGGAAAAAATCGAAATACGCATTTATCGATTTGCGGAGGCGGTGGGCGTGGCACATCAAGTTTGAAATAAACTTCTTGTGTGTATTGAATACACGCACACTCCCACCAAGTCTGGTGCCTCTAGCTCTTTTAATAGCTGAGATCTGTGTGTTCATACAGACGGACAGACGGACAGACGGACAGACGGACAGACGGACAGACGGACAGACGGACAGACGGACAGACAGACGGACATGACCAAATCGACTCGGCTATTGATGCTGATCAAGAATATATATACTTTGTATGGTCTGCCACGCCTCCTTCTGCCTGTTACATACATTTGCACAAAGTTAATATACCATTTTTTACCCATTTTCAATGGGTAAATGGTATAATTAGTTACAAAATATATATTTCCAGGGGCGTGACATGCAGCATTTGAAATAGACCTCGTAACCTGCGTATGTTTTTTTGAAACCCGCATGTCAAATTTTGTATCTCTAGTGCTTAAAATAGCTGAGAGCTATGAGTTTATACAAACAGATGGACAGAAATCGCCTCAACTATTGATGCCGAGTTAGAATATACCTTTACCCACAGTATTTTCCATCCGACACTAATTCTTAGGTTTGACCATTAACCAAGCTACAGGGTATTTCAAGTCCCTTTACTTTATTTAGTTTGAACTAACTGGGCATTTAATTATCGAAATAGTTGAAACTAAATCAAATCTATAATATAGATGCTTTTCACTGAAACAAAACACCGAAACACAAATATTTTCAGAAGATATGCATAAACGGTGCTATTATTTCTTGCGCCGAGTTTTTTTAATTTTCGAAAATGTTCTTAAATTTTTTAACAGGAATTAATAACATCGAAATTTGTTTTTCACTATTATATTATTTAGGTTTTTCTGTATCTAAATAATAATTTAATAATCTTCTTATGCATTTCTATGCATATGCGGTGCTATTATTTCTTTCAACGAGTTTTTTAAATTTTCGAAAATGTTCTTAAATTTATTAAAATGGATGAATAACATCGAAATTTGTTATTTACTATTATTTAGGGTTTTCTGTACCTAAAAAATTTTTTTCAACGGTATGAAAAGATGTGACCAGAATGAGCTTTGAAAAAATTCACATGCTAGTGGTGCTATTATTTTTTTTTCGCAGCTGTATCTCATTTACACAAAGCGTGTATAGCATTTTTACGCTTTTCCAATGCGTGAATGGTATGAAAACACATCGCAATTGCTATGCAAAATACACGCAAATATAATTTACTTTATTTGGAGTTTCGCATTTTGTGGCGCTTCATTGGTTTCTCTCTCTTTCTCTCTCTCTCTCTCACTCTATCATTCACTCCCTCTCTCTCGCTCTCAGTAAAATTCCAGGCGACAGAAGCGAATTTCTCACACAGTTTTATGGCCGCCTTCGGTGTGGGAAGCATTTGCCAATGCTTTTGAGTATTTCAAATCTAATTTATGACATTGAATCAATTTCGAGTGAGTGTGTGTGTTTGCGTGTGAGTATGGGTTTTTCTTTGCTGTATGGCTTTTTTTTTGCACTGCGGTCAGCGACGATTTTTCATATTTTGCCGAGTCTTTTTTACAGTTTGCCTTTTGGGCTGCGCCCCGACCCCCTTTTAGCCGCTTTTGATGGCTGCTGTCGGCAGCAAGAAATCGCACCCAAGTCCTCGGCATCGCCATATACCAAAGCGAGTTTCCTTTCTGCAGTTCGCACCGGAGTCTGTCGCCCGCGCTGACCGAATGCCAAATTGAAAATTGATGAATGTCCTTGATTGAATTTGATAGGTGCCAAGCACTCAGTGCGGCTATTAATCTCCGCCTAACTTATGATCTGCCAGCAGCCTGTCCGGCTAGTGTTTATGTTTGTATTCGGGCTATTTATCGAGCGCGCGCGCTGCGGTTAGAGTAGCCCGACACACGGACACACACACAGCCTCAAAATAAAGTACTCGCTTCACAAAGCAAAAGCGTTAGTATTAGGACTGCCAACTTTTTTTTGTATTTCGATCTGATAAGAATTTTAAAAAGAATTTTAGAAAAATAAACTGTATTTCATTTATTCGTTAATTTAAATACATATTTTCTTAAGTAAAAATATATACATACTTAAAGTACTAAAAAGTAAAAAGTATAATGCAGTCAAAAACAGTATAATACTGTTTTTAACAGAATGGTTGGCAGCCCTAGTTAGTACTGCCAAGGCAAGCACACTTGCTGGCATCGATAGTTTAGTGATGCTCGAAGTTCGACATCGATATATCGATGGCAAAAATGCAAGAAATAAAAGAAAAATAACAATTGCACTCTCGACAGTGATCGAGCATCGATAATTGTACAAATTTATTGGTTTACCTAAACATAACTTATTCTTGGTACCTTTGGTAGACAACAGTTGCTGCTTTCTAACATCATATTTGATGACTTTAACTCCTCTATCTTTTTCGCTTTAAGCTCCCTCTTCCTCCGTTTCTAGCACTAGTCTTTTCAAACTAAATTAAGAAATGCAATTAGATTGGCAGTTTTTAATCAGAAAGTATAACTATTATTTTTAGGCTTTTCTCGAAAAAAAAAACTGTCCGCAGCTGTTCCATTTTCTCTTCGCTAAAAACAGTACCTGTGAAAGACAGTTACTGCAATTTTATCATCGAACATTTTCCCATTCGTCTATTTCATTGAGGTCAACTTGTGTGCGGATAAGTTATTCATCCTCCAAAATCGCGAATTTCATGTGCTTTAAATTTGCTGCGAGTTGCCGTCGTCGTCCAATTAAACATGTCGGGCACGTCAGGTTTCAATGACGTCGATGCGGGGACGAGAGTCACGTGCCGGAGATATTGAAAATTGAATCGCAGCCATTAATGCGCACAAATCTTGACTTTCAGTTAGCGTCAATGCGATAATGGAAGCAACGACTTTACCTGAATGCCGTTCAGGAATGTAGAGAGGTACGGGGGCGGGGCACAGAGCGTAGGTAAGACGAAGACCTAGAGAGTGCAGATGCCGGAATCTGCTTTGAATTTTTCAACATTTCCGCTTATTATTTTACGTGTCGGATTTGCGTGTCACGCAGCCTCGTGCACTGGGGCATGTTGCAGATGAAAGCGGCGCTCCGGGCTCTGTGGAATGCAGTGGGTGTGGCAGGTGCAAAGCTCATCGCTCAATGCTCCTGTTTATGCAAATTAAAATATGTGCATTCAAATGCAATAACATTTTAACCAAATTATTTGCATATTACGCCAATTGTGAATGCCCGCGATTTATAATAAGTTTTTATTAACGCATTTACACGAACTGTAAGCGCATCTGCGGTGTAACTGTAAATATAACTGGCACAGTGCCTGCTTTTACATATTAACATAAAATCTGAATAAATCTACTTTGTGTGTTGCTTTTTTTTAGTAATTTGATAACAGAATAATTGACTGGCGATTGCATACCCTGTACTACCTGATCTAAATAATTAAACTAACCAGTTGAAAAATTACGAACGGGAGAAGTTAGTTTGTGTAATATGTATACGAACAAACCCCATATCATAAAAAAATACCATTATGATGCTCTGCGTTATGGTATTAAGTTATTAAAACCGTAGATAAGTGAATTTTAATTATTTAACATTTTTTACCAGTAATTAAAAATTATTTATATATCTATTATAATTCAGATTCTCACAAATTTACATAGATTTTAATTTTTGCATATACCTTTATAACAAGCGAAACTAAAATTATACAAGCAGGTAGAAGAAGTTCTCTGAAATATAGTTAATAAATTGTATTATTGAAAAGAGACTAATTAATATGGTTCATATTCAATTAGCCTCAGCTACAAGGGGTAAGAGAAAAACGTTGAATCAGAAATTTAAAATGCTGTAGATATATTAAAATGTATTAACACATATAAGGAACCTGTAATATTTGAAAGTAAATTTAGACCACGCTCGAAATACTCGTTTACTCTTCATTAACGAAAAAATAGAAATATTTACATGACAGGGACTACCGACAATGTTTCTAAGCAAGCTTTTTTAACACTCTCATTCGTTTCCCTTTCTCCCCTTTCACAACACTCTGCAGCAGAGTTGCCCAACGTTTTTATGACTGCAGTAACTTTGCGCCATAAAATAGGATTTCCTACTGAGCCTATTCACAACTTTTCGCATTAGACTTAAGCGTAAAGCTCGCCGCCAGCTTCTGTGGCTGCACCCCCAACCCTTACGCCGCCTTAAACTTCCCTCGCGCCGCCCCCAAAAGGGGTCAACTCGCAGCGCCAAGCGTTTTGCCTTCGAGCCCAAAGCAAACATACACGCGGCAATAAAAAACGCATAGTATCGCCCTGTACACATGTGAAATGCCGGCGGGATTTATGGACGCCGTGAATTCGTATTCGCATTCGCAGCGCCCGCGGTGGGCGGTCCGAGCAGCACTTCGCGACGGCTTCCGCCAAAGTTTTGTTTTCCTTCTCACTGTTTTGTCTCGCTCTTTCTTGTTTTTTAATAACCAGTCGGATAGCGCTTGTGGTCGTCAGCACTGCGGTTAACGGGTTTTTCAAAAATAATAAAAAGCAAAATACATAAAAAAAAATTGTAGAGTTCGCTAAGGAATTATGGCACTGGCCTGCAAGAGGAATGAAAGCGTTGGAGCTAAGAATGAAATGCAATTGCACTCTGTAAATACTTTGCGCTTTGTTAGCAGTGTAGCTACTCGATGAGTAGTTTGTTATCGATATTGTGCAAAGCATACGATATTTGTGTGAATGGTATTGCTCACTTTAATTATCCTGTAAGGATGTCGGTCATTTGAGTAAATAAATATGTCGATACGGTACAATACACATTATAACTTAATTTGGCATTTTTAAGTTGAAAGAAGCCATATTCATTACCGATACTCTTCAAATCGATGGTATCAATCAGAGAAATTGTATTTTAAAGAATTAATCTACATTAAAAAAACAACTCTGCCGTATGGTAATTTTTATATTCTGATATCTTTTAAAGAATTAATCTTAAAAAAAAAACACCTCTGTCGTATGGTTATTTATTTTCTCTCATCCCGCCTCGGCTTTTTATTAATTTAAAAAATACCTTTCTAATAGAAAGATTCTATATACTTTTAAATATAAACTGATATCGATATTGAGTTAACTAAGCGATACTCATTCACAATATTCATCCATAGCATCAATCGTGAAAACTATCATCACTAGCAGCGCAAACTTTTAAAGATGGCGTCATCGAGGATAAACAACGCTACATAATAAATTATTAAATTGTTTAAATGTCCAATTGGAGCCAGTGCGAGTACATTAAGGTAAGGTCTATCTCATTGTAAATTACAATCTGTAATTTGTTATATTCAAGCTGTAGTCTCAATTTCTGGCTGCACAGTGTATTTCTGGGGGCGACCGTGACTTTCTGTGACAAGCAGGAGAAATACGTTTTAATTAAATAAATTCGTGCGAAAACAATTTGGTGCATTTGAAAATGTTTTATGTGTCGGGCCGCGTATAAAAAACGCAGCGGCATGAAACGTGATTCGGTCAGCAAACTGGGAAAAACTGAAGCAAAACAAAGGCTTTAATCGGGCAACCCCTTCAAGCGCCGCCCGAACACGCCCCCCACACATCCTGACAAATAAATCAACTTCGATAATATCGTGCGTGTACGCGTGTGTGCGTGCACATTGGCGTCCCTTAATAATAAAAATGCTTTATATGCTTAGAGGCCCAAGCCGACGCAGAAGCTGGCGCTGGAGCTCGCTGTGCTGCCAGTCGAGCAAATCCCAATAAATTGAAAAACAAAATCATTCAATTCAATGGCAGCAAATCAGGCGTAGGCGAGAGGCCCATAAAGGATTGCAGGAGTCCCGGAGGCTGGAGGCGAAGCTCTCTCTTTCGGGTATGCATGAAATAAGACATCAAGTGTCGGAAGGCAGCTGAAGACGTTTCCTGAAGGAATTCATCCGAATAGAGCAATAATGTTCAAGCTCAAATTGGAGCCGCAGGAGAGGCAGAAGCTGTACCAAGTTCAAACTTAAATACCTAAGTCTGTTAAAAAAAATACTTGTATTCTGCGTAAATCAATAATTAGATATTTATTTATTTTACTATAGATTTTTGCAAATTTTAAACATGAAATCCAAGCAGAAGCCGAAGCTACAGCAAGATCAACAATGCGTAAGATTCCTTATAGTATTTCCTCTGTTAATCCATAATTTATATTATATTATTAATTGTAGACTTCGCTAATTGGAACTAGAAGTCTGCTCCACATTGTGTTCATATTTATTCAAATTGAAAAATCTAGAAAATCGGAAGATGCCAATATATATGTACATATAACATTAATTAGCTCTCAGTTTGTTGAGTATACTTTTCTGCTCGCTGAAAGTTTAAGTGAACCTGCCCCAAATTGCCACCATATTTGACCTTCTAGCCCGCAGGACACCTGCACAATCGGCGGTCGCACAGGAGCAAAGGTCACCAAAGTCGTTTTTGAAAACTTTTCGTCAGTCACGGCAAAACTTTGCCATAAACTTGAGTAGCACAGAAATTGCCTTCCACCGGCGCTATCCAAAATGAACAAAGAAACTAATTGACTTGGATTAACGCTTCGGCAGCACAGCGCATCACATAAATCTCTGGAGCAGAAGCCGAGAGGCGGAGCTGCTGCTAACCACTCGGCGCTCTGTTGCTCAGTCTCAAGGTTGCGAAATTGCGCATACGCGTTGAGTGGTGGACGGATTGAGCTTTAAGTTGGCCACCGAAATCAATAGGCGTGCAGCGAAGCGCACAGGTACCCTGCCCCTTCTCGAGAAGCAGCTGCTCGCCCGCTTCACTCTTCGAGTGCTCTGTGCTCCGTGTTCAGTGCACGTTTCCGCTTTCGTATTCCCGTCTTCCTGCAGACGCTGGCAAAAATTTATTGTGTGTGAAAATGTGTTGACTTCACTCAAAAGTTCCCACTCCAAGTGGGATGTCGGCTGCCAAGTTGGATTTATATCTGTGTTTCGCTCATTGTTTGGTCAAGTTATCGTGCGTGGCGCGCTCACAGTCGCAGTAGCAGTAGCACTCGCGCCTCGTGCTCTTTATGCGCTCTCATCCCGCCTTGGCTTAATATCGCAAAGTGATTTTCGCATTTTCGGAGAATTCCGCCTGCCCCCAAAAGAACTGGCCCACAGATTTATGGGCTGCCTTTGATGTATGTTTATCCCTTTCTGCTGACACTGCACCACTGCCAAGTGCGGGGCAAATGCAACTCCGTACCACCATTAGTCCCCCTATTCTCCTACACTGTCTCAGAACCCTCTGCTGTCAGCTCCCAATTCCTTTCGCTCTGTCCGTTATAAACAAATGATTGCTTTGAGAAGGGACAATGCGGAGCTTAAGCTTCTGAAAACCGTCGTCCCGCTATTAAAAATCACTTTGAGCATTCGGCCGTAACTCAAAAAGAACAACATGTCAGAAAAAAAGATGATAAATTGTAGTTTAATCTGTAGAAAATTATGCAAATGTTAAAAAAGAAACGAAGAAAGACGGCTAAGGAAATGCACAGACCTCGGGCTATACACAGTTTAGTTACTCTAACCGAATCGAGCATTATACAAAGCAGGATTAAATATGCTAAATTACTATTAAAGTATTTAGAAATAGGGTATATTCCCAGACAAGCCATCTATTTAGATATAAAATTATATATTATTTTAAATATCCTTAGACAACTGCACTATTTTCAACAAGCCGTAAGTGTCTTAGCTATATAGATCGCAACTGTTGTTCTTGAGGAAAAACTAAACTACGATAACTTAATTATTTTTTTTTTTTTATATTTATAGTCCTTTCATAATTCAATATTACTTACATTGCCTTCTCGACATCGTCTAATTTTTTTAAATTTGTATCTAAAATGCTACCTAATATAACCTTTGATTTCCTTGCAGACTAGTGGACAGCCCCAGAGAAGAGTATTTTCTCCCCAACTCTCGAGGCAAAAAAAAAAAAAAAAAGGGAAAAAGGGTGAACGTGGAATGGTGGCAGTGCTCGTTCTCATTATTTCAACATTTCATTTATCATGCTGCATTGATGTAATCGCAATGAAAATTGGATTATGTTGTAATCATTAGGACAAGTCGTTGACCCAGCGAAGAAGGTAAGAAAAGGATTTTAGTGGCTGTTCTTAAAGACGCTTTTCAATTTGTTTAATTTCCCGCAGAGTCGCAGCATATTCGCCTGATTTATGTGCGCGCCACAACAAACCAACACAATGTGCCAATAAATCACGCCCAGCACCCTGACCTCCTAGACACCCCGTACGCCCGCCCTTGGAAAGGTTTTACAGCTTCGCGCGCGCGCCCAAATCTAATTGTAAAGTTTGTAAACTGGGCCAAGAGAAAGTCACTGAGACGGGAGACGGTGGCGGCTGAGCCAAACTGAAACCGCACATTGCTCATCCTCCTCCAGTGGCAACACAGACGCCACCCTGTCCCATTATCCCACTCGCACTCTTCTTTTCACTTGGCGACTTCTGGCCGAATTCACGCTAATTTTAAAGCCATCAATTTGATGGCGCTCTGAGCGTCGCTTAAAGTGCTTTCCGGGAATGCCTGATATTTGGCATAACAATTATATAAATGCCCTATGCTCATGTCAATAGACAAACAGCGCGAGCCGATAACAAGGCCAGGGGCTTAGGAACACAAACAGCCGGCCCCATGCTCGGAGGAAAACACAGTATATTTTATAAGAACAACAAGCGGGAAACCCCCAAGCCAGCCAATGCCACGCAGTCAGGGATGCCAGCTGAGAGCATGGGTGAAGGGCATAAATGCGAATTGAATGGGAGAACTTACAAAGTAGTTCACTGTAGTATACCAGAAGATCATTTTATGTGGCTCGTATAAATATACTCAAACTAACTATATAGATTATAGCAATTTGTTGAATGATTATAGCAATTAATATATATAATAATAATATTATTATTATATTATATTATTGATATATAAAATTCAAGTAGTTCTTTGAACGTCTTTAAAAAATAGTGAATACTTAAAATGTTAATTATGTAACGAATATTTATATACATAAGAAAATATTATTATAAGAAAATGTTAAATAAAATATTTTTAATTTATAAAATCGAATTCTATACTTTACGATATTATAGCATATAATATAAATAAGTAAAATCGATAAGCGATGAACTCTCAATATATAGAGAGCTATCCTCAATTGTATATTACTATATACCCACCATGAAAATTGGAATAAAATAATATTAGATAAAATATAAAATTCGATAGTCTTTTATGTAATACATTATATTATATCATAAAATTTGTGTAAAAATATTCGCCCTTCCATTTCTTGTAATGCTTATCGACATACTCCCATATATCTTTATAGTTAATACACAGCCTCGCAGCTAACACATACATATGCACATATCTCATGCCGCTGATCACACTCTCGAGAGTCTTGGGCTGGCGTTATAAATTATTTGGACAACCATTTGCCAGCCCTGGTGTGAAAGACGCAATCGTTGGACGTCGTCCTTGGTGTCATGCTAAAAATGCGCAGCACACACACACGCACACACAACAAATCCCCAAATCCCCGCAAGCAAATTTATTTTAATTCACTTTTAGACGTAGCCATTGCGAGTGCCCCTCATGCCCCTCACTCCCCACGTTGTTGTCTTTCTGCTTTTTCTTGGCTTTGACATTGCCAATTTCCTGGGCTTCGGCTACCGTGGAGTCCCGGCACCCGGCCCCGGATGCGGTCCTGCTGACACTTGGCGACATTGAAATGAGCACTTAAGGCAAATACGCCGGGGGGCAGAGGCGAACGCGAAGGCAAACAACAAACAGAACTCTCGCTGTAGTATTATCAAATGTATTTTTATGCTCTTTTGATTTTTATGACCATGCCGGCAACAACAACAACAACAACAATAGCAGGAGTAACAACTCTCCGGAGTCCGTAGAGTTGATAGGGGAGCCGGGGAATTGAGTGCTGCAGGGCTGCTGCGATTATAGGGCCGCATGTCTTGGCCAGTGACAAGCCAAATAGTTCTGCTACAGCTACTTAAAATTAAACAAATTACAACACAGCAAATTCTCTCGTCGAATTGTCCGCAGTGTCCTGTCCGCAGAGTCCCCTCGTCATCGAGGATATTCTCTGTGCGCCGTCGAGCGCGTGCTCCGATTAAATGTGCCGTGAAATAAATCCAGCAAGAGAGAAAACCCACACAGCGTCTGGGTAGCAGCATGGCCTTTGGCTGTGTGTCTATCACTCTCTAGTGTACCCATTGCCCCCAGCCTTCCGCCACCACCTCCTCCCGGGGGTGTGTGTTGTGTGCTGTCATTAATACTAGGCGAAACAAAAAATCAATTCGGCAATGTTAACAATGCGAAATAACAAGCAGACCTCATCGCAGCTCAGGCTATTTACGAGCTCAGCAGACTGAAGGACACGCATCACGCATACGCCCGATAATCCAACCAAATATGCTGAGAGTGAAAGATACATACACATACATATATATTTTCAAATCATCGGATAATCTTCAATTTCGAATTTACTTACAAAAGACAAATCTTATCGCTCTCTTACTACATAATAATAATTATAAGTGCCCACCATCGATTTTTATCCCTATGTTTCGATTAAGAAATAATTTAAAAAACAAATCATTTAATTTTCATCTTTTTTGCAATTATATTTTTATTTTTATGATTTATAAATAGAATTGTATATATATATATTTATGATATTTTTAAAAACTGTTTGTATAAAGTAAAAAAACAAGAACATTTATAAAACTGTTTTTTATATCGCTTACATTATGTTCTATAAGAACGAGACATCGATGTTTTCCGAAAATTTCGTACTTCGATGTTCCACAGCGCCGATGTTGATATCGAAAACCTCGAAGTGGCGAAACACCGATTATAGCACTACAAATATAGCCATTTATTTAAGAATCATAAGTTGAATTTAATTTTTTTTTTACGATTTTTTACTACATAGTTTTATTTAAGCCGTTGTATAGTATGAAATATTTTGGAATTATATTGCATTGGCAATATTTAAGAATTCCTTATTAATTATGATGGATTGTTGCTGCGAAGTATAAATTATATACCGATTATTGCCTATAAAGAGGTTTTAAGAAATATTTCTTGATAATTCTCTTCTTCTGCTTGGACTCAGAACAAACTCAATTAATTTGTGCTGTATTTACGAACTGAGGCAAAAGTCAACTTAAAGCGTATATTATACACATACATAAATACGATATATCATATATCGGCACTTCATAATTCACGAACCGCAAGAGCGAAAACAAAATCGGCATAGACAGTGGGCGCGGTTAGGGCGCATGGCATACCCCAAGACGTTACCACATGATTTACTTAATACAATTTCGCCCTGCCACTGCTAATTTATGGGGGCCGGACATTGGGCCGAAGTCAGTCCAACAAACGGAGGAGGACAACTCTCGCCCACTTAATGCCAGAGCAATGTAATAAAAATCCAGGCAAACGCTCCAAGACGTCGCCCGACATGGGGAGCCATATAAATGTGCCGTTAAATATTTAGTTGATTTAATTATTGCTAGCAGGGGGAGGGGCAAGGGATGGGGTCGGGTCATTAAATCAACCCAAACTACACATGAAATTTACGAGGACCAGAGCTGACCTCCTGCGATGCGATGTCTGGTGTTATCTGTTGCTGGGACGTCTATTTATTGCGACTGCCATATGCCATCTGACATAAGCCGGGCATACAGTGGGTGTGCGGAGTCAAGGGGAGACGCAACTGCTGCTGATGATGATGGTTTTGTCTTGTGGCCCTTTTTTGTAAATTAATTAAACAAATAAAATAATATGTCAGCAGCAGCAAAAGGCAATAAATACTAATTTGCCTGTTTCAACACAAATGTCATCTTTGTACAAAGATAAGATGGCGTTACGGACAGACGGACAGACGTACGGACGAACGGACAGACCGGGGGCTAGTCAAATGGCCACAGATACACAAACAGAGAGCGCACACACATGTGTGTGTATTATATGTGAGTATATGGGTGGGCAGTGGGAGCATCGCATTGCGGTGTGAGGGAATTGATTTCAGTTTAGATTCTGCTCCCGGTCTCGCAGCTGGTCTGCTCGGTCTGTCCTGCGGTCAGCAGGATTCTGAACGTCTTACGATGCGCCTCGTTATTAGTTGTCGTGGTTAGCCAGACATGTTTCTATGTGCATGCAGATGGAAACTTAATCCACCGCCCGCTGACAATATGCGTCAGTTACTTACAGCTAAATATTTACTACTGTTCGAGGTTTTCTTTCCGGGGGTTCTGTTTGATATTGGCACTAATTGCAAACTTATAAGCCCCTGGACTGTTAAATTAATGCACTGATAGACTGAAGCAGGGCTGTCGAAAATACAAAATGTATTGATTTGTTCATAAAATTTCTAGAAAATCAAGATTTTTAATCGCGATGTTTTTTGGTCGAAATATGACATAACGAAATGTTATTTTGATCGTTGCTTGCTAACTCGTAAGAATTAGCTTTGGTGACGTCTATCAACCACATAAAAATTATCAAAGAAATTATGTCGCAACTTAATTAAGACTTGTGAAAATACTATACCACTTTTTAAGCTTTGCATCAAATATGTCCGCAAATAACGCTTGGCTGAATACTACATCCTACTTAATTTGTTTTTAATTCTTAAATTATTGAATATAATTCCTACAAGCAAAATGCTTTGATGAATACTAAATTCTACCTATTTTCTTTTTTATAGATTGAATTACTTTATATTTTGCGAAGTAATCAAACGGGTAATCTGCTTTGTGAACTTCAAAAGATCAGCATTGGAAAACCAAAGTGTACACAATATTGCTAGTTAATTAAAACTTGTGGAAATACCTTGCATAAAATATGACCGCAAATACATTTTTTTTTATATATACTAAATTCTACTTAATTTTTTTTTATTTATTAAATTACTTTACATTTTATGATGTTTAAATGCCCGCAAATTTATTTTTTATATATACTAAACTCTACTTAGTTTGTTCTTATTTAATTTAATTACTTAATATAATTCCTACAAATAAAATGCTCTGATGAATTCTTCTTAATTTTTTTTATTTATTGAATTACTTTACATTCTATGATATAAATATATATATATATATATATATATATATATGTTGTTCTCAAATTTGTAGTTTAATACACCAACCGAAATTATTTTTCACCGCCTTTTCCATGCACCTCGCCCACTGTGCAGCGATGCAATACTAAATGACATGAGCATCGCTGTATTTTCCAACACTGCCAGCCTGCAGCGTTTTCCAGCTTGCACATTTTGCACTGCTTAAAGAGTTGAGCGCTGGCTACGGTCTGTTATCGATAAGCCGACACATTAACACACACGCACTCACTCATATACTCACTCACGCACACACACCCACACATAGTATCTTATCTCAAGGCCGGCATTTTGCGATGTGGGCCAAACGTAAAGAGCTTCAAGCTCAAAACCGACGGCGAACCATCACAACGCCCACCACAACGCGACAGTGAGGCGTGGCCGACACACAAACAGTAAGTGTGAGAGTGTGTGAGTTGGCGGGCAAAAGTTAATGTTGGTAATATCAACACTAAAAGTGTTTATGATATGAAAAATGTTGACAGCAACTGCAGAATAGCAAATGCAGAGCCGCCCGAGTGCGAGGGAGAGCGCACGCGAGCGAGAGAGAGAGAGAGAGGGAAAGAGTCGATGGCTCACACACACAAGCACACATTCGGTTTCATATAGTGGCCTGTATTATTGCGCTCGGTGTTCGCTTTTGTTGTAGTTTTTATCGTTGCTGCTGACTTTGATGAAAAATATGATTATGTCCTTTATGCGAATGCCTTGCAGTAAAAATAATAATAACACACACCACACCAAGCCATACAGATACACAGCACACACACACACAGATACTGTCTGACTGCCTCGTTGGGTCTCGTATCTGGCGCGCTTTATTTTGGGCAACGTTTTTCATGACTTTGTTCTTGACTTTATTGGCTGTGCTCGTCTTGCCGCTTGCCGCTGCTGCTTGCCTTGGCCGCAGGCGAAAAACTTTGTTGTTGCCGCAGTTCGCTCAGCGCCTGTGTTGGCAAGTCAGCTTTTTTCTCAGAACTGTTAAAAAGCAGTTGGCGCGAAACCTGGCTTTAAAAAAAAAGAAAGAAAACTATAAACTGAGAATGAGAGAATTTGCTTGAAAGCTTCAAAATTGTAAACATATATAAATTTTTATATTTATAGAGAATTATTTTATTTGTTTGTTCAGTTTTTTACTTATTTTTATAACTCAATTTTCATTGTAGAATTTTTTTTTTAAATAAATACAACATTTTTTTAGCTTATTTGTTTTATTTTTCGATATATTAATTTCCTTACATAAGTTGAAAACATCAAACTATAAACTGAGAATGCGAGAATTTGCCTGACAGTTCAAAGTTATAAAGATATATAATTTTCCCTTTTTAGAAAATTATTATATTTAGTTGGTAAGTTATTATTAATTAAGTAATTGGAATATTTAAATTTTCATTGTAGTATTTTGTTCAGCCTATTTGTTATATTTTTCCATATATTAATTTCCTAACATAAGCTAAAAACATCAAATGATCTGGCTAAAAAAAAGAAAACTATGAACTGAGAATTAGAGAGTTGCCCTACAGTTTAAAGTTATAGAAATATATTTTTCCCTTTTTATATTTATAAAGAATTATTTTATTTAGCTGTTATTTAATTATTGGAATATCTAAATTTTTCACTGTAGTATTTTTTTAAATAAATGCAACATCATTTTTCAGCTTATTTTACAGCTTTATTTCGTAATTCCATAGCCTTTTCAGTTTTTATAACATCATAGCGTAAGCAACGCTGTTCTGCGCGTATTTTTCGCCCCTGCAACAACTCGCTAGGCGAAAGAGAGGCAAAGGAAAGAGAGGCAGAGCTCAGGCAGTGCTGTCATATGTTTGCTTTATTATCACCATTCCCCCGCCGCCATTCTCTATAAGATACGTAAGAACCGTAACACTAACACTAACCATAACAATAACAGCAATAAGTGCAGCCAAACCGTTGACCTATAAAGTGACAATGTTGCAAGCTGCCCCAGAGGCAGGTCGGCACGACCGTGGTCCACGGCACTTCAAGGCATACCGAGCATTCCTCCAATGGCGAACCGCGATCCTCCCCTGGGCTAACAACTTGTCAGTTATTTCGAAGGGGTTCAAGACTACAGCTTGCGCTGCAAGTGCTTTTAATCTTCTTTGGCTTGGAACTTTTACTGGTTTGATTTGTAATTGATTTTCTGAGTAAAAACTCTGTTTATGTTATTAATTTCTTTGGAAAGTGCATGGTTTTTTTTTAATATATTTGTAATTTTTATATCCAAGATTTTTTTATATATTTTAAGACTAGGATGATTTTAAATTGTATAGTATTTAAGTACTTTTAAGGAAACTCGGCTGGAAATGATCAATTTGATTCTGTAGCATATTAAATGCATTCAGTGATGGTAACGTAAATATGAATAAGTATCGATACTTGTCAGGAATGCTTAGGCTTCGACTAAGCGATGTCTAATTACAACACTACAGTTCGCCGAGCTTTTTGGTGGTGTTGGCAAAACACTGATTATGTCCACTTTCAATAATACCGATAATGTTATATTTTATACAATAATTATTTCAATGCAAGTAACAAAGTATAGAAACTAATTTATTTGGCACATTAATTATAGTAAAAATTATAAATAACTAATAATAATAATTTACTTATTAAGACTTCCAAAGAAATATAATCCATCGATGTATGGTTCATCGATCGTGTTGCCAACACTGCTTTGTGGTCGGAGCTGTTCATTTAACTTTGAGTTTCTTTTATTTTATTAGTGCATTTGTACATCGTATTACATTTGTAATCCCCTTCAATTGTTTACAAAGCTACGTTGTATTTCTGTATCTCATTTAAACAAAGTGCCAACAGCGGGCGAGCATTAAGGAAGGAAGCTTAGCGCATTCAAAAAAAGAACAGAAGAATAAAAGCTGAAACGGAAAGCTGCGTTTCATGGAAGGGGGATTTCGTTTCCTGTAAAAAAAAAAAAAAGATAGTTGTAAATTTAGTATTATTAAAAATGAAACAATAAATTTCAACTGAATTTAATAGCGTTTGAATTTGCTTGGAATGCTCGTTGGTGGGCAGGAAATATAATTATTCACATCTAACTATAGGATATCCCCCAGTCGACCAATGCGCTCATTTCACTCTTATGCTTACGTATTTTCTGATGTTTAAGTTAAGGAAAACATCCAGCTTCAGTTGCTAATTACAAACAAGGCAAACACACAGAATGGCGAGATTGAAGCAAAGGGGGTAGGACGGACTGTCGGTTGCCCTGGAAGGCAGGGAGCTGGGGGATCTGGGGAGGCGGAAATTAAGACCATTCATTTGTGTAACCCTTTCCCGTGCCGCTGTAACACGTGCACTGCACTAACTTCATTTGCTTGGGTGTTGCTCGGAGTGCTTCCCTATACCCTCGGCCAAGGACCTGCCTGCAGTGGGGTCTGCAAGAAGTGCGTGCTCTTTGGGGTTGAAAGTTGCGTAAAATTGGATTAAAATTGTACAATCGACTGTAGTTTAGATAAGCAAAAGTCATCGTCTTAATAAAGTACCCAGTAACTGTTATCTGCCGGAGCACAGGGCATTCGAGCTGCGCATATCAGACGGCTTTGTCAATTCCATCTCTGTATATTTAATACCCTGTACGCACTGCAGCGGGTGGCTTGACTTTTGAGCAACTTATTTTATTATTAAAATTGTATTTATTGTATACGAAAATTATTTGTATTAGGCTAATGCTTCTAAAAAATATATATTTAATATATGCATATTCTTGCGGATAAAATTTGAAACAACATGCAAGAACTTTTGATAAATCGTACAAAAATAATGAAAATTAAATAAAATAATAAATATAAATAAATATAAATATAATATATGCATATTATTGCGGATAAAATTTGAAACAACATGCAAGAATTTTTAATAAATCATATAAAAATAATAAAACTTAAAAAAAAGAAAACTTATTGGACTATCTGTTGCAGTGTTGGTAAACGCATGCATAACAATAAAAATGTAATTTGCTTACAGGGTGTCTAACAGTCGCGTTGCAGCCTTCTCGGCTTTCTTCGCTGGTTTTTTCAAGTGGTTTTTCCCTTTGTACTTTTCGGTTTTAGAGAGATAATTACAAAAAATGTTTTGCGTGCCGCGCGCGCTGCCTGATGGGCCCAGTGAAATTATGACTCCTCTCGGGGTGTCCCACTGCCTTACAGTCTCGCTCCCCCTCCCATTCTCCCTTTCTATCTGTCTCTGTGTCTTCCCGTCCGGGTTCCATGTGGTGAGCACTGGCAGTTGGGCATCTCTCGTTGGATTTCAGCAGTTACAATTGTTTTTTTTTTACTCCATGAAGAGCAGGGGAGGGAAGGGTGGGGGCACTGCTGCTTGGTTTTTATGCACTGCGCGTGTGCTTCGAGCTGAATTTGTTGCTTAATTTAAAAAGGCAAACCACGTAGATAAGACATTAAAACGGAGCAAAGAAAGAGAAAGAGAGAGATGGAAGCAGATAAAGCAAAAGCAGGGGAGCAGCTTAGTGCCGGGCAACACAATTGGCCTGGCTGAAGACTTTCAGACGTCACTGTCTCAAGCAATGTTTATATAGAACATTTTCAATTTGCTATGCAAATAAATTCGGCAGGGAATTGAGGAGGGCGTGGCAAGGTAACACTGGCAGATCATGCACACATGTTGCGTCCGCTGCACAAACAACTGTCTCTGCCACAAGTCCTTCCCCTGCCCTTCCCCTGCGCTTCTCCTGCTCGTCCTGCAGTTTCGTTTTACGTTCGTTTCTGTCATTTAGCTTTACGTTGTCCGCTGCAGTCTAAACCGTAGCTCTCTGGCCGCCCCCACGCCCCTCCCCGCTCAATGATTGTCCATACCTTTGATAGCTTGCCAAACAGTTGGAATATGATTTTTGCAATTTTCGCATGAACTCAACCAAAAAATTAAACTTGACTACACTGCAAAATTGTAAAGTTTTTAATACGTTTGGGGCGCCCCCGTTGTGCGAGTGTGTGTGTGTGTGTGTAGGTGTGAGTGAGAGACACTAGGGAAATGCCTGCAGTAGGGGAAACGAGAGATAGAGTGAGTTGCCCCCTGTCATGCCTGTCAATCTGCGCGCCAGTCAATGAGTAAAAAGTTTGCGATTCTTAACTTCCCTCTAGCTCTCTCTTTCTCTCTCTCTCTCTCTCTCTCTGTCTCTGTCTCTTTTTTACTCCTCCACGCTCTCCAACTGGCAAACATTTCAAATTATTTTAATTAAGGCATTTTAATTAACACACACGCACACACGAGTTGTCGCGCCTGCTTGTTGCTGTTGTCGCGTTACTTTTTGCATAAATTGTTGGGGCAGCTCACGCCCTCGTCTCCTGCCGTACGCCTGACGTACTCCCTCGCGGACCTTACGCCCCACGCAGTCGCGCCTGATGCATGTTGACACAGAATTTAAATTTATATTTCTCGTTGCGTTCGTTATACGAATTTTTTAAGGAGTTGCATGGGCCGACATCGGGTATGTAGGCGGGTTATACATATAGTTATACTTAAATGTTGTTATCAAGGCTTCACCTAAACCTTTGAAATTATATAAGCAAGTTTTTATAAATAAAACTAATAAAACTAAAACTTAGAATAGAAATTAGTTAAAATTTTAAAAAATAAATATTCATATAATAATGTTATATACAATATTATTATATTATATTATATATTATATTATTATTATATTATACAGTTTCTATAGTATTTTGTTAAGTATTTATGTATTTATCATATACGACAAGTGATATGCACAGCTATATAGTGTGGTATATAAACAAGAATTTTAAAAATAAACTATAACCATTTGTAAATTAATTTTAATCTAATAAGTATTATTTAAATTATTATTTATTATTGAAATTTATGTATCGGCATGCTTTTAAAATATGCTATAACTATCGATAATTCATAAGTACCTTTATTCTCTGAATTTTTCCCATCTGAAAAGTAAGAAATGCCTGCAAAAGAAATTTAATTTCAAGATAATAATTTTTATTTTATTAAAAAATATTATTAAATAATTGAAACTCAACTTAAAACTACTGCATTGTAGATTGATATTATATAATTGTCTATTTATCTACCAATAATTCATATATATCATTCTTCTAAGAATTTTTCAAGCCGATACCTTCAAAAACAAATGGACTCGCAGGTCTCTGCGTGCCCCGCTCTTTGCTGCAGGGTATCAAGCCAGGGGCTGTCATTAGTTTAACTTGGCTACGTCTCAGACTCGGGCCTGTAATTTATTGACGTGTTGCCATGTAACGAATTATAAAGCACATTCTTGTACATAGCACACAGATGCATGCGCGCTTTACACTTATGCGTTATATATGTACATAAATGTATATAAATTTTTAGGCTAACACGCGCGCTTAGCCATAAATTGTTGGCCACAGAAAAAGAATGGAAGCCGAAGAGAGAGAGAGAGAGGGTGAGAGAGAGGAAGAGAGAGAGAACGTTGCGCTAAATTTGATTTCATGCAGCGCTGCGCTCAACAGGATCCTTTCCGTCCTTGGGGCCAGTTGAGCGGGTGCGTAGAAAGGAATTTATTTGCCCATTTGCCCATACAGCCCGATTTGTGTTTTCTTTGCATTTTCATTTTTTTTTGCCACAGATTCCCCTGGTTAAATTTATGCGGTCAAGTCGCCGGTTAATTGAGTTCAAATATGCAATTACACATGCATTTGTTATTTCGTTGTGCGCCCCTTGTTGTCGCTGTTGTTGTCGTTGTTGCTGGACGTCATCTCGCATAATGAATCAAATGGTATAGAAAAAAGATGATGTTTTAATTAAAATATCCATAAAACGTTAAATAAAATGAAAACGAACCAGAAGGCCATAAAAATAGAGAGACGAGAAGTTATCGACTAGTAGATACCGCCCATGCACGGAAAACTTGAATGATTTCTGTCTCAACGGATACACTTATTAATTTAATTCTATTTACCTAGTCACCGATTAATTATTGCAAAAGCCTCGATGTTGTAATCCTGTTCATAAGGAGGTTTTCAAGGAGGTTTCAAGGTTTGAACCTTGAAGAACCACAAAAATCTTGAAAACTGTAAAATAGAATGTTTTCATTTTTGTTCTGCATTTAGTAAATTTATACGTTATTTAGAAATTATTTATACTATTTATTAATTTAATTTTCTAATATGTTATTCATAAAAAACTCATTTTAAATGATTTTTAAACACTTAAAAAATAGAAGAAACGCTTAAAGAAAAATGTTAAAAATATTTTCTTGATTTTTGCAAAACGAAAATATGTATAAAGCTTTAAAAAAGCTTGAATCATCAATGTTTCCAAGAAAGATAATTTTGGAACCATCGATAATATTGTTTTAATATCGATGGCATCGCATTCTCTCTAATTTATTCCAAGGAATATTAACCAAATTAATTTTGTTCGTTCGGCTTTTTAGAGTCTGCTACATTCTCTAAATTTTTAACGAATTTTATAGGGTATGTGAGTCTTTCATTTATTTAATCTAACAAAATATGCGGTCAGTTTTCATTTAAAATAGTGTCACGAAAACAAAAAGTGAGAAACTTGTTTTAAATATTATGTATTTTGATTTTAAATTCCGCTGAATTTCGCGCGATATTTGACGCTTGTTGCAAATCACTTGAAGGCAACACACAAAAACCAATATTAACATTAAAACTTCTGCTAATTGCAATGACAATGCGCCGGGCAGTGCGACCCACAAAAACCGTACACAAGACGGATCAGGGGGAAGGCAGGAGCAGGAGCAGTCGGGTGAAATCCCGTCCTGGTGCGTCGCATCGCCTTCTGCTAATGAACATCGATTTGGCCTGGCCCTAGCCGGGCAGCTGTGAGCGTCCCGTAATCGAAATCGGAATTTAAATTGACTCATTAAAACGAGCAAAAAGCGGGTCGCACGACAATTAAACAAACGCCCCGACGACGCTCTCATTGCCCTGCCCAGCCCTATTCCGCCCTAGCATGCTCACTCCACTTGCCCAACACTGCTCCAACAGCCTGGTAGCACAAGCGCTTCAGCGGCTCCTCTATGGGACGTTGCTCAGCACCTAATATGGGGTCATTAGTTAATTTGCCAAACGGCTTCTGCTGGTTAAATACCCTGCAAAAGGACATGTTGAATCAGCCACAGCGTATGGGGTAACTGTATTTTTAGGGCATATATACAACTTCGTGGGGCTGTTTATTGTTATTATTTTTTTTATAAATACAATAGTTATTATTAATATTTTTTTTAATTTATTTATTTTATTATTTTTATGTTTTAGTATTTTATTTAGTTTGTATTTTTGTTCTGGATCATTTATAAATAATTGTTATCATTTCGAGAATACAGCTTTAGCTGTTCACCTTTATAAAAATTTCGAAAAGTACCTGAAACTACTTAACTATCGATATTTTTATTTAAGCTTTCCCAAGTATAAAGACGATTTTCTTTAGCGAACAACATAAAATATTTTTCAAAGCTTAATTTAGTAGTTATAGCTTATATTTTCGCTGTAGATCATTTCTTTTAATCGTTAATTTAAATACAATTATTACAAAGTGCTGGCACCTCTAGCAAGTTATCGAATGAGTTATATCGATATATTTTATTTAAGCTTATTTAATCATCGTCTAACAGCACTGCTGCTTAGCAGAGTTTTTAAAGTCTTTCTTCAGCAGTTACTTCTTATTTCCTATTTCTTAAAAACAATAGAAAAAATGATCGATACAGTAAAATCATTTATACAGTACAATCCACAAATCCGAGTCCGTTAAAATTGTGATTCGTTTTATGAAAATTGTTATGACAGCAGCAAATTAAGCAAGAAGAGCAGGAGGATTTCGGTATATTCGGAAAATAACTCAAATAGTCCCCCCGTTGCCCTTTGTTTTTGTTGCTCTTTCATGAGGTTGCCTCTGTCAAGGCCGTTCACGTCCTTGTTCGTCCGTCGACGTCGTCGTCGTCGTCGTCCTCGTCATCGTCTGCTAATTTATGTTCGCGTACCCAAAGTTCATTCGTTCCTTTTGTCGGGCAGTCGCTCGGTCTCTCTCTGCCATTGAGTTTCGGGTGCGTGCCGGGCCGCAATCTGCCCGGGACTATTAGATTTTATTGAGCCGCTGATTTACACACCGCGCTTCAATTCAATTTCGGGCGGGCCTCGACGACGGCGGGGGGAGTTCGCGTCGCTAATCACGTCTAACAAAACTTTATGTCGGACCAGAGCCGCAGCTCGAAATGGGAATTTAATTTTCACACGCCGCCGCCATTCGGGAAAATCAATATGGAAGAAATGCGCAAAAAAAGTGGACCGCAGAGCGAAAACAACAACAACAAGAGCATAAATCACCTGCATAATTTCGTTACAATTTTTACCATGCAATTTCTATTTAAGTTGGATTTTTTCTCCCCGACTTTTTTTCCACCTCTCTCTGTGATTCAATCCAACAAATGGGGCGTGCTTGGGGTAGGCGGTCGCGTCCATTTTATTTACATTTATTGACCGCACGTTGCTGAAACTGTCTGTGGATACGGGCTGGATGGCTCGTCTGATGGTTCTGATGGTCGTACTACCCATCGTCTATAGTACAGAATGTGTGTGCGATGGTGTGTGGGTGTGTGTTCGGGCTATGTCTGTCCGGTCGAGTGGGCGTTCCGTTTTCCATGTAATTTGCAGCACGAGTGAACACTTTTCCATTAGATGTTCGCGTTGCCAACGGCGCAAATGTGCAAACGGAAGTCGGCAAAATCCAAACGGAAGTGGATTGAAGTGCTGCACTAGTTTAGTCGGGTAATAGATATATGTACGATAGACGATATACGATATACGTACATATAGATAGCTTGGCAACTCGCCGCTCCCGAGCTTTGAGTAAATTGCTTGATAACTTAATGGACGCACACAAAGTGGTAAAAGAATTGAGAATCAAATTGGAAAACCACACGCGGAAAATTCATAAGCAA
This sequence comes from Zaprionus bogoriensis, assembly GCA_035046045.1. Classification (NCBI taxonomy): domain Eukaryota; kingdom Metazoa; phylum Arthropoda; class Insecta; order Diptera; family Drosophilidae; genus Zaprionus; species Zaprionus bogoriensis. The sequence continues at coordinate 234,744 of JAWNOI010000214.1, forward strand.
AATAAGGAAAAAAGGAGAAAAGAGAGGAGAAACGAGTTCTGCGCTTTTAATCCACAATATGAGGTATGCGTGTTTGAGGATTTTTGGAACTTTGGAACTATCTTTCTATGTTGTGGGTTTTCTGGTGAAATAAAATTTACAAGACAGCGATAAAATTACTAGAAAAAAAAAAAAATGGACAAATTAGGCAAATGAAAAAATGACAAGACACATGAAGTCATATTTAATGTATATTCATAATTTGATTTAAAATAATTAAATTTGTAACCTAAGGTGGAGTGACATTTTACATTCATATTAAAAATTATTATTACTTTGTGTCAACAAAACTCAGAATTAAATTAATATTGAGCAAAATAAACAAATAGAGTACACAGAAAAATAAATATAAATTTATGGTCAAAGTGGCTCTTCCAAAATAGTTTTCGATGCTGATTAAAAATATTTACAGTTGCAAAATTGCTTGCTTTGATTATTTACTTACCATATTCATTTATAGAAATCAGAAACCATTGAAAATATTTACCAGGAGTTACTTTTTGTTATAAAGTCAAGCTTCTTTATGGCATTAAACCGATTTTAACAACATATATCCCATATATATTGCTGTGCTTTGACACTTTACATTATTTAAAAATTAAATTAAATTAAAAAAAAAAGAAAGCTATGTTCTTGTCTTGTTCAATTTTGAGCCCGTGATTACAGTCGCGGCATAATTATGTGGGAAATTGAATATGGAACATGACAAACAAATTAAAACCCCATGGCAGGATAATTATAGGGCAAGGCGGAGAGTGCTGTGCATTCCAAATTATATTACGCCATGTGTTTACTTGGTGTCGACTTTCAGCCACAGTTCGAGGAGGCGTGGTCTTCAGCCTGGGAATGGGAATGGGGAAAGTGTGTGGGAGCCACAAGGAAAATGGACACATGAGGAGTCCACAGCCATGAGTTTGCCGGGCAGCTGTCAGCGCGGTTTCCAATTATCCCTAAACCCAAATAGCCAAAACTTGTCTACAGAGGCTTTTTTACCTCTCTACCTCTCACTATCTCTCTCTCTTTGTCTCTGTTTTTGCCTCTATCTCTCTTGCAGGCAATGCCACAAATCAAAGGCAAGTTTCACTTTTCCTGTCAATTTCGCTCGGCCCCAAAGTTTCATGTGGTTGACCAGTGGGCAGGAGACAGACTGAGCGCCTCTTTGATTGCCGTTGAGCTGTCCGTCGATGCTCTTCCGCCCCGTTGATATATCTGCTGCAACTTGTATAAATTTGATTTTCTAATGAGCCGAGTGCAGACCATATAAAATTTAAAATAGTTTCGTCCCACGAGGCTTGTGGGTGTTGCAGTGGTTGCTCGTGTGAGCCACAGACGTGGGTCACTATTTGAGTGGCGGTTTTAATTGCCTGGAAACTGGAACTAGACTCCTAGAATCTGATCGAGATTAATTGTTTGACGAGCAGCCAGAAAGTTTGTTTGACCAGGCTGAAACTGAGATGAATCACGCTTCCCTTTGATCCACACACAAGACAAAAAAGAAAATACCACATTTGTATTCTATTTACTCTCATATATCATTTTATTTACCATTTAAATTGTATTCTTATTTTTTGTCACATTCTCTATGACTTAGTTATTTACCGTTATCGTTATCGTTATCGTTATTTATGCATAGACCTCATTAACCTAGCACGTCTTCAGCTATACTCTGTCACTAAATTCTGCTTAAACGCAATGCGCTCTAACAATTTGCATACACAATAAACCGTTATTCTAGTTTTTCCTCTTCTCTTGCCTTTTTCACTTTTCACTTTACTTCACTATGCAGGACATTCCCGAATGACTCGAGCACTCAATTACACGCACGCACACACACGCAACTTGGCTGCATTTACAGTTAGCAGTGGGCAAATATACATACATACAATACAAATTACATACATTACAACAGAAGTCTTAGGGCTTAGAGTGCACTCGCTTTATACAACATTGCTGACTATTTACACACAACTGGCGATTCTATATAATCGCTAGTTTCGAAAACATTGCACCTACAAATAATTTCGCTACTAAATTTCAGAGTCTTTTTGAAGTTGCCTTAGGTTAATACGCATCGTCTATATATATATAGTTATTTATATATCGTATTTAAATAATTATGCTGCTGCCCTAGTCATACGTATTGAATATGTCGCGCATTTAAATAATTAAATTAAATAATTTAAATTTGATATGAACATTGGGTAAAAGTATTTTATACACTTGTAAACAAAAAAAAAGAAGAACAAATTTGCAAAATGTCGATTTTTTCTACGACTCAGAATTGGGTAAATTAAATGCTATAACTTATTCCGGAATACCGTTAAATGATGCTAGGTTCGATAGCATATTATCGGTACTTGACATGGTATCGCACTGCTTCGCGCGCTCTTAATCGATACTTTTCACTTTGATATGCGACGGTTGCTCTATCCAAAATATCGATAGGAGAACTAACTTCTGTAATCGATATTATCAACGTTGATATGCAACAGTCTGCACGATATTCCAATTGGATATGAGGAAGATATGCTCGTTTCAGAACTAAAGAATTTCCCTATGCACAGCACCTTAAGGAGCACAGATCTACGACAAATATACATTGAACTACATACACATACATACATATGTATACTTAAAGTCGACTAACAAGTTTGGGGCTCGCGTTCGCGACGCTTTAGACACAGCTCTCGGGCACACGCTGCGTCATGAGGCAATCCTTGATTGCATTTATATTGATATTGTCATCCAGATCCTGCGACGAGTTGCACGACGTGGTCGTTGTCGAGGTCACGCCCACGCCCATAACGCTGCCCATGCTGCCGAGCAGCAGGCTTGAGCCAGATCCGGGCTGCTGCTGCGGCTGGTGATGATGATGATGGTGGCGATTCAAGGTCGCGGTGTGACTGACTGCCACGCCACCGCCCTGCTGCAGCGGATGATGCAGTCGTCCTCCGCTCGCATAGGCATTCAGTATGTAGCCTCCGCCGCTGCCCAGCCCAGGCGGCAAGGTGCCCACGCCACTGCTGTGCGCCTGTTGCAAATGTGCAGCGAGAGTCGCCGTCGAGGACAGCGATGTGGGCGACCCGATGATGGTGCCGCCCATGCCCAGCGGCAGTGGCTTGCCCCCGCCGCCGCCCAGGCTGCCCATAATACTGCTGCTCGGCGAGATGACGGTGCTGCTGCAGCCGCCTCCAGTGGCGGCGACGGCGGCCAACAATTGTGCCCGCTGCGCGGTGATCTGGCTGAAGACTATCGGCGGATTCGACGGATCGTTGGTCAGCGCCGTAGTCGTTGTCATCGCGGGAGCCTGCAAATAAAAAAGGGGCAGAAGATTGCCGTTACGGTATATATTCTAATTTATATAAAAAATTATTTTATATAAACTATAAGTTTATTAAAATGTATACGGAATACATGTTATATATTTTATACATTTATTTCAATTAAAAAAATATTAATATATAAGTAAATGGTAAATTACATTAAATTAAATATGATAATTCCAAAATTTTATTTTATTTTCCACTAATTTCTTATGGTTTTTGTTGCAATAAAATTGTAAATAATATATAAATATATGATAAGTCATAAAATTAAAAATTAACTCCATTCTTATTCTTCATCTTCTTTCCACTAATTTCTTAGGGCTGTTATCAATAAGCTTGTAAATTATATATAGATAAATGGTAAATTATACGTGTATTAAATAAAAATAAATTATAAATAACTGCTTATTATTATTGTATTTCCACATTTCATTTATTATAAAAATTGAAATAGTAATAATATTTTATGTATGGGTTAATAATAATTATATTAAATAAAATACAATAAAACAATTATTTAAGCATTTAATTACAATTTAAATGGTCCTAATGTTCTAACATATGTGTGTTTAAGTGGTTAAATATATTAAAAAAATTTTTTTTTTTTTTTTTTTTTTGACTTCTGTTTAATTTACAATCTATCTATCTGATAATAAGTAAATTATATAAGGGAGGGTATTTACAGTAAGTTTTACATATATGAGGATGAGGGTATTTACAGAAGGGTATTTTCCACTAATTTCATAGGATTATTATGAATAACTACTTATTATTATTGTATTTTAACATTTAATTTTTGATAGCGATTGAAATAGATGTATTATTTTTTTAGTGTTTATTTCATACAACATTCTGCCAAATGCCTTGCTGCAGAATTTTCAACAATTTTTCTGCGTTTCCACCAATATTTGTATTATTTTCTGATTGATTATTTAAGCCACAAGCATAAATTGTTTTTAAATACCAACTAAATGGAAATCTATCCGAATACCTTGCTGCAGAAAATTAAATAATTTGCAGCGTCTATAACCAATCGAACCGATAATTAAAAACAACTCATGCATTTCGCCATTTTGCACTAATTGCGAGTTTTCTCCGACATATTCGACAATTCCATGGAACTCGCTGGCTTTTTAGAGCTCGCCGGGCGAATCGGAAAATTGTTGCAATATTGGAAAATATTCCGCTGGCCAGAGGAGAGAAATTATAATTGAAATCTCTGGATGCAATTGGAAATTGCGATGCGAAAACGAATGCGAATGCAGAATTGCGAATTTCATTCATGCTGCTGCTGTTGCTGCTGTTGTCGTTGTTGCTGCCGCTGACGACTTGCAGATTCGCCTGTTTGTGTTATGTTTGGCAATATTTAAAATTATTTAATTAACGAATTGAGTTATGCCCGGCTTTGGCCGCCACGCCCACCAGCAGCCCCCGTTGCCCGCTGATGGTAATTTAAATGTAATTGAAATCAGCGCGCCAAATCCCATTTACAAAGTGCACTGAATCCTTCGTCCAACTCGGCCTCCTTCTACGCTCCACAGCTCCACCCCGCCTACACCCGACTGCCCCCTGCCATGGGCTTATCTCCGCAATGCTGAAAACCGCAGATTTCGGTGTTTTTATTATTATAGTATTTTTTGCTCCCAATTCCGGTGATTTTCTCGCTGCCGAATTCGCTTGTGTTCAGTTTTTGGCAGATTAGTGAAATATATGTACGGATATGTGTGGGTATATAGTTCGCATATATACATATATATGCATGCATTTCCCTGGCCGTGGCAGTCAATTGGTCATGCTCTGTCTGGCCATGGCATATGGACAGCCGAGAGATAGAGAGAAGTGCAGCAAGTTATAGAGTGGAAAAGGTGGGCGGGCGGACAGAGGGCACACTCTAATCTCGCACTAGCACAGCTTATGGTAATGTCGGGAAACGGACATAAACGGACGCTAATTGCAAATTTAATGAAATGAAAACAATTGGCTAAAGCGAATTCCGAATAGATGAGCTTATCGGAAATGAGTAAAATCCCGCACAACAAAAAAACCAGAGCAAATCCCATAAACAATGCACTGAACACAGAAATGCATTGACTCCAATTAAGCAGACGGAATTTATGACAATATATTGTGTATATACTTTGACTGGACTCTCGGAAAAACAAATGCACAATAAATCAGCTCTAAAAGCATTATGTGATTAATATACTATAATAATCTGATGAGGGTTCAGGTTCAAGGCGGATAATGCAAAATTGGAATTTTTAGACGCGGATTAGTATGATAGATACTAGAACTGGCCGAAGGGTACCTAAGTTTGGTATAAAAAAATCTTCAAAAACTATGGCCGAAGGGTACCTAATTTTGGTATAAAAAAAATCTTCCAAAACTATCTTTAACTTAATTAAGTAACTACATATACTTTGCTATAAATTTATATAATGTTTAATAAATTTTACAAACGCACAGATTCAAATCAATAGCATATTTCCAACTTGCAGCTGCATTTTTAATGAACACCGGTATTATCTTTCTATGCCTTTATCCTTAATTTGTACATATTTGCCACAAAATTAAATTTCATAATAAATCTCGAATAGCAGCAAATTAGCCTTTTCCCATTTAATAACTAAATCAAAATAAGTTTGCCTGCCTGCAATTTCCCTTTAATTGCTTTTCCTCTCACAGATATCACATCTTCGATGCCATTGCACAGATTTACGTAGCACCTTCCCCGCCATACCGTCCTCCCCTTTAATGTGTTGAGCAATATAAATACCAAAATATTGATTGATTATGGCCAGAGCTCGACATGATGCATTGTTTGTTTGGCAAAAAGAATATTGCAATTACCTTTTGTCGCTCCGATGAGCTGCAGTACAAAGTGCTTTTCCCATTATCCCCCAGATTTAGTCAATGGCTTTTATTTATAACTCCCGAATGAGGAAGATGAGGTGAGGAGTTGGGGTACGGGGGCTGTGTTCGGATCTGCCGAGAGAAGACGTGCGCTCTGACAGTTTAAAAGCTTTTTTTAATAAACACCCTTGGCAACGCTTTCGGGTTGGAATTGAGCTTGCGGTCGATGGCGTTACTCTACTCCACCCACACGGTCTGCTATGGATTGGCAACCGGCAAACCCGCATCCGATGCCCATCTGAGGTTACCCATCCTGGTGGGTAGCTCAGTTTTGTTTAGCAATTTGGCAATTTGAGTATTTGATTGGTTTTTAGTGTGGAGCGGAGGAAAGTCGAGAGAACGCCAGAGACATGGCTAATGTGAGCCTCAACTGACAAGTGGCAGACGTTAACTGGAGAACTAGAACTACATACTATACATACAAGTGTGCAGAGCCCAACCTAGAGCTGGCGAAATGTCGACCTAAACAGAAGTCAAAGGGCAATTTGCTCTGCCCCACTCAGCGGCTTCCCCCACTTCGCTGTGGTCAAGTATCATTTCGAAATGTCAGCTATTTGCTATATTAGATTCTTCAGTGTCATAGTTTATATGGGTTTATACATTATACATGCGCTAAACTATTAAAAATACTAAGACTAAAATAAGCCAAAATATGCAGTTAGAAATAATTAATATAATATAAAAATTGAAAAATTTTATTAATAAAATATAAAATCTAGCAAATCAAGATTATATTATATATGCTATATACATCGAGTCTACCAAGCCACAATTTTAATTTCAAACTGATCTCTTACATTGCCATTGGGTGACCATTTGGAAACGCTGCCAACGGCTCCGACAACGACGCCCGACGCAGCTGCCGACGGAGTTACTGCCGCTGCTGCGCCTCCTCCTACTGCAGCTGCAGCAAACTGATGTCCCTCGACGGGAGCAGCTGCGGCTGTGGCCACCGCTGTGGAGGTGCTGCTACCGGTGGCTGTGCCTGCCGTGGTGCTGCCCACATTGGAGGCATTGCTGCCACTGCTGCCGGCGCTGCTACCGCCAACTGTGCGCGACGATTGAAATTTATTGCCAATGACAGCAGAGTTGGGGGGAATGCGGCGCGAAGGGTCGATTGGGGTCCGTGTTCGTGTCCAGTGTCCAGTGTCCAGTGTCCAGCGTTCATGCGAGGATGCGGTTGCGTTTTAGATTGTCGGATCCATCGTTAAAAATATTTACGATTAAAAGGAAATTGCATCCGTTGATTGGATTGGATTGGTTTGGTTTTGGCGAGGTCGCAAATGTTTCGATTGCCGGTCGTATTGTCGCGTTGATGAGATTGATTACGATTACGGGTCGCCAGAGCAGCATGAAAAGAGAGATAGAGGGAAGAGAGCGAAAGTCAGAGAAATGTCCATAAAATTTGATTAAAGTTTAATGGTAGCACTATAAAAACACTGACGACTTCGCGGACAGAGACAGAGCGGGCATATGAAAGCAAGTGTATGACAATATTTTCGAATTAAACCGAAAGAACTTCAAAGAAAGTAAAAAGCAAAGCCTTAACATGGTATGAGACAAAGTGAAAAATTAAAATCTAAGAACTTATGGATTTCTTTTTCCATAGTTTCTCCTTATAGTTTATTTGGAAATATGGTAAGCGCAGAGTTAAGAAGATATTTCAGACTGCTTTACAAAAATATACTCAACAAGTGAAGAAAGCTACAGTCGAGTGCACTCGACAGTAAGATACCATTTACCTTTCGCTGTTAAAAAGTAATTCTTAATATTAATTACTTTTATTCGGCGAATAACAACGCATCGCATATTTTCGAGGACAAATTCACATGCATTGACGCTAATGGCACATGCCGACTGCACACTGACTACACGACGACTGTGCGTGCGCAGTCGGCGTGCGCAGTCGGCGTCGGCGTCGGCGTCGGCGTCGGCGTCGGCGTCGGCGTCGGCGTCGGCGTCGGCGTCGGGCCTCTACTGCTGTGAGCGAAACTTCTCGTGCCTATAACTTCTGTGTTTATTGTCCGATCGGATTTAAATTTATAGGGTTGGTCAATATTATTATTATCTACAATAATACCTAAACAAAATTTCGGAAACTTTTCTACTTTTCCTATAATTTGATTTACCGATTTACAAAATCGATTTTTGGGGGCGGTAGGCGTGGCATCCAAAAGTTGAAATTCCGCATTCTCCGTAATGTTACCAGGCACCTTACTTCCAAATTTGGTGCTTCTAGCTTTTTTAGTGTTCTTTTAAACTATAAAAATGTGTTTTTTAGAGGCGGTGGGCGTGGCATCCAAAAGTCTAAAATCCAACTTCTGCATAATGTTGCAAGACACCCTCCTACCAAATTTGGTGCGTTTATCTCTTTTCGTTATTGAATTATTTGGAAAAAATCGAAATACGCATTTATCGATTTGCGGAGGCGGTGGGCGTGGCACAACAAGTTTGAAGTAAACTTCTTGTGTGTATTGAATACACGCACACTCCCACCAAGTTTGGTGCCTCTAGCTCTTTTAATAGCTGAGATCTGTGTGTTCATACAGACGGACAGACGGACAGACAGACGGACATGACCAAATCGACTCGGCTATTGATGCTGATCAAGAATATATATACTTTGTATGGTCTGCCACGCCTCCTTCTGCCTGTTACATACATTTGCACAAAGTTAATATACCATTTTTTACCCATTTTCAATGGGTAAATGGTATAAAAATATTCCCTATATATATGGTGACGTACAACTTCTAGAAGTCTTACAATTGTTTTTGAGCTTATTGAGCTTACCATATTGCGAGGGTATAACATCGGGATCACGTTCGTCCTCAACCAAATCCTCTGAAGATTTGGTCTTAATGTCAGTGTGCTGCCAACGCGGTTTCTCCAAGTTGCCGCTCTAAAATCAATAGATTATAAATTAACATTTGATTAATTGGGAATTACAAACGCTGAGTTGGTATGGAAAGAGCTTATCTATCATGTGATCTCACCTTGAAGACATCCCCTGGTTGGGTCACCACGCCCGCTGCCGTAGCCTTGTTACCATGTTGCCGATTGCGTCGCAAATTGTGCACGAATGTGACCACAAAAATACGTATCGCGATGGCCAGTCCGATAATTATGATGGTCAAAACGCTGCCCACAATCACCGGCGACAAGGTGAGCGCCACATCGTCGTCTGTTATCGCCGCATTGTTGTCATCGGATTTTATTGTAATTACAGGTTGACGACAATCATAGCGCGCAGATATCCATCAGAAACATATACAAAATATTTCATATTTATATATATTCAGCGAGTTAATGTGAAACAAGACAGGCAAGTTATGTAGCAGAGTTGATTGTGGATTGACGGTTTTATTTTTAGAAATTTGGTTTGGGTTGTACGAAAATAAGAAGAGAAGGAAAAAAACGAGGCGTCAGTTTTATGTTGCGAACAGGTGGGCAGATGCACAGTGGTTTGATGTATGCAAAATATGTACTTAAAAAATATTGCAAAACTCTGCAAATTTCAAAGGGAAATGTGCAAAATATTATAAAGTCTTGGCAAATTCCCACTGTGCACGACAGAGTTTCCATCGGCTTCTGCTGCACAGCTGCCGCTTCACGTCAAAAAGTAATTCTACATCAGCGAGCGATAGAGAGAGAGAGAGAGAGAGAGAGAGAGAGCAGGCAGCTGGGCATGTTGATTATGTAAGTACTGCGGATGACTCTGGTAGCTGTCAAGTGTCGCCAGCAACTGTGTGTGGAAGCCCAGCAAAGGATTCCGGCAAGGCAGCCAGAGCGAGTTCCTGCCTGCCGGGATTAAAACATGAAATCACACGAAAAGAGGCAGGTGGCGCCTCTTAAACTCGTCTCGGAAGGCGGGCATATGTCAAATGCAATCAGTCCTACGATTCCCATCCATCAATCAAGCAGGGCATGTGTGTGAGTGTACGCGCGCGTGTGTGTGTGTGTGTGTGTGTGTGTGCCACTCACCTGTCTTGTAAGCTGTTGAACCAATTATGAAGTCGGGCAAGATGTATGCAGCGCTGCGGCCCTTCTGGTTGTACGAATAGATGCGCAGCCTCAGCGAGTTGTTCTCCTGCATCATCATCGATGTGAGCGTGTCCAGATTCTCCAGCGAGAAGAGCGCCTCCTCGACATTGCTCAGATTGAATCTGTCCGGCAAAGACAAAGAGGAAGAGAGATGTTATTAAATCAGAATGGCAAATCAACAGCTCCTGAGCCTTTAATCATGTGCAATCAAATGTCAGAGCGCCGCAAAAGCCCCAAGAAAATACCAAAAATATTTTTGGCAGCTTACGCTTTTACGCTCCCTCGATTGGACCTTGTGCGCAGTTGCCCCTTTACCGCCACTCTCCCCCGGCTCCGGCATCTATCGCCCCACTCCCCCCCCCCACTTCAGCACTGCTTCAATCATGACCTCAATTTGAATTTGATGCCTTTTGCCTTGTTGCGGCTTTCGCTTGTCTTCTGTCTCCTGCTCTCGCTTTCTGGCTTTGCCTTTGCGCTGCCAAACTCTGAAATATTAGGGTTCAATGTCTATATAAATTTTGGCATCATCTTTTCTATCCCTTTTCGTATACTTCCTGCGGGTATTTTCGTGTTTGCAACGCAACGTGAAACGTGAGTTCTCTGATTTTTTATACATATTTTGCTGTTTTATATAGCTTTTTTTAATCCAGCTGCTCAAATTAGTATAATCATAGTTAAAACTGACATATCCTATATGTGCCCTAGTCAGCCAGAGTATATCATCTTCGACTATTTTATGCTTTTTTGCTATGCCTTCACCCACGTACCACTCACACTTTAGCATTTTGCAAACATTTTACATTGATGACGACGTTTGTTGCGTTTTGGCACAATCTTTTTGAATGAGGGTCCTTTGATGTTTTCGGGCTGCTTCCGAGTGAGACCCCCACCACCTCAGGCTAAGCCATTGTTCTTGCTGTTGCCTCCGATTGGCATTGTTTTAATAAGCAATATTTATTAAATGTTCTTGTTTCTGGTTTCGCTACCCAAAGAGAACAACGCAAATTTATACATTGTCCTCGGGTAATGTGATGTGTGTGCATATGAATACGATTCCTCTCGGACGGGGAACCGATTTCGGCTATCCTTGGCAAATAAAATGCGCATTTTTAAACACGCATTCAACATGCATATAAATTGCTGATTGGAAGGCAGCAGCCAGAGCCTGGGAAGAGAGACAGCTTGGCTCTAAGCGTCCTCTTTCACGCCTAATTACACGCTCCCCAAGCAGTGTGCACACACACACACACACACTCACCCACTCAGGCATTTATGCTTATGAGTCAAACACTTGACACAGACAGACATCGCTTGCCCCGCCGTGCCATCATTACCAATATCGAATAGTTATCTACGGGCGTCTATATCAATTCAGAGGAAGTTGTCAAACACAGACTACTCGGGCCGTCTGTTCAAGAGTGTGGAGAGCACTTCGCACACGTTTGCCCATTTCCGAGTTAATTTGCCCTACAGAGATATCATTTTATATGTAATAGTGAGCAGGTAGAGGGATTATCTCATCTCTTAAAATATTTGAGAATAGTAAGAATAGTAACTGGAACAGAATTTGGCTTGTGAAGCTAACAAAATTTAGTTGAAATAAATTTAAATATGATATAAGCATTTATATAGTGATAATAGAGATAAAAATGATGAACTAATTTCTTGATAAATTGAAAAAAATATGATGCTTTCATATTATGAATAAAAAATAATAATTACAATTATTTTTTCACTGTTCAGACTTGAATTTACATGACTTCTCATATTGCTCCCCTTGCAGACTCCTTTGGAATAACCCACAAAATGCTCAATCTTTGTCTTCATTAGCAAATCCTTGGCCTTGTACTTGTGCCGGCATTAAACGTAATCCTTTGTTACTATATATATCTTGCGTGCTAGCTTGAAGCTGACCTGCAGCCATATTAAATCTCATATTTGACATATGCTGCAAGCCCACGCCTCGAGCTGACAAAGCTGCCATATAATCGGCTTAAGTGCAGAGGTACAGTCCCATGGGGCAAACGTTGGCCAATCGAAGCGACAGGCAACTTGCTGTGCCCCCTATATACGTATATATATATGTACATGTGTACCATATATAGTCGCAGGACAGTTGATTAATATGCCTACCTGGTAATGCCGCTGCGTGTCGAAAACATTTCGAGCACAAATATTTGCGGCAGGCCGCCATCATAGCCCGGAATGCACTGTATGTCCGCGCTCAGCTCAGTGCGATTGAAGATGCTGCAATTGCTGACGCCGTTGGGCAGAGCTGCAGATGGTAAAGCGGATTAAAAAAAAAGTGCGCATATGTAAGTAATTGCCACGCTGTCACGGTTAATTATAGGGTATACTCACCCGCTAAGACCACTTGGAAGAGACAGGGCTGCTGCTGTGTGCCCACCTCGTTGGCCGCCCAGCAGGACAGTGTGCCATAATCCTGAAAGCATAAACGGAATTCATATATATATTTACACATAGCTATTAAGGGTTGACTTTTGAGTGGCGCTTAAGTGGCCGGAGGAGGGGTACTATTTACCTGATCTGTGACCGGAGTATACTTTAAAATACTGCGGCTTCCATTCACGCTAAAGCGTTCGCTGCCCACGTCCAGGGTTTCGCCCGAGTTGTTGAATTTCCAGCGAAAAGTTCTGCAAATGTTTTTATTTCGCTTTATAAACGTGATATACATATGCGTGTGTGTGTATGAGTGTGTGTCTGTGTGTGTGCGTGTGTAAGCAGTTGTTTTTATCATTTCGTTGTTGTTGTTCTTGTTGTTTGCACTGCGTTGACATTTTGACAGTGACGTTGTCAGTGGAACAAGCATGCAGCAGGCAGAATCATCAGTCCAGGCGAAAGGTGGATCGTGACATGGACAAGCGCAAAAGGGAGGATGAGAGAAGGGAGGATGAGTGGAAAGGGGCAGGGCGTGGCAGGCAGTCAGCAAGTGCGACATGTTTGCAAAGTTTTACATTTTTAAAGTAGCTCGTTAAATTATTAAAGGTTAAATACACCCACGCACACACACACACACACACACACACGGACAATGTCAGAGACACGGACAGTCGTCCAGCATCCGCTCCAGCTCCAGCTGCAACTCTGCTCAAAGTCGAGTCCATGTTCGCACGAAAAACATTTTAAAAGGTTAATTATCTCTGGCATATTCGGTTGGACGCTTTCGTTTCTACCACCCCGCAGTCGTTAATCAATTTAATATATATATAAAGATATATACATATGTCCCCATAGTGGCTGCAATTTAAGAATTTAAGACCGCTGGGAAAAAATATGAACAATGCGATTTAAATTTTCACTCAGCGCCATCAACGAGCCTTAACAATTCAGCACGACATTTTTATTTCGCTGAGAAACGAGTTTATGATGGAAATCACTTAATTTTAACGACAGTCGCTGCAAGTATGGCCTAACAATTTAATAATTAACATGGCCAAATGCCAAATGACTGACTGAAATCTGGAAAACTATAGATTAATAATGTGAAAATTAAGAGACTTTTGGCAGAGCTTAACTATGCGAATATTCTTATATTTTTTTATATCTCAGTTCTGAGAAAGCGGCACTTTTCCATTTTAATGGTAAAAGTTCAATCTTATATATTTAAGTTCAGAGAAAGCTACAGACAATTTAATGTTAGCATTAAAATTTTACTATAAATTTTGCTTAGCATACCACAGAAAGTCTGCACTTTAAAATTAAAATTTAAATTGAATACAATTTCCCTGCTCGCAATTGATTTACAGTTTTTCTCTTTGCAATATGATACTTTAATTTAAATAGCAAAAAAATGTCGGCATCGCTGTCAAGCAGTTAAATGCTGATAAATTAACTTGTAGCCGCCTTCAGGCCAGCGAGCGCTCCTCAAAGTATGCAGCAGTTTTTTTTCAATGTTCAATGTTCACGCTGAGCGGCGGGAGCAACGCCTCCGCCCACTGCTGCCTTCCAGCGCTACCACAACAATTACACGACGCAGCTGCGCTGCCAGCAGAGCTTCGCGCATATTTTGCGCTTGGCTAATGATTAATTATTTTAGCATAAAGCGTCAACTCAAGACACCGACGTCGCTGCCGCCAGAAAAAAGAGACGGCCAGAGAATTGAAATTAAATACAAGACGAGGCAGACAGGCAGGCAGGAGGGGCGTGGCAGCCGCAGCAGCGCGATGGCTCATTAAAAAAACATTAAAGTGGGCAAATGTGGCAATGCGAATTAACAGAGTCCGGCCAGAGCTGCTGTACGCCGCCCTGGCACGCCCCCCGTCCACGCAGGAGCATCTGCACATTGAAGTGAAATTTAAGGCGTGGCACAGGCAGGAAAGAAAACATCGGACGACGCCTTTGAAGTGCCTTCGAATCAAAATATTGTTGAAATTTCGCACATTTCCTACGCTGTAAACAGCGTTTTCCGTTACACACACCCACACATACAGGCACACACTTACTCACACACCCTCGCACACAATTACAGTCATTTGTCAATTTAGCAAACTTCCATTCAACAGGAAACCGGAAGCAATTGCCTACAACAACAAAAGCGGTGGGTGGAGGAAGCTGGTTTCAGGGGGGGGGGGGGGGGAGTGGAAACAGGTAACAAGCAGATTCGGCAGTTTTTTCCTGTTTCTTGTTGTTGTTGTTGTTATTTTTCTTATTTTTGTTTACACTCACCGCGGCGGCGGATCCGCTTGTATCTCGCACACAACCTCAACGGTCTCATCCTTGGAAGCGCCAATTAGGATAACGCGATCCGTGTGCTTGCAGACGGGCGTGTCTGGAAACGTGAGAGAAGAGAGGAACACAGTGAATTAATTGTGCAGGTCTATGGTAACTGAATATACCCTGTAAAAAAATTAAATTTAAATTGGCATAGTCTTATTTCGGTATATTTATATTTATACCTTGTAAAATATTAAAGTCTGCTTAAGGTTTGTCTGGCTATCTGTCTGATTTTTATGATGAAACATAATACTATAATTAATTAATTACACTAGTATTTGGTAGGGCGAAATACTCTGTATTTTTTTAAATTAAAGCTGCAAAGTCCAAATATAATAAAATAATTTTAATTCGCAATATTTGTTTTTTCTACTTTCAATTGAGATATTTAGATTATAATAAAGACTGATTAATTAAATTAAAACAACTGCAAAAAAAATATGCATGGTAATATATTTATTTTTTTTAAGTTATAAAATATATAAAAAAAATTATACCCATTGAAAAAATCGACTTTAGCTGCCTCCGCAAACTCTTCATAATTAATTAAACAGATTTGCGTAAAGTCAATGAACTAAGCAGAGCAACATCGAAAGGTACAGAAATATTTTGCACATAAAGATAGATGTATATACTTAACTACACATATATATATATATGTTCGGAAACACAATCTGCGCGTAGGGCGTATAAAAATAACGGTAAATGTTGCGCAAAAGCACGCTGAAAAATGAGGCAGCGCATTTGCCTTGGCATTGGAGGCGTGGTGCGCGGGGAAGCTGAGGGGGCTGTAGGAAGGAAACGCACAAAAGTGATTTAGACAGAAGAGACGCCCCTTCATCAGTTAGAGCAGGCAGGAAGTAGAACAGCACATGGTAGGGACTCGCAGGGGGGTCCTCAAGGCAGTCAGTCAGTGTCAAAGGCATTCGGGCTGCCCGGGAAAGCCGTTGAGTGGTGACGGCGACGGCGACGGCGACGTCGTCCTTGTTTACTTGAAATTAATTAATGTGGCAACATGATTTAGTACTTGCAGGTAAATAAGGCGTTCATAAATGCTAAAGGATTATTAGCTGACAGCACACATGGCGTATGCGTAATTCGCCCCTCGAGCACGACAAACCCGAGCGAAGCCACGCTAAGTGAACCTAACCGAAACGAACCCATTAGCAGTCAGGCAAGTTGAATTTTTGATGAATTGTTTGTCTTAAAAATTTACAAAAGGGCGTAATTAATTAGCCGGGGCAGCCCTCGTTGTTGTTCCACCTCCACTTCCTCTTCCCCCACCTTCAGTTGTTTATTTAAATTGCGAATTCGCGAGGGCTGTTTGATCAGTCGTCAGCTAATTGGGTAGCACTCGAGACGGCACTTGAGCAATACTTGTTGCTCCCAGCCAGGCGCCAGTTCAATGACATCAGAGAGCAGAGCAGAATACTGAATACACGCTGCCTACGCAATGCTGACTGTGCTTCAATTAAAGAGTTAATCGCACGTTTCAATTGATTATGTGGTTAAGCTTAAAACTCACAGGCAGCCACCGGAATCGGCTGAATATATAGAGTAATTATGCGAGAGCAGATTTAATTGAGGTTTAAGTGAAGTCCGAAAAGCCTCGCAATTAAGAGTACAACTAAAACTCAATCAAAAGTCTGATATAATAATTATGGGAGCGCAAATTCAATTGGGGTTTAACTCAAATGCGAGCGGAGTTCGATAAGCCTCGCAGTTACGACAAGTAAAATCTGCTTGCCACAGCGCACACTTTGCCACAATATTTGGATTTTACACTTGTTTTAATGGCAGTTGCAAACTTTTCCGCATTAATAAAACCAAAATGTCGACTTTGGCTGCGCGGCATCTAATTTATGGCCCGCAGCACTGCGTCTGTCTAGTAGTTGCACGAGGCATGTGGCAAGAGGCACGAGGCACGAGGCACTTGAGTCGTCGTCGCGGCTGCAACAGCAGCTCCAACATGTGTAGCACAACAGACGGAAGCGAGGCAACCCCAAAGCTCATTATGGGTGCGATCATCATCCGGCGGAGGCGCCTGTCAAATTGCTGGAATTTAAGCGCAGCTGCAGCTCCTCGCGCTCGGGACGCTTGGCAACGCTTCGCGGCCTGTTAAATTGAAGCATAATTCCACAGCAGCAACAGCAGGAGCTGGAGCCGAGCAGGAGCAGCTGCAGTAGCAGCAGGGCAGAGGCAGCAGCTCAAGCAACAGCAATGAAATATGAGGCAACGCGTGTGGCAAGCATATGAAAAGCGACTGGATTTGCCAGATAAGGAGAGGGATAGAGCGCGGCTGCACTGCAGCACCACGATAGATGCAGACCGAGAGATGGCAAAATGTTGTATTTATGCAAAAAGCGGAATGAAAAATATTTTCACAGCCTTGACTCGCAACGAGTCGACTCGACTCGACTCGAGTTGAGTTGAGCTGAGTTGTAAAATGAAAACGGCTCGGCGCAAAAAAATGCAATACATCAAACAAGGCAGGGGGGAGGGGAGGGGAGGGGAGGGTAGGGGAGAGTATGTTGGAGTCGGTGCAGGCGCTGGCTGCTTGACAACGATGGCAACGACAACGTCGCCTCGTCTGACTTTATGATAAGAAAACATACGCTGGAGGGCAGGCTAAAAGACTCCACAGGGGTGTAGGGGAGCAGGGACAAGGGGTTGACAGAAGGAAGAGTGGAGACAGCCAGATAGATGATGCATTCAAACAAAGTGCTGGCCGTGCTGCTCGTGATGCCAACTGATGCAAACAAAACTCGTCCAGGCAACTCTGCAGCACCACAACAGAGCCGCCGGAGCCTGGATTATGGAGCACGACGAGCAGCGAAGCAGCGGGAACTGCGCTCCATTCCATTGATATATGCATGCATTGAGGGCAGCTACGACAGTCCTTATTTATTTGTATACTCACATTTAACGCGCAGCGGCAACTGATTGCTGACCGTTTCGCCCTCGTCGTTAATGGCGCTGCACGCATAATTGCCCGCGTAGTGCTTGGTGATCTTCTGCAGCACGAGACTCTGGTTGGAGCGTATGACGCGCGCCGACGTGTTGTGCTCCAAGTGAATGCCCTGCGATTTGGAAGAAGCACAGTTGAATTAACTCAATCCAGAGCAGCTCTTGTAACTATGCAACCGGGGAGGGAAGAGTTAAACAGACATCCCACACTTATTGAGCTAAGCAAGTTTAGTATAAATTATTTTATGCAAATTTCTCAATTGGAATACAAATTAGAGGTGCAAAAAAATCGGAACCAAAATCCATATATCGATCTATCCATCTAGAATCCGTAATATTGACAAACCATTCATTAAATAAATATTTAAAATATCTTTTTAAAATATCAAATAAGAACTGAATTATCTAATATGAATATATGACTTGTTTCTTAAGAATGCTAATATATATTGAAATTTTACTACTGTGGGCAAAAAGTAAGGTGAACTTTCAATTTAAAATTCGCAGGCTTGAGTTGGCGAACTAGTTCTTTTTTTCTCGAGTTAGCGGGACTGTTGATGACATTTGGCGGGAATTTCATGTCAATGTCAGTATGAGTACTATATTTACGCTTTTGTTTGCCAAACGATCAAGAGTGCATTTGGCGAATTTTTCAATGTCTGATTTAATTGAGTGTAGTATATACTATCAACAACCCTAAAGTTCACTCAGCAAAAATACAGTCCAATTTGTAACAGATTTGCTTTAATTAAGCACGTAAGATGCTAATTTAAGATATGTGTGCCTCGCCCACCCCGAAAGACTCTAACATCTGCTGCCACCGCAAATAATCAATTGTCAAATTGTCAGACTGTGCCAAATACCAGCACTCAAAGCCCATGCCCCAAGGACTGCAGCAGCTTCGACGTCGGATTGGGACGGACGCCAGGCTGACTTCACTCTGCGCTTGGCGCTCTCTGCTGATTGATTGCGGGAGCTGCGACGGCACTTGAGCGACGGCAGCATCAATGCCGCAAATCCCAAAACTATTTTGGCCCAACGGCGCAGTCAGAGCTCTGGCGGCTCCGTCTGTCCGCCTGTCTGACTGCCAGCGCGTTGCACCTTTCTGGTCGTCGCCAGTGCCGCCGCCATTGCCGCTACTCTGGGTGTGAATTGAAATGAGCAAATGCAGCGCTGTGCGGCCGCAGGCTGCAGCTCAGACCAGTGGAGGCCAGGAGGTGGAGCAGCAGCCGGAGTAATCACCACAACGCATACGCAACTTGCCATGTTATTGACACTCAAACAGGGCTGAATGGAAGCCAGCCGAGCAGACAGCCGGCCTGGGACTGGGCCTGGGTCTGGCTCTGATCCCGGGTCGCCCTCTCGAGCCGGATGCCGATGTCGCCGAGTTTTGGGATTGGTTTTGTAACTGTAGGGGAGCTGTGGAGCAGGTGCATGGGCAACGGGGGCGGTGGAGGACAGGTTGAGGCATAGTGACAAGAGCTCACTTCCAGCTGACTTGATGCGACCTACATTATGTAACCACAACAGTTTCCGCCACTGAGGATTCGATTGTACGTGACACTCGAAGTAAACATCGTCGCCTTCCTTGATATCATCCGGTGTCAGGGTGGAGCCCAGACGCAGCGTTACCAGCGGGGGATCTGCAAAGATTTGGCAAATTGTAAAGCAGATGTTAGAGCGGCATATGAGTACAAAGGAACTACGCTATTGCTTGATTAGTTGCTTATACAGTTTTATATACACATATCTTATACCTTTGGTAAGTTTAATATTGGTTATTAATCAGCATAAATAGTCAGTATTAAAAATGTAGTCGAAGCGAGATACCATGCAGTTTACAACACTGCCTTGTCAATTCGCTGCGGCGAATTCGTTAAGAACTAGGTAATCCACAAGGATCTTGGGATTCCAAGTGTAGCCGAAGAGGTTAAAAGGTACGGCTCTAAATATCAGGAGAGACTGGGTGGACACTGCAAACCACTGGCCGTTTACCTGCTAGATAAGAGTCAACATCGCCGACGACTGAAAAGGCACGACCCTCTTGATCTTCCCCTTAGGCAACCCAAGGAGTGGTAGCTAACATAACCTTGCAAATATTCCCTAAGTATGAATAGTTTTTTGTCATTCCCTTCGTCATAGCATTTATTTATTATTCTTAAATATATTGTAAATAAAAATAAATAAAAAAAATATATATATATATAATTAATATCACAGGTCTTATAGGAATAATCGCAATCACAAATCATTTCTTGTATCGTTATAGATAACTTTACCTCAAATTAATAAATAGTTCTTAAGGGTCAAGAATTTCCGTCTGAAATGCTCTAACTGGATAATATCTGCAAGGGTCTCTTTTTTGGTTATAAGCCTAAACTACCCAAAGTAGTGCCAAGACTGCATTTAACCGCGCAATAAGTTCCCAAGCACGCTTGATTTATCGTACAGCACAGACAAAACTCTGTAGACTGCATTCTCAAAGAGTGTCCAGAGCTTTCTTGTCGGCATTGAAAGCACTACAGCTTGAGTGATCTATTTGATTTAATAGTGCTTGGGAAATATGAACAATTTGCTGCACTGCAACGACAGCAATATCAGCAAAGAGTAATGCTTGACATCGTTCCGCACATCCTAATGGAAGTGCGAGTCGGGACGAGAAGCCTGCGACCAGGGACCCCAAACAGGCGTACGACCGGGCGGGCAACCAACTGACTGCTGGCACTGCTTGCGAACATGTGTTGCCGCTTAAGTCGTTTGAATTTGCTTAACGAGCCACAAACTTTGCGACAAACACAGCTCAGGCGACAGGCACAGGCACAGCAGGCAGGAACGGCGAGCTGCCGGGAGGGACAGAGGGACGCACGTGCCAACCTTAATATTGTTGAGTTATTGGCGGCCGAAGCCAAACGGCGTCTGTCAAGAGTAACACGACGCCGACGAGCGAGGCCAAAAGTTTGCTTACTTTAGAATAGCCCGAGAAAGTTTACACGTTGCACAGTGGACACGGCATAGGCCAAAAATTAAAGTTAGAGGTAAAATTGTCTGTGGAATAACCAATAACCTACCTATTGATTCTCGATCAGGTATCTATAATTAACGTTTTTCAATTCTGAATTATTATTTTTTTAAGTAATTTTATTCTACCGATTCTAATTAATTATGTTTTAAATATTTCTATAATGAATGTTTTATTTTACTAAAGCTACGTATTTGTTACTTAAATGTTTTATTATATTACTATTTAATTGCAAAAAACTTTCGCCGCAAATTGCCTATTGATTTGAATTGTTTCACAAGATGTGAACTAGAAGGACAAAACAGTTTTGTAATTATTTGAAGGAATTTTAAAAAAAAATTGGCACTTTAATATTATTTAGTATTTGCTGTAAGTAGGTAATAGAATATTTCAGCCAATACTAATAATTTAATACTAGATATTATTTAATATTTGCTGTAAGTAGGCAATGGAATATTTCAGCCAATACTAATAATTTAATACTAGATATTATTTAATATTTGCTGTAAGTAGGCAATGGAATATTTCAGCCAATAAAAATTCATTAATACTAGATTTTGTTGTTTTAATTGGTTGAAATCAAATTTACTCTTTACTTTTTCAGTCTTATAACTTGTATGTGGTCCGAAAGCAATAAAACAAACGTTTAGCTCTATATTCCAGCTAGAAGGAGTTTTGACCGCCTTGTCCAAGCAACACTGCCCACTGTGCGATGGCTCGAGGTCTTCGCCGACAGCCTTGCCAGCAGGCAGGCGCCTCGCCAATCAGCAAGAGTGCTCAAAGGGCCGCGCGCAACTCTTTCGCCAAAAGTCGCGCCGCCATATTTCCGCACACATGTTGCAGGCCATTTCTGTGATTATCATTTACCGCTGCCTTCGTAAACTGCAAACTGCTGAGTCCCTCAACTTCTGGGGCATTCGCATCGATCGACGAGTTTTGACGGCACGTTAGAGTTCAGGTCGAGTTTGCGTCTGCGAGTTTGCTCGTTACTTTGGCGCCCAAATGGAAGTTGCTTTATTATGACTTTTGAAATGAAAGGGGAGAACTTCTGCAGCGCGACAGCTTTGAACATTTCCAATAAAATCAAAAGCAAAGTTTCTAAATCGTGGAGTTGTTTAAATAGGAGCTGATAAACATCGGCTTTAATATCGATGACTTTGAGTAGTACCACATATTTAAGTGCGATTAAGAGGCTTTTCGTTTAAAGCAATTGCTTAACTCAAAGGAAAACGAAAAATGTATCGAACTTGCGATATTACTCATAATATAAGAAAGCGTACGTGATAAGCTTATCGATAGATTATGCAGCGATTGAATTGGACAATCGATGCACCGATATATCGATGTTTCAATATCATGGTATTTTTTTTAGCATCGATGGTAATTTTCTAAATATCGATGT
Source organism: Zaprionus bogoriensis (assembly GCA_035046045.1). Taxonomy (NCBI): domain Eukaryota; kingdom Metazoa; phylum Arthropoda; class Insecta; order Diptera; family Drosophilidae; genus Zaprionus; species Zaprionus bogoriensis. Next base: position 257,188 of record JAWNOI010000214.1, read on the forward strand.
TCCTGAAATCGACTTTGCGTGTAGGTGGTTAAAAAACTTAACAGACATAATACCATATATACAAGCATAATTTAAGTTATTAATAAAATTCTATAATCAGTTTCCGCTGACAACTATGACATTTCGTTTAGTTGTCAACTAGACTTCCGGTACGCCTGACGGCTTATGCTTTAAAGTAATCTTAGATGATTGGCTTGCAGCCATATATCATCTGGCTATAATCCCCACGCTCTTGCGTCCGCCCACTTTAAAAATATCAACTCAAATTGCGGCATTGAGGAAAATATCGCAATGCTTTCGCTTTTCCAAATGCCAGGCACGCACACGGCACAAGCGCCAATGTTGCCAGCCATAAACAACGGCCAAAGGACACACACAGCCACGCACTGTTTCTCCCCTCAACCTGTCTCTCTCTCTCTCTCAGCCAGTGCTGCCATGTGTGCTTTTTTCCGTCAGAAATGGCGGGAAAAAATAAAAATGTAAGGCGGAAAATCCGAAATATATACTTGTAATACAATAATTATTAATTATTTTTTTATACAATAAATATGAATTATTTTTTTATACAATAATTATGAATTATTTTTTTTATTAATTGTAATATTTCGAGTATGAAAAAAGCTTGGAAAATATTCAACGTATTATTCGTAAACTTGCAGCTTTCTTGGCATTTCTTTTCCGATATTATATGAAGCTGTTGGCAACACTGCTCTCTGCTGGCTGTTTGTATTGTCTGCAATGCTGGCGGGCATATGTGTGCTTGTGTGTGTGTGTGTGTGTTACTGCGCTCATGGGAATCTCTATGTCTGTGATTGCATTGCATGTTGTGCTCTTGTCCCGTTGTCCTGTTTCACTGTTTGCCAGGGCCACATTATAAATTTTAAAACGAGCGTGTCACACATACACATACCATAGCAGCTGGAATGCAGCAGCTACCAGATATACCCCACCCCCAGTCCTGCTATGCTTTGAGCCTACGGCGTACACACACATACATACTATAATAAAGTATGGCAAATGGCCTTGCCAAATGCCATGCCTAAGAAGCCAAAACGAAGTTGGCATAATAACTCAGGCATGATGCTGAATGGAGATATTCTACAGGGCGACAACAACAAGGACGAACGATGCGCAGAATATTTGCCATGCATGTGTGTAGGTATAAATTAAAAGCGCAAAAATTCATTGCAGTGACAGCATAAGCGACGCTTAGATACCCTGCAAATGTATCAAGGCATCGAAGTAGTCTAACACGGAGTTACAGCGATGCTCGCTTACAAGTGGCTTGCAGGCATCGATATCTTAGTGCGGCTATCGATATGCCGAAAACAGCTGCTGTAAAGCCTATGTTAAAGCACAGATACATCTACAGCTTAGTAAATCTGTTGAGCACCTCAAGTTATCTTTTTGAGTATATGAAGCATAAGCAGAAGCAGTAAAATCATTTAAAATGCTTACTTTTAATCATAGAAAAAAAACTGTAAATACTATACTTAGCCCAATTCTTCATCTAAAAGTCCTGCCCTGCATTATTATAACAAACAGCATAAAATAATTATAAAGCTAGGGGTAAACTGTGCTTTCAAAATAAAATACTGTTCTTGTTGGGCTTTTTATTGGCCTTTTGCACTCGACAACTTCGGAATTTTACAACTCGGGAATATTTCAAAATGCCGAGCATAAAATACAAATATGCCGTGCGCCTAAATTAATAAGCGCATTCATTTTAAACTCAGCTTAAAGTCAAGCTCTTGCCTGCTTCCGCGTGCGACTCGTGCGCGTGTGCACATGTGAGTGTGTGTGCGTGTGTATGTTTTGCCGTACGTGCCGATCATAAAGTTTATTTACGTCAATGTAGGAATAACGATGGCAGCAAAGCAAACAAATAAAAAATAATATTCCACAACATAAACTCAAAGCTACAAAGAAAGATAAACAAAATATGTGTGGCGCATAAAAAAATATAATACTAACACCTTGTTATACCCAAACAGAGGGTAATATGATTTTAGCCAGAAGCATATTCGATATATATATATATATATATATATACCCTTTTATTTTTGTATTATAGCCTTCTAGATGTTTTTAAAAAAAATGTTTATGGAATTTACCCATTGAAAATGTGAAGAAATGGTAGATATAATATCTTTGAGGAAATATATGTACCATAAAAAGGCATTCTTTAAGTCCGATAACTTTTTATTGCTCTAAATATTTTTATATCACCTAGTAAAGTATGGTATAACATTCGTTGTAACTGAACAACTATGTATAAACATAGTTTCCATAGGTAAAATCAGATATTATGCAAGTATCTACGCTCTTTTCTAGTACTTAACCAATTTGAAGATTTCCTGAGTGAGATCCGATAAAGCAAATATCTAGAATATCAAAGGAGGCCGCTGCCCGGATAAATGATAATTTCACCTATGTGTGGGGGCAATGACTTAGTAATCATTTATAACTTGTAACGCTAACAAGTCTTCCCTTCACACAGTTCTCTGTTTTTTTTTTTTTTTGACAAAGTTTTTGGAAAATTTGTAAATTTCAGTGCTGGCAACAATTTTCCGTTTTGGGTAAGTTTGATAAGTTGACCTCCGGCTTCCGGGAGGTCACGTTGTGAGCAATCGAAGCGCCGAATCGATAGCTCGTGTCGGCGCTGACGCCTGTAAGCATAAATCCAAGTGACGCTAATTGTTTGTTGCAATTACTGCTGCTGCAGTGGGGACCAAGCGGGGTTGTGTGAGGTGCTCCTCATTGTATGCAAATTCTGTTGCTGCTGCAGTTGCTGATGTTGCAGCAACGGCAAACAATTACTCAGACATTGTTGCAGCTGCTGCTGCCGCTGCTCGTTGTGCGTACTAAATGGCAACAATTCTGTAGGCTAATGATAATCACTCGCTCTTCTCTGCCTGCAGCGCTGCTCCTTGCCCTCTGTACTCGCGCTTCTTGCATCATCGTCCTCAGGTGCTTTGTCTGTCCTCTGCGAACTTCTTAATCAAAAGCATCAACGCCTCGATAGCTGCCACATTTTTCCGCGCACGTGATTCCTTCGCAAGTTGCTATCTTACAAAGCTCCCTACTTAGGCGGCTCTCTTTGAGAAAATATCTACAGTGGGTTAAACGAAAGATTGGGAGGCATAACTATAAATGGAGAGGTTATTTGAATCTTCTATGTCTAGCTCTTCCAAAGAGAATTCTTCGTAGATCTATGACTTATAGTTCTATTCGGTATTTCCTTTAGATTTGTAGTTGCTCTGCACAACGCAATAGTTGCCACACTGTGCAGAGCTCTGCCTACTGTCAACTGCACTAACAAGCCTCGACTTCGTACTGCTTTCAGGCTGTCATCTGTCATCAGCTTCATCATATAGAGCAACAAATCCCCTGCCATTCAGAGCATTATACTGTATACATGCCATATAATTGGCACCGAGGCAATAGCTCGCCCTCGTCCTCGTCCTTGTCTCCGTCCTCGACATAGTTGTGGTCGTCGGGCGACCTCCTGCTGGCTTGACCAGCGAGCCGGCCGATAGAGCAGTTTTAAGTCCGAGCCACTCGCAAATGGCAAATGAATGGAATATCCTCGACTCGCAGAGCGGGCACAGCTGGGCATATATTAGAATTAAAATGGTTAGGGGCGGGCATGGCAGGGGAAGGGCGGGCACTATGCATAAGAAATCATAATAATTTTGGAAATGCATTTGCAACGAGCATAAACAGAGCTTAGGTATATTATTATTTATATAGCTAATTACGGTGCACACTTTGAGAAGGGTAATTAGTAGTATTAATTAAATACCAAATATGTGGGGGAGGAAAATAGTTCACTTTAGTATCATGTTTGCTCATTGAAACTCGAGGCAAATTGGAGTGAAAATCATTTAGCTTAAAGTTCTAGGGTTAAAAAGGCAGAGATGCAGAGGTGCCTTGCATGTACATGCATGTAGTGCAGGTATGTATTTCAATGAATCTTTATTCTCATGAAAGCAGCTGGCATCTACAGTATTGTAATCTACTCATTCCAGTGTTTTCACCAAAATAATTAAACGAAGTTCGTTATATCATTTGCACCAAACTATTAAAATTCTGCTCGCCCTTCTCGCAAGACCTCATATGTTCCTTTTCGCCCAGAGCTGAGTGAACTACACTTTAGTATTTGTATTAGGTTTCTCAAATTGAAGTAAAATTAAATGAGCCTTCGTTCAAAGAGGGAAATAAAAGTAGCCTTATACCTTGCGTCTTTATCAAGGCAGGTACAATAAGGATATTTTTCCAAAAGTTTTGCTTGATAGTTGAGAGTAAAATGCAATTACAGTTGTCCGTACAGTATTGTAATCTACCCATACTGTTGCTTCACCCAAAACAATTAAATAAGCAGTTCGTAAAGCCATTTGCACCAAACAATCCCGATTCCCCTCGCTCCGCTCGTCGACTCTGCACAGAGATATTAATTATGGGCTTCTGTGCTCTACTCGACATGGTTGTCTGACTCCACTGGCCGCAGTGCCCTACACGTACCCATACGTTGCCCTTCCTCCTTGTGGCATCACTGATTAAGCGACTCTGCAGCCAGAGCTGAGTGAACTGCAGCCAGACAAACAAAATTGGTCGCAATTAATGGTGCATAAAGCATACAAGACATTTGGCAGTCTAGTTGACTTTGCACCGTTTTTCTTATAGTAGAATTAGGGTTTCTTCTAATTGCTGTGCTTTAGAAATATCGCCTAATCGATCTAGGATAGATTTCCCATAAGGTGCACTAGCTTATACAACAGTAGTAGTAAAGAGATCAATAAGCACGCGTTTTGACTGCACATCTCAAATAATATTTAGTTCGTTTTTTGGATCTCCTTTTGCAGGGTTTAATGGATAACAAACAATTAAGGGTCCAAAAAAGTTTAACCCAGAGACCAGAGACAAGTAATGGATTCATGAACTTTATGCGACAATATTCCAAACACTTCGGACAAGAAACACCGGATTTGGTTCGGGTTGGTCAAGTGTGGAACCAGATGAACGATACTCAAAAAGATAAATTTCGAAACATGAATTTTTCTGCCAAAATTGATGATGGGGGCATGGGACCGGATGATTCATGCTGTCCGAGGAAGCCTCGAAAGTCTCCTTGTTGCCCAAAGAAGCGCAAAAAGCAGTGCTGCGCGAAACGCAGAAAGCCAAGCTGCGCGAAAAAGCCGCGTTGTCCGGTACGCAGAAAGCCAAAATGCGCGCCAAAACCAAACCCCTGCGGGCCCAAGCCGTGTCCTAAGCGTAAAAGATGTAAGAGGCCCAAATGTCAAGCACCAGGTCCCATTACGAATAACGGTTATATCAACTTCTTGCGCGAGTATCGCCGCAGGAACTGCGGTATGAAGCCCAACGATTTGGTCATGAAAGGAGCGCGAGTCTGGTGCCGGCTCCCCCAGTGCAAGAAGGACGAGTATCGTCGTCAGGTTAGTTTTCCAACTGGTTATCTAACTGCTCTTTGCTTTAATTGCTCTTCCTTTCAAACGTTAGTCGTTCCGGCAGAAACCCTGTTCTTGATTGGAAGAATGCTGCAGGATGTGCAACCGAAGGTTGCAACCATGTGAATTGTAGCGTGATCTCCATTCCGTGAAGTCCAATCAAATGTTTATATGTCGGTGTACTTCTCCGAAATTGAGTTGCTAGTCTTGAGTCTGCCCAAATTTTATGTATGTGTATAAAATTGTGCTCTATTTTGTGTAAGCCCGTTTGCCTAGTATATTTGTTTTATATATAATTTTTGCAAAACATACAACAATGTTGGAAGCTTCTCCGATGTACTCGTATATTATTTGATTAGCATTAAAAAGCAAGTAGATTTAACTTTGTGTTCGTCACGTCATTTTGAAATAGATACATATGGTGATAGCATTAAGCTATACAATATAATATCCAATTATTCTATAATTCGTAATCTCGAATTCTTAAAACATTTATACTCGTATTAGTGCTGCAATTGAGAACTTTTATTCGTTTTTCTATTTTTTGTTATTTATTTATTTATAATAAAGAAGGTTAAAAAGTGAATTTTTAACCTACTTATATTTAATAAGCACTAGCTGCCAGGGCTTTCGGCTCAGTTTTTCTATTATTATATTTTAGAACATTAGGTAATAATTATATTTTAATATTTTTGATATGGTGTTTAATTTTTCCCCCTCAATCAAAAAGGTTGCGTTTTGATAATTATAAAGATGTGGTTAAGATAGGAACTATCGGATGTATCTTATGTGTTAACTAGCGAATGTTTCTTCTAGTCTCATGGGGTATCTCTGTCTTTCTCTTTTGGCAGCAGATTGCAGTAAGAATTTAATAAAATATTGGAAGATGTGCAACAAGCAAGGAAACAACATTACGTGATGTGCCGCATTCGTGTACGAATACGTATGTGAGTTTATTATCCAAGGCATTGTACACACACTCAAACACCCCACACAGACGAAATAATAAAATACATTTGTAGCGGCTACGCGACGTAAACGACTCAACGCGCGCCGTAAACTCGACTGACTTTGGCACTTTACGATGTCCGCAGTATTTCGTGGCTGTTGACCCGTTCCGTTGACCGTTGAAATTTCTTAAATATTTAATTTCGCTGGAGAGCCCGATACATACCTGTTAAAGGGTAACAGCCAAATTTATCAGTCATGCGATTGGCAAACGTAATTTCATTGAAATTCATTTGATTTTCGGGGACAATACGCAATTTGCATAGATCTAACAGATATTGGACATGATAATACCGCGCTACAGTACCTTTTACGCTGGCGGACAGACCTGATACCGTTATTCGGTTTGAGCTGACACACGAAAGTCCTTCATTTAATTTAAGCGCCCGCCATACATTTGCTTAGTCCACATATTTCATTCGACGGTAGAGGAACTGCGAGCTGGAGCGTTGGGGGAACTGGTTCCATGGCTTCTGCCTTCTGGCCCATGGCAAATTATTCACAATTTGTCATTTGTCTTTGATTTATTTGCATTTTAAAGGCTTTCAACGGCGACGTCGACATCGCCGACGTAATAAATTTAGCTGCCTGTCTACCTTTTGGTAGCTGTCGGCAATGGTTGCCAACCCCACGGCCCCCGCAACCCCTGCATCTCGTCCCTCTTGCTTTCCAGGACTCCTTCAGTGCCTTCGGTGTGCTTTTTACTTTATTTTGTATTTCTTATTCTTATACTTTTTCGTACTTAAACACAATTTGTAATACTTACAAACGACATTCAATTTCCACATGGTCTCCAAATAAAGGCCATTCACATTTGGATTTTCCGCACGGCATGTTATCGATTTGCCATCGTCGTCTGTGGTGGGCACAAAGCTCAGCTCGGAGCGTGTCGAGTTCTTTGATATGTCGTCCTGAAAATGTTTCTGCATTAATTAAGTTTCGCACACAGACACACACATACACACACATTGAGAGCTGTTGTGAGGAAAGGTCCTCAGGCGCAGTTCGTCGGTGTTCGTTTGTTTTCGTTTTCTGTTCAGAGTGTTCCCAGTTCTCAATTCTCAGTACTCTGTTCCCCGCTTTCCGTTTCTCTTTTTTGGGTAATTTGTCGAAATATTTTATGTTTTGCAATTTAAAATTTATTGCCACATACTTGGGGTTTTATGTGACTTGTATGGGTATTATAAATTTTATAGCGCCAACAACACATAATTAGTTGTGTCCTCGTTAGGCGTCGCGTTCGTCTTCTTGTTGTTGTTAGTTCAACCGGGTCATAAAGTGCTCATTTCGAACAGTGTCGCCCCCTGGCGGCCAGACGCCAGTCGCCAGACTTGTTAAACGGCTGCAAGCCGTGAAATATGCAGACACATTTTCTAAGGGAACCCTGAAAGGGGAGTGGGTGTAGGTGGGGAGTCGGTCTGTATATCGAGTGGTTTTTTTTTTAGTGGCACCAAGGTGTTAATGGGTTGCCAGTTAGCGACCTGCTTTCTCGTTCCACTTTACTGCCAGCGCTAGCGAAAGCGATAAATAATTGGCACAGATTTTTATGTGGAAAGCGAAATTATGGACAAAGTGTAACACATTCTAGGAATCAGATTAAAATCAAGTTTAAATGAAACCAATTTGAGTACAGTGAACGAAATTAAAAGCGAACTATTATGTTTAAAATAACAAGCCATACAACAGACATTCTGTTAGATTTATAACGATTTCTGCCTGAACTGAAATTACGATTTGATATTACCAGATTTACTAGTATGGTAAACGGTAGCTTTAGCTTGACAGTAAACCACTTCAAATATTAACACTCAAAAAATTAAAGAAAATGAACGTCGCTTTTGTAATTTTAAAAATCACAACAAAAATTAACTGTGTTTAAGTTACAATGGGAGACCAGAAGACAGAAGACTCCACTCGTTTACTCGTTGGAGACTTGAGTTCCAGTGGAAAATAACATGTCTGGATTTCCATTACTACCCTAATTAGTTGCAGTGCAAAACGAACTGCTTACTTTGTCGTGGTGAGCCGTCGGTACCGAAACGCTGATTAATGTTGTGCCCCACATGAGGTTGTTAGACCTTAGCTAGACCCCGCAACATGCATGTCGGGACAGCACGTACACCCACCCAAACACACACACACACACACACACACACACACACACGATATGCAGAACACCCACACATTAGAGAGCAAGTAAGGCACCAAAAGGCATGTAGAACATGTCTAGGATCAGTCCGTACTCAGTTGTCCGCTGTCCGTACTCTGCAGTCTGTTCGACTGTCTGGACTGTCTGTGCAGTATGTGGAGGCCTTTTGCCGCATTACGACAACTTTATGCCACGTGAAAACTACTGAAAAACATTTCCGGTCTTTAAAGCGGACTATGTGCAGCTGCAAACGGCAAAGCAATCAGGCGAGCGAGCGAGCGAGCGAGCAGCATGCATAAACGTGTCTGCATATGGGGCGGACAGACATGGACATAAACAACAGCAGTCCGGGATTGTGGAAGAACCCGGCAAGGAGGGGCAACGGCACAAAAATGAATTGCAACAAAATTGCGCTAAAACTCCCATAAATTTGTCCAAAGTTGAAGCAGAAAAAATGAAAATAGCAAAGGAAAAGAGGGCGGCAAGGGGGGGCAGTCGAAGCAGCGAAGTAGCGGGGAGAAAGGCCTGCAGCAAGCAGGCAAAGGACGTCGGGCAAATCGCTGTGTATTGTGCGGAGTTTATATCACATTATCTGTGTTTATTCTAACGGTGAGTGCGGGCGGCCGGGGCGTGCCACGCCGAGTGTGAGCCACGCCCAGGGACAACAAGTGGGAGTTGTTCTTACAGCGAGACCCTCTCTCTAGCGCTCGCCTTGTCGGTGCCCTCTGCTTGCAAGAGTTACGAGCTCCGCTTGTGTGGCATGACTGTGCAAACACAATAACTTATCGAGCTGAACGTGAGTCAGTTAACACCGCAGCCCACACCCCGCACCACCGCCACTTCCTTGCTCCCTCTGTCCACGCAGTGCACCGCAATTGTTGGGCACGGGACGTCAATTGCGGTCATGCGAAAGTCCTGTCCATTGTTTTCCTTGCCCCAGTCCAGACCACCCTCTGTCTCGCACTCTCTTTACTCACCTTGGTGCGACGCAATTGACGTTTCCCTTTGTACCACGTGATGATGGCATTCGGGCGAGAGCCCGAAGACTCGCAGCTGACCTCGTATCGGCGATCGGCAATCATTGAACTGGGCGGGTCCAGTATTTTCACAGTCAGCGGTTTCACTGAGCAACGATAAAGGAAATTGAATTGGCGATTTCAATAAATCCAATTGGAAATTGAAAGATAATGGTAGAGGATTTTTTTTGTTTTTTAAATATACTCAATTATATATTATATATAGTATATATTATATACCTTAAATTACTTAGTTTTTAAGGTTATGTCATCTATGCCAAACAATTTAAATTTCTTTAAGCTTTGAACTCATTACCTTAAGCCAGGCAAGAATATATGTAAACACCTGGTTTCCCTTTCCGACACTCCTCACTCATAACCCTCTCAATCGCCCTCGTTATATGTTACTATACACTTCATGCGTAGGACCCCGTAACATGCCCTTTCAGGTACTCGGGCACCGCAATTAACAATTTGTATCTATTAAAAGTACGCCTAACGGTCGTTTCGACAGCTCTCGTCGCTGTCGACTTCAACGACTCCGTTGGCCCCCAAGTCTAATGAGGCACCTTGACTTGGGGAAGCATTTGTGGTACGACTGTGCATGGCTGTGCTGTTGTTGCTTACATATATCTTTATGCTATGTTCCTGTTATTTGCTGAAGTGGAGCGAGGCTTTCGTTTGGTAAACGCCCCCGACATTCATTCATCTTTGTAAACATGTAATTATTCAAGCAGTTAACCCTAGCGCTACGGGTTTATTTGTGCGTCGTCGCAACTGCACAAATATTAAACAAGATTTGTATGTGTCTGTTGATATAACCAGGCTGTTGCTTATTTCAAGTTATGGAAAAGTAATTGGGGCGTCAGAAAATATTAAATAACATGGATCAATATTTGTGCGAACTTCTGCTGCACAAGGAATGAACTAGGATGAGGTTGAAATTAAGAGAGAGAGTATAAAGCGAATGATCAAGATGGATCGGTAAATCAGAACAGGGACAATCTAATTGTTGTCTAAGTATTCTTCTATCTATCATAAGTTCTGCCGGAAGAGTCATTTTTTCTAATGCTAAACTGATCTGTAAAATAGCTAACAGACTTGTAGGTCAATCAATTATATTTGATATAAATTTATATGGCTTATATTGAAGTCTTACTATAGTTCCGAACGCTGAAGATAATCAATAAAATTATATAACAATACCATTTAATTTTAAAACTAACGAGACTCTCAGCTGAACTAGACATACCGAAAAAGCTGTGAAATAACTCCCGACTAATTGGAGCCCATTCCAACTGCCAACACATAAGTTAACCTTGACGACAAACAAGGCCCGATCTAGGTCATAGCTAAACGCCCTCGGCTGACCCAAGCAAGTTTTCCGGGTCGTTACGACGGAGTCTTTTGAACAAATTTATTAGCCAAAGGCCCAGTTGAAAATTCAAGCGGGTCCTGGTCCTGCCCTGCCCTGCACCCATACTCACAGTGCATATCCAGTATGAAGCTCTTCTCCTTGGGCTTATCTAATTGCGTATTCAGTGCCTGGCATGTGAATACGGAATTCAAATCGTTACGCTGCACCGATGGCCACAACAGTCGATTCTCGATAACATCGCCGGAATTGTGCTCGTTTTGATTGTCGACAAGTAGCCCGTTCACCAGCCAGCGGACCTGCGGTTGTGGACGACCTAAAGAGAAGGAGGAGAGGAAACACAATGTACTTATGCACATATAGACGACTATATCAGCATATGTGGAGGGATTTGTTGCTAGGGGGAGTGGGTAGGTGGTATTGAGAAACGGTGCACTGGTGCAAATTAAAAAGTCAAAAGAAAACTGAAAACGAAAGCAAAGCAAATCGGAGCCAAAAGCAAAGAAAACTGTGATATTTTCATTTTCGGGTTGTGCTGCGGCTTGAGGTTTTCTGGTTTTTTTGTCGGGTCGGAGGTAGGGGGTAGTAGTGCTTCTTTTTTGGGGCCAAAGCTTTTAAGGAAATTAACAGGAAATTGTCTAGCCGGGCAAACGGATATAGCCATGTGTGTGGATCGCATTCGGTCGGTCGGGGCTACTGGCACTGCGACTGGCCCTGGTCGATGGGGTTAAGCTCGTTCCGTTTACTCACCGCCCACCACACGACAAGTGATAACAATATCGTCGCCCTCCTGCTTCGGTCCTAGCTGTGTGCCATTCAGCTGGCGACCCCAACGGTCCAGTATGAGGGGCTGCTCCGGAAGTACTAAAATAACAAAGCAGTAGAAAGACACAGGCGCATCAGTCAGAGCCGCATGCAGGTGGCACGTGGATGGACGACTACACGAGTTTTGACAGCTCGTACACCCACCCATCCACACACGCACACACACATAAGACATACACATTTACATCATCGTTTTCGATACTCACTTATTACAGACAAATTGAAACGGAAGCTCTGCGTTTGGGCTGTGCGAAAGTCCACACGACAGCGATAAATGCCTTGATCATGACGTTTGATATCCTGCAAAATTCCAGTTCGCATTTAGTACAGCAGTATTATTTTGTGAAGGGAAACAGATGATTAGCATACCCATACCCATACCCACACACACACACACACACACACACACGCACATAGTCATACTAATGTATTCACGTGCTGGAGTTTTGTTTCTGGCCATGTAATTTTCAATTATTGCATGTCACTTAAGTTGTACGACTCTGTGGTCGGTCCTGTGGTTGCCCCTAACATACACATCAATGCGTTTATGTACTTGTGTAGCAGTACACATACACATGCATCCGTAATTAGGTGCTCAAGGTGTTGGTGCCTGCCTCGGTGCTGATAGCTTTGTGTCAATTAATGCGGCATCTTCAATCAAGTTTCTTTGTTCAATTAGAGCTTCAACCTCACATTTGCCAGTCGTTTCTTTTCAGAGCTATTTGCGCAAATCGGAAATTATTATATGTACTTGTATTTAATTGATGTTTTAAGCTGTGCACCGAAGCAAGTACTTGAACTTACTTTAAATTATTTAAACTGAGAAATGTCCTAAGAGCTGCAACCTAGTCATCAATTTATTTACCCAGAAACTAACAAATGGCTCTACTTATTAAGATTTCGTATTTATTGAATCCATAACACTTTTGCAATTACCTTCCATGAGTGCGATATACTAAATCAATTTAATTTATAACAGATTTCAGTTGTACAGTACAGTACCGTATGTATGTTAAATAACATTCTGTTGCTGATGGTTAGCAGACTACATATACCGAACTTACTGTTAGTAACAGCACATACTTTTAACAGCCTTTTTTTAAAGGGTTTTTGGTACTACTCTAATATTGATATTGGACAAAAATTCTATATTTGTTTTATGCAAATGTAAGTAACAGGCAGATGGTCGCATAGCAGACCATACAAAGTTTATAAATGTTTGATCAACTTCGATAGCAGAGTCGAATCGGTCATGTCCGTCTGGCTGTCCGTTCATCCGTCCGTCTGCCCGTCTGCATACACGGACCTGTACGTGTGAAATCGACAATGCAGTAAAATTCGTTAAACATAAAATTTTTTTTAAAATTTAGACTGAGTTTGTTACGAGCAACAGTGTGAATGGAATGTGGAGTGTGCTTGCTCTTAGTTTTCCATACTTGCTTAACTTGCAATCGCTGCAATCTAACGCTTAATTGGAGGAAGACGCGAGTCTGGCAGCACAGGTTAATTGTCAGACAATTGAAATGCAATTAAAACTCATTTATAAAGTAAGTCCTCCCTGAATTGTCATTTGTCACACATAATTCATGGCTTATACGAGAGAGTAGTAAGCAGTTTCGCTGCTTTCTCCTCCGATTCTCCCGCTGGCATTATGAAGTTGATGCAACCGCGAGTGGCAAATTTACGGGGCCGCCTCTTCGTGTGCTTTTCACATTCATTTCCGAGAATGTGTGTACATGCAGCTCGTTAACAGAGCCCCGGAACCCGCTCCTATACTACGAGTGGCAGTCCTCAGCCCCGACTGCTCCCTATTTCGACTTGGGCAACTGCCCAGGCAATCCGCCACTCACTTGGCCTTTAAAAGTCAACTGTTTGCGGCGAAAGACACGGCGAGGCGTCAGTTCAAGTAGCTGCCACACGGTACTCCACTCCTATCTGGGCGTGTGTTTGTGTCTGTGTGTGTGTGGGTGCATTGCATGACAATAACGGTAAATCAAGTTATCTGTAAACATGCAAGACATTAATAAACATTTCGCGTGCGCGAGGCAATTTAACAACTTTTGATATCTAAATTTGTTTTCGCATTGCCTCACTCGCAGCTTTCCAGCTTTATTTAGGATTCCGTTCGGTTTCGTTTTGTTTCTCTGTTTTTCCTATTTCACGGCATGTTTGCTACATCCGTTTACAATATATTTTTCGGACTGTACACACGTTCCGTTTACGCATTCCAAACGTTTCTCGCTGAAGCTTTCGCATAGTTGGGAAATTTAATCGAAATTCGAGCAGTGAGAACAACGGCATGAATATCGATAAGTATCGATGACACTAACTTATTTCCTTTTTAAATTAGAAAACATTAACGTTCGTGTAATTAAGCCACTAAAGGCGTTTTAGTGAAGCCTGAACTCCAATATAACTATCGAAATTCAAAAGAGATTATTTTCCCAATAATAATTCAAATAATATTGACATAATGCATAAGTGACCCACTTGAACTTTCGCATGACTAAGAAAACAAGTTATTTACCCTAAAACTCTTACATTCTCTTAAATTTATCGAGCTATTTAAAGTTTGAAATAATGTTGATAACGAAACTAATTACAAGCAGAATGCCGGCTAATATTTCAATAATCTATCAATCATTGCTAAACAGCTTTCACTACTTTATTTAATTGCATCGATTTATCACCGTCGATACTAAACTGGTTTAGTCGGCAGTTATGACTAAAAACGCCCACGCGTTTGCCACCCAAAAAGCCTTTTCAAATGCCCCAAATAAAGTGTTGCTTTTGGTTTATTTCACACTTTTCGAGCTTCACTCAAATTTAATGGAATATTTAAATATTTGATTCAAGTTGCGGCACTAAAATCGCGTTCTGGGTGGATATGGTAAATGTGCTGGTAGTGTACGGGATGAGCATGGGCTGCGGACTTGTTGGGGTTGTCGGGGCTGCTGGGAGACCATTTGCAAACTCACCTTAATTTCCAAGGTTGCTGGCTGCGAGTCAAAATGGAATTTGGCACGTGAGCCAAAAACCTCTGGAGCTGACCAATGCCGGGGCTGCTCGATGGCCATGTTATCGCGCACATCGAAGCTGCGAAGGAGAAGAGGAGAACAAGAGCAGAGAATTATTATTATTATTCCAGGGTATACGCACATACGCACACTCTCTCTCACACACACACACACACACATAAATATTTTAGTTGGACTTGGCGCGCAAATTAAACCAGTTTGAAATAAATTCTTAAATTCCGGCCGTAAAACTGCAGCTCGGGAGGGAAGAACTAATGAAATCCATAGGCAATATAACTTAGCGCAGCGCGTGTTATTTTCGCCAGCGCAGCTCATTTTATTTTATTTGAAAATTGCGAGTGCGCGCGCTAAAATTAGCCTCATTTATTTTGGCTTGCTCATTAGAGCAAGGGGGTCGGACCGGGTCGGGCTCGAACCCAACCCATTTCGCGGCGTGCTGCCAAAACGGAATTTATGGCTCGCAGATAAACATTTTTTCAATTTTCTTCCTTGTGCAGTCCATGACGACGACGCTGCATTTAATGCGCCAAGTTTCACCTAGATGAGCACACAGCGGCCATAACACTTAAGTCCAGGATTTATGCTGAGACCTGCATTATAGTCGAGCCGAGGAGTGAGCCGGCCCCATTAGAGCAGTCGTAAACATGTATTAAACACTCGCGAGAGCAAGCATTCCTTGTTATCGGCGTGCTTGTTGTTATCGAGTGCTTTCCACTGCGAATGGCTTGCAGTGTACTTTCCGCGAATTCATTGGGGATTTTGTGCAAGTAGTGTTCTTGGCAATTACTTCAAAAATGCATTCAAATTATGAACTGGGTGTGTCTTATCCTAATTTGCTTATTTTCCGTACAGTGCTCACTTATCGATAGCACTTCTCATTGCAAGTAAGAGCATTAGTTACTAAGCTTATGCGCGCAGAAAAAAATCTATGGGAAAATGTTTTGAATTCAAGTTTGTTCAATTTAAAACTGGCATAATATTAAATGCTTATCGATAATATGAACAAAAATAGTTCTCGACTATTCTCATCAATTAAATTAATTATTTGCTTAAGTTTAGTTATAGTTTAGTTATCGATAGCAGCTTACATCTTCTGTAAACAACATTAGTCCCCTCAGCGAACTGTTTTTAAGTATGTGCAAGGGTTGCTTTCCAACACTGTCAAACAAACATTCTCCTATCGATTGGCAGACACATGGCTATCGAAAAAGATTTTGAATTCGAGAATATTCAATTAAACTAATTCACGATCGTATTCATCAATTGCATTTGAGTTCGACTACTCGATAGCGTGGGCGGGTCTACAGGTGTGTTACTCGCTTCGACATTTATGTTAGTTCAAGGAGGGAGCTGCGTTGTGGTTGTGCTCGTTGTTGTTATTGTTGCGACCACTTTGCGAGATCCTCTGCGGCAAGTGGCGCGTTAAGCGCCCTTTTGTATGCAGCACGCAATAATTTATGCGGCCAGCCCTCGCGAACTCAGCCAGCTTCAGCGACGACGTCGACGCCGGGGACGACGGCAGCGTCGCGAAATGCAACAACTTAATTGCTGCGTGCCAGTCGGAGGCAACTCAAGTGCAGCGCGTGGATGAGGGGTGCGGCGCGATGGGGGGAAGGCAACGTTAACCCAATTTTGTTACGTTTTCCTTCATTTTTTGCTCACAGCGCCGCCATTTTAATTAAAAACAAAAAAAAACGCTACGGAAAATATTAAAAAACTGTTGCACTTGGTTTTTGAGCTTGGGGCGGGAGAAACCGAAATGCTGCGAGGGCCGAGCTTAATAACTGCTCTTTGGAGCCTATGCGGCAGCAATGTTTACGACCAAATAATATGCTACGTAGCGCTAGCAAATTGAGCGTAATGAAAACGGTCGCAAGCCGCCGGCGGAGCTTAGAAGACGTCGTTACGACAGCACAGTGGATAGAAAACTTCAAAATGTGAATATATTGACAATACAAGCATATTCAACAGCTTTTTGTAATGTAAAAATTGATTGAAAATACAATTTCAGTCTGTCATGTCTGTTATTATCAACCCACCGCCACATACACATCGATAGGCAGATCGATAAGCTTTAGAAGAATGTAAGGACAGTAAGTTGAGCCTAACAAAAATAATCGAAAGCTAGCACACTTGGAAGTGTATATGTATGCATATATTTATATATATTTAGGTAATTAAATTATAAAATATTTAAATAACTCAATAATATTTAATTGCCAATTCCACTGATAAAACTGCTTTAAAATTCTGTTAAACTATAATGTGCATAACATCTAACAGCTATCGACCTACCGCCTCATACACATTGATATCGGTAGATCGACAGAGTGGCGAAGAGGAACATCATAAATCATAAGCATAATATGCATAACATCTAACAGCTATCGACCTACCGCCTCATACACATTGATATCGATAGATCGACAGAGTGGGGAAGAGGAAGAGCATAAAACTTGCTTATCATCTAGCAAAAGCTGCAAATATATTCCTAACTCTACGTCCCCTGCTATCTTTAAACGAAGAAACTCTGCAATCCCCAGAGCAACGCGAAATTCATTTAAAACGCGCATTTGACAAGCAAAAGGCGCAACGTGGCGTTAAAATGTCGTAAATGCAATTAGAGCTGCTGCCGGCAGTTGCGCTTGTACATACATACGCCGCCTGCCCCCACTCCTCCACTTAAAGAGAGTTGGCAGAGAACCTCCCCCGCCCGCAGTCATCTGTGCAGCTTGCAGTCACTTGGGCGAGGATTCTTTATGACCTGCCTGATTGCCGTGGAGAGCTGACTACAGGCGTTTGGTCTGTCCGCAGGCTTAGCCGGGCTTAGCTTTCTGCCTAAATCCTGATAAAAGAAACTCCACCGCATTACACGCACACATAGCTGGTAGGACTTTACCTCTGAGGTTAATTAGTAAATTAGGTAAACATAATTAAGTTAATTTACTGTGCGTCTGTCACAACAAAAACACACTCACGCACACACACACACACACACACACACACACAAATGTTAAATCACATATTCGGGGCCAAAGCACTTATCAGCTGCCAGGCAGGTGCAAAGAAAAAAAAACAGAGTGCAAGTAGTCGACCTGCAGATACCTGGCAGTTGCAGATGTCTGCTTAAGCAAGCAACATGCGAAGTAGTTAGGCGAATGTGTTGCAATCGAAAGTACGAAAATAATTATTACTCGTTTGAGCACAGTATACCCTACTCGCATGTGCTGCAGGGTATGCCAAAAATACTGTAGCTTTTCCACTTGTGTGGGACGCTGGGCAACGCTTTAAAAGGCAGCAGCTCTCGAGGCTCGTTTGCATTTAATTAAACGCTTATAAACGGCCAGACAATGGGCCAAGCGAGAGTGGGCGTAAGAGAGAGACAGAGAGAGAGAGAGAGAGGGAGATGGGAAAAGTACTCACCTATATAGAGGTATGCCCGCATTATCACGGAACCATAGGACCATATAAACATCATGCAGAGGCTCGGCAATGGGACAGGGAAGCGACACTGATTTCCCCTCGACGGCATCGACGTCCTTCGTTTTCACTGCGATTTTGGATGCGAATGCGAGTGGGAATGCGCGTGGGTATGGGAATGGGATGTCAATGTGGTTGGCATTAGTGGAGCACACGCTCATGTATTGTCATTGTTGTATGTGTATGTGTGTGGGTGTTTGTGTGTTGTGGCAACGGTTGAGGGACGAAGTCGCCATCATATTATTTTCGGGTCAGGCAAATTATGTTGTCACGGTTTTTGGTCGGTCAGCAGCGGCATAGTCAGAGGCAGCAGCATCAACATCAGCAGCAGGAGCAGCAGCGTCGTCGTGCAGCACATGAAAATAGAAAATAAATGCGTAAAATTTGTTAATTAAATGTTCATAGAACGGACAGCAGCCCCGTCGCCGAATACGGAGCTCTCGTGGCCAGGCTTTTAGCAATTAAATGTTGATACCGGCTTTATTTCGGCGTAATTACAAACGCGTAAATTTTTATGCGGCTCCTCTTGGAAGCCGCTGCTCCATTTATTTATTATGCATGTGCAAAAGTCTGCGAAATGCTTTTTAAGCCCCGTCCGGCAAGAGGAGAAAGGGAGAGCAAGCGCGAATGGAAAAGCATTTAAGCCTTTTTCACAATAATTGTTTGTAAACAAGACTGAAAGCTTCGTATTAGCGCAACTTGCGAGTTTTTCCCCAAAAAATAAAGCATGCAAATATAAATTGGAAAATTAGTTAAAAACTCGTTGTGTTCTGTGCGTAAATAGCAAAGCTTTTGCATTCGCGGGAAAAACTATAAATGCATATCGGCTTTCAAAATACGCTCTATGTGAGTGCTCTCCTATCGCGTTGTTTCGTTCTATAGATAAATGACACGTAGATAAATAGATGGAAAACTGACATAAGATAAGATAATGAGTTTGCTCTAAATAAAGCAAGTGCCTATGCATGTGATAACTACAGAGATAAGCAATATAAGTTATCGTCTAATTATCGCGTAATTGAAGAATTTACTGTACGGAATTGATATTTGATGATAATATTGGCTGTAAACCGGTATTCTTTCAATTAACAAAATTTTAACAAAACGTGATTTTATGAATGCTTCTTTGCATCGAAAATAGCTCTCCCTCTCCTCTAACATTTCTCGCAATTAACTAAAAGTGACTGTGATTGTCATCCTTTAATTATCGATAATTTATGTTAACGTTAACATTAGTTAAGCTAACATTAACATCAGTATCTGCATAACATATCATTTCTTTTCTATACGTTTCACACACAACACTTTTAGCTCGACGAGTTTTGGAGGAGACAACATCGTGCATATATTCGCATAGCTCTGTATAATACAAATATATTTTGTCCGTCGGAGCAACCAAGGCAGAAACCAGAGCACGACCAAAAAACAGGCAACAACAGCTGTCAAATGCGCGATTGCTGCTGCTGTTGCTGTTGCCGTTGCCATTGCTCTTGTTGTACTGTTATCGCGCATCGGCTGCCATCAAGAATATATGTAGATATATGTATAGATAGATGCATATAGAGCATTCGTACACATTTATCTTTGTGTATAAATAAAAATGTCTGCGTTGAAAATATTTCACATCACATGAAAAGGGGAAGCAAAGGCCATAAAAAATGCCGGCACGCCCCCCTCCCTCGGATGCGACCCCAAACGCCCTCGGTTCGTCGTGGTACTAACGGAACCCTCGCTGGCACTTCACGGCAAGGTTTTTGGCGTTGACTTTATGTGTAAATATGAAAAAATGTCATTTTATTGCCACAATGCGTCGAAATTTTGTGAAAATTTATTGCGCATACGCAGCCTTGTACAATAAATATGCGCTTAAATGCCCACCAACTCGCTGCGAGTGTGTGTATGTGTGTGTGTGTGCGGGGTGTGTGTGCGAGTGTGTTTACTTAGAACTGTTGCCATTGTGGACAGAGGCTGGCTCAAAGCAGTGCCAGCAGCTGCGACTCGTCGCGCGTCGAGCTGAAATTGCAAACTGCGAACCGCAGCTGGAAATCAAGCGAAACTAGCACCAAAGCGACAAGTTGTTGCCAGTTTTATGCAAATTAGTCAGGGTGAATTGAGAGATTTTCAGAAATATAACTCAAGCATTTGAATCAAATTTTAGATTTTTAAACATGTTTTCACTGTGCCTTATCGCTTAATCTTCAATCTTTGAATATATTCTTTGAATGAATTAAATAAAATATTCCATGTGTTTGGTAATAATTGATTGATAAATTTAAAAACTATATAAACAACATTATTATACATTTTTATGAATACAATAAGAAATATCTTTTTAAATTAACTCATTTAAATAGAAGAGAGATTTAAAAGGATTTTAAAAAATATATAAATACATGAATTTATTTATTTTCATTGAAAATGTATAATAGATCGCTTCTACAAACATAACGCTATTTTCGAAACGATAATTTAAAAAGCTATTATTTAAAAAATACTTATATAATTATGTTTTTTCAGTGTCTTTAGTAATTGTTATAATATGATCTATATTTTACATTTTCCAGAAATATAAAATTGCTTCAATAGTCTCAAAAATCTATGTCATTTTTAAGTGTTTGCAATTTCTTTTTCTCTCAGTGTAGTCGTTCAGCGCTGCAAAACTCGATAAGAGCACACATTTCACTCATTGCCGCCAGATGGCGGCACTGTGCCCCGCTCAACGACAATGGACAGGCGCTACAATGAGGTAAGTGAAGTTGGCAGAATCGGTTCGGAATTGTAATCGCAACAGATAACTCTATAATTGATAGTGGCGAACGATGTAAATCATAGTAGCGTCTCGTTCCACCTTATCGGTGGACATGCGTGGTGCTCTTCACACGCGGAAAGCAATTAGATTAATGCACATCCATGCCACGCATTGCAGCTTCAACGTGGTGGGCGGCGTTGTGGCGCGCTGCCATTCGCAGATCACCAGCCGGAACAGTACAACGTGTCGTCGGGAGCACAGAGCATGGCAATGAAGAAGCGCTACGTCAAGCGCATTGTGCGTAAGGTCATCTTCCTGGTGCTCTTCATCGCCTTCGTCGCGCTGGTGACCACCATGATTGTGGAGAAGCGTCTGGGAGGCGTGAAGCCCGCCGAGGAGGTGGACGAAAGCAATCTGGATACAAACGGGGATCCCATCACGCCTCAGTTCCGAGCTGCCAACATTCCGCCGACACGTCGGGCACCCCGTCCGCCCTTCCAGGATCGCAATTCAGTGCACGACGAGGAGCCGCAGGTGACGGCGAAGAGCAACGAGCAGCGAGTACAAATGTTCACGTTGGCCACGCCGGTGGGTGAGCGCAAGGACTGGAACGATTACGCGGCCATTGCGGCGGACAAGCTGCGCTCCGGCCTGGGCGAGCACGGATTGCCCGCATCGATTGAGGATCCGGCGGAAAAGGAAATGGAGCAACAGGAGTACCGAAGGAACGGCTTCAACGGAATGCTCTCCGATAGAATCTCAGTGAATCGCTCTGTTCCGGATGTGCGGCGAGAGGAGTAAGTAGTCGGGCGGAGATCGGGACCGGGATCGGGATCGAATCATTCGATTAACTCGTTCTCTGCAGGTGCAAGACGCGCAAGTACCTGGCCAAACTGCCCGACGTCAGCGTCGTCATCATCTTCTTCAACGAGCACTTCAAGACGCTCCTGCGCTCCGTCTACAGCATCGTTAATCGCACTCCCGCGGAGCTGCTCAAACAGATCGTGCTCGTCGACGATGGCAGCGAGTGGGAGTCGCTCAAGCAGCAGCTGGACGATTACGTCTCGCTGCACTGGCCTCATCTGGTCGACGTAGTGCGCAATCCCGAGCGACGTGGCCTGATCGGAGCGAGAATCGCGGGCGCCAAAGTCGCCACTGGCGAGGTTATGGTCTTCTTCGACTCGCACATCGAGGTGAACTACAATTGGGTAAGTACAGCGGGCTTATCAAGTCGGACAGCAGAGTAGTATATATATCAACTAGCATATCTCCTTCGACTTAACGTAAAGTTCTCTGCTATTGCAAGACTTAGAGACAGCAAATTTGGCCAAAAGGTTACTTTTTTATATATATAGTAGCAGTTATTTTCAAAAATCGGCTGCCACGCCCACTTCCACTAGTAAATTGAAATATAATACTACATTACACCAAAGATAATAAAATTGCCCTCTGCCTTTGCAGCTACCGCCTCTTCTGGAGCCCATCGTTATCGACAACAAGATATCCACGTGTCCCATTGTGGACATCATCGACCACACCAACTTCGCCTACAATGGCGGCTACCAGGAGGGCTCGCGTGGAGGCTTCGACTGGCGCTTCTACTACAAACAGCTGCCGGTGCTGCCCGAGGACAGTGTGGACAAGTCGCGACCGTATCGCAGTCCCGTGATGATGGGCGGTCTGTTCGCCATCAACACGAAGTTCTTCTGGGATTTGGGCGGCTACGATGACGAGCTGGACATCTGGGGCGGCGAGCAGTACGAGCTTAGTTTCAAGATCTGGATGTGCGGCGGCATGTTGTTGGATGTGCCCTGCTCGCGCGTGGCTCACATCTTCCGTGGACAAATGGACCCGCGTCCCAATCCGCGCAACTACAACTTCGTGGCAAGGGTGAGCAGATCGAGTAGATTCCGGTGGTTTCCTTGAGATACCCACTGAGCATACACGTCTTTCAGAATCACAAGCGCGTCGCCGAGGTGTGGATGGATGAGTACAAGGAATACGTTTATAAACGCGACCCGGAGACATACGACAACATCGATGCCGGCGATTTGAGCAGACAGCGCGCTGTACGTGAGAGATTGCATTGTAAGTCGTTCGACTGGTACATGAAGGAGGTCGCCCCCGACTTCCTGAAGAAGTTCCCGCCCGTCGAGGCGCCTGCGTATGCTTCGGGTGCCGTTCAGAGTCTTGGTTATCCAGAGTATTGTCTCGATACCATGAACTTGGCGTCCAGCAACCCGGTGGGCATGTTCGGCTGTGCCGCGAATCTCACCTCCCCGCAGGCGAATCAGCACTGGATGCTCAGTGCGGACCGCGAGCTGCGTAAAATGGGCGAAAGCATTTGCTTGGACGTGCAGGATTCGCACGCCAATGCCACCGTCTGGATGTGGGAATGCCACAATCAGGGTGGCAATCAGTTCTGGTACTACGATCGCCAGCACCAATGGATCTCCCATGGCCAAAACTCGAATCGCTGCCTCGAGGCCATCGTGGAGAATGGCGTCGCGTCGGTGTACACCAATGTGTGCGAGGCGAGCAATCTGCGCCAGCGCTGGAGCTTTGGTATCACCAATGACGCTCTGTTGGATCACTTCTTTGAGAATTTGGACTAGCAGGACTCTAAAATTAGTACTAGGTTGATCATCCAGCAATTTCTCATTATAGTTGAACTAACGGTTTGTACAGATCTTTGGCGTGCAAACACAATAAATAAAGTAGATTCTTTCTAATTACTTTCAATAGTTTGTTAATCTTTTTTTTTTTGTTTTTAATTCTTACTCAAAATTTTGTTGGCTTTGATAGTTTTAATATTAAGTTACAGTCTTTAATAATTTTCTCATAAAAAATAAGAAATATATAGTTTTTTGGAAATGTTTGCCACATGCAGAAGGAGGCGTATAAATTCTTGAATAACATCAATAGTCAATGGTCATGTTCGCCTGTCCGTCTGTCTGTCTAGAGACGTGAAATTTAATCGCGTCAATGCTTGCGTTTGCCTGTATGAGTGAGAGCGACATGTGTGTGTAGCATCAACAGACGCTGACTGTATGCGTGGAAAAGCGAACGGATGTAAGATCCATAAGCCAGCGAAAATGCGCGATGTAAAGTGTTTATTTGTAATACATTAAGTACAAGTATTTAAAAATATGTTAAACATTAGCTGAAAAACAACAATTTCTGGTTCAACCTATTTAAGCTTTTTTCAGTTAAATACTTACTAAACCTTATACCATGAAACCGCACTATTTATCGCAGGCAATTCATCAGTATCTGCTCTGCGGCTTTCAAATTCGCTTTGGCTTCGCCTTGGCCGATGAGCTGCACCTTTGGAGGCCATTAGTCTGCCTTGCTGTCTAAATACCCCTGCAACCCTTTGCGGCCGACAGTTAAGTGCCAATGCATCAAAGCAAAGTAAAGATGCAGCAAGCTGACTGCATTACCAAACGACTTTAAGTTGGGATCTTCGGACAGGGGCACTTTGAAAAACATTTGCTTGCAGTGCAGGGAACTAGGGTTTTTCTTTTTTTTTTTTTTTTTTTGGTTGCATTTTTGTGTCGCCTTTGGTTGGCCTTCACTTAACTACAGCAGGAGGAGTTTGGCTTCTCGCCTGCTCGACTGCTCGACAGCTCGTGCATGTTAAAAGCTATTTAAATATGCTCTCTTTGAATGCCTTGATTGGCTCCACGCCAGCTCGTTGCTTGGCAGACTCCTTGCCCTGGCTGTGACTCCTTTCGGTTGGCTTTGGTTTGACTTGGTTCGCCTGCTGCCAAAAAACCCCAAAACGCACAGCACAGCACAGGGGCGACAGAGAGTGCGGGTCTAGTTCTACCGAGATGTAGTCTGCATAACCTTTTTGCATGAATTAACCCTCTAATTGTCAAAGTGCATGAATTTGAGCAGAAGCGGAAGTTTCATGATAATTGAAAAAGGGATGCGTGGAAATATTATTATGCAGTTTGGTCTTGCTCAATTTGATTAAATATTCGGTTGATTGAGTGCAGCTTCCTGTTGCATTTTACTTGGGGTTTCTAAAGTGTGTATGACGAAATAACTGCATATTTTATCGATGCCGCACAATATTTTGATGTGGTTACAGCTCTACACAGCCGCAACAGTATTCATTTCGTGCCTAACAGAGCCGAAAAAGTCATGTAATAGGTGCATTTTGCTACCTAACAGAGCTTTAACAGTTCTCTGTTAATACAGTGTTAAAGTGCATTTTTAGTACGTTTCTAGCATTTCGGTACTAACAGAGCAGTAACAGTGCTCTGCTAAAAGCACTTTTAGATCTTATTTAGCAGAAATTAAACTAAAATCAATTAATTTATGCTTATAAAGCTAGAAAGGTTAAGACGAGCTAATAAAATACAAATTTTCTGGTTTTCTAGGGGTTAAACACTAAACTTAACTCGCTGCGTCAACACACAGTTCATCTGTTTCAAAGAAAGTTACACACACATGCATGCAAACGCATCCTCACACACACAGCGACATGTGTTCCATTTCGCAGCGTCTGCACGCTGTTATCGCCTTCAATTCTCTAGCGAGCCCCGCCCACACAGGCCGACGCTATTCGAAATGCAAAACTTTAATGGAATTTGCGCCGCTGCGACAATAGTTTTCGCCAACTTGCCCAAGTTCGCCAACTGCCAACTGCCAACTGTTAACTTGGCGCTGCCAACTTGATTCTAATTTTCCACATTTTCCACATGTTTTCCACTCGCACTTGCCACTTTTTTTCCATCGAATGCGGCGCGAGGCGCTCTAATTGATATTTAAGTAGGGATAGTCCATGCGCTGCGCTGCGCTCGGCTCTGTTGCCCCAACTGCGTAATTGCCCGAGCGTCTTGCGCCCTCCAATTAGCACAGCCATACAATTTAGCATGACGCAAGTAAAGACCCAGTCGCCATTCCCGTCCCGTTCCTGCTCTTCCCGTCACGCCCTTTTGTCTGAGTGTGTGTGTATGTGTGTCCCACATGGAATGCGTTTATTTCATGTAAAAATATTTCGTTGACAATTACACGTCAGCAGACGCCCACATGAAAGAGTTCCTGTCTGTGTGCGTTTGAGTGTGTGTGTGTGTCTGACATTTTGCGATTAATCGTCGGGCTCATTAGTGGTGAAAATATTTATAAGGACCGCTGGGAAATCGTAGCGTCGCACAATCATTAAATATACATTGAATTCATTTTCAAATGTGCGTCTGCTCGCACATACATACATACATCTGTATCTGTATCTGTCTGTGTGCATGTCGCTGCATGTTTGCGGCTTTTAATAGATTTGTCAGACAGCACGAAATGTGCATCAAGACAGCTGAGAATTCTACCTCAATTTCGCAAATTAATGCACTCGCAGACGACCCTATTTAATCTGTCTGGCAGGAATTGAACAGGTTCCACATTCAAAATTAAACTTTTAAAGCGATAAGCTGAGCCGCAGATCGATAAGACGCTGTTAAGTAACTGATCGAATGTGCTGCTATCGATTGTCATCGATAATTTGAATAATCTGTAATTCTCATATATATATTTTTTCTACTCCATCAATTTTAGGAATTTATAAACTTAATACAGCTTTTAAACGAACTGCTAAAGCGATAAGCCGGACTGTAGTTCGATAACACGCTGTTAAGTAACTGAACGAATATGCTGCTATCGATTATCATCGATAATTTGAAATAATGTGCAATTTTCATACATATTTTTCTTCGACTCCACCATTTTAAGGAATTTATAGACTTAACATAATTTCCCGAAAATGGTGGATTCGAAAAAGGATAATATTTAACATTATACTCGTAATAAACGTTTTCGATAACAATCGGTCAAGGTTAATTATGAGACTTGCAAGAGACTTTTCCTGAATAGAGGGAAATAATTATAGAGTGCAGCAATATTTTTTTACAGGAAATAAACTATTGGGTTTTTCCCAAGCGCACAATTATATATTTACAGTATTGGCGTATTTTCATTTGTCATTAATCAAATGCAAAGTCATTTGGTCGACGTCTTATCAAGCATATTGTCAGGGCTACAATTGCGCTACTACACGCTCTGTCGCTTAAAAATCCTACAAGGTCTTCGAACTTCGCGTCATTAGTTTAGGTTTTAGGTTTGGCTAATGAGCGGCAAATGAGACATATGTCAACTTTTGATAATGAACTGATAAATCTGGCTAGGAACTCATAAGCCAGATTAGTGTAGGGTATGGCGAAGCAGTTTGAGGCTGCACGTTAAATGGATTTCATTGAAAATGCATCTCTCCAGCTGATATGCCTGATTGATCATATGTATAAACATATTAATATATATATAAGCATATTTCAATATTTATAGAGCAGTCGCGGCGAGATTTGCATCAGTTTATTGTAAGCATGCGGTGCGATTTGGTGATTGCTTTGGCTACTTTGGTATGCTAATTACGCTGAGCTGGCTGTGAAATTATAACTAACTATAGGGACTTCTATGTATTTAGGGCCTTGTGAGTGGGCTGACCCTCAGGGACAGCACTCTCATATCGGAGATAAAGCAGTTGACCGACAACACCTTGAGTGCCATCATGTTAGACAGACTAAAGCATATAGCTGCACTAACCCGCCTAATGGTGGAGGCTCGAGTGGCCGATCCATCGGTAATCGAGCAACTGCAGCGCTTCAACAGAGAGGCAGAGGCAAAGATACAGACGCAGCGGGTATCGGGCACGGAAATGGATTATTTCGTTGACGAATACGGCAGGATCATAGATGCTGGGAAATTGAATAATGTTCAGTATCAGGAACGCACGAGGCAACTAACGCGTGGCGCCTCCGACAGCCTGTACGCCAAGGATCATCAGGCGAATCTGCGGCACTTCCAGGTGCTGGCGTATCTGGTCAATCCCAAGATACGCGCGCTCAGCGAAACTGCCCAACAGAGCGAGCAAGAGCTTGTCACAGCCTTCAACAAATTCGCCTATGCGGGACTTGGGGAGCCAGAGGCAGCTATCGCTCCCTTTCTGGAAGCTATTGATAAGTATGAGTGAGATTGTGGAACACATGTAGGCTACTCGCTGATTTGCTGATAACGATGTAAGGTCGCATCACACTCAATCAAATATAATAAACTTGACTCTCGCGACAACTGATAACAATGTGTATACGGTGAAGGGTATTCAGGCGTCGCCTTGCTCATTTGCTGCGCTCTCTCTCTCTCTCTTTCTCTCGCTCGCTCGCTTACTTTCAGCACAGCTTAATGAGTTGCTGCCTGCGCATCGGAGCATCGTGTGTTTGACTTTTTGAGCCGCTTTTGCGGTGGCATTAAAAAAATCACTGAACAGTACGCACAGCACGCAGAGTCCTTGTGCTACAGGCATTATGGCCACATTAAGCCGACCGCCATCAATGATCACATATTGTGTGTGTTTGTGGTTTTCAGTCAGTTTCAGTTTCAACTCGCAGTTTTTCAGCGCAGCGTATCTCTGTGGCGTTGTGAGTTTGCTTTGGCGCCAGGGATTATTTCAGCGTTTTCATTTTGTGGGGGTCCTCGTCACAGTGAGTAGTTTCCACTTGCCCGGAACGGCAGCCAGCTGAACTCAGGGAGCCACGATTAATCGTCGACTAAACTGTTGCCAGCTCTTTCTGATTAGTCATCGGTGATTCAGCGCCTTTTTCGACCAGTCGTAATGAGTTCATGTTGAACAGCATTGTTATCCGCTCTTTAACTGAATTCCTAGCCATAGTTCGAGTAGATTGTACAATGTTCAGCGGATTTTCGAAGCCCTCAGCGATGATTAACAACGGCCGCCGAAGAAGTTGATTGAAAATTTCAAATTTCCATAGACACACGATGCTTTGCTTGTTTATAGTCTTCCCCGAATTACTCGGAAAACATTTGTTTATTTCTGTTCTATCTGCAAAATTTCGGGCTACAACAGAGCAGAACATCGTCGAGAGAAATTTCAAAATGTATATTCTTTGTTTTTGTCTGTGCAAACAGGAAATTTGAAGTGTTGCGCTACAAACCGCAAAACAGCATTCAAAATTCATAACAAGTTCATGTTTATTGTATTGCAATTTGGATTTGATCAAATTTCAATTTGGTAAACAACGACTGAAAATTGCAAATGCCAGCGAAATGAAATTCGTTTGTAGCATTAAATACGAAAACTGAATTAAAACCAAATTCGATGTGGAAAACGGCAGCAGCAGGAAAACAAGAGCAGCAAAATCTAGTAAAATATTCGTAGCTAAAACGTTGCCCAATCACATAATGCCCACAAGAATAATCAAATTCGATTAAATTGTCAGAGCAGAGAACAGAAAAGGATAAAATTCATGTGACGGGGTTAAATGCAAATTGAGGTAGCAGCAAAAAGACATTAAGAGAAACATTGCTGTTCGGACTGGTCGACTGGCCGATGGCCTGCAGCAGTTCGATTCGATAAGTCCATAAACGAGGTGATGTGGTACGTTTTATTTAAGCTATGGCCTTATCTTACTGCAATTAAGTCCGCTCCTGTCTTTACTCTTAAGGCGATCCACACTTGCTATCGGAATGTAAGCTGTGTGGCGGTCGATCGATAACATGCATGTTATGTTCGAATTACGATTTAACAGCGCATGTTATGCAGTCTGCAGTGTGGTCTTAGCTTAGTTTATTTCTTGGAACTCTATGTAAATAACTGCGTAAGCGGAAATTCACTATATTCCCATAATAAGAATCATTGACTCGCCTTGTGTTGCGTGGCAGAGCATCAAGAGGCAGCAGAAGGCAAAAATCAAAGAGCTCACAATGATTTTTATTTTTGCCTCTTGCCTTGTGGCTGCGCCATTGTGGCAGCTGGGACCCGGGCCAAGTCAGGCCGGAGCTGAGATAACAATCAATAAGCAGAAAACAAGAAACTGACAAACCAAGGGATAAACTCGAGCTCAGCTTCCTCACAATGAGGTTAAAATGCAACAGCAACTGGGCGGAAACGAAGCCAGACAAATAAGCCCAGTTTTATTATATAAAGTAGCAAAAATCTGAAGTCTGAAATCTGTGCACAGCTGAACCTGTGCCCTGACCTCTGTGGACCCTCTGAACTGCCCCACTGAACTTTGTAGCCGGGCTATATAAAACTGTTCTAGCAGTTGTTGTTGCTGCTGCCGGCCGAGTAGTTGCTGCTGCTTTTGCCGGCTTACAGGGGCGACTTCAATTTTATGCAAAACAGGCAAAAAGTTCAGAGGTGTTGACCATGTTGCAGGCAAAATGCTAAGCGAATATTGAATTTGTTTTAAATGACAGCATAATAAGCTGGTGGCACCCCGAAAAACTTTACCAACTCCGAATAAAGTCCGAGAGAAAGGGATAGAGAGGGAGAGGCGCATGTGTGTATGTGTGGAGTGTGCTGGCAGGACAACAGCCAATTACGACTCGTTGGACAACCAACATCCATTTGGCCAAAAAAAGGGCGAAAACTTTTCTAAGCAGCTTTTTAAATTACAGAAATATTTTGACAAATTATGAAAATCCTCTCGATTTGTGTTGCAGTGGTACTCTAATAACGGTCTAAACTTGCATAAGTTTGACTGTCACTGTGCTTTAACATAGCTTTAACAGCGACAGGTTTCAAAATTGAAATGTAAAAAACATTTAACAGTAGTTCAACTGTTAATGTTGTTCTTATAAGCATTTGTGATTCTTACTCTTAGAAAGCTTGACTGTTGATCTTAATTAAAGCTTGTCGATTCAAGCAACTATAATAAATAAATATTGTGATTTCCTTTTTATTTATCATACCATTTTTATACCTTAGAGTTATAAGACAATATAGGTAAATAAATAAATAGACAATATAGGTAAATTATTAAGCTTGAACTAAAAGTAGCTTTAGTTTTTGTATGTGATGTAAAAATATAGCTGATGTGCGCTTAAATACCTTATTAAATAAGTAAATGCTGAAACTGAAACAGAAAATACGTTTGGAAGAGATGAAATAAAACAACAGAGTTTAATGACATTCCAACCATTTAATACCCTTTACACATTCTTAAGTTTTCTTCTTTTACCAAATGGTGCATAAGTAAAGCAAAGAGCACACAGCAAGCTGCTCAAATTGCTTACATCTATGTATAAAATTGTAAATTCTTTAGTTTTGCAATTGCAAAATCAGAAGAGCAAACTCAAAACGAGGGCAACTTTGTAGCTCAGTAGCCAAATCCCATTTGGGTGTAGTGCAGCGTGTTAAAGTCTCGTTCCGGCTTTGTAGCCATAAATCTGGCCACGAAACGGCTTCATTAAAGGAGTGCGAGTGTGTGTACACACATGTCTGTGTGTGTATGTGTGTGCGCGCTGTAAACTTTAGCAATTTCTACGTAGCACACACATGTATTTACAGAGGGAAAAGGACCGCCACCAGTCCGTCCAATATGGTGCGACCCAAAAATTCAAAAACAATACGAGACAACGGTTAAAAAGAGAACGTGCTACGCTTGCGGCCAACTATTGTGCACACGTTTTTGGATGGGAGCAACACACATAACTATTTTGCATAAAATAAAAGTTTTTCGGCTGCTCTATGGAGGCTATTGAATCATACAAAGCACGTATGTCCTTCTGATCCGTTCCAGTGTTCTTTGTTGTGCTTTTGTCTCCGGCATTGTTGCTCGTTTGTTTGCCGCCACGAGAGCTTGCAACAAGCAGCAGAGACAATAAAACTTCTCACACGGTGACCCAAATTTATGCACTGGCAACTTTAAAGAATCAAATCGAAATAAAGCAACTGGAAAAATAAAAACCGTTTGCTCTCGAGCCGACGACAGCTGCACGTGCGAGGGCGGGCGGAGAGAGGCGTAGCACGGCGAGAATTTGACGATATTAAAGTATCGCCTGGATATGCATATCAACGAGTTCGCAGCGAGAGTGAGAGAGGAAGAGTCACGGTTTAGCCTGCCTGCTTTTTTCGCTTCATTCTTGCACTCGGCTTTTGTGCACTGTCATTTGCTGAATATTCATATTTTTTGATCCCGAAAACTTATGAATTATGAAATATGCATACAATTGTCTCTAGCTCCCTCTCTCTCGCTCTCTTTCTCTGTCTGTCTGGGCCAAGCGAAAACAGTGCAAAGAAAAAAGGGGAGGGCACAAGAGTGCAGAGTAAACAGCAGAGAAATTCCTTCTAGGTGCGAAGTGAAAAAAAAAAATAAGAAGAGAACTAAACTAACAAAATTCACAGAATTTCCAACTCACATATGCGATGCACTCTCGCAACTTGCGACTCGGTCAACTGTCAGTTCTGCGTGCTTCAAATGCTTGGCACACAAGCGCACACTCCCACACACGCACACACATATACAGACACATACATTTCTATCTGCATCTTTCTGCATTTGAGTCTTTTTGTGGCACACGTGGCGTATGCGTAATTGTTTGTCCGTCCCCCTGTCGGACTGTCTGCAGTTGTGGGATAACGCGTTGTGAAATTAGGTGACACAATTTCACTTTTGTTGCTTTCCTTTGTCATCTTTATTTATTGTTCGCCATGATGAAATTTAAAATGCATTTTGCCGATGGTATTTTAAATGAGTCTCTCATTAGGCATGCAAAAGCGTTGAATATTGCACACAAATTTCATTTTTCATGTGTATTCAATTCTCCCGAAGACAAACAACAGCATGGTAAACTCTTTTTTGAATGCGTAATTATGTTGAGGTTAAAATGAAATTTAATTCGCAATGACCTTATTTAATTTCCACTTGATTGCATACGAGTAACTGCCTGCTCAAACTGTTATCGAAATATGGAATTCTGTGGTGGCAGATCGATAGCAAGCTCTGTTAACAGAGTTAGGGTATGCATATCAACGAGCTTTAAACAGTGAACGGTAGAAGACGATGCCGGCGTGTATGAGCGTTAACAGTGCATGTTATGCTGCAAATGTTATCTGCAAGTGCTAATAAAAATGTAACAAAAGTAGGAAATGTGCTAGAACTCTTGATTTTTAGCTAAAAGTTCTAAAAGCAGCAGGAAATTGCATTAAACTGTTAAAAAGTGAAACGAGCACAAATAGACTTAACTGGTTAGAGAATGTGTGCAATATGTTTCGCAAGAAACTTTCCAGTTTCCCTCGTCCAGTGTCCATTTTTATAGTCTCAGCTTAAATATCACTCATGGTTTGTCCATCCCCATGGAAGCCAAACCTTGAAGGCTGCTTAGCCATTAATGATATTCATGTTGGCCATTTCCTGGTCTGCACAACAAATTTCTATATAAACTTGTCGGCTTTTTTCAGCAGCTACAGCTTCTTCTGGTCTGGTTGTTGTGGAGGAAATAACTTACAATTGACCTCGTTAGCCGCTGTCTCATGTGTACGCCGCTTTATGGACCTCTGCAGCCCTGCAGCTTGCGCTCCCGCACAGCCGAGCCTTGGCTCTCGCTTTGTCTCGAGTGTCGCTCTATCCCTCTCCCTCTCTCTCTCTCTCTCTCGCTCTCTTTGCATTTTGCAGAGTGCGGTCCTAAGCCGGTTAGTTGGTAGTCGTATTAGTGTCGTGACCTCTTGACTATATCATTTCCTGCTTTCTCAGGCAGTCTCTGGCCTGCTAATGCTGATCCAATTACGGCTCGCAGCGGGAGCAAAGAGCACAGCTCATGTGTGTGGCCAGAGTTGAAAGTGTAGCTCTCTCTCTTTTTTTCTTTCTCTCTCTCTCTCTCTCTCTCTCTTTAGAGAGCCGGATAGTTACAGTAGGACGCACTGGCATATGCAGTGCTCGGCGTAATCATTCCTGGGAGCGGGCAAAGAGAGTCGACGCTGCGGTTCGTCTTTTTAAAAGAATTATTGCCCTACGAACTATTCCCCCGACTCTCCCGCCTCCCCCCTTCTTTTCCACTGTTTCTCTTGCTGCTTGCGCAGCTAATTAAATTTAAATTACGCTGCGTCTGCTGTGCGTGGCAGATTTTAAAAGGATTCGCGCCGTTGTTGGGATTGCTAATAAATTAAAAATGATTTTGTGTGCTACCTGCGAGAATATGAAGTATACGCCGCGTGGAGCTACGCTCCATTCGTGTTGCGTGCTGCGTGCAGAGCGAAATCAACGCACAGCAAATGCAAACTCCCCGAGGACATATAACAAACATGAGTAACGCAACAACAACAACAACAACAATGGGTACAACAAAATATATAACTTGTTATCTTTTCAGTTTTTTTTTTTTTTTTTGTTATTTGTACGTATAAATAACATTTCATACGCCTCGTTTTCGGTGGTTCCCCAGTGTAAATGTAAACACGCGCTTATCAACGCGTCTGTGTATTTATAATATGTATACACATACGTGTGACTGTGTGTGTGGGTATGTCTGTGTGTGAGTGTGCGTCTGCATGTGCCTGTCAACTGTCATTGCCAGTCGGTTCTGTGGCTTTTGCCTCAGCGAAGCTAGCGACTGCGTCACAGCAACAACAACAGCAATAACAATCACAAATACTGCAGCACAGCGCAGTGAGCAGGTCCTTATAGATACCCTGCACTTTACGTAATCATGGCCTATATTCTACATTACCCTCAAGCTGACTAGTATGTAATAGATTTGTCTCTTCCTCTTTTTAAAACTGAAATTATCCTATTAGCGCTGGTATCTTATCTATATTTATATTAGTGTAGTGTATTTATATTATTATTACTTTTATTACGTATGTTCATTATTATTATTATTATTATTATTATTATTATTATTATTATTATTATTATTATTATTATTATTATTATTATTATTATTATTATTATTATTATTATTATTATTATTATTATTATTATTATTATTATTATTATTATTATTATTATTATTATTACTTTTATGTTCATTATTATTATTATTCTTATTATCTTATCTTATCTTATTATTATTATTATAAAAACTGACAACTTAAATTATTATTTATTTCACTATCAGCTCACAATTTAGCTTTACTTATTTTTTGTTATTATTTATATTTGTTATTTATATAATTTACTTTAAATGTATTTCCTATATATCATATGTCCATATAAACCTGCATCACTTGTAGGTAGTACAAG
Organism: Zaprionus bogoriensis; assembly: GCA_035046045.1. NCBI lineage: Eukaryota > Metazoa > Arthropoda > Insecta > Diptera > Drosophilidae > Zaprionus > Zaprionus bogoriensis. The sequence continues at coordinate 292,332 of JAWNOI010000214.1, forward strand.
GGACACTTTAGAAAGAGTATGCGCTCGTTGCCTTGGTGGAACACTCTACCTTGGACTTACCCAACTCTGGCGCTGTTCCATTTCTTTTTTTGCTGTTACCAACGCGCTGCCATAAGCCGCAACGGGCAAATGTCATAACTACACATTGACTGTGGTTGCCATTTGGCGTGGTTGTTGCTGTTGCTGCTACTGCTGCTTCCCATTGTTGGCCATATGAAAGTAGGTTGAATATTGCAACATTTTGCTTTAAAAATGTCAGCGCACAAGTGTTAAAATCGCTCATCATATCAACGCTTGCAGCTGCGAGCGGCAGGCGGGCCGAGTGGAAAGTGGAACATGGCAGAGCAGACAGGCAAGGATGAAGGCGTCGCTATTGAACTTTATACTCGCAGCACAGCTGTATACACACGGATACAACCGACAGAGATAGAGAGAGAGAAAGAGAGCCATATACACACAGTCGATATGTGTATGGCTGAGCGCACGTACATATTTATATATAAACACGATTCCATGTGTGATGGCAATAGCAATTCGCTGAGCTAAGCATCCCCGCGCTGGCAGCAGCTGCCGCCGATTGTTGCGGCCTTTTAAGTCGGCTCAGCCATACAAATTCCATGCGTGTTTGTGTGCCTGTGTGTGCCTCTGTAGTTGTGTGTGGCATTGAAATAGCTTCGGCTGACAACAATTGTGGCAAATGTGGCACATCAGCATTGACAGCAAGGCAATGGCTGTGTTATTGGTCGAGCCTTTCACTCGCTTTAAGTCAATAAAATATGTTTTTCAATAACGAAAGTGATTAAGTTTTTGCTCATAGCGAGCATTTGGGCTTATGGGCTTAGCGTGTGATCCTTGTAGCAATCGCAATTCAAAAGCAGTGTTTTTTATTTGAAATTGACCGTTTTCAGAGCTTTACCAAATACAATGTTATATCGATAATTGGTTGACTTCAGTTAAGCTATACGCACTGTTAAGACTCGTTATATTACAATAATTAATATCGATTAATGTAGCAAAACGTTTGAAATCAATACATCCTTTCCTCTGTTACCGCTTCTGTTAAGTTAACATGCATGCAAACATAATAACATATTCAGAAATGTATGATTGCATCGTCTTTTGTGTCAGTTTAAAGTAAAGTGAAACTCTATAATTTACATAAAATTATATTCCTGCTTGCAGCAGTTATAAGTACACACTCACATAATCATATGCTCGATTTAAGTCGATAATTCTGAGCTGAATTCTAAGCTGTACGCACTTGTACGACTCTGTTAAGTTAATATGCAATAATTAATATACGCACTGTAAAGACTCTGTTAAGTTAACATACAATAATTAATATCGATTAATGTAGCAAAACTTATGACATCCTTTCCGCTGCATCGATATCCCGTCTTATGTTCCTTTTTTCCCCTGCTCAAAGTAAATAGAAACTCTATAATTTGCATAAAATTATATTCCTGCTTGCAGCAGTTATAAGTACACACTCACATAATCATAAGCTCGATTTAACTCACTCAAAATAACTATAATAACGTCAAAGCAACATTCACAAACATAGCTGCAGGCCCTCAGAGCTACTTGACGCAGTTAATTGTGAATAAATAAATAAATACGACGATAATATTTAACTAAGTGTCAGTTAAAAGCCGAAAATGTCACCCAACTGCCATATAGAGTATTTCAAATATGCCATTTCGAGCCTGCCTCCATCAGCCTACCAACCGCCCTTCCCTCCACCGAAATAACAGTTAGTTGTGCAAATGCCGCAAAGGTGTTTGCATAGCGTCAAACTAAAATATTTTATCGACACGCACATATAGACCACCACCATTCCGAGCTTTGCCTGACTGAACCCCGACCCCGTGCAAACCGCACCTTTAACCTCGTTGCGACTTGATTCGCATGTTAACAACAACCAGTTGGAGGACCAAATACACGAGTGGAGCCAAACCAAAAATATTACTATATACAAGTATTGTATATGTCTATGTGAGTATGTATGTGTGTGTGTGTGTGCTGTATTGTGTTTTATCTTTAGACTTAACCTTTGTGCGACAAAGCTTTTAATATGCAAATGACTAAACGAACGGCCCTCGGGAACCGTTTGAGGAGCGCCTCGCCCTGTCGAAGGCGAGAAGGCGAGCACTCGTGGCTTTGGCATGCGAAATGTGCCTCGGTCAATTGGAACATTTGCACATTTCATTAACGCGGCTAGTTGAACATGACCTCCCCAAAGGGAGCAAGTACTCCCCACCTCTCTCTCTCTCTCTCTCTCTCTCTTTCTCCCTCCCTATTTCCCCTCTCTGGCATGCCTAAACGACTGCAGTGCAGAGCATTTGGCTGTTAACTAGCTGACGCAGCTGGAAGGCTCCGCTTTGATGTGCTGCCCTAAACTTCAGCTATGCATGGGCTATATGTAAATTCCTTATATGCGAGCCTGGCGCCTGCTTCCACACTTCAACACACTTATTCCTGCACATTTGCATATCATTATGTGTAGTCGGGCCAAGTCAAGGCGCTCGCCCGCTTCCCCAGGCGAGCTCACAGCTCGCATAGTTTCCTTGGTCTCCTTCCCGGGCAGGCCGCCATCATAACGCCTAGATTTAAGATTATGAGCTGGCTGAGTTTTGTGGCTGGCCGCTAAACCAGGTTTCGGTATGTCAGTTAGTAAATCTGCGGGAGGCTCGCCGGGAGGTCGCAGGAGGCAGGTGTCGGGTTATTAACTTTGCATACGCCAGACGACTCTGAGCTCAGGCCTCAGCACTTCGGACTTAAAGCGTGTTAAAGCTTTTTGTGGTGAAATGACCTTGTTTAAAATATGCTGGCCATGTTTATTGCGCTAGTACTGGGAGCCGGATTGGCTCGTAAAGTGTGTATTGCGGTTTTTAATATTTAATGGAAATATCAGAATAGTTTAAATGAATACTTAGTAAAAAAATTTAATTCTAAAATTAAAATAGTTGTATAATTTGTAAAGAATCTAAGCATTTTTATTTTTATGTTGAAATTTAAAATTAATATTTTACTACCAAAATTATTTATTTATAAAATAATTTTAAATAAATTTTGCAATTAAACAGTTATTTATTTAATTTTTAAAAGCATCATAATAATAATCATAAATTTAGTACTTTAGAAAAAAAAAATTAAAAACTGAAAGTTTTTTTCCAAATAAAATATATTTAGATAAAATAATTTAACTTATAATTTTATAATTTAATTTATTAAACATTTTCCGAATAATTAACATATTTTATAGAACTTTAACAGCTTTTAAGCTCTGGTCTGAAGCTAATTAGTTTCCGCAACTTCCAAAAGTAATTTCAGTCTTAATTCTCCCATCAGTTTCCATTCAATATAGTTAAATATTCAATTTAGGCTGATTAACGCCATAAAGCCAGACGGGTTAACAACGTTATCTGCTATCTGGCGCCGTCTAAGGAGGCCTTCTCTTTATGGTGCTCATGCCAAGACGTAATCCCCGATGCTGTCAGCATATTTTGCCCGAGTCTAAATTAGTTCCACAAAGTCTTTTGTAACTTTCGACTGCGCTCTACTATTGTCTGCTCAATTAAACATTATTGTTATAATCGCAGCGCTCCCCAGGCTGCGCAGGGCTGCCCTCAAAATCCAATTAAACTCAGAAGCTTCGTCTCGCTCGTCTCGTTTATCCTGTTTAAGGATTCCGCTTTTCTACGTGACATATGCACAATTTAATTTTTTAATTGCCCGAAAAACTTGCCAGCGCCAGAAGGCAGGCGAGGGCAGGGGAATGAACTTGTATATATACTTATATGCTGGCTGTACCCGATTCGAATCCAAATTCAAGGCGGCCTGCCAGCCACGTCGCTAACCTTGAACCTTGACTGCTGTCAGCAGGCAGCGCCGCAGCCAGAGCCCAAGCCAGAGCCGGAGCCGGAGCCGAGACAATTCTTTGGCTTGTCTTCTGGCTGAATACAAGGACATTGTTGTCGTTGTCGCTGTCGTCGCTGTCCTTTGCCTTGTCTAGGCTTTGCTTTTGTCGACGTTCTCCTGCTCCTGCTACTGCTACTGCCGTCTTCCCCTCATCTGCCTGATGCGGCGTTTAAGTTGCGCTTTACACTAATAAGCAAAAGTGTCTAACGTAGCGTAACTGAATGCGAAAGGCAAACATTTCATTAACAAACACGCACGACTGCTGTACGGGTGTGTGTGTGTGAGTGTGCGAGTGTGTGTGCAGCATATACATATTGTAGACACCCAGCCGGGTTGACAGTTATGTGTGTAATATTTTTTCTTTAGACCAAAAAAGGGCTGTCTTCCTGCCAGCCATACTGTGTCTATGTGTGCACGTTCACACCCACAAGCATGTGGGTGCATGTGTGTGTGAGCTGTGAGGGTGTGTTTGAAATTTCATAATATCTTTCATTTCATTCTTTGCTTTACTTTATTTTAAGCTCTTTGCTTGATTAGAAGGTGTTGCCATAAATGTTCTCAGCTACGGCGGGTGTGCGGGTGTGCGGGTGTGTGTATGGCTGTGTGTGCGTGGTTGTAAGATTCCAACATTATTCCGGCTTTTGTGTGTTTGCTCATGTGTAATTTACATTTGCCAAGTGCTTTACGACGATGTTAGGGCGACGCGAAGGCGACAAAAATTTAATAAGACTCTGAGCAAATACTCAACGCGTGCGCTCAGCTTGTGCATTCATTCGGAATGCGAGTACTTGCAATTTATTCATAGCTCACAGTGCAAGACTAGAGTGCTAGGTTCTGTAATTTATGATTATCGCAGAGCGAGCACAGCACCTGTCATTTTAATAGAAACGCAGCGTCGCATATGCAACCCAAATCCGAATTTTTTTCTTTATTTAACTTTTTTTATTAAAAAATATTTTATTTAAATATATTTGTAAAATTTGAGCACCAAATTTGTATGTTTTCTGGGGATTGGGTTAATGTCTGCCTTTTTTGTAAGCTAGCGAATATTTTGGAAGACATATTATTAATTTATTATTATTTAAAACTATTATTATTTAAATGTATCATAATTTATATAATATATTTATAAAATTTAAGCACCAAATTTGTATGTCTTACAGGGATTGGGTAAATATCTTTTTTTAACCAGGGAATATTCTGGAAAGCTTATTATTTATTTATTATTATTTAAAACTATTATTATTTAAAAATATTATACTTTTAAATATATTTGTTAAATTTTAGCATGTTTTGTGGGGATTAAGAAAAATTCTTCCTTTTTCTAAGCTAGCCAATATTTTGATAAACATATTGAATAACATATTTAAAAGTTTAAGCCGAATTTTTTATTGCAACGAGTTCTTGTTTATTATTTAGAGCGGACCAAAAATTATTTTAAATCAACTCAAAAAACCAATCTTAAATTGAATTTAATATTTTAGATATTTTAGAAATTTTAATACAACTCCTAAAGCTTTGTTGAGGTTTCTTGAGTGATTTTTGCTATTGTTTTATTTCCAGCTTTTTTCCTCCCGGCAACAGCTGGCAACTTCCTGTACTCCAATCAAAATCGTCGCCGCTGTTTGCATAGCCCCTCCTCCCCAAAGCTGCTAACGCCCCGACACGATTGACTTAATGCTCCCCCGTACTCCACACTCCTGCACGACCGCTGCCCCCCTTGAAGCGCACATAAAACTCTGAAAGTGCCGCCGCTCCTGCGGCTGCTGCTGTTCAACGGGTGCGTTCAACTCTTACGTATTCAGGCGCTATAAATGTCATATTTTATCTGCTGCGTCGATGTCGACGTCAACGTCGATGTCTGGCTAAAAATAACAGTTTCTAGCTCAAAACTTTATTAAAAATGTATAGAAATCTGTTGATGTTGCTGCTGCTGGCGCTGGCGCTGCTTTTGAGCTTAAAGTTTCGTTCGCTCGCATTTCTTTTATGACTGCCCTGAAAAGTAGGCAACACTTTCTGTTGCGCCAGCAAACTCATGGGCTATTTATAGTGGGCGTGGTGTGTGTGTGTGCGTGTGTATATATCTATGAGCTCTTTGGCTCGCCAATTCGGAGATAGCCAAGGGCACTGGCATTTCTGTAATTTAATGCGTGTGGGCAACCGCAGTAGATCAAAGCGCTGGCATTTTCGAGTGGCCTTTGCGTAATTGACCGAGCTTAAATATAAATATACATATATATATCGCGTCTATAGTATGTATATCTTGCAGCAAAGAGCATTATATAATTTGTGAGCGCAATACATCAAATGAGCAGCATAACTTGCAAGCACACAGACAAGTTTTTTAAGAGTTATTTCTATAATTTGGGATAGGAAGTAAGATTTCCCACAAAAAGATGTTGTGGAATTTCTAGTATTTAGTTTGATTGAAGTATTTGAAAAATAAATTTAGCAATTTCATTTTCTAAATAAAATATAAGTTGAAATAGCACAAGCATGTGTAAAAACTGTAGAGTATTTCTTGCTAACTCTAAGGCAAGCGGAATTTTGCATTTTTTGCCCACTGTTCAAGCACCTAAAAGTTCTTGCAAAGTATTTTCTCTCGGCGATAAATTAAAACTCAAAAACTGCTGAAGCATATTTTATTTTGCCCAAAATTTATTAAAAAGAACTTGCGAGTTGCGAGCCCGAAGTAAACTTGGTCCAGTCTATTGATTATACATTGCCTTTTCAACTATTTTGAGTTGGGTTTGCCCCAATATATATGCTTCTCGGGGGGGGGGGGGGGGGCGAGGGCTTTAAGCGACTCAGCTAGGGGTTAAATGTAGCGGAAGACCCTTAAGGCGACATGAGTAGGCGAATGTCCGACGCAAAAGCCACTAAAAGAAACGATAAACGTCTTTGGCCGCAGCGTGGGCAACACCTGCAGCAGAATCTGCTGAAGGCACCCATTTAGGGCGTAATGGGTGTAGTCTGTGCGGGTGGGTGCTCGACTCGTCTTCGGGCTGGTAGTTTATTTAAATTAAACCTTTTCCAACGCAGCCGACGCTTGTGTGTTTCTTTTTCAATTAAGTTTCTGGGGCAGCCGCAAACAGCGACAAGAACAACAAAATGGAGAATCGTCCAAAGCAGACGAGCAGCTGCTGCTGATAATGATGATAACGATAATGATGATGATGGCGACGGCGACGGCGACGGCGACAGCGAAGTCTAACAAATTGCAAAATCCACGTCGAGCTACACCTTGAGCAAACTTTCTGAGGTGCCGGGGGAGAACTAGTCGCCACGGTGCGTATACTTAACGCAAAGCCCTAAACCACTAAAACCACTAAGGAAAACAAGCAACGCCAAGAGCTACGAGCGGGCGAAGCAAAGGCGTAGATAGACGGAAAGACGCCCACGGCTGTCGAGCGATTCGGCTTGGTCTGCCTCCGACTTTTCCGGCCAACGTAGCATTTTATTTAAACTGCAGTTAATTTTCACTAAAACATTTTAATTGTATTTTTGTAATCTGTCTCCGACTAGTTTAACATGCGGCCAAGGCAAACGCCAAGCTGACAACCAGCAGACACACAGCAGTCCTCCGCCGGAAGCCCGTCAGCCGGTGCACAGTAGTGCAGACGTAGCGGGAAAAGTTTGAAATTAAAATACGATAAAAGTCTTCTACTAGTTCCCACCGAAATTGGAAACTATTAAATGGATATTGATGAAATTTGGATATTTGGAAGCACTTGAAATTTTAAGCTGGATTAAGCAATTAATAAATTATTATTTTAGCATAATCCTCACAGATTTTGATAAACTTAAGAGATATTTGTATATAGTATAGTTTGTACGATAGTTTGTTGTAGTTGGGTGTTTTAATTATTTCAGGTAATTTTAGCTAGCTGCCTTATCGTTTAATTATGTATAAAAGCTTAAGGCTTCTTATAAACCCCTTCAATGTGAACTCAAATGAATTAAGTTATGGCAAACAACATTGAGTTTTATTTGGGTTTAATTAAGTGAATTTACTATGATCTTTGAGGCATTAAATCGGCTTTTATAACTTTTTAACTTCCCCTCCTGAAAGCAGAATTTTAGTGCGATTTTCCGGTTCGATTCCTTATGGTTGATTCGCAGACCACAGTGCGGGGTCTTCGCCGTTTGCCGTTTACCATCCTCCGTTTGCCCGTTGCCATCGCCTTAGCCTTTTTCGGCTGGCAATGGCCGTTTTACAGCTGCGGCCAAAATGGCAAAGCCACTGCCATTTTTAATGCAATAAAAGTCAACTTAAAATATGCAAATTACGGTAGTTTCGAAATTTGTGCAGACCGCCGCGACTTGTGAGCTCAGCTCCGGGTTGCTCCGGCTATGCGGAGAGCCAAGTCCTGCCCGACTCCAGCTGTCCGAGTGCGATGCGCAGCTGAGTGTTCCTGGTGCGAAATGTCATTAACATTTCTCTGGGCCATGGACTTTTAATTGTCTTGGTCGGGGCTCCTTTGCCCGGACCTGGACCTGCACTGTGGCCTCTCGCCTCCAACTCTGAAGTTGGCCAAGACATTAATGTGTATTAGTGTCGCAATAAATTAAAAGCATTTTCCTGTTCATATTTGCCGCAGCTCGTCGCACTTAAATCTAATTGCAGCTCAGCTTGGAGTCGTCCAGAGTCGGTCGGAGTGCCATTCCAAATTGGCCGATGCCAGTGCGTTTTGTAATCAAATACGCAGAGAGCCCCAACAAATCCAGCCCCACTCAGCCGTCAGTCAGTACCCATCCACCTGCTGGGCCCTGGCAAATCCACTAATGAGCCGTATCGTGTTACTGCAGCTACAAACTTTGAGCTGGCCTTTGTGTTATTCGGCACAAGGCATCGCCGCGGGCCCTCGAGGTGTGCTCTCCTCGTCCTGCGCCAATAACAAAAGCATCAATTCCAACAATGGGTAGGGCGGACGCAAGCAGGTCGCCGGAGCTTGTGCGGGGTCTCGAGGGTCGCGAGTTTTCATCGCAAAGCCGCTTAGCACAAGGTGTCAAGTTTAAAAATCAATTACTTCAAAGTATTACAAAAAGATTTGCCCCCTCCCACCGCCTGTTGGCCCACACACACGCGGCGCTTCCAATCACGCCTATCGACCGACCTCCCCTCCCCGTTTTGGGCGTGTCTTTAAGTGTCGCCTGACGACAAAGGCAACAAAAAAATATTTGTAAACACGTAATGCGAGTCGCGAGCAATCGATGAAAGTGCTCGAGTGCTCTTCTCCTCTTCCCCTGCTCGCCTGCTCGACAGATACGCTAATCCCTGTGACCCGTTCGTAATACACTTCTCAAGGATTATCGTGGGGATGTCAAGGAAAGTTTGAACTGTCGTTTAGATTTTGTGCTAGTTTTTCTTTGGCATAATTGAAATACCTGACATTACTTAAGATATTGAAAGGGAGTTTGGAATTTATTTATTTTAGTTGAGATTATGTTATGGAAACTCTACTAAGTCTATAGTGCTTAAATATTTTAAGCCGATTTTCTGTTTTCAAGTGAAATGCTTAAATATTTTAAGCCGATTTTCTGTTTTCAAGTGAAATGCCTATATTACATATTATTAAAATTGTATAGTAGTATGTTATACTAAAACATTTTTTGCTGTCATATACTATCATCCTATTATTCAGACTATATATATATATTTTATTTTATCCGTTGATAAGAGAGAAGTAAAGCAAATCCTAATTTATTTATAGAATAATTTAAAACCTAAACACAATAAAAAATAAAAAAAAAATACTAACAATAAGAAAAATAATAAATACAAATAATTACAATAAATAAAATTAAGATAACATTTACTTTCTTACTATATATTTAGCTCAATCAACTCAGCTGATCAAAAATATATATATACTTTATATGACACCTCTCTCCGACTTCTATACATAACCTAGTCAACTATTTTTTCCCAGTTTAAGTATTATAAAAAGAACCGTGTGATTTGATCTGATATACTATAATAATAAAAATGTTATTTTTTTTATATTTTAATCTATTTTAATAACTTTGTTATCTTACCAGACTACACGTATTGCTCTAACGCATTATAAAAGACAAGCTGCAGGCATCAGGTGTTACCGGGAGTACTTCCCACAATTCTGTCCCGTGGAAACGACTCACTTAACCCCCTTCTGAAGGAGGTCACAACTCAATACGCTTGTCCCGCATTGTTTACCGAGCAATTGCGGGGCCTTTGCTAGTTTGCTAGCAGCGAAAATAGTGATAGATCTGGCACATTAGTCATTAGGCAGTTAAAGCCGCAAGACACCTTTCGGAACATGTTGCTGCCGCATGTGGCAGCCGGCCAGCGCCATATGCCACGCGAGACAAATTCATAGCGTATATTTAGGCACTGGCACGATGCTTCTGCAACACGCGCGTGTTTTGTTCAAGTTCACAAACTTAAATTGCGCAGCGAATGCTTTTGGATGGCACGCACAGCCGTTCCCTGGAACGCCCCCTAGCCCAAGCATTCTCTCATCCCTCCAACAACTCTGGCTCCCCTCGTTGGGAACTGCTTTGCCGGCACATGCAAACTGCGTTGCGTATTCTTTGATTGATGAAGTTTTTGGTGTGGAACGAGAGAACGCCGGGGTGTTGGAGTGGGAGGGGGAGGGGAAGTTGCGCCACTCGGCCCTAGTCGTGTGTTTAGCACTAATGGCAGCTTAAATTAGATTAGAGACGCACTTGTGCAGGGGGCGGGGAGCTGGCAGATTTTGGAGCGTGACCAACGCATTTGCCATTTCCGTTTCCCATTCCCATTTGCATTTCAATATTTTCGGCATACTTTTTGCTTAATTTTAACTCGATCTCCCCTCGCTGCCCCTATCAAATATCAACTCATAAAAATCGCACAAAAACACATAAATAAGATTTATTGTTATAGTTGTTGAACACACACGCACACGCACACACACATACACACACACACACACACACACAAACGCACACTTGGTTGTTCACTAGGCGCATTGCTATTACGTATACGCAACGTGTGCCAGCGCCATTGCGAGCCATTTTTTGCGAGTGTTAAACTAAACGTAAAAATAGTGCTAAAAATTAAATACAAATATTTGCTTGGAGCCATTGAAATGCCCTTTCCCCGCTGGGCATGTGAGTGCACTCAAGCGGCCTGACGAAAATTGCCATAAAAGAGAAGTGAAACGAACTGGAAAATCATAAAAAATTATTCAATAAAAACATTTTTATTGATAAATACAAAAAAAAAAATGAACAAAATTATTTGTTTGATTTATTTTAAAGAGTATTTGCGGATTATTTGGTTTAGTTTTACTTCCTGAACTTTTTGCTGTCGTGTCAGAAAACTAAACACAAAAATTGTATTGTTTGCTTTGCTCTTTTGTGTGAGCTTAGGCTGCACCAGTGTGTGTGGAATTTCATGGTTACAAATAGTTAATGTACAGTTAATTATTACATAATCACTCGCCCGCACGAAACCGGACACGGGAACACGGTACACCGGACACAAGCGTTGCTCGAGCAACTGCCCCACTAGAGAGTCCATTGACTCGACGGGTTAACATTACAAACCTCGCTCGTCAGTTGGCAGTTCCTGCTGGCCGCTATAAATATGAATTATAGCAGAAAGGGAGCGCACGAGTACGCGTAATCATCGCCATCATCAAAAAAAAAAAAGAGTTGAAAGAGCCTTGACCCAAAACATTTCCAGGTACTCGAATGATGTTGGAAGTGAGCTTGGGCTCGACATGTCCGTGTCCTATTTTTAAACAGTTCCTGCCGCTAATTGCGCATAGCTCTGACTCTGACAACTCTTTATTATTTATAGAGCGTAACCCGAGGCAAATGAATTTTAGTTAATTGGGCAACAATTACAATTTGTGTTTATTTTGATAAAGACGAACGAACTCATTGATTCGGCAAACTGTTAACGTCGTGTTATTTTAAGGTTTCGTTCTTAGGTTTGTGTGTTTGTTCATATGCACATATAAGAACGTTGGCTCTTATGAAGATGTTATATAAGGATTGAAAGATGTTAGTACATTAGGCTTGAAAGAGAGGAGGGCTGGATGAGCATAAGTGGATAGAAGTATTTAAGAAATCAATTTGTACAACAGTGGATAATTTCTAGTAGCTAAGCTAAAATATAAATTTTTTTTGTAGCTTAAATAAACGTTTTGTTTAATCAATGAACTTAATTTTTGGAAGTGTTCTAAAGTTTTGCCTAGAGTTTTCTGCTATAAAAGGAATTTTCTGTGTAGATAATATATTTGCTTGATAATCATTCAAATAAAAATAATTCAAATTAAGCAAAAATACCTTACACAATTTTATTTTGTCTTTAGTTTATTTACTACTGCCATTGTTTCAGTCTTTCAGCTTTTCTGCTTTGCAAGCACTTTACCCTGTGCATAAACAGGTTATATAATTTTGTGCGAATGTATGTAATACATTGAAAAAGCTTAACTTGTATTCTTTTGTCTAAATTAAAATGCAGAAATGTAGTTAAAGATTTTGTCTCTTGAACTTTTGTTTCTGTATTTTGCTGCTGCTAACTGGTATTTAATTTAATTTATTGTTACCATGAAGTAACTCAATATTCAATCAAGCAAATAGACAATCAAATATGTATGCAGACTACAATGGCATAATTCTAGTTATATAGATTTCCCCATAATATAGATATGATTGCTTATTGCGCCCTTTAAATCGCAATTTATGCGCGTCTTTGTCTTTCCCAATTTTCATGACTTTCCTTACACCAACCGCAGCGGCATAAAACACACTCCTAAACACATACACTCACACACACACACACACACACATAAAAATACACTAACACTTACACGCTCTCGTACTCCCAAAAATGTCAACGTAAGCGCAATAAAAGTAAAGTTCACCATTTGCTTGTTGCTGTCGCAAATTAAACCCGCAACCCGTTGCCCAGCCACGCCCCTGCCATGCCCCGGCACTCGCCGTGTATTGTATAATAATAACATAAAATAATTTATGGTCGGTTCTATGAGTATGCTCGTAGAAGCCGACTGGAGCAGGAGCAGCAGCAGTAGCAGCAGCTGCCAGCGCCAGGCAAACTCTTTCGCTTTAGAATTGTGTAGCATGTTTTTAGGCTTACACACACACACACTCGCACACACGCACACACAATGTGTCGTAGTTTCTATGCCGAAAAAGGAAAGAAACTTTCATTTTGTATGGATTTGCTGCGCTTTTCCCGATTTTCCTGCAATGCGCTTCGCTTTTCGCGTTCGCCTTTCGCCTTGTAGCCGACTTCAAGGCGTTTCGGCATTCTCCATGCTTTGTCTTAAAGCTTTTGCGCGCCTTTGAATCCTTTTGAAACTGAAGCACGCGCTGCATTTGATGTTGGCAGAAATTTTGCGCGCCGCGGAAAATTCACAAATTCTGCACAAAGCGGAGAGAAAAATGCAGCAGCAGACACAAGCAGCTGCCCAAGGGCGTACAGCGGAAAGAGGGGCGGGGCAGGGCCCGGGAGGAGGCTGGCGACGGGGGGCAGGCAGAGTGTCCTTTGTGCCCGGGCACGTAAATTGTGCAGATAAGCGACGTAATTTGCTTTTTGTCGCGACACGCCAAACGCGCCAGAGCATTGAGTGCATGCGCAGTGGGGTATATGGCACTATGAGATACTCATTATTATGTTGAGTGTATGAAAGTAGGTTGAATCTGAGCTAGAATGGCGTATAGCAAGCACCTAAAGCTTAACTTAAAGACGGCATAGTGATGCGCTGTGGGGTATGCTCAACTAGAGGTTACTTATTAGTTTGTTGTTGGAGTAAAATTAGGGCAAACTGGGATTTCAATTCTAAGTCACTTAGAAGACGACTTTAGATATTATAGAAATTAATATCTATTAAATGAGGTATATGACACTATGATATACTCATTATTACATTGATGAATAGTATGAATGAGTAGGAAGCAGCAAGTTATATATAAACTGACTTAGATATAGCATAGCAATTAGTAACTGCACTGTGGGGTAGGTACACGAACCAGATACTCATTAATAAGTGGATTAGGTGTTAGCAAGAAATACAAGAGCTTAAATAAAATTATTTAAAAAAATTAATAAATCTAAAATTAATAAAGAATAAATTCAAAGTAGGGTATATTGCGCTATAAGATACCCATTACAAAGTAAACATTAACAAGCAGATTGAGTAGAGCGTAGATAGGTAGGTGAAAAAATGCCTAAGGAGAGACGCACAGTTCAAAGTGGGTGCACAGTGGGGTACATTGTGTTGTAAGATACTCATTGATTATAAATAAATATAAATATCAAAATCGCAGACCCAGTAACAATAATTTTAAGCTTTCAAAGTCTTGGCACAGTTACAGCATGTTAATGGCTCTCAGCTAAGCGTTACCCAAATACCCAGGGTATTTGGAGCGCTAAAAGCCAACTGGGCCATGGCTAGAGCCACGCTTAAACACAGCTCCACGCGTTGTCGAATATTTTCAGCAGTTTCAGCTGTCGCAGCTGTTGTCATTTCCCAAAGCTGTTAAGCCCGTGCTCAGCCCCCTTCTCTCTCTCTCTCTCTCTCTCTCGATTATTCGTTATCCTAGTAAAACCTCACTTCATACTTAATTAATTAGAGCCGCAGGTGGGCGAGCGAATCGCCTGGCAAACGCTTGTCAATCCATCGAGCTGCTGATTAAAAATTCAATGGCCAAGAAGCTGCTGACAATATACAGTTACAGCCCTGTAAGCTGTCAAAACGAGCGCTGAGAGGCAGTAGAAATTTCTGGAGATTCCCACTGAGATTCCCAAACTTGCAACAGTCTGCTGTTTGTTCCCAGCAGTCGCCAAAGCAATTAGCAAGTCACAAACTTTGACTGTGTGTGTGTGTGTGTGTGTGTGTATGTTCTTACTGTGTTGATGGAAATCCTGTAATCCACTCAGTATGCGGGTTAAACTCTCGCCGGAATGCACCTGTACAAAATAAACGCTTACTTAAATAGAAAAAAAATTACAAAAAGAAAACTTGCAAAAACAAAAATGCGCAAAATAAATAGAAAAAAAAAACTGTGTGCAAACACGCGCTCATTTCTGCTGACAGAATTTTCGTTTTTCCTCGCCTTCTTGTTGTTGTTGTTGTTGTTGTTTTTGCCTTTTTCGCCGCAAAGTTTGTGCGGGTTGTTGCGGTGACGTCTCGTCGTCCCGGAGGCGTCAGCGACAGCAGCAGTGGCAGCAGCGGCAACTGCTGCACTCAACATGTTGACAAGTTTTTCGGTTGTGCGAACAAACTTACCAAATGGCCAACTGTCACTCAGCCATTCAGTCAGTCCGGCAGGCAGGCAGTCTGTCAGTCTGGCAGGCAAGCAGTCGAACAGGCAGGCAGGCAAGCAGGCAGGCGGCAAGCAGTGCGCCCGCCACTCAGTCAGTTAGTCAAGCGCTGTTTACTCTTCGCTGCATACTTTTAGGCGCCTGCTTAGCTGCAATGCATTATGCCTGCGCGCACTCTCTCTCTCTCTCTCTCTCTCTCTATCTCCCACACGCCCGCTCGCTGCTCCCTCTCGCTCTTCGAGATTTATTATGGCCCCCGAACTCAACTCGCGCTGTTGTGCCTGTTGTTGTTGCTGTGGATTTCGCCTTCGTGTGATAAAATGCTTGACACTTTTCTAAACGGCCAAAGTTTTTGGCTAGCAAGAGATTGTCGTTTGCTGCTGTCCAACCCCCAACCCCCAACTGCCTGCCCCTCTTCCCTTCCTGCTACGTACACTTCAGCCTGCCCTGCAGCGCTCCAGCTACTTTTTAATGCGTTATAATGCTTGTCTCTCGCTGCTGTTGCTGCTGTTTCTCTCTGCCCACTGTCTCTCTCGCTCTCCCTCTCTCTCTTCCCTTTCTGCTGCCACCGCTCGCTGTCTTCTGTCTTTGCAGTTTGTTGACATTGTCTGGCTTACAGGGCGCATAAAGTGGAAATGATTTACGCAGTTGCCCACTTGCATATGTGCGTGTGTGTGTGCGTGGCCCAAAGTGCCAGGCATAATAAATAGCCCAGCTTTTGGCCAGGCACTTTTGTCAAATAGCACGAAGCTCCCAAAAACATGTGAAAAGTGTTTTGCCAAAAGTTACCTGAGCGAGCGATGGAGACAGCTGCAGGCACAAGGACAGAGTGACTGAGTGGGAGAGCTGCAGAGCTTAGGACTAACGGGCCACAGCCAGCTGGAAAGCCAAAGTGGAACCATCCGAAGCCACCCAAAGCCAAACAGCGCTAAACAGAGTTAGCCGGCAGCCAGTTGGCAGGGCGGAGGAGCCAGAGGCGAACCTGCAGCTGCCAGGTGAGCAGCAACTTTTCAATCAGCTCGTCCTTTGCCAGCAGAGCTGCTGCTGCTTGCTGCAAGTGCTCAGAGCAGTTTGTCAGCGAAACAATTTGCCCGACGTTTAGAAAGCAATTTTACAGTCAATCTCAGAAGTAAGTGGACGTTGATTTTCTCCGCTGAGCTCCACTCAAGCTGCTCGCTGGCAGCTGCAACTCCAGCTGAACGGTACAGCGGAGTTGGCCACAAAAGTGTCTCAGTTAAGCGTGATTATTAACTTTTTAGTATTCTTAAAATTATTGTATAATTCTAAGTCGAATTTTATTTTAAAATCCCGTTTTTTATTATATTAGTTGCTGTACTTATAAGTCCATACTATTGCCTGTTAGGCCTAAGCCAAACGGAATATCGATCGACAAGTTGTGATGTATCGATAATAACAACGATAAATTTTGGTAAATTCTTTTAGCTCTTCTCTTCAAAAAGCGATTGAGGAAAGTATATAATTTCTGAATTTTATAAATTCTATACGCATATATATATGTAATAAAAATATAACTTTTATTGCATTTGCCTGCAATCGATCGAGCCAGATTTTAAATAATTATAATATATATATATATATATATATCTATGTACACATATCAATTTAATATTTTTGTAATCACATTGAAATTAAATTTAAAAATTAAATTAAAAAATTAAAATTAAATTAAATGTATATATATTTAGAATTTTTTTTAATTGTATTAAAATTTGTAATAGTTTTTTAATCGTATTAAAATTAAAATTATATTAAACCGATATATTTAATATTTTTAATCGTATTAAATTTAAAATATGTGCAATTATAAATAAGTTATCATTTTACTTTTGATTTGGTTTGTTTTTATATTAAATTATTATTTTTTTAAACACTATTAAGCTGTTAAAAATATGTCATAAGTAATAGTTATATTTTTAACATATTTTTAATTTGTAACCACATATTATCGTTAATAATTGTATAAGAAAAATTTTCATTAGCTAAAAACGCCTTTCTGTTTATATAAAATGCTAGCTGGAAACGCTTTTAAAATATTAAAATGAAATAGAGGAAAAGAGAGTGAAGACCATTGCTCTAGTCGGATTTGCACTCACATAAACATAGAGAAGCGTTTAGCTTGCGCTAATGGAGAGTTTAGCTGACTGATAAATGCAGCAGACGCTGGACAGAAGGGGTAGGGGCAGTGGTATACCCACTGCTCCCTTACCCAAGGCAAAGCGCAGCGTCAAAGACAAAAGCGGAATGAAATCATAAATGCAGGAGCACGTGCCGAGCCAAAATACAAAGCGCCGCGTTGGCCACGTGCTGCACTTGCTACTTGCCAGTTGCACGTTGCCAGTTGCGAGTTGCACGTTGCCAATTGCAAGTTGCCAGTTGCGAGTTGCCCCGAACGAGGTGTTAAAGTTTCGGCTTCAACTCAGTTAAATATTTAAATTTATTTATTGGCCTTGCAGCTGGGTGCAGGGAGAGCACCGAGGGCCATTTAAAATAATCAGGAAAGAGAAAGCAGAGCGCAAAAACAAACTTACCGTGTGCATCTTTGCCTAGACCGGAGCCAGCGGAGCCCATGCCCTTGCCCAGTGCACCGCTGTGTCCTGCAGCGCCGCCGCCGCCGATGCCGCCGCCGCCGCCTCCTCCAGGGCCGCCGGACATGGAGTGTTGGTGCGCTAATGTGACCGGCATTACGAGAGCCACGGCGAGCAGCGGAGCCATAAAAATTTTCCACATTGTTAACGTGGCCATTTGACTTTTATTGCACTTCATTTTCCTGCTCGCTCTCTCTCGCTCTCCCGCTTTCCCGCGCACTGCGCCGTCTCTGTCTCTGTCTCTGTCTCAGTTATATATGTATTTTCTGTAATTTCTTTCGTTCTTTCTCTGCTCGTCGCTTGTTGATTTTAATTTGATGTGACTTAAGTTGGATTTGGTTTGCAGATTTCGCCAGTTGGAGCTGCTTCCGCTCTCGCTGCTCCTGCTGCAGTTTCGGTCTGCTCTGGCTGCCAGTTTATGCTTCACTTCTCTCTCCGGTCCACCTGCTCCACCAGC
The DNA here is from genome assembly GCA_035046045.1 of Zaprionus bogoriensis. Classification (NCBI taxonomy): domain Eukaryota; kingdom Metazoa; phylum Arthropoda; class Insecta; order Diptera; family Drosophilidae; genus Zaprionus; species Zaprionus bogoriensis. Next base: position 310,639 of record JAWNOI010000214.1, read on the forward strand.
TACAGTTGCTGCTCCTCGGCATAGTGGAAGCACATTTCGATTTTTTCGCTTTACGCTTTTCGCTCCTCGTGCTGCGCCCAACTGAAAGAAAGCAGCGGCAAAAGAAGAGAACAAGAAATTTCCCCATCAGTTGAGTACGTTGAAAAGTTTTTGCGCGCCGAATGTGCCGGCGAAGCTAGTTAAAAAGTTGGAGAACTTTGCGTTAAAGTCAAATTGAAGCCGCAATTATCGAGTTGTAAGGCGGTAATACGCCCACAAGTACGCACAGATGTGCCAATTCCCAAGCGTAGCCCTGCCCCCTCCTACCCACAGTAGGAGTTAACAATCTCTAAGTGCCCTACGAATGTCAACTTGGTCAACCCCAAAAAAAAAAAGAAAAAAGGCAAAATCCAAATAAAAAGAAAAACACAATCCACAAACATTCCAGGACTATCTTAAGTGATGTGAGACTTAGCTGCGGGTAGAGGGTATATCAACTACTTTATTATAGACCAAAGCCAGCAGAAAGTTGGGAAGAACAAACTCTGCTAAGCTGCATACTTTAACACAGAGCACAGAGAGTTACTTTAAGGTTTACCCCATAAAATGTATCTGTAGCCTAACCACAAAGTATCTGGCAGATATTGTGCATACATCAAAATAGGCAATCGCTCACTCCTGCCTTCCTGCCTTCCCTCTGCTTTGTGCTCAACCACAGCCTGTGGGGCATTAATAACTTCCAGTTCCATTCAGCATAGTCGCAAAATGCTTGAATTCAAATTTCTTGGAATACCTTTTGCTTTGACTACCGTTCGCAGTGAATTGCTTATGCTTTCTTACGGCTTCCATCGAGTACACAGCAACTCAATGATATTTCATATGGGTCTGGCTAGGTGGAGGATGGAGGGTGGCAGGGAAGGCTACTCAATGTAACATGAAACTCGCAGGTAGCAGCTGCAGCAGCAGCAGCAGCGGCAGCAACCGCTCTTTGAATAGCCTTCCCCACTCGCACACCCATCCGCAAGACAAGATCCAGCAACAAACAAAAATTTACAATTTCCGGTGAGTCCCTAGTTCCCTCAGCCAGCCATGCTGCCCCCCTGCCACAAACCCCTTCGACTGTCACTATTGAAGATTGTCAGCGTTCGATAAAAAAAAAGTATACGCCTTGAGCAAAAGGAAACTCAAAGAGGATGCGACGACTGTCGCCCGGCAAAGAAAATAACTAACATCAAAATTAAGGTAGCAAATTTGACACACGACACAGCAAAGGCAAAAGCCAGTCACAAAAAGAAATCTATAAAAATTCTGAGATGCAAATAATAATGATTTGCAAATACAGAACGAAGGTAAAGCACGAGACGCGCTGGAAAGGCTGACAAGAAAAAGGTAGCGCTAATAAATAGACACACACAAAGGCGGATGCCTGGGAAGGTTGCAACAGATACGACTCGCAAAAGGTAAAGGTTCGCAGTCAACGCAAAGATAAAACTCTGAATAGGATCTCAAGCAGGTGGGAGGGTACGAAGGGAGAGAAAGTCGCTGGCAAATCAATAGAAACACAACCTGGACAATTTTCAAGTTTCTTCTGACCTTTTTAGGGTATACCCTACAAATGTTGGGTATAACGAGCGAGTCAGCTAGTTGGCTGGTAAACCGAAACCGTACTTAAGGGCGAGTAATACTCTTTGACTTGGGCAGCGTATTCAGCATTCGCAGTGCCCAACGTCAAGTTGACTTTCGAATTTTTCTTGCTTCCACTTCTGTTTCCATTGTCATTTTGTCAACGCGTCCGCCGAGTGTCGTCACAGAAATGAAATAGGATGGGACGCAGAATATGGAGAATAGATGTGGGCATGGGAATACGGATGGTAGATACCAGTGCGGAGGGGCGGAGGTGGGGAATAACGATAAGAATGTAAGACATTGCAATAAGCGGCCAAATGGCCGTCAGATAAACGAGGCGCAGACGAACAAAGGAAGGTGCCAATGTGAGAGCAATAATAATGCGAGAGCTGATAATGCGAGCAGCCAAGAAGATGATAATGATGATGCTCTGCTGCTGCTGCTGATGATGATGATAAAACTAATGGCCCGGCGACAATTATGAAAATTGTGTTTGGGTTTTTAAATATCGCACAATATGAGGATAAAAACTGAATGGACAACTTCAACTACACTTGAGCAATTTGCGCACAGTCGAGTGCGCACATTAGCCCAGAGTACAAACAGAGACATACACATACAGACAGATACTTGCACACACACACACACACACACATGCATCACATACATCAGTGCTCGCACACTCGCACACAAAGCGAGCTCAAAACAAACAGCACAACAAAGAGCGAGGCAAAATCAACATGGCGTACAGGCGCCGGAAACGGAAACGTTGGCCGGCCGAACGACCGACCCACCGACAGACCCACCGACCGATAGACAAACATTCAAACAGCAACAGGAAAGGCGACCACGGCCAGAGCAATACAAACTAACCGAGAATTAACTATCTGTATGCGAGACTCGCATGCTCTCGAACGGGCAAACTATATCAAAAATATAGAGAAGGGAGCTAGCTCGATAAATATCGATAAGATTTGAAAGCGTTTCAATTAATAGTCTTTTCAATTTATTATACACAAATTAAAATTAATTAATAAATATTGATACTAAAATTAATGCGATAAAAATTTCAATTAATTCTTTAATAAACTTAAAAAAATGATAATTAAATTATAAATATCGAAGCCAAAATTAAAGCGATAATTTAAAAATAATTTTTATTTAAATTTACAAAATTGCAGATGAAAACAGATTTAAAAAATCAAATAATTTTGTAATATAAATAATGAAAAATATTTAAACCAAATTTAGTAAGCAAAATATTAACATATAATTTAATTTATAATTTTCTAATTTTCACATTAAAATCGTATTTTATTTTCTTAAAATATAAAATGATTAAAAAAGTATCTGCAAAATATAAAGTAACATGAGAAGCTGCTCCGAGCAGTTGAATTATCCCATTATACTCTCGTTCTCGCTGGCTGCTCAAAAGGAATAGAACGAAATGAGAATGGCAACATTTGATAGACACATTTTATTGCATGAGGCAGCAGCGCCCGAGCGCAAGGACTTGTCGAGGAATCGGCCAATCTGACATGCACTCGCATATGTAGTAGTACGAGCACAAGTGCGACTACGAGCTCATGTGTGTGTGAGTGTGTGTGTGTGTGTGTGAGCCACTCTAGACAATGACCCGTCAATAGCTGCCTCGGCATTTCCTGTGCTCCCCCCCAACCACCAAGCAAACCATCCCAAACTAAACTCAGCTGAACCCAGCAAGCTCCAGTCTGTCTCACTGCATGTGTGTGTGTGTGTGTGTGGCTCGTTGTAGTTTATTATTCCCGCTAGTCTCATTCTTTTCTATTTGCTCTAAATAAATTTTTATCATGTGCAAAAGTGCGGCACGGCAAGGTCCAGCGGTCTGTCGGTCCGTCGGTCCATCGGTCCGACAGTCTGCCGTTCCGTCGTTCTGTCGCTCTTCGAGCATCACTCGCATCAGTCCATCATGCCTCGTCCTGCCCGGCCTGCCGGTGCCTGCCTTGCCGTGCAGTTGCTTCCGTCATGCCGGGCGTTATTCATTTATTCATTCACTCCACTCGGCTGCGCTGCGCTGCGCTGTTTCTTATGGTTTTTGTGGTTATTGAAGCGATCATTCGGAACATGCACAGCATTTTCATGTTTGTTATTTTCTCTGCGTCTCTGCTTCGCTTATTTTCTCACTCTCCTCTTCCTCTTTCGGCCACTGTTGCTTTTATTGTGGCCAGCAACGCTGGCACCCGCCTTCATCTCTGCCTCCCCGCTCTCTCTCACCCTCTCTCTCTCCCTCCAGCTCCCTGTCCATTATTAATGGCCAAAACGTTTAATATGAGAATTTAAGAAAATTACTTTCATAACACGACATTAATGGCGACATATAAATGGCATTACCACCCCACCTCCCCCCTACCAACCCCAACTTGCTGCTGGTGGTGGAGCTTATTACACATATCTGATTTTTAGTGTCGATGAGATTTATGTATCCGCTCGGACAGCGGACTGCACTCGAATCTGGACTCGGGGCGAGTCGTTGCTTGACTTATGGCCGACGCTTAAGCCGCGCACTTTATGTGCAGCTGCTGCCCAAAATTTATGCCCCATCACAGCTACACACACGCACACACACACACACACTACTATAAATGCAGCGCATAGCGCATTGCGTATATAAACACATATGGCGAAATCGGAATTGGATGAGTACTCCACATATTTATTGGGCGCACTTGCCATGCGAATCTGTCGAATATGTCGCTGCTTGCGGCGGCGAAAATCGAATAAAATCGCTTTTAATGTGCCGCGGGACTTAAGAAGTTAAGCTGAGACCACTGTATGCAGGCACATGATAAATTGATGTGAACAATCAGCGGATTATTCAATCAAGCAGTTGACATGAGTGAGTGCATTTTTTACAGCAATTCAATTTAAAAAAATATAGTTTTAAAATATATTTTTTTAAATTAAATTTAAAAAAATATATTTTAAAAATATATATATTTTATAAATATATTTGAAAAATTAAGAAAATAATTTTTTGTATACAGGAAAAAAGTTGCAAACGGTTGCTTGAATAATTTTTAATGATTAATTCATTAATTGCATTAAGCTACGTTTCATTGATATATATATCGATATTTTCTTATTTATTAATTGATATTTATTATATTTTTTTTTTTAATACTCCCTTACTCATATTCAATTATTTATGGCCACAAAGCTGGCAATTTGCTAATTCCTTGCGGCACGCCTGAAAGTATGCAACAAAAGTCTGAGCAGCCAGGAATTCAATCACAATTCGATGCCATCAACTCAAACAGATGCCTCCACAGAGGAGGGCGGTGCGACAGACTTGGCAAACTTGACTGCGGCTGTTTCAATAAACTTATGCAAATATTCAATTTGAGGAATTCGTTTTGCCACTCGTTCCTTGACAAATGATAAGGCCCGACAAAAGGCAGTGAGGCAAGCAAACTTTTCACGCCAGCGCCCCATGCAAAAGGCATGTCCCGCATCTGCTTATCAAAATTAAAATGAAACCACAAGGAGAAAGAGTGAGAGAGATGGATGATAGGTGCGAGAGGGCGATCATAATGGCGGAAATGCAGGGGTCTAAAAGTTTCAGCAGGTTTTCAGCATGCAACAAACTCACACACACACACGCATCGAGAAAGTTGAAAGGCGTTCGGGTGTGGCCTTTAAAAGGAACCCATTGCCGGGCACAAAGTAAATTTCAATTTAACCTTCATCGAGCAAAACTCATTTATATTTATAAATGCGCCGACAACGCAGCAGCCAAAGCAGGAAACGAATATAAATAAATGCCTGGAAGAGAGAGAGAGCAACAGAGAGTGCAAAGTGGAAAGAGCGAGAGAGAGAGGAGACAGAGCTGCCCAAGCAAAATACGGGCACAATAAATAAACCGAACTGCGTGTGTCTGCGCCTGCTGCCATAATAAAAATACGAATGCAGCAGGAAACCACAAAACAAACACAAAATTCACACAGCGATAGAGAGGAGAGAGTGAGAGAGAGGCGGGGGTGAGGAGGTGGACTTTCCTTCCATAATAATAAAAATACATAAGCAGGCGGGCCCAAACGAGCGACAGGCCAAAGGGATCAAAATCCATCAAACTTGCAGATAAGCCAAAAGACGAGATGAATTCTCCCCCAAGAGAACTTCGCTCTGCGGCCATAAAAGACTATATATATATATATATATATATTCGTATATATATTTGTAGTATATGCTGCCCGAAATAAAGCTTCATTCTGTTAATATAAGACTCATCATTGAAAATACACGTACACTAAATGCAAAAGGAACCCCGGAGGATACAAGAAACGACTGCACGCCCCGGCTCCATGCATACCTTCTTCTACTGAGCACAACGTGATAAAAATAACAGTAAACTGGCGACAAGTGGGCAGTCCGAGAAGGAAACGGAATAGAACGTCAGGCCGACAATTTAAACGAATCTATTTTTGGCCCGAAACTTTGGCAAGGTGAGAGCGCAAAGTTTGTCATCAGCATTTCCGATTTGCCAAAGAGTTTTACCCAAGAACTCGGCAAACTTGTCAACAGTGAGGGGAATGTGCTACTCAAAAGTTGACAGTGTTGGAAAAATCTAGATAGTAATTATATATTATAACTTTGATTTGCAAGTTGAAATCGCATTGAAGCATTGCAATAGAATTTCACAAAATTGTTGCGCTCGTAACAGCATATTTAATTAAATTAAATTAAATTATATTTTATCAAGATTGATTAAACACAAATATTATGTGAAAATCGAGTATATAGTATAAAAAATATTATTTTGAACATTTATAATTGTTTAAAGACAGGATTAAACAGACAAATTGATTATAAAGTTGATAAATATATAAATGAACACAATAATATCGCAGAAAAATATATTTCTACTAATAATTAAATAAATTAAAATTTAAAATAGCAATCTATTATTATTAATTAATACTAAATATTAAAAAAAAAAATATATATATTTATATATATATCCTAACTTTTTAGTTTATATATGAGAACTAAGTACATTTAACCAATTTATTATTAAATTTAATGCTATACATCTTAAAAAAAAATTTATATTTCCTAAATTTTACCGAAATCCAACAAATATTTATAATACAGCTGTATTAAAATAAAACTCAGAATAAGACTGTACGATCGAATGTATAATTCATTTTCATATACGAAAAAATAATACTAATAATTATTATTAAAATTATTAATCATTCTACAAAATTTTCCAAGAAGTGGCTTCAAAGTATTTATAAATTATTTAAAATAATATGCAAAGTATTTATAAATTGTTTGCATATTATTTTAAATTAAACAACAATAGTTGAATTCAAAAAACAATCGTACAATTCTGAAATGCTTTCAAGCTGCTTCAGATTTAAACTTCTCATATTTAATATCCAGATGAGTGTACATTTTTCGCGATATGCAAACTGCTCTGCTCTCGTCGGCCGTACTTCAGTTTCCACTCTCGACGCTCGAGTACTTTGAGTGAATTAAATAAAAATTTGATGTGTGTGTTAATTTTCAGGGAATGCCGGCACACGCGCCGCCTCTCGCACCACGCTGGCAAATCAGCCGCAACATACTTGAAATTCCCGCAGTTGCAAATGGCGCCTTTGACTCTGCCGTGTGGGATAAGCGTAGTGTCCAGAGGGAGAGGGCACTCGAGTTTTATGCGGCCTGACGGGTTGTTGCCGCCGTTTGTAACCAGCTTTTTTTTCCGCCAACTCATGCTACCTGCCACAGTTCTTCGAGCTGTTGCTGTTGTTGTTGTAGGTGTAGGTGTTGTTGTTGTGGGTGCTACTGTTGTTCAGATCGATTACTGTTACAAGTGCCAGATACTTGAGCGTAAAAACGCAAACGCACGTGTCTACAAGTCGCTTGGCCTGGCTCCTAGCTCTTCTCTCTTCCAGCCCTGCCCCTGCAGCTGGTTGCTGTCTGTCATTAGGAAGATTGATTTCAAAAGCGTGGAACATTTTTCCGCCATTGTTGTGGCAACCACACGCAAAGGGGCGAAACTCTACTCCCCCTCTGCCCCGCCCCACTTCCCCTACCTCATCTCATTCTGTTTGCTCTTGTTCTGTCAAGCGGAGATCATTTTGATTATATTTGCTGCGGGTTTTGTTGCCAGGTAAATACAAATTTAATTCATTTCATATCACGCGCACAGCACACACACAAACACAGAGAGAGAGAGAAAATTATTGCACTCACATTCATACACACATAATACACTCGTACACTCTGCCGAAACGTGAGTGAGTTCGATGTGAATCAAATGTTTATACCCTTGCAAAGGGTATACAAGTGTTTGTCAGCTGCTTGCAACGGGGAAAGTAATTTTTTTATAGCTATGGAAATAATTGCCTGTAATAACTGCATGCTCTTGGTAGAGTATACCGCATTCGGCATGTCGAAGTCCCCGTTGCCTTCTAGCTATGCCTTGAATCGAGCAAAAAGTTGATTAAGTTTTTTTCTGCATTAAATTAAATTTGCTCTATAAAGTTGTGCAGTTTTTCTCGCACGCAAATATTTGCTTATCAATTTGCAAAAAGTCTCTGGGAAAATATTGAAATGGAAATCTCCATTAATAAACGTGCATAAAAAGTGGAAATGCAGGAAAACTTTGACAGCTTCTACCTACACAAGCTGGCACACCTACACACACACACCTACACACACACACCGGGGAGTACATACAGCAGCAGTTACTCCCCCGTTTCGGCCGGGGCTAAAAAGTACATTAAAATCACATTAACCCGTCAACGGTTAACGCTGCGTATACGTAACTTTTGTTTATGCGCCCTGCTTAATGCCCTTTTGAAGTACACACGCACGCAAATTGGTTTTCCAGCCATGTACGATATCGTATATGCATATATATAGTAGACAATACATAGAGTCATCCATCTATGCGTGTGTGTGCGTGTGTGCGTGTGTAACTAACCCCGGCAGCATCTGCGAGCGACAACCCTTTGGGACGGACATTTAAAACCCTCAACTCGATGTTGTATCTGTTGCCTGTCGTAATTGGCTTTTCGCTATAAATTTCAACAATTGTTTGGCACACATCACGCATACGCCACCAGCTCCGCTTCTCCCTGCCTTGCAGGCACCCCCCGGTGTGCGCTCCCCAGGGACATTAAGCTCAAATCGTGTGACTGTCATGGCGCGGACGGAGAAGAGCAGCGCGGGGAGTTGTCAAAATTATGTGGACATTTTGCCGTCACAAGCAGCTTATCAAAAATGCAGCATACGAATTTTGTAACAGAGTCCCGCAGAGGGAGGGAGCGGGGAGTGGTCCGTTTTGGGCAGCTCGTGCGTGCGTTGGCCAATTGGTTGGTCGGTCATTTGCGTAAGTCTAACTGGTTTTTCGCTGCCTCATTTGCATATTTCAATTGCCAACTCCCAACTCAGAGGCTGTGCCTATGTATGTGTGTGTGTGCGCCTTGTCTGCGTCTTTTATTTATTCAACTAATTTATTTACTTCAACTTTAACTAGGCGAAAAGTAGTTCAACTCAGCTCGCAGAGCGAGAGAGCGAGGAGTCGAGCCTCTGTCCTCGCCTAATGAGCAGCTGCATACAAATTTAATAAACAACTCGGGCAACCGTGTCGGCGGGGCCTTGAGAATTGAAACATTCTCTCTGCCTTGGTGGCGAAACTTCCGCGTCAAGTTTGCAACTGCCTGAAACATTAATGCGGCTAAGTTCCTTGTGCTTTGTTCTTAAATTTCTCGAAATAAGAACAATACAAAATTAGCTGGAAAGTTTCGAATTGATTGAATTCCTATATATAGACATTGTTTTGCTTTAACTCGGCATACATAAATGTTTAACTTTTTGATTGATCCTTCGATTCGTTGAGCAATTTTTAAATCAAATCGCAAGATATTTTACATTCTGTTTTATTATTATTACTACTATTTTAAAGACTTAATTTAAATTATTTTAAAAAATATAAAAACTTTCTGATACATTTTGAAATTAAACTTGCTCTGAAATATTTGAATTCTATATAAAAAATCTTTAGACTCACTTAACTTGGAAAATGTCTAACTCTGAGATCAATATATGGTATATTTTAGGCTTCAAATAATTCTCAAAATTAGTTCACAGTATATTTTATCACATATTTATCTATTTTCACTTTTATTTATTATTATTATTTTTATTATTCTTATTATTATCAACATTATTTTTTATTATAATTTTTATTATTATTAATTTTTTGTTATTATAATTTTTACTATGATTATTCTCTTATTTTATTTTTTTCTTATTATTATAATCAATATTTTATTATTATAATTTGTATAATTATTATTATTATCATTATTTTATTTTTATAATTTTTATTATTATTATTATTATTATTATTATTATCATTATTTTATTAATATAATTTTTATTATTATTATTTTGCTTTCAATATTATTATTTATAATATATTTATTATAAATTTTATAATTACAAAATTTTTCCATTGTTTTATGTTTTTGCAAATATTATTTAGAACAATTCTAAATTTTCTTAAATAATTAAATCACAATTTTTCGATTCTATTTGTTTTACACGATTCTATTTCTCACCGTTTAATCTACCTAGAAATCTTAGTATATATATTTAGTTTTAGTTGAAGAAAGTATTTGCTACTTTTAGAAATTATTGCAATAAAATTATGATTTATTTATAAAAAAAAATATACAGGGGTACGCAGTATAATTGTATTAAAAATATAAAATGCATACAAACAGAAAATAGCTGAAACTAAATTTAAATAGATACAATAAAAGCAGCCAAACGAGCAGGCAATCCACTCGAGGCTCTTTGCAGGGTATGCGAGGACTGCTTTACTCAGCAAGTCTTGCCTTATCTGCCGCACAGCTTCCTTGGCCAGGACAATGGGACAAGGGCAACAGCAGCAGCAACAGCGGCAGCAGCAGCAACTAGGAGTAAAAAATAATAATAAAACAAGTAAATAAACTTCAGGCGAAACTTCTGGCCAACTTTTTGGCAGTCAGTTGGCGCATTTTAAGTTACGGCAATCGACACGGGACGCCAGCGGGGGCAGGCAGACGGCGAAAGCGGAAGAAAGACGCAAAGCAAGCGGGAACGGAACTTGGTAACTTGAGGGAAATGGACGAAAGGGCCAAGTAGCAAAGGGCGAGAGCGAGGCAGAGCGGGGCAGAAAGTGAAAAACTGGCACAGCGAGACACGAGCTAAAAAACCGCAAATTTCACAGCTTCAGAGCATGAAGAGAAGAAGAAGAAGAAGAAGAGGCAGAAGAATAGGAACAACAACAGAAAGAGAAGCTAAAGCAACACGAGGAGCAGCACTCGCTCGGCCTTAAAGCAGCTGCTGCTCGATTTTTGACTCACCTGCTCAACAAATTGAGTTTTCTGATATTCCTAAGTTGCAGTTGTAGTTGTTGTTGTTGTTGTCGCAGTTGTTGCTGTTGCTGTTGCAGTTGTTGTTGCTATTGTTTCTGTGGCTGGACAGTGTCACGCACAGCGCCACAAACATGGCCCAAACTTCTGGCCACGTGACCAACAACAACGGCCTAAACCGGCACGGCCCCAAGCCACACACAAACACGCACACACACACAGACACACACGCACGAGACAGCAAAAAACACTCTCAATAGTTTCAGTTGTTGTTGTTGTTGCTGTTGTTTACACGTTTAATTTATGCCCGAAAAGCAGAGCGCAGCAATTAAAGCAACTGGCTGGGTGTGGGGGCGGAGGCGGAGGGCGTGGACGTGCCTGCTGCTTTATCTAGTGTTAGCGAGGAGTTCCTGCTTGTTGGGAAAGTCTGCGTAGCACAACCGTTGCACGTTAACCGGTTCGCCGCTGTTAACCGCTTACCGTAAAGCGTTGCCCGCGCGCGCTTCGAAATGCTGCACTGCAATCGCAGTTGCGCTTATCGCACTTAGCAACTTGACAGTTTCGTGCAGTGCCTCGATTCTCGCCTGTTTTTGCGTTTGCCTTTGCCTTTGCGATTTCGTTTTCGTTTTCGTTCTCGCTTCGTTCGCTTCGTTCACGTTCCGTTTACGAGCTGGCGCGATTTGCGGGCGAAACAAGCGTCAACATTTTTGCATACGTTCGCAGCACTCCGACGGTTGAGCTTCAACTGACGGCGACACGCACAAGTGGCGCTTCGTCTGGCCGCGGCGACACGGCCACAGCGCGTACGACGGCGAACGACGGCGAAACGAGGCGAAACGAGGCGAAACGAAGGCGAGACGAAGGCGCCAGCTTGGAGCAGCACGAACAGGACGCACGACGCACGAGTGCGGCGCGAGCTCGTCCTCAGCTGAATGCGAACTGCAAGAGAGAGCGAGAGAGAGAGAGCGAGAGAGACAACGAGAGAAAGCGAGCAAAGCTGAAGAGACTGCAGCATTGCTCTCTTTCTCTGCTCTTCGTGCTCTTTGTCTTTAGCAGCGCAACAGGATGTTTTGGCTTTTATCTATAATTTTACTATTATTATTATGTATATTTGCCAATATTATTTATTTATTTATTAAATTAAATATTTTAGTTCATTTAACTCTGCAGTTGTATTACGCACGCCGGCTAAAAGTATGCAACGATTTTGCATGTTCGCTCTGTTCCTATCGCCCTCTATGTGTGATTGCGCGCACTTTGACTTGAGTATAAGTGCAGTGTGCGTAATAGGCATAAATTGGTTGCTGTACGTGCTACGTTTGCTTATAATTATGGCGAGCGTGTGTTATAGCCAAATTGAAGTATTTACGAAAATAAAAATTATATAAATGTATATATATATTTTTCTTTTTTGTTTATTTGTAAGGCATACGAGGTTAGCCGTCTACCTCTTCATATCCTTCGTATCTATTAATAAAGCCGAAGGACGCGCCGGCTAGCTCTTAAACTAGCATTAGCTATTATTATAAAGTTTTTATATAAATGTATATATAGTATCATATCTACACCCACATATCTTAAGCTGAATCTTGTAAAGAACAGACCTATCTCTCCCAGTTCGCGTTCGCACTATTTTGTCAATATAGAAGTTTATATTTTTTAACAATGTGTTAATACCTAATTGTTATTACATATATATAAGTATTTTAAAAAATTTTTTGAAATCTAAATAATTTCACTGGTTTATTTAATTAATTTATTTATTTTATTTTATTTAAAAACAGACTTTTGCCCTCTTCTTGTTGCCAAAGTTAGAAGAATTTACAAAAATAAAAAAGACAAACTACATTTTTTATATAAATGTATATATATATACTAATAATACTTATTAATAATTATATAAAATTTAAATGTATGTTACGTATTAATTTTATTTAAATAATTTTAAATTTAAACACGCTTCCCAGCACTCAGACAGACTTTTGCCCTCTTCTTGTTGACAACCAATTATAACCAAGTAGAACACAATTTTACAATTTTACACCCACTTGACTCGAGCAAAGTTATGTTTCTTATAGTGTTTATATACATATTTCTCGATATGTTTGTGAAGTATGTTAGTTTCCCCCTACACACTCACACACCCTATCAATGCGTCTCTAGCTGCAATCACTCAAAGTAAAAATTGTCATCAAGTTTGCCACAGACACAAAAACAACTCAAATATGTTGCAGCTTAAAATGCACCATCGACCAACGAATACCCTGGAATCCGAATGCAGATCATCAAATGTATCGTAAGAGCATCGATAGCTACGCTCTGTTAACAGTTCGAAAGCTGTTAAGTTGCATATCGATTAACAGAGCTAGTGATGCGCCGCTGCACTGACTGTAATCCTTGGGGCAGCCATTACAGTTGTAGCTTAAAGTGTATGCTAGACAGTCAAATACCCTGTAAGCAGAAGAACGAGTGCGTCAGCTATATGAGCTATTATGCACTAGAGATTGTAGCACGAAAAAGGCTTTGCATGTATCGATAAGCCTATCGATATCAATGCATTGTTAACAGAACAAGAAAATGTTAAGTTGCATTTCGCTTGACGACGGTATTAATTCGCCGCAGCACAGCCTGCAGGGTATCAAAGCGTAAACGGCAGCGCACAACCCGAAAACAGATTGCAACAAAATGCTCAAACACACTCAACGAAATTGACTTAAATAAATAAATGACATAAAAACAAAGACAAACACATGCACTCGCCGACAAGGCGACAGGGAGCAGGCAGCAGGCAGGCACACACACACACACACACACACAGAATGCAAAAGTAAATTTACAACTGAGCAATGGGCGGAGACAGTTGCAGGCAGCTGAGGAAAGAGATGGGAAATGTTGTTGCAACATTTTCATCGCATTTGATGCAGTCGAAGAAAAAAAGAAATACAACAACAATGCGAATGCGAACATTTAGTGGCTCATCCATTTTCATTTGTATTAAGCAAAAGCCAAAAGTGCCTCGAGACGAGGGCTGCCAACTTTTCGCAGTCACTGTCACTGTCTCGCACGCTTAGCAGTGGTGTCATTTTTTTCTGAGCCAAAAAAGCTGAATCAATGAAAAAAAAAAGCTGAAAAAAGCTGAATACCAGAGAAAAAAAGTTAAGAAACAAGCTGATTTTTATAAGGCAATGTGATGTATGTTTTTGAATGATAAACCCTCAGTTCCACTTAACTTAACATAAAATATATGGGTAATACTCTTTACAGTGAAAAAAAAACTTCAGTTGATGTTTCAAAATAAGTAATGTAATGTACAAAAATTAAGATCTATAGTATATTTAAGATGTCGTCAATATTATCATCATCGGCTGGATAACATTTTTTTTCTTAAATTGTAGATAGGCAGCTAGGTGGTAGCTTGTAATTAAAACAGCACTTATTGTGTCGACGCAGCCCGTACCTAAAATTTTAAGTAAATTAATTTCTAATTTGAAAATACAAATAAATTAAAATAAGACCTTATACTCAGTATAGCGTTTAACGTTTTAACGCTCATGCTATTTCGAATTTTAGTTTTTATTAAATTTACTTGGCTGAATACCCGCTCGACGTCGGCATTTGACCAAGGCAGGGACTGCATTTGTAGAGCAACTGAAGCATGTGCACGCAAGTCGCTTAATTTTGCTTAATTAGTTATGCTGCACTTGCAATAGCTGCAAAACACCCGCGTGAGGTCTGTAGGATCTTTCCTCATCCACTCCTTGAATTCTGTGCTCTGCAGCCAGACATCTCTCACTTTTTGTTTATAAGTTTCCTTTGGCATCGTTAACTTGATATATCGCAAGCCAATTTCACAATATTAGTGATGCAAGACGCTTCAATTTAGGTATGAACTTTTGAGGGAAGTTATTCGATACAAGTAAATATCGATATTTTGTCGAGATAAATACATTTTTAGCATTTCAGCCGTTAAATTCAATTTAAATATCTATAAAATTTTAATAAAAGTAAACTAAAAAAAAAAGCTGCATAAATTTGCTCAAAAAGCCAGAATTCCCGCTGCCCGCTGTTTTCATATTTTTCCCGCAATCACACTTCAAAAAAAGCCAGATCTGACGGGAAAAAAGCTGAAATGACACCACTGACGCTTAGACAAAGCAAGGCGCATTACTCAGCGCACTGCGCACTGCTTGACAACACGCCGAGGACTGCACTCGCATGCAACTATTCCCAGGTTCCACTCCCACTCGACCTGCCCCCCTCTCCACTCCACCTTCGGCTACCCTGCCTGACGCTCGTTAGCGCAGCTGCCGGGGAATTTATCTTATTTTTCATGCCATTCGCTATTTATCCTGCTTGTGTTTATTCCCGTTTTTGTCCGCTCATCTGCTTCTCTTATATTTTATTCTCGCTACTTCTCCACTTTTGGCATTTCGGACACATTGTTAGCCGCGTGATCGATGCAAATTGAAGGCTAATGCAATTTCCAGCCATTTCCCATAGAGATGGCAAGTTATCGATAGAGTTGACACGTGACAGCTTCGATACTTATTGTTAGTGGCAATTAGGGCTGCCAACTTTTTTACAAGAAAACAAGTATATTTCGACCTGATAAGAATTTTAAACAGTATTTTAGATAAATCAACAATATTTTATTTATTCGTTAATATGAAAGCAAATTTTTTAGAGCTTTTTTAAAAAACATTTTCTTATATATTTTAAATTTAATTGTGGAGAAGCAATTAAATTTAAAATATATAAGGAAATGTTTTTTTAATCAATTTATAGTCGCCTTATTTCTTTCTGTGAAGTGAAGTGAAGCTATTTGCACCTGCAATATCGATAATCAATAACGTCTTCTTCGCGATAATATCAATATCGATAGATTTGATATATCAGCAATCCTAATTTATCTTACAACACTGCCAGTAATGAACTTTAAGTAAAAATATATACATTAAAGCGTTAAGTATTTTGTATACTTTTCTTTGTTCAACAGTAAAAAATATAATGCAGTCTAAAAAAGTATAATACTGTTTTTAACAATATGGTTGGCAACCCTAGTCCCAATAGTACACACAAAGCGCAGCTAGCGATGAGCTATCGTTATTAAACTATCGCCTCGAGTTTTTGTCGATTTGACACGAGCATAACAGAATTCATACCGAACTATGAAATATACATTATTAATTTAGTCAATAAAATATTTTTTTTAACGCAATATTTTGACAAGTTTATCAAATACAGAACTATATGCTTTAAGCATTCAGTAGGCTGCTCACTAAAAATACATGGATTGCTATTATATCGTAGATGACCTAATAGCAAGCAACCGACGTGCTTACTGCGTTATATTTAATAATAAAGAAGTAAACTTTATAATATGAACACAAATAAATATAGCTTTACAAAATTTAAAGTATTTTCTTTTTAAGTTCTTTTTTTAGATCATCGTTTTTAATTCAATCTACAGACCAATATTTAAAACGCTTCTTTCATATGTCTTCTGGTGTTTTATATGTTAGATGGAAACACTTGTATCTGTACTGTTCGACGACTTGTGTGTTTATTGCTGTTGTTCCCCAATTTCTGCTGAGTCTTTGTTGTTATTTGCCAAAGAGCTGATAGCATACAGCTGATACGTATACTCTGTATTGCTGGCAAAACATCGGAGCACTATCGATATTATCGACTGTAAAACGATTTTTCAAGACATCGATTTTGTTTTTTCACTATCGATGTTATGAGGCGAGAGTATACAAATACGATTCATGCCTTGTTTCACACATACCCTGAATATAATAGTTAAAATCGAGAATGTTAGTGAATAGTAATGTTGCATATGCAAAGTTCAGAAGTGCACAGCTACCAGGAAAGATATATAGCTTAAAGCAAAAGGTGCCCACTCGGTGAAATAGCTCCCTTGCTATGATAAAGAGAATCCTCACTAATGAGGCGCTTGGAAAAACTCTTAAGTTACTTGAAATCAATTAAACTTGACGGGCGGATGGTTAAACTAGTGCAATTTACTTAGTCTATAAAATGACTAAGAAAAAACAAGTAAAGAAAGCTACAGTCGAGTGCACTCGACAGTAAGATACCATTTACCTTTCGCTGTTAAATACTAATTCTTAATATTAATTACTTTTATTCGGCGAATAACAACGCATCGGATATTTTCGACGACAAATTCACATGCATTGACGCTTATGGCACATGCCGACTGCACACTGACTACACGACGACTGTGCGTACGCAGTCGGCGTGCGCAGTCGGCGTCGGCGTCGGCGTCGGGCCTCTACTGCTGTGAGCGAAACTTCTCGTGCCTATAACTTCTGTGTTTATTGTCCGATCGGATTTAAATTTATAGGGTTGGTAGATATTATTATTATCTATAATAATACCTAAAAAAATTTTCGGAAACTTTTCTACTTTTCCTATAATTTGATTTACCAATTTACAAAATCGATTTTTGGGGGCGGTAGGCGTGGCATCCAAAAGTTGAAAATCAAACATTCTCCGTAATGTTACCAGGCACCTTACTTCCAAATTTGGTGCTTCTAGCTTTTCTAGTTTTCTTTTAAACTATAAAAATGTGTTTTTTAGAGGCGGTGGGCGTGGCATCCAAAATTCTAAAATCCAACTTCTGCATAATGTTGCAAGACACCCTCCTACCAAATTTGGTGCGTTTATCTCTTTTCGTTATTGAATTATTTGGAAAAAATCGAAATACGCATTTATCGATTTGCGGAGGCGGTGGGCGTGGCACATCAAGTTTGAAATAAACTTCTTGTGTGTATTGAATACACGCACACTCCCACCAAGTCTGGTGCCTCTAGCTCTTTTAATAGCTGAGATCTGTGTGTTCATACAGACGGACAGACGGACAGACGGACAGACGGACAGACGGACAGACGGACAGACGGACAGACGGACAGACAGACGGACATGACCAAATCGACTCGGCTATTGATGCTGATCAAGAATATATATACTTTGTATGGTCTGCCACGCCTCCTTCTGCCTGTTACATACATTTGCACAAAGTTAATATACCATTTTTTACCCATTTTCAATGGGTAAATGGTATAATTATGCGAAATTCAAATTTATTAAGTCCAAGTTTCCTATTGAGTTATTCGATAGTTTCTTGGTAATCATTTCATTTCTACATTCTTACCGGCAAAATAATTTTTAGGCAACGAGACGGTTTGTTTATTAAATCTTTTAGCTTGAAGAGTTCAATACTTTGAAATAAAGAAATTAATTTAATTATTTTTAATTAATTTTTTAAACAAATTTTAATTTTCTTTAAACAAAAGAAATTTGTTCAATTTCTTAGTCTTGATAATCCCGAACCGAGAATATTATTAACACAGACATGGTGTTAATTCTTTCTTCAATTATGTTGCTTTGAAATGTGAATTATATTTTATTGAATAAGCCGCAAAATATGGCACATATAAAGAATAGGCATATGTACCATACACCTGCAGATTTCACTTTTTAAGAGTTCCAGCTCTCGCCATGCACAGTAATGCCTCGTCCCTGATTATTATCCAAGAAACTCTGCTTCCAGTTACCAGAGAGGCAGCCCCCTCCGCAAGCGCAGCCAAAGATGTTGCACGATCCGCGTCCACAGAAGGTGCCCACCTGAGCCCTGCCATCGGCGCAAATGGTGATGGTGCAGCGGTCGCCGCCAGAGCCCCGCCCTCCAGCATCGGCGCAATTTCCCCCGTTAAGGGTGTAGGACATGGTCAGCGAGGCGCGACAGCATTCCGCTCGCACCGCACTCAGGTAGGCCAGAGCCCAGGCCAAGGCCAGTATGAAGGTAACTTGTCTCATTGTCTCGACGCCGAATAAGATCTGGGAGCAATGCAAGCAACGGGTCCGGTATTTATAGTAATGTCGCCTTTAGTATACCCGCCTTTTGGGTTCACTCTCTGCGTGAGTAGTGCGCCCTAATTGACAGCATTTTAGTTCGTTTACTCAGCCCACCTTCCACCTGTAGGAATTTCCCGACTGACTCCTTACTTATAGAACGTTTAATCGTGTGTTGAACTTATGTCACGTTAGTTGATAACAGTTTAAATGGGCGCCCACTAGATTACAAACTAATTCTTAATCACTTTCGTATTACTTGGAAGTGAGTGCAAAGATTGAAAGATGACTGATATGCAAATTATATTTTGTGTTTTGCTACATAAACGGTTACCTCCCAAATAGACCTCGAATGTTTGCGGTCGAATCAAGCAACTTTATTCTCTTTGGTGAGGTAAATTCCCCTAAGTTCGTCTCTAGACTTTGCCCTCACAGTATTATAAATGTTAATACTTTTACTTTTACATTTATCGGCAAAATCTGCCGGTTAAAGAACATCATTATAGTTCCTTGATCTTGATAAATCAGAGTTCCTAGTATTTAATTTTTAGCAGTATAACTTTAAAGTTCTACCATTACTCCTCACATATCCATTTGCATCGGATATAGTAATTTCGCAAAGATATATCTAAACCATATCTCAACCTTTTGTTGTATTCATACTTGAGTAAGTAAGTTCATAAAGCAATTATTTTTTCTAGATAATTGACAGTGACAGTGATGCCGCATGCGCTACGTAGGTCAAAGTGCAGACCAAAGCCAGTAGGAAGGTAACTTGCCTCATTGCCACGACTTCGAACAAAATGTGATACCGATACAAGCGTTTGGTCTGTTATTTATAGTAGATTAGCATGGGGTATTCCAAAAGTACAGGCATTCAGACTTGTCGCCACAAAAATTAAATTCCATTAAATTTATATATATGAAACAGACGCCACTCTCGGTTTTTGGGAATTTTTATTTGATTCCCAGCTTTCTGCAGACAACTTGTTTGCTTTTGCACACCTTCAACGTGTAGGAATTCCCCGACTGACACCTCATTCATATAACGTTTAATCGTGTGATGAACTTATGTTACATTAGTTGATAACATTTTAAATGGGCGCTTACTAGATTCCGGTGAACTACCTAGCTGAAAAGCTAAAATCTGTAAAGTAATTCTTAATCGCTTTTCGTAATACTTTGAAGATGAGGGCTAAGATTGGAAGGTTACTATTACTGATTAGTTTGATAAAATCGATCTCTATTTATCGGCGCAATATATCCATATATATATAATCAGCTATACGCTGACGATTAGCCTTTCGGCTAAAAAGTACTAAAAGTACTAAACTCACCTTAACTTAGTGTTAGGCAGGCAGTCTGATAATTTTATCTTACAATTGAAATAGGAACAATCGGTCGCAATACGTACATAAGTTTGTTATATAAGTTTGTTTGTACTTCATTCAGCAATCACTTCAAGTTAAAGAAACAACCTATATAATTTCTTGATTTCAATGAATGGAAGTTATTAAGAGCATTTCATTTATTGGGCAATAACTTCACTGTTTTATTATTACTCCTCACATCGTCAGTTTGCAGTGAGTTTTATAATTTTGGATAAATGTGTTTAGCACACTGAAGGAAGGATATCTTAACTATGTATTGGATATATACCTAAATATTATTGATCAGCATCAACAGCGAACTCGAGACGTGAATATAAGTAAATAATTTAAAAAAGCAGACAATTTTTCTTGATAATTTATTTATGCAGAAATTCCGTTCATGCCATGTGGGATATAAGTTTATCGGCTTGAACACTTATGTATTCCACCTCTCGCCAGTGACAGTGATGCCGCGTCCGCTGTTGTTGGACTCGAAGCTTTGCCTGTAGTTGCCGGTGAGGCAACCTCCGCGGCAGGCGCAGCCGAAGAGGTTGCACGATCGGCGACCACAGTAGGTGCCAACCTGGGGCCTGCCGTCGGCACAGACGGTGATGGTGCAGCCGCCGCCGCTGCCACGACCACCGGCATCGGCGCAATTGCCGCTTGCGATGCGGTACGACATGGTGAGCGAGGCGCGACAACACTGTCCATGCGCCACACTCAGGTAGGCCAATACGCAGGCCAAGGCCAGAAGGAAGGTAGCTTGTCTCATCGTTGTCGCGCGATAACAACTGATAACTAACTGAAAAAACCCCCCAGATATTTATATGAAAATTCATAAATGCTACTTTTATCCGACTGCATTGTGCACATGCATGAGTCGAAAGTTAAGACAAAAAATACCTTACCGCATGTATAGTTTCTAAGAATTCATTATTCTAGCTCTGCTTTATATTCTGATGGCTGTTTTAAGTTTATCAATAGCGCAATGAACTCAATGTTTACCCAAACGGAGTAAGTGCTACTTGTGTAGGGGTTGCATTCATATTGATCAATGCACAAAGAAACAGGCTTATTGCATTGTTTCGCAATGCGACGCCCACAAATCTACTTATAGGTATGAGAATCGCTCACTTGCTCCTTATATTTTATTTTCGGTATTTCTCCGCTTTTGGCATTTCGGTTAGTCGTTTTGGTTAGTGGAGTGATCGATGCCATAAGTATGGCAAGTTATCGATAGAGTTGCCACTTGACAGCTTCGATACTTATTGTTAATCTTTTTTTTATAAAAAAAAAAACAAGAAATATACTGATAAGAATTTTAGACAGTATTTTAGATAAATAAACAGTATTTCATTTATTCGTTAATAAATACAAATTTTTTAGAGCTTTCGCACAATTTATTAATTTACAAATATTTTTAAAAATATTATTTGCTTCTCCTCAATTAAAATTAATATATATAAGGAGCTGATTTTTTTATTTAATTTATAGTCGCCTAAGAGTAGAAAATCTACAATTTTATAGTATTTATGAATTCTTCTTATTGAAGTGAAGTTGTCTGCACCTGTATATTGTGGGAATGTCGATAAGCAATAACGTATTTTTAAGTCACACTCCTACCAAGTATGGTGCCTCTAGCTCTTTTAATAGCTGAGATCTGTGCGTTCATACAGACGGACTGACGGACAGACAGACGGACAGCAAATCGACTCGGCTATTGATGCTGATCAAGAATATATAATATATATACACTTTGTATGGTCTGCCATGCCTCCTTCTGCCTGTTACATGCATTTTCACAAAGTTAATTTTTTACCCGGGATGGTTTGGCTTCATTCGTACAGAGTAAAGTTTCTGATCGCGGTCAACTTGGCGACCGCCAGTGCGATCTCTGTCTACGAATGATTGCAAGTTGACACACAGCCTCCTCGTGGCACCTCCTGGGTAACTATCTTAGCATCCGCTAGATAGTGAGCTAATGTGTGCAGCGGGTCACCAGGACTTTAAATGGTTGAGCGCAGGGTTTGGAACCCGCCTCGGAAAAAGAAAACCCAAAGAAAACCAAAGCGAAAGCCTCGGAAAGGATCCCCCCTTATGATGACGACCACCGCAAAACGAAAAAGGACTACGATTTAAGGATATGCACCTGGAATGTCCGAACTCTTAATTGGGAAGGTGCCTCTATCCAACTGGCGGATGCCCTCGAAAAATTAAAGGCTGACATTACCGCCATCCAGGAAATGAGATGGACAGGACAAGGTTGCTCCAAGCGAGCAAATTGTGATATCTACTACAGCTGCCATGCGGAGAGGCGCGAATTTGGATGCGGATTTGTAGTAAGCCGGAGACTTCGCCACCACGTCTCCAATTTCACTCCAGTGAGTGAACGGCTGGCTACAATCCGCGTCAAAGCTAGATTTTTCAATCTTAGCATAATTTGCGCGCACGCCCCGACGGAGGAGAAGGACGATGCTGTTAAGGATGCGTTCTATGCGAGACTCGAGGACACGTACGACCGCTGCCCAAACCACGACGTGAAGATCATCCTCGGGGACTTCAACGCAAAGGTTGGGCGCGAACGCATCTTTGACCGCACCGTCGGCCAATTCAGCCTCCATGAGACCACCTCGAACAATGGTTTCAGGCTGATTGACTTCGCCGCGGCGCGAAACATGGTAGTGAGTAGTACCAGATTTCAACACCTCGACATCCACAAGGCCACATGGCTGTCCCCTGATCAAAAAACGCGCAACCAGATTGATCACGTTGTGATAGACGGAAGGCATGCCTCAAGCGTGATGGACGTGCGTACGTTTCGTGGAGTCAATATAGACTCGGACCACTATCTTGTCGCAGCCAAGATACGCATGCGGCTATGCCGTGCGAAAAACATACGCCCCATCACGCAACGAAAGCTTGACGTCACTAAGCTGCGATCACAACGGACAGCAATGGCCTACTCCACTCACCTCTCGGAACTGCTCCTCCAACCTTCCCCTCACCCTGTTGACGCTGGCGGACTCTGGGCGCACATATCCCACTCCATGCGAGCTGCTGCTGAAACAGCCATTGGGTTCAAGCGCCCTCCCACACGGAACCAATGGTATGACGAGGAGTGTCGCGTCGCAGCTGCGGCAAAAAACGCCGCCTACAGAAAAAAGCTGCAGTCTGGCGCAACGCGAGCCACGTGTGAACGTTACAGGGAGAAAAGGAAGGAAGAGAGGCGACTTTTCAGACGGAAAAAGCGGGAGCAAGAAAAGCGAGAGTGCGAGGAACTTGAGGTGTTGCGAGACAGGAATGATGCTCGAAAATTTTACCAACAAGTCAACCGTCTGACACAAGGTTTCAAGACCGGAGCATCTAACTGTCGAGACGATAATGGAAATCTGGTTACAGATACGCAGTGCACGCTGAGGTTATGGAGGGCGCATTTCTCCAAGCTGCTAGCAGGCGATGACGGCACCAATCCCGCCGATGGAGGAAACAGCCCGATACCACCAATCAACGACAATGTGGATATACCACTACCTAGCCATGACGAGGTCCGAGTTGCGATTACGCGACTCAAAAACAACAAAGCAGCCGGTGCTGATGGACTGCCTGCAGAGTTGTTTAAGGCCGGCGGCGAAGAGCTGATAAGGTGCATGCATCAGCTCTTGTGCAAAATATGGCTAGAAGAAAGCATGCCCAACGATTGGAATCTCAGCGTCCTTTGTCCTGTACTGAAGAAAGGCGACCCGACGATATGTGCCAACTACCGGGGAATCAGCCTGATCACCATCTCATACAAGGTCCTGTCGAGCGTTATATGTGAACGACTGAAGCCGTATGCCAACACACTGATCGGACCTTATCAGTGCGGCTTCAGACCTGGTAAATCCACCATAGACCAGATCTTCACATTGCGCCAAATCCTGGAAAAAACCCACGAAAATGGAATTGACACACACCATCTTTTTGTCGATTACAAAGCTGCATTCGATAGCCCGACGAGGGGAAGCCTATATGCCACCATGTCTGAGTTCGGTATTCCTGCAAAGCTGATACGTCTTTGCAGGATGACATTGAGCAGCACCATCAGCTCTGTCAAGGTAGGAGCGAACCTCTCCGAACCTTTTAATACCGTTCGAGGTTTCAGACAAGGCGACCCTCTGTCGTGCAACCTCTTCAACTTCGTGATGGAAGGGGTTCTGCGGAAAGCCGGTGTTCATCGATCTGGCACTATTTTTTATAAAGGTGTCCAGCTCCTTGCTTACGCCGATGACATTGACATCATTGGCCGTAGCAAGCGTGATGTCACTGCTGCATTCTCCGCTATCGAAAAGGAGTCAGCAAAAGTGGGTTTGGCGGTAAACGAGGGCAAGACGAAGTATATGCTGTCGACAAGCAGGGAGACGCGGCGCCTAGACTCCCATGTGGTAGCCGACAGCTATAACTTCGAAGTGGTCAAGGAGTTCACGTACCTTGGCACCGCCATTAACACCAAAAATGATGTCAGCCTGGAGATCAAGCGAAGAATCACACTTGCCAATAGGTGCTACTTTGGTCTGAGTAGGCAAATGTGCAATAGAGACCTCTCTCGCCGAACAAAACTAACACTCTACAAGACACTCATCCTGCCCGTGCTCTTATATGGCGCAGAAGCATGGGTAATTTCACAGACGGATGCAGCAGCGCTTGGGGTGTTCGAGAGAAAAATTCTTCGCAAGATCTTCGGTCCCGTTCGGATTGGGGACGACTTTCGCATTCGGATGAACCACGAGCTGTACGAGTTGTACGACGACGTGGACGTGGTCCGGCGCATCACGATACAACGTCTGCGCTGGCTCGGCCACGTTGTGCGTATGGATGAAGAAGCTCCAGCTCAGAAGGTATTCGAAGCGAGGGTCGACTATGGGCGACGACGAAGGGGACGACCAAATCTCCGTTGGAAGGACCAAGTGGAGAAGGACCTTAGTCTACTGGGGATTTCCAACTGGAGGAGGCGCGCGAAGAGCAGAGGCGCCTGGAGGGAGACGCTGAGGTTGGCCAAAACCCGAAATGGGTTGTAGTGCCACCTAATAATAATAAGAATAATTTTTTACCCATTTTCAATGGGTAAATGGTATAATAAGTTAATCAAATACAGAACTACATATATACTTTATGCATTCAAAAAATACTTAGATTGCTATTATATCGTATATGATCTAATAGTAAACCAAGTGTGCCTGCTGAGATAATTCTCCGAATGACCATTACTTCTAGGAAATAGAGCCCATTCCATGCTTGTTAATAATACTAAATTAATATACGTTAACACTTTGAAAGCCAAGATCTAGAGCGAGATAATGTACTCAAGGTATTGTGTAATTAATCATATTTATAGTACATTTCTTTGTAATTACACAGATTAAGTCGTGTTTGCAACTAAATATAGAAAAAATGCATTGATGTTACTTAATTTATATGCGAAACGAGTTTTACATTTGCCCAACTAATTGATAGTTCTCTAACAGATGTTTCAGGCAAATTTATCTATTTTATTGACTTTTCCGAATCTTAAACCAATTAGACTTGACGGGCGGATGGTTAAACTGAAACGAACATTGCGGTGGTAGGATACTTAATTACTTAGTGTACACATTAAAATAACTAAGAAATTCAAATTTATAAAGTCAAAGTTTTCTACTGAGTTATTCGATAGTTTATTGGTAATTATTACATTTCTACATTGTTATGGACAAAATAAGAAAAATTTTTAGGTATAAGACGCTATGTTCATTAAATCCATTAGTTTGATGAGTTCAATACTTGCAATAGAGCAATATTTTGGATCGAAAATACTGCTAACTGTTAATTTTTTTAAGCAAAATAAATTTGCTCGATTTGTTATTCCTGATAATCCCGAACCGATATTATTATTAACACAGACATGGTGTTAATTCTTTCTTCAAATATGTTTCTTTGAAATGTGCATTATATTTTATTGAATAAACCGCAAAATATGGAACATATAAAAAATAGGTCATCTGTACATGTGCAGATTGCACTTCCTAAAAGTTCCAGCTCTCGCCGTGGACAGAAATGCCTCGTCCCTGATTAACAAAGATGTTGCACGATCGGCATCCACAGAAGGTGCCCACCTGAGCCCTGCCATCGGCGCAAATGGTAATGGTGTAGGACATCGCTTTTCGTAATACTTTGACAATGAGGGCTAAAATGGGTAAGTGACTTGTGATTATATTACTGATTAGGTTGATTGAATCCATTTCTTTATATCGACGCAATAAATCGTATAGCTGCCATTTAGTCTTTCGAAAAATCTTTGTTATTTCTCAACGTATAATTACCAAAATTACCACAGCTTAGTCTTAGCACGCTGTGTATTTCATCCTGGACTTCAAAGAAGTCGGATAACTGTATCTCCAATAGGTACAATCTGCAGCAAGAAAATCCATACACATATGTATATTTTTTATAAGTTTGTACTTTTTTTCAGCTATCACTACAAGCCAAAGAAACTGCGTATTTAATTTGTTGATCTTAATGAATGGGAGTTATTGAGAGCATCTAATTTATTGGACTTCAGTTGACTGTTTTATTATTATCCCTCACATCTTCATTTTGCAACGGGTTTTTTAATCATCGACAAATGTTTATATCACACTGAAGGTAGCAAATATAAACCATGGATTAGATATATGTACATATACTTATTATTGATCAGCATCCACAGCGAACTCGAGACGTGAATATAAGTAAATAATTTAAAAAAGCAGACCATTTTTACTGTTAATTTATTTATGCAGAAATTCCGTTCATGCCATGTGGGATATACATTTTATATGCTTCTTATCGGCTTGTACACTTATGTATTCCACCTCTCGCCAGTGACAGTGATGCCGCGTCCGCTGTTGTTGGACTCGAAGCTCTGCCTGTAGTTGCCGGTGAGACAGCCTCCACGGCAGGCGCAGCCGAAGATGTTACACGATCCGCGACCACAGTAGGTGCCAACCTGGGGCCTGCCGTCGGCACAGACAGTGATGGTGCAGCCGCCACCGCTGCCACGCCCACCGGCATCGGCGCAATTGCCGCTTGCGATGCGGTACGACATGGTGAGCGAGGAGCGACAACACTGTCCATGCGCCACACTCAGGTAGGCCAACACGCAGGCCAAGGCCAGAAGGAAGGTAGCTTGTCTCATCTTTGTCGCACGATAACAACTGATAACAACTGGTAACTAATTGAAAAAACCCCCCAGATATTTATATGAAAAATCATAATTGCGACTTGTATCCGACTGCATTGTGCACATGCATGAGTCGAAAGCCAAGACAAAAAAATGCACCCAGGCACCTTATCGCATGAATAGTTTCCGAGAATTCATTCTTCTAGCTCTGCTTTATGCGCTTTATATTCTGCGGGCTGTTTTAAGTTTATCAATAGCGCAATGAGCGCAATGTTTACCCAAACGTAGTAAGTGCTATTTGTGTAAGGGTTGCATACATATTGTATATGTACAAAGAAACGGGCTTATTGCATTGTCTCGCAATGCAATGCCTGCCTATGGCATATGGCATGCAAGTATTATCGCATTGAAATACTTAACAGACAGGCCTCTTTTATTAACAGGCAAACTTTCTTTACTCCTGTTAATGTTTGCCCGTTTCGAGGCTTTAAAGTTTACAGCTTATTAACATTGAAATGCGTACAAAAAAATTAACAGAGATATTTCGTTGAATCGATAACATTTGGCAAGGTTTTAAAATACTTAAGAGGCAAGCCTAATGTTAACAGGATATTAATTTATAACTTTCAGAAAATCAGTTTAATGCTTACAGAAAATGAAGAACGGCATGACTTTAAATCAGTAGAAATAGTATGATTTGATATCAAAATACCATACAACACACTACAATGACATAGAAACATTAATTTTGAAGCCTTCTGAATATTAAAACAATTTTATCTGCCTTCAGAAAATGGTATGCTTTAAAAATACACAAAGTACCAGCCTAACCTTAACAGCTAAATTTGACCCACAACTGTTATTTGAGGTTTACAGTATGTTAGCATTGAACTACAGATTAACATAGAGTTTTCAATAACAGCAACGATACTTATATGTCAACAGAAATTTAATATAAATATTTCAATGATTAATGCACTATAACAATTTCCCAATCAATGTGATAAACTATTATATTATGCTGTAAAAAAATATTTATTTGAAATTCCATGAAGCCAAATAGTTTGCTTTAATTGAAGCTTCAACGAAAGTCAATAGATTTGTGTTTGCCCAGCGAAAAGTGCAGCGAACATTCCCATTGCATTGACCGAAAACTAAACTGATACTAAAAGCATGTAAACGTATTTTAAGCTGATCGAAATGCTCAAAAATCTCCGAAAATCCTTTCAAATTCAATAACATAGCACGATTCGAGTGCAGATATACATATATACATACGTATGTATGTAAGCGCTATATAGTAATTCTAGTTATTTGAGCAGATTTATTGGAGCGGCAACTGCGGCGAACGGGCAGCACAAGTGGGTAGTGAGGGAGAGAAAGAGAGAGAGAGAGAGAAAATGTCATAAATAAGAGCGATGCAATTTGTTTATATTAAAATGGAGAGTCGCAAACGCGTCCTAAGGTCCTGCGCACAGATTTGCATCGCATTGCCAAATGCTCACTGCCAAAAACAACAACAATGAGAACAACAAAAACAATCAGAATCTACCTAGAGCCAACGGATGCCCCCCCCCTCTCTCTCTCTCTCTCCCTGCCCGGCAGCACTGCAAGGCCTGCTGTTTTTTTGAATTATGCGCCTTCCGTTGCATGCGGCGGCATCAGAAACCGGAGCCAAAGCAGCTCCGTCTCCAGTCTCCGCTCCCGTCTCCGTCGCCGCTCGGCGTCCAAATAATGCCATGACGCGCCTGGCTGCATATTTTTAAAGTCAGCAGGCGGCCCGGGCGGTCTCTGCAGCCAACATCCTGGCAGGCAGGCTTCCTCCCCTTCGCACTACTCAGTCTCCAGTCCCAGGCGCTTGTATTATTTTTTCCGCCCAACAACAGCAACGCACGCCGCTCGTTTTTATAATAAAAATGTCATAAATCTTGATTTCTTGGACTAAACCTACAGCGTGTGCCAGTGTGTGACTGTGGCTGTCTGTGTGTGTGTGTGTATCTGGCAATATAACTGTCTATTTATACTTACTGAATAGTTGTGCACATGAAGTACATTTATTTGTTTTCATTTATTTGCGCACGCTCAACTATAGTATATTTGATTCATGTGTGCTTCGAGCAGACCTTTAAGACTTCACTGAGCAAATCCTAAGCTAAATTGAAAGCTTTGCTAGGTAGTACTGTGTGCCAGGGCAAATAAAGCTGTTACTCAGGCCATGGCCTGATACCAATTGTTGGTATGTCAATAAACTCTTTTTATTTATCGAATCCTAAAAGTATACTATGGCATTTAGTATACCTAGCTTTGTACGTATGTATTATATATTGTATAAATACAATTTGTTTTATTATTTAATTTAATGCAACTTAACAATTCTGTTTAGCACTTTCCATATTAAATTATGAGTGTTAAATTATATATACAATATGACAAATTTAATACTCATAAGGCAGGCATTTTATATTTTTTTATTTTCGCCGAAATCATTCAGTTCCTTGCGAATAATACGTGGGGGAGTATGGAGTAAGGAGTATGGCATGAAGCGATCTGAATAGAGAAGCAGACTTAAAGATATTTGGCAATACAAATAGAAATGGCGCAAGTAAATCTAAGTTTGCCTGTTTCCGATTTAGTCTACATTATCTTTTTGTATGGCTTTCTCACCCCCCCCCCCCCACTTCCTCCCGCTATCCCATTCCTCATCCTCTACTGCATGCCCTTTCTGCAATGCTTGCTCTTCTCTTATACTTAGCTTATCTAATTGATCTCCCCTTTTCTGGTTTTCTTCCTGTGTCTCTTAGTCTTCCGATCCCCTTCCTCATGCACACCTCTTACAATTCACATGAACAATCGTACTTATATTATATTGCAAGTATCAAAACTTTGGAGTTTATGACCTTAGATAACATGCTATCAATATATTAAAATATGAGAATCCAATATATTCCACTCAAAATTTCAATGTGCTAATAATTATTTTATGCCCCGCTTAATCAGTAGCAACCACTTCACGCAGAGATAGAGCAGTTCTTTATAAGAAGGCAACCATCGTATTTGTCGAACATACCAAAAGAAAACTGCAAAATGAAAACAGTAACCCTCTACCTTCTGGTGATCGTGTCGGCTACCTGCCTGCTCGGTAGCACAAAAGTGAGTAAAGTAAAATAAAAATAAAAATAAAATAATATACATTCACTTAACTTAATTTTCCAGGCTGGAGCCTACAAGTCTCCCAGTTTTGAGGAGGTCGAGCCGTTCGGCGACAACTTCGTTACCAAAATGCGAAATATCCTGTTGAAGGTGCTGACCACAGTGCGTGGTGTGAACTGCACCATCAAGGAGGTTATCGAGGTTATGGATGCGACGACAAAGTACATTGACGCCATCGATGCTTGCGGCACTGCTGTGCCCAAGGATGTGGCCAAGATTGTGAAGAATTGTCAAAGCATCATTAGCATTTGCGACGAGATCCTGCACCTGAACAGCACCATTTGCGCCAGCGATGACGACTCCAAGGTGACCACTTCAGAATGCTTCTGGGGACTTCTCAAGGCGATCATGAAGCTAACCTACAAGATCGACACTACCCTGAAACAGATCGCCAAGCTGCCCGGAGACACCGAGGCTTGCTTTGTCGATGCCACCAAAGAGGTGGAGCAAAGCTACAACGACTTTTTGCCCAGAATTGACGCGTGCATTGAACAAATGTAATAGCATAATCCATTGAAAATGTAGTTAAACCTTTAATATCTCAGAATACACTTGATTAAAGCAAAATATATAATATCATATAAATTGTCATAAATTCGCGTTTTCAAATTATTCTATAAAACTATATTTTTTTCCCAATACCTGCCTATCCCAATAGCGGCCTAGATTGTCTGCCAAAATACTATAAATATGCCACTTGACATATCATATCAGTTTACGAACAGATAACATAATGTCTTTATAAACATGGTAATATTATCATTTCAATTAAAAACTTATCTTAGCATAACTTATACGTTATATATAATACGTTCTACAATATTGATGATTAATTAAATATTTTTATAAATATAAAAATATAAATATTTTTTGTGTTAATAGATCTAATCAAGTTTTGAAGCTATGAAAATTATAATACTCCACAGAAATAAATCTAAAATCTAACTAGACATATAAATATAGCATGATAGATAGTATTGCTTCGTTAATAGCAATGATAAGTACAAAAATTACCCATATCTAAATACTAGAGACAAAACTAGAGACAGATAGTGTGAATTGAAATTCAAACTTAAGCCTTTGAGTGATATGATTTTTATTACTAATTAGCAAAACAATGCAGGATGTTTTTATTTAGCTTAACTGATATATTTTCGGATATAAGAAAAATAACACAAACACCAATATGTGATTTAGAAACGGAATTTGTGGGAATTTTTTTTTTTTTTGCTTTGATACTTATATCAAATTCGCTGCTAAGATACTTATAAATAAATATGCACTTTACCATATACTAGATTGGTCTATCAATAGTCTAATAATTATTTAAAACCTAATCAATGGGGGAAACCACTTCACTACAGGCACTTCCCGGGGAGATAGTCAAACTCTATATAAAGAGAAACCCATCGCATGCTTCGGGCATTCGACAAGAAACCTGCAGAATGAAAACTATAACTATCTACTTACTGGTGATCGTGTCGGCTAGCTGCCTGCTTAGCGGGTCAGAAGTGAGTGAATTTAGATAAGCATTATTTTTGGTTTCAATTAAATTAAAAAAAAAAATAATAACTCTTATAGGCTGGCGCCTACAGCTCTCGCGAGTTCGAGAAGATCGAGCCGTACGGCTTAATATCCTCAATGGAAAACATCTTGATGAAGGTTTTGACGACAACTCGTGGCGTGAACTGTACCATCGGTGAGGTTATCGAGGTTATGGATGCGACGACAAAGTACATTGACGCCATCGATGCTTGCGGCACTGCTGTGCCCAAGGACATTGCCAAGATAGTCAAGTCCTGCCAGAGTATCATCAGCATTTGCGACGATATCATTCACCTGAACAGTCAGCTGTGCGCGAATGACGACGACACCAAGACGAGCACCTCGGGCTGCTTCTGGGAGCTCTTCAAGGCGATCATGACACTGACGCGTAAGCTGAACACAACCATCAAGTTGATCGCCAAGCTGCCTGGCGACACCGAAGACTGCTTTGTCGATGCCACCAAAGCGGTGGAGACCAGCTACAACAACTTCATGCCCAGAATAGACAAGTGCATCGAAATGATGTAGGCCCAATGAGTACTGACAAGAATAAATAAAATAAATGTGTGTATTTGAGCAGTTCCGTAGTCTGATTAAATATTGAGGGTTACAGTAGTCTAAGTTTGGTTTTAAACAGTGGAGCAAGACTTCTCATTGCTTAGCCCAATATTCGCTCAGTCTATTATCTGCCTATCCCAATACAAAATGGCATTGCAGGTTTTGTGAGTGTGCCACTTCTCATATCAGTTTATGGACTGATAACAATTGTCTTTGCAAACATTCCCAATATCAATTCAGCTGGAAATTGAAAACTTATCTGCAAATAAAAAAAAATATTATTAATTTTAATTTAAATATTATTTTAAGACCTGCAATCAGATAAAACAGACGCGAATGAAGTTACAATTCCAAGTAAGAACACAAATTATTTGAGATTTAACAACAGATTTAAGAAGTTCCTACTTTAAGTTTGATAAACTCTGTCGAATCGAAACAAATAACAATTAAGTTCGTTGCATTTGTTGCTATATTTAAAACATTGTCACATCTTAAAAATAGTTTACAGGCGCAGATTTAACACACACGCAGATATTACAATAGTTCGCTATGCTAATCGTTACATACTCTGGCATGGAATTCATTTATAATCGCTTAGCAAATAAATGGACGCTGCCGCATCCGTTTGTCTAATTGTTGTCGTTGTTGTTGTTGTGGTTGTTGTCGTCTCTATAGCTAAAATGCACGCTTCTGTGTCCGTCGTGTGGCAGATTTACCTTATCACAAATGAACATCACTAAAACGCTCCATATTCATCTTCAAGTTCGTCTTCGTCTCGCAACAATTTTGTTAAACTTAAACATTTATAATAATTTAATTAAAGTTAATTTTATAGCATTAAATTTAGCAAACTTTTTATAAGTACATCAGGTAAGTTATGCGATCTTGTCAGTTTATCAATTTTATCCTTTTGTTTCATTAATTAAAAAATTATCACAAATTGTTTTGTAGCGTTTCTGTCAATTAAGAGTTTTGTTTTTGTTTTTTCTTGTCAAGAATTCGTTGAGGCCTGCATCGATCAGGCTTATCTTGTTTGAGGATCATCTCTCACCAGTGATCCATGTCACGCACACGCTCCACGGGCGGATTGCTGGGAAAAGAAAAGGCAGATTAATATCTTTCCTCCATATATAGCATTGTCAATAATATGCTTAATACTCACGGCAACATTCGCGCCAGCGTGTGCTTATGCAGCGGCGAGATTTGCACCGCAGCAGAGGCGATGCTCGAGCCGGAGTCCTGCGAGAGGGTGCGCTGCATGTGATGCATAGGATGCGCCACGACGGGACCGCCGCCCACAAACTGCAGCTGCTGCTGATGATGATGCTGATGCGGGTGCTGCTGCTGCTGCTGATGATGCTGCGCGGCGTGGTGAAGCGTGTGCGAGTGCTGCTGCTGCTGCTGCATATGCGGCAACTGCTGGGAACGCCGGAAAGGATGACGCCACGGGCTCTTGGGCGCATCTCCTTGGAAAGCCTTGTTCTCCACGCCGCTGCTCGAGACGCCAGCGGGACTGCCACGTCGCGGCGCTGTGCCCTGCATGTCGCGCGCCTTAGAGCTCAGTCGTCGCAGGATGCGCGAGCCAAAGCCAGGCGGATCCTCCAGGCCGCGACTATTACGCGGCTTGCGATAGCGCACATCGCTCGACTCCTCCAGTATGACATGGCGATCGTAGGGTGTGCCATAGTACACCTCCAGCACGGTGGAGAACGTGTGCGGCCAGACCAGATCGATGATGGAGATAAGCACGCCGGCAATGAAGCACAGAATGCCTGTCGCAAGACGAGACTTCAGTTAACTGGACAAACGTTTGAATACTGCTCCACTCACCTGCGACTAGTACCAGCCAGTAGCACCAGCCAAAGTGAAACTCCAGCCGTCCGCCCTCCAGGAAAATGCACAATGGACGCTGCGGCAGCAGACAGTGATAGCCCACGGCGGTGCAGACGAGCAGCGCACCAGTGAGCGCCTTGAGGTAGGCGCCATAACGTGGCACAGCCAGCAGCAGCAGATTCATCAGCAGCCACGAGGCCAGCGATGCCCAGAGCATGATGCTGGCAAAGTACCCAGCCGCTCGATACTGTCCACCCCACGAGAAGCCCTCGCGGCCCAGGCTAAAGTACTCGGCCACCGTGAGTATGGGAAAGGGCAGGCCCCGCTGCAGGGCCTGGCGGTAATTGGCGCTCATGTCATTGGCGCCCTCCCACGTGAAACGTTCATTGTAGTCAATATCCGGCGGTGTCCAATTGCCAATCGGAATGGCTGTAACAGAGAAAGATGTAAGAAGATTTAAGTACTTGGTACATCAATGATAATGTCAATACATTAAATATATATTTTTTTCTGTCTTTGATTTTTAGAAATTAAAAATGTATCCTTAATAATATGATATATTAAATTTCTACCGACAAAACTCATGATAATTCAAATATATAATATAAAAATTTTTTTTTTAACCATAAGATGTTAGAATCTAATAATGTAATTTATGAAATGATCATTCCAGCATTTTCATTTTTCATAAGCCATATAAAATATATACAAAGGAATATTTCTACTCCAATACCTAAACTACCATATTCTCTATATATCTATGTATAAAATATTTAAATCCATTATTTCCTGTTTCTGCAAAAGCAGAATTCTATAGGTATTTTAAAAATCACGCTACCCTTTCAAAGACCACACCATGATCAAGTCAAGCATACTTATACGAGATGATCTAATTTACTATCTATGCTTTATTTATGGTTTTATTTCTCCACATGCTTTACTCATTATTCGGCATATTATTAACATTATTTATCTTTTTTTTCACTCAAGAATCGATTGTTTTCTTGTTGACTTTCGAAAGCAAAACAAAAATAGTAGTATTCCCTTCCCTTCTGCTTGCCAAATTGCCATAACAAAGCGATCGTGTTCCGACTCAGGTTCGATTTTCATATAAGAAATCACAATTTTTTTCCGATCTCTGTTTTTTCGTTTACTTTTTGCATATTTTGTCACTCTGTGCCAGACACTTTGGCAACATGTGCGCCGCCATGGCAAATAAGCCATTGAAATACGTTTTTTCTCTCGATTTTCGATGATGAAGACCCCTTTTAACTGTTAAAAAACAACACCACAAAACAAAACCCGAAAAAGAAGATTAATGGATTTTTGCATAGGCAAAAAGGCTTTTAGAATTGCGCGTGGGGTGGGCGAAAAACTTCAAAGAATTTCGAAAGGCAGCCGCAAATTAAGCCGAAGCGCATTTTGATTAGGTTTCTCTCGATCTGCTGCGATAGTTCCCGATCAAGCATCAAACTAATTCCATTCGATGACTCATCATCAATAATACCAGACGTGAATCAAAGATTTACATAAGTATTTCGAGACTGAAACGTGTCAAAGATCAGTTATTATTGGTATACAGCAAATGCGGAATTCCAAGCCGGCTTCGAGAGGCGCACAAAATTTGTCTTTAAATTATGTAAATTTTGCAAAAAAAACTTGTTGAGAAATGCACGCGATATACAAAAAAAAATGGGAAAACTCAAAGTAAAAACACGAGGATCGATCGGTTAGTGGGGTGATTATAGGTATATGTAGGTATGATTGTATTCAAATAACACTAAAAATATTCAACACTTTTTGCAGAACAAGTTCAATTCCTTCGTAATACCATAGGCATCATTAAAAAAAGTTTACTGAGAAAAAATCAGAATAATTTTAATTTTCTAAAATAAATGAGAGAAATTTAAATATATTTAGGTAACTCTGTGAGCAAGAACCCGCTCTTTTCCCAGTTACCTATTCGTAGTATTGCTAAGGTTCTATAACCAACAGAGCGACCCTCGTTAGGTACGCTTGAAAATATACACACAAAGGCGCGAGTGCCGTAAACCGGAAAATGTTGAATGTTAACAAAATATGCAAACAGTTGTTACGCACACTGCAATTGATTATGCGACGCTGTTGTTGGCGGTTGTGTTAGTTGTTGTTGTTGTTATTGTTGTTGCTGTAAGTGTTGCTAATGTTGTTGCTGGTGTTGCACTTTTGAGCCGCTCACTTGACTTGGCGCGGCTTGCAGCTCTGTGTTGTAGTTGCAGTTGTAGTTATGTAAGGTTAGCTGCGTCGAGCCATTGACAATGAATTGCAAGTGCGAGCAGCGTGCAATGTGGGCAGTGGCGGGCGAGAGGTGTGTGCTGTGTGCGGGTTGTACGTTACGCATACGCAGCGTGGCCGTCACTTTGACGAAGCAGCGCTACGGCGCAGCTGCAACAATTTCCGGCTGTGACAGGAAGTCATTCGTTGCAATCGCATGCAATTTTCGCGAAGGTTGCTGTTGATGTTGTTGAAGTTGTTGAGGCCTCAAAGTTGCTCAAAGCCGCAGCTTGTCGGGGCAACAAGGGTGCGGCAAGGGTTCTGCTTGCTGCACCCTTGTCAAATGAACCGTTAACAGTGCTCTGAAGTGGGTGTAACATGTCTGAAGTAGTTCGATTAAGTCTCATTATGATTGCGGTTTCCTATTACAGATCAATGTTACTGATCATTGAAAAATATAATTGATATATGCTTTGATTCAAAGCAAACGGCGAGATGAAGGACAATTTAATTCTATTCATGATCACATTAACTGACATCCATGATCAACAAGTACACAGAATGTGCTTATAATGCTAAGAGCACAATTTGAAAAAAACTAAAATTTCAGCATAGTCCAAATATAAAATTGTATCCTATAAATGTACTATATAGTAATATATATAACAGTATTATAAATATAATCTTATAAATGCTAACATATTTATAATTTGATTAGATAAGCTACAAACTGGTTTTAGTCAATAAGAAATTGCGCCAGTTCATTAAACTATTTGTATTAATTACAAATAGGCTCATTAAAAATAAATAAATAAATAAATAATAAATAGTATTAGACCAGTATTATTAGTAATATTTAATGACATAAAAAGTTTTCCAAACAAAACAATACGACAGAGGACAGACGTCTTTGCCCTAAATTATCCAGAAATTCAAAACTATATATTCAAAATTACTGCTTTATTTTTTTACCATTTCTTTAGCTATTTTAAAAGAGCAATTCATTCTGTTATCTAATTTGCCTAGCAACTAATTGTTCATTAAAATATTATTAAATTTTCCATACATAGTTAATCAAACGTTATAAGAACTCTTATTGAGATCGACGGCTGGGAAGAACCCATAATTTCTGCATAATTTTTCACAAATTATTATGATGCGCTGCGTGATTCACGCTGCCTTAAAATATTCATTGGCTTGCGATTAGCGATGTATTAGCTTTTATGGAAATTCCCACGCTCAATTCAATTTCACACATGACTCATACGCCACGCAGGCCGCGTATTTCGTTACGCCCGAGAACGGGCGAGCGAGCGAGCACGTATGTCCATGTAGGGAGGCACACGCAAATGCGCTTACAAATTGCCTGCTGAAAGCAAACTAAGCATAATGTAAGTCTATGGGAGCTACTACAACTGCTGTCGAATGTTGTCAACATGAAGGTATCGCATCGCGGCAATTACTTAAATCATCAAGTCGGCCTGCCTGCCACACAGCAATTCTCGCCTGACCTCAAGCCCGCCGCAAGGTGATCACAAAAAGTGCACCATAAATGGAAACCAATCGACAACGGGCCAAATAAATAAATGTACATAAACCGAAAATGCGTCGACTGTCTACGCAGCGTCTACTATCGATCATAAAGTCATTACGTCTCTGTCGGATCTCCAAATCGATACGATTTCCCAGTAGGAGGCCGATTGGAAATCAGTGCGTTTGGCGGGTCCAAGAGGTGGGCCTGATGTTGTTGACTTGCGACGAGCTGCCACAAGCCGAACCGGTTCAATTCGTTGGCCCATTCGGAATGCTAATTGGGGATTAACGTCGTTATTGGGTAGATACTCGGCAGATGTGAAGGGCAGTCGCAGCGATAGTTTGTGAAAGGGAGAAAGAGACCCGTGGGCGATAAGCCATCACATAAAACTGATGAGTTCATGTTCGTTATTAGCTCAAATTAATGCAATCAAATGAAAATCATACTCTTCCTATACAAAATAAAGCAAAAAACGAAAACCATTTCTAGTTTTTTTCAAAATTCTGCTTAGTTTGATTAATTTGGCTTTTATTTCTATACGCAATGCTTCAGTTCCAAGTTAACGATCCGCACTACTTGAGAGCTACACATTACTCTCAGTCGAGCAGAGCGAAGTGCCAAAAGAACAGCGTCATCTCATCCATTTGACTCGCTCATTAATAACTTACAGGCCCGCATTGTTGTCAGCTCCGAGAAGAAACTTCCGCAACCGACTAATTTTTCAACGCCTGAAAGTTCGGCTCAGCAACCAAAAATTAAGTAGATAAATAAAAAATTTAAAGCAGAAATCACAACGCGCAGTAAAGTAATGAAAAGGAGTACACAAATGAATAGCCCAACACTAAAATACCCTGTCCAAATAGTTCGCAAAATTACTGCAACATTGTTGAGCTTCACAAATTAGTTTTTCTCTGACAAAACATTAAAATAAATAAATTACTGATTCATTCAGTGTACATAGTTCTAAGATAAATTTAATTACAACTATGTTCTCCACGAGTCCATTAAAATTACCAAAACTATAATTTTCTATAATAAACATTTTTCAGTACAAATACTATAAAAATTACTTAGAATCTATTACTCTCGTCATTAATTTTTATTAGCTTTTTTAGCATTGTCTTTCATTACCCACGGTATAGGGTATTAAAATTACCATATCTACGGCAATAAAATTGATGTTTTCCTACTCGATACTTGAGGCAGGCGACGACGCAGCTCGCGCTTAAGTACTGACAACGCGTAGCAACAAAATTATAAATAAATAACATTTTTGTTATGACTTTTCATAATTTTAAGTGATGATTATGCTGATTTTTTCATGTTCACTACGGCGAAGACGCCAAAGAGGGCCAAGAGACGAGAGGAGAGGCAACTGGACTGGTACTGAAGTTGTTTCTCTCACACTACAAATAATTTTGAGACAGCAGCCGCAGCAGCAGCAAAAATGAATTAATAATCATTTGACAATAGACAATGGACAAAGAGGCACACGACACAGCAACAACAACTACAACAATGGAAATAAATGTGTGTGCCCCTCCCCCTCTGCTCGCCCACACTTGTGCATACAAACAAACAAATGTTCCGCATCTGTCATCATTTTGACAACTCTCGAGAGTCGCATGTCCAAAACGATAAAAGCCTGCAAATAGACTGACGCGTTTTAAAAATAACCGAAAAGAACAAGAAGGCAACGAGTGAACACTTATGATAACTACGTACAAGTTAGAAGATTGAATACACTTTCAGTAATTGTTCTTATTTTTATAGGCCTAAAGAACCTTCTACTATAATGTAACTGAAAGCATTTTTGCCAGCTTAACATCAAATAAAACTGAACTACGCACATGCTGAATCATCAAGCTACCATACTCTGTTCTCTAGGGTATTCTGTAAATTATTCAGAACAAAGTTTGCTTTACGCTACGTCCAAAAATAATTTTAGTTTGCCACTCGAGTAGGCAAACTCTGAATACACAGAAGTTGAAAAAAGCTTTTTTGCGTGGTAAGGGGCATTGCCATAGCTAAAGTATCCTTATGTTTACTTCGCGTACTTTATTATACAGAATGCCAAAAGAATTCATATTTCGAATATTTACGAATTAGCATATATTAAATAAGGTAATTAAGTGTTGGACATGTAGGAAAAATTTAAGAAATACAATTTTCAATCGATAAGCAATTTAAACATCTTTAGATTTTTTAAGAATTTTTAAATATAGCTCGAATTGCCAAGCTCACTTATGAGCATTGCTTATTTATTTATAATTTTTATAGTTTAAACCTTTTTGAGTAAACAATACCGGTACACAAAATATTAATAAAATATTGAACT
This sequence comes from Zaprionus bogoriensis, assembly GCA_035046045.1. NCBI lineage: Eukaryota > Metazoa > Arthropoda > Insecta > Diptera > Drosophilidae > Zaprionus > Zaprionus bogoriensis. Next base: position 351,347 of record JAWNOI010000214.1, read on the forward strand.
TCTTATTAAGTTCAATTGAAATCCGAGCTCAATAATGCAATCTTTGCTTTTTTCCAAAAAAAAATGCATTTTGTTCGCCTGTCTGCATAAGTTGCCCTATTGTCTCGTAGCCAGGTGTGAATTCCACTTGAACAAACTTCCTTAAAAACTCCCACTTAACACCGCAGATAATCGAGCAAGACACCCGCCCACAACAGCTGCACGCGGTATGCGGCATGCGACGGGCGACGGGCGGCAGTCGGTGTGCGGGAGTGCATGTGCATGTTAATAAAGAGCTTTTTTTGAACTCGCATTCAAATGTCATAATCATGTATCGCAAATTGCAGTGAAAAAACTTTGGCCAAGTGCCATGCAAATTGGCCGTCAAGATGAAACCGCACAATCATTATTTAAGCCAGCCTCATCATCATCATCATCAGAACTACAATCGTGATGTTCGGAATCATCATAATTATTGTAATCATGATTATAATGGCAATAAGCATGCCAAACCAAAAAGCAAAGTCTCTGCCCAATTATTACACCCAGACAGTTGATATTTGTGACAGACTTTGATTTGACATTGCTTGAAAATACTTAAACTTCAATTTCAATTTCAATTTGCATCTGAATTTGAATTTAAGTTCAGTGCGAAGAGCAACAATTAAGTTGTCAGCCCGATCCATGCTGAACTACTCCATATAATCATCCTGCCACGAATTGACACACGCAATTATCATACACAACTCGAAAAACTCCGAAAATGTTTCGTCAAGTGCCGAAAAAAATACATGAAATACTTCAACAGTTCGCTGCCTTTGCCAGTCGTTTGCCCTTTAGTAGCAACGCCCACAAAAACTGACACACGCCCACACATACACACACACAGACACATACACACACGCGTTCGCTCACTCACTCAATCACACAGACAACAGTTACAACAATGGCAGCTCCAAGCGACCCGAAATGAACATGAAGTACTTTTGGCAGTTGCTGCCGCTACTGAAGCATTCAAAACGGGCAGCAGAGCAGGGGGGCAGGTTGAGGTGGAGGGTGTGGGGATACTCAAATCTGTTATAGCCAAAACCAATATGGTAGCCGACATAATCGTTGGCCAGGTGTATTGCTTGCAGTTATGAGAGAGCCAAGAGCTTTCCGTTTTCCGCCATTCCGCCAAAATCATCATCAGCAACAAATAAAGAGGGCGAGAAGGTAAGAGTAAATCGGGATTCTAACTTATTACGATAAGTACAATGAGAAACTATTTTTCTGTATAAGATAAAAACTTAAAAAGTTGTTATGGACTTTAAATAAAAACATTAACATTATAAAATAACTCAGTTTTTTAATAAGGATAGAGCAACTTTTAAAACTTAATATAGTCCAATTTAAACATTTCTTGTAAGAAGCTTATAGCAGAAGTTAACCATATTGGCTCAATTTATATTTTTAAAACTTCATTTACTCGTAGTTTAATTTAAATATTTTATTTTAAAACTTGCAAGCAGCTTACAGCAGAAGTTATCAATTTAATATAATACATAAGAAGCTTATAGCAAAACCGTATAATAAAATAAAAAAATAAAAATACAACAAAAAATACTGTCCGCAAGCTGAAATTTTACTTAAAAAACCAACTTCAAAACTTTTATATATCACTTTATATATAGTACGTCTTAATATTGAATGCCTATATTAATTTTTATTTTTTTAATTTTATAATTATTATTGAAACCAGATTTCAGAATTGACATCTAAGTTCGACACTCCATTTTTTAGAAAGTATCTATACCAATCTAATAATAGTGTACTACTATATCTCATATAACTATCTATTTCATATAACTTTAGTCTGTATATATATTTTCCATATATTTATCATAGCTATCTGCGTATCTTAAATAGATTTCTAGCATGTTTCTTTTTCTTTTACGCTAATTCGAAAGAGTATTTCGATTTCTGTGCACTACGAACTGCTGCGAACTCCAATATTTGTGCCATCATCTACTGCGTTAGCTGTCTGCTGTCTGTTGCTTATGACTGGCTGCAACTTTTGGCCGACTGCTCGACTTGGCTGACTCGCAGCTAGCATTTCCAGCTAGGATTACTTGACGGTTCCGAACGTCTGGCATTTCGATTGATTTACTGCGGCAGCTCCAACAAGCATTTCACCTTTTCTATTGTGAGCTGTGTTTGTTGTTGTTTGAATGTTTTCTTGTTCGAGTGCATGAATCAATGAATGAATGAATGTATGTGTGTGTGTCTGTGTGTGTGTGTGTGAGTGAAACAAACAAACAAACACGCATAGGAGTATGAGTATAAATCAGAGTAGTATGAGTTTGAGTACGACTATGAGTATGAGCATGAGTACGAGTACGAGTATTATATATATAAACACAGTTGAGAGGCAGCGTGTTAGCAGTCACTTGGCGAATATTTCCGCAGGTGTTGAGTGGCATTTCATTTTATTGTTGCTGATTGCTGTTGTTGTTAGTGTTGCTGCTGCTGCCGCTGCTGCTGCTGCTGCTTGCTGCTGCTGTCTGAGGGAATCGTGACATGCAGCTTGACTGGGCACTTGGCTGTAGAGTACACAAATCCAAATCCAGCCGCTCGGCTGACGTCACTGCCTCCTCGATTGACAGACATACATATACATAGCTGCATATATATATATATATATCGACTATCTAGTCGAGTCGGTCGTTCCAATCGTATTTCTTTATTTCTTAACGACTTCCACACAGCGGCAAATCAATTAGCCCGGCCCAGACAAAGTGGTAGACAGACAAAAGCTAGCGTGCTGCTGCAACTTGCAGTGGCCACCCCAAAAAACCGAAAATAAAATAAAAAAAAATAAAACAACAGCCTCATGAAAAACGGCGCTACCAAAATTTAATTAAAATCTTTGGCGGCCGATTAAAATCTTGAATGAAAATTGCTCAATTGTTGCGGCTTGCGACATTTTCAAGTCGTTGCCACCGCCGCGGCTGCTGCTGCTGCCAATTCGTTTATCTTCCGGCTGGAATCACTCGACAACAGGCACGACAACGGCAACAACAACAACAACAACGAGCTAAGACGACGCTTGGCATATTTTCCCTAATGAATTAAAAACTCTTTTGGTTATATACGATATTCGTAATCATAAGCAAGCCCCAACCGGCTACAAAAGCTATTCAATCAGCAGCACGAAAAGGGGGCGGGGCCCATGGAAGTTGTGAATTGTGTGTGCCGCTGCTGCTGTTGTTGTTGTTGCTGCTGCTGATGTTGTTAAGACGACTGCTTCAACAAGCAAAATAAACAATTCTCATAAAACTCGCAACGACAGTCAATCGAAAAAGTCCCCGCGTATGTTTGAGCAGTAAAAGCAAATAGCAGAGAAAGAAAGAGATGAGATAAAGCTGAAGTCGGGGGAATTGAGGCTTATGTGATACTGAGTTAAGTACTAAGAGGAACGATATCCTCAATAATTCAAACATCATTCAATTTAGATGAAATTCAATCATTAAAATATAGCTATAATTGACAAAACTTAATGCTGTAAGCTTAACTCTTCAGAAATAATGCAAGAAAAAATATTAGCTTCAGATGTATAGATTTTCAATGCCATGAAATAATATTCCTTGTACGATCATAACATAGTGCTATACAATTTGTAAAAATACTCAAAAATATTCAAATAAAACCACAAAAATATTACAATCATTAGATTTCAATTTTAAGTCTTCCTCGAAAACGCGAATACAAGAAAAACCTCTCAGATATAATAGAATTATTCATAATTCAACTGTCAACTCACCCGTGAGTGTTACATTGACATGCATGAGGCCAATGTGGGTGCCGATTCGTGCCGGCAGCTTCTCGCGTGAGAAGGCTTTGTATGGTGCAATGATGGTTGCATGTGCCACATGCCACGCAGAGCCCAGGCGGGTGACTGCAAAGGTGAAGATAATAACGATAATAACGACAATATCATAATGATGATAATGCATTGAATAAGCCATTGGCATATGCAAATCACAGTCAGAGCTTAACCAGACTCTGGCCAGGGGGTACTCACTTAGTATGACTAGACCCACAAACAGGCTCAGTGTGACCGTCGAGAATGTTGTGAACTTCTGTTGAATAGAAAACGAATAAAAATAATGATAAGTTAATTGCGCTGGCACCGATTTTGGGCGTAACTCGATGCCTCGAATATGCAAATGTGCCCCAAGCAATTGCATAAGACAAGCCTATCCCCATCTCCATCTTCATGTCGTTCCCCATCCACATCCATAACTGATTTAAAGCCAGTTATGGCGAATTATGGCCAAAGACTTGGCCAATTTGCTGGCATCTGTTTTGGTATTTGCGTTGCGTGATAATTGAATGAGTCTCTCAATTGCTCGTGTAACTGAGTATCTGAGTAACTGAGTAACCAGCTGGCCGTCTGGCCGTCTGACCGTCTGGCCGTCGGCCAGCGAAAAGGGCGCGCCGTCGCAAAACGGGTTATAGATAGATGTATCTGACATCCATTGAAAACGTGCCGGCGATTATGATTAGACTCGTTGGCAGTTTAATTACGACGATAGACGACAAGGCGGCAGGCGGCAGGCAGCAGCGTGAGAACCCAAAGCAAGCCCAACGAACGCCAACCAGACGATATCATTAAGTTAATTAAATCGTTATATCGCACTCCCCGCCCAGTAGCGCACATAGTAACACATATATATGGCAGTATGTTAGATAGAACATTAAACAGGTTGTTTGGCATTGGGTGCTAGTTAGTAACAATACTGAAAATCCTTGACATGCAAACTGGTTCGGGGAACAAGTACAAACTTATTAATATCGCATTAATTAGTTAGAGTCAGGGTCCGTTATATTGATTAAATTTTGTATTGGGGTTTTGTATTATACGGTCAAGCAATAAATTAACAAAATCTTATTTTAGGGCTTCAAAATGTAAAAGATGGTAGTGTTTTTTCAGTTTAAACTCAAACTGAAATTTAAATTTTAAGCTTCCTTGTACAATATAAAGTTAGTGATTAAATAATGGCAAAAAAAAACTAGGCTAAATTTTGTTAATTAAATAAAGGCATCTTAGTGTATTTATTTCAACGTTCAACCGTATCTGCAACGTTACTTACCTGTTTTCTAACACCCGGAAATATGACCAGAAATGCCACGTAGAAGGTGGCGAATAGCACCGATACGGCAACAATGGACACATCCCCCGTGACGGGTGTGCGATTGGAGAAGGAATAGAGCGTTGGACCCCCATCGTCCCGAAATGCGTCAAACCAGCCCTTCATGCTAGATGTGTGTGTTGTATGGTGGGGTCTGCAAAAGACACGAAAGAAGAACCATATTCAATTAAGTATATCAATTAAGCGAAGGTCTTGGAAAATATATATCACCTATAGTCGGTTGTGCACACGACTAAATTAAAAGATTTGCATACTTCAACGCGAGACTAAGTCAAGCCAAGCTCAGAGCAAAATTCACAAACAAAGTCATCGTGGGTAGATGCGACTAACTTAGACGCAAATGTGGACACAACACAGATGCCAGCTGCTGGCGGCAGCTGCCAAGTGGCAGATGGATTTGCACTTTTGCGCCTCGATTCGTGACTAAGCGCTCGAGCTCCAGATACCCCGAGACAGAAATCGAAACTGACAGACTGAGACTGAGACTGAGATACAGCCAAGTGACTGGCGGCAGGCAGTCAGTCGGGTAACTCAATGCAACAATCCAACCAGCAAATTAGTTGGATAAACAGAGGAATAACGAAGGGCCCAAGCACAAGATTGTATCTAATCCGAGTACCGGAAATGGAAGGCCCCGCAAATGTATACAAATATCAAAATTAATAACAAAAGCAACAATGAATTGACTTAAGGCACACAACGGAATTTTATTTCCAACTTTTAGATTTGGCAAAAAAACCAGAAATACTTAAGACTTAGAACCGGATTCACGACAAACAAATTAACAATCAAACTCGTTGGGGGGTGGGCAACAACAACAATAACAACAGCTACAGCAACATCAACAACAACTGCACACCATCAGCTGTTGCTGGGATGACGTAGGCAAAAGTTATAATTAAGTGCCGATGAAATTGAATAAGTGAGAACTAATAATAGCCTAAGCGTGACGAACATTTAAATACCCTAGCTAAATGCTGTCCATACAAAGTATGCAAACCAAATAATAAGCCTAAGCTAAGCATGTCGTGCTCGTTGCAAATCCGGTTTGAAATCTATCGTGATGAAAGCCATTTTAACTGCAAGTTTATTTAAGTTTTCAATTAACATAAACGAAATGCCATAAGCGGATTAATTGCAAATAGTTTAATTATATAAGTCAGGAAAGGTATTTTTTTAAAACATCTTAGATATATTATTTTAAGGAATATGTAAAATAATGTACATTATCAATTACTAAAAAAAATTATTATCAGATGATATTATCAGAATATAAAACAGCACCTCGGAGTTTAATACAAATCTTTCCAGACTTCTTCAAATAAAATACTATATATTTTATTATAAAATTTCTGTATTTCAATTAAGTTATAAAATTTAAATATTATTTAATATTATATCATTAGTCCCAAGTTTGATAGCTAAATTAGATTCTTTACGTGGCAACTTGTCATAAATGTAGTAAAAATCTTCCCTAACATTTTAAATTTTATTTCTTCAAATATAATTTAAATTATCTCTGGAGTTTAAGCTATCAGATTCTCTTTCAGGCTATATCAGACATATTTTTGCATACTACCCATGCTATAGCTATAGGGTAGACAAAAGAGAATTGCGCATACGCAAGGTATTATGTGCGCACAGGCACGCGGATGTAACGCGAGTTTATGAGCATACCTATACCTATATTGAAGTGCTTAAGTATCTCCGCAATCGGGGTTTTTCCCATCACTCAACACACGAGTTCTGGCATGTGAAAGTCAAGAGTAAGGCCCCAAGGGGCCACCAATCAGTTGGTTGTTGTCCCACTAAGAGAGATTTAATGATACAAAGCCCCAGAGTGTCGGCTTGCCTGGGCTGTGATCTCTCTATAGAGAATCGCGTGCACGTGGTTATCTCTCATATACAGGCAATTAGTTTTAGACAAATTTTTTTTTTTTTGTATTTTATCTGCTATATCGCGAATATCGATTTTAAATTTGCTAACCTTTATAATGTACTCACCAAACTTGTCAGAAAAATAAAACCGGCATATAAAACGTGTGTTTTACTGGTCCTGATAGGTTTGGAATCGAATCGTAAATCCAATTTGAAATGCCGTCGTGTTCAGTTAATCGCTAAATGATATCTAAGCAATGGAATTAGCATTTATTAAATTCAAATGATTAATGAACGAATATTGATTAATATTTCGCACACACACACACACACACACACACACACAAGAGATGTGTAGTAAATAAATAATTTGTCGTTTTTTTTATGCATTACATTGTTTTCGCACTTTTTAACACGTGTTTGCAAAAGCGACAGCACTTTTTCCTAATTCCAACCCGAAGAGATTTTATTTTAATTGTGTCCGTTTGTGTATTTGTTATTTTGTTATTTTATTTTTGTTTTTATTGCACCTTCCAGCTGTCCGCTGTTATCGTTGTTGTTGTTGTTGTTTTTGTTGTTGCTGGTGTTATTGCTTTGCTCGTTATTGTTGGTGCTGACATAAACCGGTTTAAGTTTAACTAGTCGACGCCGCCTGACTTTGCGCATAAATTGCATTTTATTTTTAAAACCCGGTAATAAATTGTTTCATTTATAATTAGAATTTTTCACAAGCTGACAGCGCGAAAAGCACGAAAACTTTAATAGCAAAATGTTCGAGAAAATAAAAACAACATGCAAAACAAACCCAAACAAGGAAAACTTGAACTGCAGTGAAACGAAGCGAAAATACTCTAACGCCGTACTCTCAGTTCAGTAGATTTGCATATCATATAATTGGGTTATAACTATTTTCACACGAGCCAATAAAATTATATATACATATATAATATTAAGCTATTATGGATAACTTGTAAAGTTTATCCAGTAAAGATTTTCATTTAGCCATAAGCTTAAATACTCCTACAAACAGGACCTCACAATTTTAACTGTTGGCCAATTTGAAGACACGAAAATGCTCTTTTTTTAGCAGTGTATAAAGATGAAAAATCGAAAATCTGATTGGGGCACCTCTTTTCATGCTTTTCTTGTTGTTGTTGCTGACCTTCGCATAGTTGCTGCAGGAGCTGGCGCTGACGCTGCTGCTGTCGTTGTCGCTTTCGCAGTCGCAGACGTGAGCGCATTAAAAGCGCGATTACCTAACAACAACAACAACAATACCAGCTACAGTGGCGACCACAATGCAACTGGCAACTGACAAGTGACGCCGACGCTGACGTCGCCGCTGACGTCGACGTTGACGCTGACGTTGACGCTGGACTTGGCACCAAAACGTAACATGCGAAACGTCGCCGCACTGCGCTGCATGTGGAAATCTTAAAGCGCATTACGTTATGACGTTATTCACCGCACACATACATATGCATGTATGTACATCAGCGGCGGAAAAAAGCTTTGTGTCTGTCAAGCAAACAACAAGACAATAGCACAGACATTACAGTTACAAAATGAAACTGAAAAGCAACACAGAAAAAAGAAACAAAACAACAAGAGAAACAAAAAACGCAAGCAACGCCCCAGTGAGCCAGCAACACCAACAACAACAGCAGCAGCAGCAGCAGCAGCATCCAATGCAGCTGGCGCATGGCACACGCTCTCTCGCTCTCTTACTCTCACTCTCTCAGAGCGACTGCAGCTTTTCAAGTCCAACGAAAGTGAAATTTCAGCTGCTGCTGCTGCCGCTGCGTACTCTCCCTCCCCTCTCTTGGTTGAGGAAATGAAGTAAACATGGAATTGACATAATCAAGCGGCAGAGGCAGACTGCAAATGTTTTAAAAGCTCTGCCGGCGTCGCTGCTTGCGTTACAGGTTTTTGTGTCGTGCCGCTTTTGCTTTCTGTTGTAGCTGTTGTAGTTGTTTGTTGCCGGAGCTGTGTATGTGTTCAATGAGCGCTGGTGCGTGTAAATATGTAAGAGTCGCCTTCAACCGGCTTTTTGCGCGATTTTTCGTTGTTTTGGCCGTTTTTTTTCTCTTTTCTGCCGTTTGCTTTGTTGCGCTCTTTGCGCTGGTCAGTTTCAGCGTGGGTCAGTTACATGTGTCCAAGAGACACCACATAGGAAATAAACTTCAGATGAAGTAATCGACAGCCGACAACAAAATGGACATTACTGCAGCGCCAACTGCACGCACTGCGCAAAAACAAAAACAAAGACAAAAGCAACACAACTGCAATTGCAGCAGCAGCAGCCGCAGCCGACACTTGATGTAGACGCACACACAAAGAGCGATAAAACGGTAAAATAAACATACACACTAACATACACACACACACGCATGCGACAGAGGCAAACAAATGAGCGAGCGTTGAGTAAGCGACACCGACACAAAGCAAAGGGAAAACGTGCATAAGAAAAACACTGCACGTAAAGGAAGAGCGAGCGAGAGCGAGACAGGGAGCACACGAGTGCGAGTGAGCCAGCGCTACTGAGGTGGCGGCAGAGACACGCGCATACGTTTTGGGCAGACAAAAAGCTGCGAGTTCTGACGCGTTTGATGTATTTGTTGTCTTCGCCTTTATGAGTTTTTAATTTTTTAATTTCTTTAATTTTTTATCAACGCTGTTGAATTTTAGGAATAAACTTAGTTACACCACTGTGCGCTCCTTTTTGATTGAGAAATACTTCAACGTACGCTAAACTTGTGCAAATAAAATTACAACACAGCAGCAACAACAACAACAGCAGCAGCAACAACGCGCGCTTCAATGCATTTTGTTTACTTTTTTAATTATTACATTAAAAATTTGCTCAATTTTCACGAGCTCCAATTATGTACACACACTCACACACACACACATACGTATATTATCGTATAAGCAGCTATGGTATATATTTTATTTTATTGCCGTTAATTGCCTGGGCAAACTTTTGTGTGCTCATTTTTTTCACACACATTTTTTTCGTTTGATCCGCAGTAATTTTGCTAGCCACACACGAAGAAAGAAAGACTCGCACACACACGCACGCACTATGCTGCTTTGCTTATGTATTTGTAGCTAGAAAGAAGCGCATTGATTTTACCGTTATATTAACGTCGTTTTTCAAATGATTGCAATTTGCGCATAACGGCGCTTTTGTTTTCGGTATTTTTTTGTCCGTTTTTTTTTAGGTATTTTCTTTTTTTGTGCATTTATGTTTTAAATCAAAGTCAGCGCCCGGCGCAAACACATACACACATACACACACGAGCACAAAGCAAAAACAAAATCGAAACTAACCAAAAAAGCAGAGATTTTTTCGCTGTTTTCTTTTCGATTGTCGTCGGGCTGCGTTTGCGCGCAGCTTTCCGCGTTTCTGTTCACCTGCTTCGTCGCGTCCGCATCGAACGCCTGTCGTTGGCAAACTGATCGTCGTTAAGTGCGGAGCGCAAGACAAAACACCCCAGCAGTTCAGAGCGAGAGAGAGAGAGAGAGAGCGCGCGCACAAAAGCTCTGCCTGCTGGCGAGCTTTTGAAGCGAGCAAGTAAGTGCGAGTGTATGCGTGTGTTGAGCGAGCGCAGGCACAGGCACAGGCACAGACCTTACTCTAATTCGACTGGACAGAAAGAGTGCGCTGCGCACGAGGGCTGAGGCTGGGGCTGAGGCTGCTCCTGCTGGGACCTTGTGGGGCACTTTTAACCCGTCGCGACGGACTACTGGAAAAACTCGCTCGCTTCGAGGCGCGACCTTAAGGCCAATAAGCATTGAGCCCGTCAAGCATTCGCAATTAATGAAATACAACAAATCGCAGCAGCTGCTGTCACATGCGATCCGAGAAAATGCCGTATACCAAATAGCAAATACCGAAAATACCAGCGAGTGATAATCAGCGCCGACATCGAGCCCGCAGCGTCTGCTAATTGAATTAGCATCGAGATGACCGTCGCGCTAGCATTGCGTGTAATTAATAATTAATACAGTAATTGCATTTCTAGTGGCGACTACTGTGCAGCGACTGACTGCAACTGCCTGCAATTATAGTGTTGGCCTCTTCGATCTGCAGTCGATCGCTGCTCGCATATAAATATACTATTATATATGTTATGGAGTTGCACACATGTCGTTAGATCTCGACAGTCGCGGATTTGGCGGGCAAACATGTGAAATCAGGCAGGCACAACGAGACATCAGAAGCAGCTGCTGCGACCGGATGATGCAATTTGTACGATGTGCCAAATTAGCCATAAAGCACACACACACACACAGAAATACATAAATCTCAGTTTAATATGTATAAATATATGTAGATGCTATATTGATGCTATACTATGTAGTTGTGCTTCCAGCGAACAATAATGTTCTAGTGGGCATATGTCTTAATTTGTATTCGAAATTAGCATGAATTATTTAAAATTAAATAGAATTACTTTCCGGGCGTTAACTATAACAATAAATCGTATTTGTTTTAAGCATATTAAATTATACAAGAATTAGGAAGTTTTGTCTCAAGAGGCAAACTTATTTGCTTAAACAAGCATTAGATTCCGATAGGGGAACCACAACTTTATATATGTATATATATCGTATACTAGAGTAGTCTATAACATATATGCTAAATTTGGAATAGTTCTGCTAATCAAATTCAAACAGCTTTGAATTTGGTTATTTGCTGTTTCCCCTTTTAAACGGGCAAATATTTGCAACGGATATGAAATTCAATCCTATATGGACAGAGTCATATACATATGTTTTCATGTTTCTGACTTCTGTTTAAAATAATATACACAGCACAAAACCTGTTATAATCACAGTCGAAATCGCAACGGTTTTCAGTCCGATTTATCAATCAATATTCACGACTGACGATTGTAATATTTTACGTTTAATGCGGAAATTTGAGTGCAGCTACCGCAAGTCCACAATCGATAAAAATGATGAAAACGTCTTCAACGTCTTGATATCGTAAAAGTGTCGAGTTTGTTGCCTAAGTCTTTTGTTCTAGCGCCATTTGTATGCTAAATTATCACCTTGGGGCAGCATAAAACTGATTGAACTTCAGTAATAAAAGACCAGCACCGACGACGACTCCCCAGGTTCGGCCGAAAATAAGAAAAACAGCTGCTACCACAAAATAATTTAACTAAATTGGCGCACAAGGTCATAACGGTCAGTGACTGACGATGACGAAGATTCCAACGATGCCGATGTCGATGACGATGATTACGCTGCTTCGCCGGACTGGACGAACAGGCTGGGACTGGTCGAATTGCAGGCCCCAGAATGCCCTTTTCGAGCGGGAGAAAAAATTAATCATTCGGCGGCTAACAAGAAGCATTTCCAACTTCTGAAATACGCATAAGCGGCTACCGTTTTGCCGCATTTAAGTACTCGCAAATTCGCCACAAATCACCGACAAAATAAATGAAAAAAAAAAAAAAAAACAGAAAAATAACGTAATCAAGACTAAATCAAGTGTACAAACACTAATACGGATGCGGCGCACAGCTCGGAATGCGCACAACACTTTCCGAGGACGGTCGTTGGTCCGTGCCAGCGCCAGACCCCCAACCCGAGACCCCAACTAATAGCCCCAAAAATAATATACTCTGCAGACGAACCAAGCGCACAGATACGTGCACAGTTTCAGAATTCGAAACACGCTCGACGCCGTTTCCACTTTTCGACTGACTCAGATTATTTTATCCAGAGGCCCAGCACAGGCTGAAGAAACAGATCAACAGATCATTCAACGTCTGAGCGCGAAAAAAAAGGGAAAGGGTGAGAGAATCGAGCGATTGGTTTGTATGCAAAGTGGCGAATGCACTTGCCCAAGTTCAAGGCGAGCATCGTGGGTAATACGAAATCATGTTCATTATGCTAGTTGCCAGCGATCATTGTAATTGTAATTGAGTTCTCTGTGCTCTGTGCTCTCTGTTCCCCTGTCTGTGCCAAGTGCTACGATCGGGTACTTGAGCAGGCTTTTACGATCATAAGCTTTAGTCCGATTGGTGGCCATAATATTCCCTGCTTCGCTTGCTGCTGTCTACCTTTGGTTTCTCGGAATGAATGGTCCGAAAAGTAGTCAGGCACATTATGTTATAGACATCTGTTCTCAACTTTAATGATCGCCCCGTGATCGTTGTCTCGCTCGCACCAGTGCCCCGTCGTACGGCGACTAATTACGGCCATTACACAAAAGTGACGCAAATGGCTTCCTCATGCCAAGATTCTATGCAACACGATTCGCGCGATTCGCGTAGCACAGATTAGTTATGGCTGTGCGCTCGGTTCAAGCGCCCGGGTTCAAGAACTATCTGGCGATTGTGGTATTATAAAGCTATATAAGACATAGTGGTGGGAAAAGGGGCAGCATCAAACGATGACAATTGGCAGTAGTTTTGTGGTTCGCGCTTGCAGTGTAGCCATCGAATTAGGAGTATATGTGGGTATAGTTTGAGATTTTATATGGTTTCTGAAAAGAATTTAAGGTGTAGTAATGTGAAACCTCAAGATGTAAGTCTTCAGACCTGCAAGCTTCGAAGGAAACTTCATACTTTACGATCGGTGCCACTTTCAGTTATATAGTTGCATTCAAAATTAGTACAACTCGTAAAGTAATTTGCATAATATTCGTAATTGTGTAATATATATATACAATATCGCATATCTTAAGGTTGGTCACTATTAAGCATAGCTGATTCAGAATGTATGTGGATAATGTATGCACTAATAAATAAATATATCATAATGAATACCTTATCTTAAGATTGCAAATAAATATTTGAGTTGAAGATCATTTTAATTCATTTTACTTTATACTTATATTAACATATTTATTTATCTCTTGTATTATATTTATTATGTTTATATTTATTATATTTATATTTATTATATTATATTTATTATGGAATTGTACTTCCGCGCGTTGCAGACATAGTGTATGAATTAAAAAAAAAAATAAATCTGAAACTTGACAATATGTTTATATAGTATTTAAATTAAATATAAAACTAGTGCTAGTATGTACTTAGAATAAGCAACCCTTGGCACGTAAATTAAATAATAAATAATATATAAATTAAATTAAAAGCACATCCATAGCATAGAAATTTTTTTAATATTGTTGTAAATTCTTTTTTCAAATACTTAAATAGAAATAAAACTATCGGTAAAACATTAATTAATATTTTTACCGCTAAAACAGTTAAATATATGGTACATATAGTTAAAATATACACTTTATTTATGCTATACTTTATAGTATAATTAAATAGTATGTATATACCAATATGGTCTGCACTGCTCGTGCCTTGCGTGTCACGCGCCCATCTCTAACTTTGACTGCCAGCTAAGCCTAAGCAGAGACACACACACACACATATGCATGTATGGTACATATTTTCCTTTTGTTTGGACACAAATTAATACTAAAGAACTGCAAACAATAAGAAATGCGCAGAATTAATGTGCGAAACTGCGGCTTCTCCCCCGCCAGTGGCTGCTCCTCCTTCACTCACGTCCTGCTTCAGCAATTATGGCACTAATAATGCCATTGCATGCGGCATAATTAGTACTTCCAGCATGCTGGACTGGGCGTGGCCGCCTAATAGAACCACCGCCAGCGCCGTCGTCGACCTCAGCACCAGTGAGCGGGGCGCGCACTGCTAATTAAAACATTATTGCCACTAACTATGCCCCGAGGCTGGGACGCATGCGAATCGATCGAATCGATCGAGGCGAAAAGCGACAGCCAAGTGGCCCCAAAGATACAAATACATACACAGTATATAAGGTATGTATGTATATATAAAACGGTAGGCAACAGTTGTCAGCTGTCAAAAAAACAATATAAATAAATAAGAGAACGACGCGACGCACGACGTACAACAACCACAACAACTGTTTATGGCTTTTTTATTTTATTTGCTTAGCGCGCATGCAGATTGTTCCAATTTTGATCGGTTTATCGCCTTTGCATGCGGGCGCTAATAGTTTTGAACCTGAGACTATTTATTTCATTCATTCGGCCACGATTGCGATTACGAGTGTCTTTCGGGCTTTGTGTGCCAGGGGCAAGGCTGAGCCGGCTCGCAGCGGGGTCGAAAGGGGTCGGAAGGAAGGAGAAGCGGTAGGGCAGTTTTATTTGGGCAGGGTCTGCTCTGTATTGGCAGGCGTCAATTAGATTTGCTCCAAATTGTGGACATTAATGAGCTCAGCTTTTGACTTCCCTGCCTTGGCCATTTCAACGGCTTTGATAAGCAAAAAATATCAATATTGGCAGCTGAGCGATGGTTTGATGGATTGGAATATACCCTGGAAAATATTATAGCAGCAGTAGGATGAAGACAATAATCGTCAAATAAATTTTAAAAAACAAAAGACAGAGGCGATAAAATAGAAATTATTATTATTATTATTATTATTTATTATAAATTAATGCATTATGTTGATAAAAAAATAACAATAGTGATGCTATGTAATATGTAAACAAAATGATTCATAATAGTATTAATAATGATAATAGAAATATAATTACGAAATATATATATACTAATTTAATGCTTTATATTGAGAAAAAGAAAACAATAATAATGCTATTAGCAATATAATATGTAAAAAAAATATTAATAATAATATTGAAACAGATAATAGAAGACGATAATACGATTTATCAATATTTTAATATTAGTAATAAGGATACTAATAATTATTATAATATAACTTTACAAATAATTATAACATATTATTATTAATAATAATACTATTAATTAAAATAATTAAAAAGTTAAACATATTAAAGAAAAATGTATTTTTAATGATATTAAGAATAAACGTATTAATAATGATAATATTGAAAATGATAAATGTAGTTAACCAAATGTGCTAAAATAATAATAATAATGAAAAGCTTAATGACTATTATAATACCAAGAATACTAGGTTAATATTAAAAAAAGAAAATTGTCAAATAATAATAAAAATAATAGTTTTAATAACAATGACAATGATGAGGACGGCAAATACGTGCTCAAAGAGCGCATACAGTGAGCATCTTAAAAATTTCTACCTATGCGACAGTGATGAATATAGCAAAGGTTTCAGGTTCTCTCCCCTACTCTGTAGAGTATCAACGATATCCGACTCTCTGTGGCGGCAATTAAGTCTCTTGAGCGGAGCGGAGTTGAGTGAACTCCGGTAGGTTGCGCCAGTGTCAGTGTCAAACTCTAGTCTCGTCTGAGCCTGGGTGGCCCCTTGTGCGATTGACAATGATTGACAATTAAGATCCGAATGTGTCAGACTTGTGGCACAGCAAACACGCGTCTGCCCCTCGCACTGGCCAAGTGGCCAAGTGTAGCTGCTGATATATCTGGCAAAATAGCTACCATTTATGTGGAGCATTGGCCCGGCTTATTATGGCCAGTGGAGCGAAGGTTGGTTGCTCGACGTGTGTGCCTCGCCGCATTTGGCTAGGAAGTTGTTAGTTGTTGTGGGTGCTTAATTGGAAAACAATTTTGCAATGCGACGCGCTGTGCGCAGTGCGCTGCGCGATACGCGGATAAGCGGACGAGCAGACCGATCATTAAAAGTATTCGATTCGTGGGGTTTTCTACGCCACATTCTGTGCTCGGCGTACTGAAATCAAGGGCAGCAAATCGCAGCCGAAGGCCACTCGGACCCGTGGGTACAAGTTCAAGAGCTAGGGATAGTAATTGGCGCAGACTTATATACGCTATTCAATTTGGGACTGTAATTTGCAATGCTTTAGAGCTTAAAGTCTCTCTCTTGAGCTATAATTATATATAAATACAGCAAGTTGCTACTGCTGTTCTTGGATATTTTGGTACAGCTGCAGATACATTCTAAAGATATAGATCTAAAAATAATTGAAGATGTATGTTTACACACAGATGCAAATGCCGAGCACTTACTTAAACACCCTATTCACATTAGCACCTAATAAACTGGATGAGCAACGGGTTAGTCGGCCCCATTACCCCATCCCAGGGCCGATCACCGCGCTCACCTCTCCGCTGCTGGCTGCCGAATCGCGTCGTGTTGGGCCTGGGTCCGAGCAATTAGCCAAGAACCGCCCAAGTTGCGTGCCGCTTGTCACATCATCAAACTGGGCGAGTGACTTGCACGGCGAAAATATTAAAAATTAATTAAACAAAAAGTCGCTACTAATGTTAGAAACAATATAAAACACATTTAGCGTGCACTTGACCTTCGCCTGGCGCTTTGCGTTGAGCTGCTAACCAAAACAAGCGAAAACAAAGTCAGCACGCCAGGCGACAAGGCACCACGCAGTTGGAATACACTTTCCATGGTGCTGATATAAAGAATTTTATAAAATAATAACTAAATAATACTAAAATAATATTATATATTTTAGTATTATAGCAAATATTTTATATAATATATTTTATTGGAGTAAAGCCGATTTATTATTGCTTTCACTTACTTTTAATAATTTCAGTGGAATCGAAAAGAAACATCGAAGTTGAAAAAAATTTATATTGGTATTAAATTATATTCTTAAAAATTTTGAATTTGAAGTTTTAGTTTATAAATTAAATTTTATCTAAATAAAAACCAATTTTACTTCGACTTACTACCTTTTAAACATTTTAACACTAGTTTTCTTAATCGACTTATTGATATACAACTAGAACTGAAAGCTCGAAATGCAAGAACACTTCAAGGCTTGTCAAAGTGACTGGACTTGATTTGCGGCAAGTGTATCGGAGCATACACTACACACACAACTTGCTGTTAGGGGCGGTCGCTCTGTCTCAAGGGGCAGCCACGACGCATGCGGGGGGCCTGTCCTCGTCGCTCGCACGCCGCGTAATTCGTTGGCTACAGTTGATTTTTTTGATTTTGATTTTGATTTTGAATTTGATTTTGATTTCGATTACGGCTGTGATTTTGATTCCGATTTCGCAGCGAGTTTCATTTATACATTTATACTGTCCGGTATTTGAACTTCATGAATTTCATTTGTGCGTAGCAGTCGCTCGTAGTTTACGAGCCGCAGCCAAGGCGAGCCGCGACGCCGCTTACATGGCGTATGCGCAATCTCTTTTTTATTTATGACGTCGCGCGTTGCGTGTAATTGACATTCGCACTGATTACTTCCTTATTTGGCGGCCCCGAGTGACGCATGCCTCGACTAGGTCGGTCAGTCAGTCTCACGGCGATTTCTGTATTACATTAGCTCAAAATAGACTATCTATCTATCTATTTATCTACAACATTAGCTCAAAATTTTATATGCTACAAGTTCTGCATTTAAAGCAAATATAACTGATATAAACGTGCGATAAGTCAATGATATAAATGTATGGTGATTCTACAGGAACTAGAAAAAAACTCGCACTATATAATAAAGTAGTTAAAGTGCTTATATAACTTACTAAATGAAGCTGAAGTTTTAAATTTTGACAGAACGTCTATAAAATGATATAATATAATAATAATATATAATATAATAAAATAAAAAAAAAATAAAATAATATAATAATATAATAAAATAATATTGCTTATATTATTTACAATTCACTCAAACTCAAAAACAAAAAAAAAATAATAATAATAATCATAACTTACTGCTAAAAATTATTATCCCAAATATACCGATAACTAATCAACAAAATATAAATAGGTAATTCAAGTTTAGACTGCCTAAAGCGATCATTCAAATTCCAAAGTTACAGTTTATTGATGCTTAAGATCCCATACATATCAATAGCAAATCAATAAAAGAATTACAATAATGACCCCACCCAATATTATATCGATAACTTATCAGCAAATTTATATACAATATCGCTGTCCAATTTGCTTCAAAATCCAGCATTATCTTGTATACCTCATTGATGCTATTGACCCCAAACATATCGATGGCTAATCAATACAACAATGACCTTTCTGACATTGCCGTGTTCCGTCAGGTGTTTTTCATCTGCGAGGCGTTTTCTCGACCCTCAAGACGGGCTGTAACTGAAGAAGAGCGAAGAGCTGGCACTGCCGCTGCCACAGGCTGACCTTGACCATGGCAAACTGGCAATCTCCCTGGTAGCATCTATGTAAATATTTACAGAGTTGCCTCAGCGATGGCCTTGGCGATAGCGCAAGCTGTTGCTGCTCAGATCGTAATTATGAAGTGCCGGAGCTAATCAAGATCGAAGCTCAAGTCTCGAGACGCACGCACCGCACATCCGCCTGGACAGACATCGACGAATCATCCAACTTTTCCAATCTCACGATCTATTTGCCATTAAAGCTGATTGTTATGATAATGCTCAACGTTGTTGTTGTTGTTGCTGTTGCTGGCTGCTGTGCTTCAGGCCGTATTTGTTATTGTTTTAGCTGTTGATCTCGAGCGTTTTAATCGATTCGAGCAGCTTGTAAAATGCTGCAAGGCGAAAACTGAAAACTGAAGTGTGCCCTGAGGCGACAAACAGAAAAAGTGGAGAATTCATCCATAAATAAGCGCATAATTAATAGAGATTGAATTGCAGGCAATGCCAGTCGTATATAGATAGTCGTATATATGTATCTGTACGATTTGTGCACTTATTGCCACTACTCATCGCAGCGAGAACAATGAAAAACAAAAAGTGCTGGGAGAAACGACGGAGTAAATTTACCCGTAATTGCAATTAAAAATTAAGAAAATTGTTTCATTGAAGTTTATTGCGCACAAGGTGACACGGTGGACGGAGGCAGACAACAATTACAAAATATTTTCACTTTTTTGCATGGAACAAAGCAAACAAGTTTGCTGTCTAAGTCTTTTGTTTCAATGCACCAATCGAAATCAATAAAACGCGTTTCAATCGCAATTGACAGTGGCAAACGGCAGCAGGTGAATTGCACACAAGGTACAATGGGCATTGAGTGCATGAATGGGTCCAAGGAGCTGCGCTCTCACTGCAGCTTCACTGAGTGAGACACACCTGAAGGTGAGCTTGAAAAGTTATGAACTAGCATTGAAATTGAAATTTGAATTGAATTCTTAAATAAGTTAATAACAGAATTTAGCTTTTTCTTATAAAAAAAAAAACTATTTTTAAATAGATTATAAATTTAATATATACTACAATATGTCGAACATATAGTTTTTTATGGAAAAATAAACACAGAATAATTGTCAAATGGCTTCAAAAATTTTTTTAAAATCCCTAATATTTTTAATATAATTTTCTAGTCTTACTATATATTGTATTATTTAAAATGTTATCTCTGACGAGATCTTACTATGTTTAGCTTTCAATTTTATCAATGAAGATTAACTTAATAGTTTCTTATATTTTAAAATAATTTCCTTGCATTCTCATATTATTTATATTTATTTTAAAGCAGTTTTTTTTTTATTTAACATTTTTGAGAATTTTTGGACTTTGATCTATTTCTATTTGACTTTATCCTTAACAAATCTTATATAATCGAGCTAACATACTTTTAAAATAGTATTTTCTAAAATTAAAAAATTTTAAGATCTTTAGAAATACTTCTTTATTTTTATTCTCAACAAGTCATAGAATTGAGGCATGTTGAATTTTAAATGCATTAATTTTAAATGAATTAATTTAAAAACATTTTAATTTTTTGAAGGTAAGTTTTTAATAATGAATTTATTTTAATACTAAATTATTCAGACATACTTAAATTTTCTAAAATTAGTTATATATGTCATTATTACTTTTATAATTATTTTACCAGCATTTTAAAAATATTTTTTTGTATTTTTCGAAATCTTTCAGCCTCTATGCCGATCATTAACATCTCTGGGAATACGTTTTGCATTTTTTTGAGTTCTCTGCCAAATGAGCAACTGTGCGACGTGCTGTACCATATCAACTTGTAGCCGCTAGGCAGAGTTTCGAGTACCGAGGAGAACAAACAAACAAACAAATTGGAATCGCTTGTTTGCTCGATAATCTGTTCGTGCGATTGTTTGCAGTTGCGCGCACACATTTCAATTAATAACCACAGCTGCTGATGCTAACCTTTGGCTCGACTGCGACTCGAGCCGAAGTTGATTGACCTCAGATCAAAGGTGCAAGTTCCGAAGCCTTCAAAGCGAAAAACCGCGCGCGAATCAGTTTCAAATTCGGCAATTACTTTTCGACCAAATGAATTGCGCGAAAAGTTCAAATAGTCAACGGGCCAAACGAATTACCGCCTAAGGTCGAGGCGTCAACAGATTACCCGAACAAAAAAAAAAAAAAGAAAAAAAAAATGAAACTATGCTCATTTACATGCGTACGCAGTGCGTCGTTATATTGTTGGGGCGGGCGGGCCTCTCATAATGGATTAGCATAAACATCGTTATGAATGTGAATATTCTTTGCAGGCAGAACCTGGCATTAAGGCGGCTTGCCAATTAGCGAACGCGGCCAAGTGCCCATTGGGCACTGGGCAGTCGGCGCAGAGGCGAGCATGCATGAAGGTCAGCGGGGCCGGTCCCCGGGCCGGGACCCGATTATGAAAAGCGCAATTAATTGGAATATCATTGAAGCGCGCTCGTAGCTGCCTGAGACTTTCAGCCAGCGCGCTCTGCCAGAGGTCACCTCCAGCTGCGCGCGCTGTTTACAATTATTAATGATTGCGTATCGCTTGTACATTCTTTTTCTTTCAGCATTAACAGAAGACCAGCAACAACAGCGGCAACAACAGCGGCAACAACAGCGGCAGCAACAACAACAACAGCAGCCGCAACTGAAACAACAGCGAACTGTTGGTCTAATGCCGACTGCATGCAAAGTTCAGGGTCAACTTGGGCTGAACACCTGCAGTTTGTCGGTGCACCCGCATCGTAACGTGCGCCTAATTAACACAGCAATTTGAATAAAGTAATTACAAGCGCAAATATCTAAATGTTACACACAATGCAGTTTGCATTCAATTTGCGAAAGACAAAAGAAGTTGAGACGCTTTTGAATTCGTCTGCTAACTGCCTGTTGATAACAGTCCACTGTTAACTTACACTCTTAACAGCAGAGAGTTGGCAACGCGGCTTGCAGTTTTCATTCAAATTTCGAAAGGCACCAGAAATTGTGGGTTTCTAAGCTAATCTCTTAAGTGCATTTAATAACAATTGACTTTAACTTCCAGCAGTTATATTCATGTTTTATTCAATTTAACTGTTTAACTGTTAACTAGCTGCTGGTAACAGCCGACTTAAACTTAGACTGTTAACGTAAAAATAAAATATATAGCTTTAAATTTGTCTGTTAACTGCCTGTAGATAACAGCAGACCTTAACTACCATTGTTAATTTCAGTTGCCCGCACGCTTAAGATAATTTGCAGAAGATAAAATAAACAACTTTGCTTTAAATTCATCTGTTAATGGCCAGTAGATTAGATTAAACTCTAACTTGCACAGCTAACTTCAGTTGCTCTCATATTTCATACAATAAGCGAAAGATAAAATAATTGGCATTACTTTAAAATTTGTCTGTTAACTGACAGCAGTTAATTTCCAGTTAGCTTGCACTGTTAGTTGGCAACGCGACAAGAATTGTCTGGCAACGCCAAACACGCAGCTGACATCGATTTGCAGATATATATCGATTAATATCACAACTGCTGTAATCGAAACAGCTGTGTTTCTGCAACTGCAGACGAGTGTGAAAAATCTGCAATAAAAACCCATTAAACTTCAGCACAATGGAAATTCCCGACTCCTACTACAGCAAAGATGAATACGTGGAAACGGTGAGTCACATAAACACACAGAACTCCAGCTAAAGCCTGCCAGCAACTCTCTCCAATGGGATGACCTCATCTTGCGTCCATTTTTGTTTACAGGCCTCCGGCAACAAGGTGAGCCGCAACACGGTGCTCTGCGGCTCGCAGAACATTGTGCTCAATGGCAAGGTGATCGTGCAGAGCGGCGCCATCATACGCGGCGACTTGGCGAACGTGCGCACCGGACGCTACTGTGTGATTGGCAAGAACTCGGTGATACGCCCGCCCTACAAGCAGTTCAGCAAGGGCATCGCCTTCTTCCCCATGCACATCGGGGATCATGTGTTCATCGGCGAGGGCGCCGTGGTCGCGGCGGCTATAATCGGTTCCTTTGTCTACATTGGCAAGAATGCCATAATCGTGAGTAGCCTGCGCTCGCTGCATTCCCCATTTTCACTTCCATTGCTTGCTCAGGGCCGTCGCTGCACGCTGAAGGATTGCTGCATCATCGAGGACGGCGCTGTGCTGCCGCCGGAGACAACTGTGGCCAGCTACATGCGCTACACGGCCAAGGGCACCATCGAGGGCGCCCAGGGCAATCCGTACTTCGTGCCAGCCGCCATGCAGGACGAGATGACCAACTACACGAAGTCCTTCTACGAGCACTTCGTGCGCACGCCCGCCCAGGCCAGCTGAGCCGAGGCCGAGGCCGAGGCAGCAATGTGACAACGTATAAATAAAGCTAGCTTTAGGTATTAACTGTATCTATTATCTGTACACGGCCACGCCTCCTAGTCTATCAGTCCCGTCTCGCAGTCGTAGGCCTCGTCTCCGATCTCGAAGATGAAGTAGCTCATGCCCGTGCGACGCGCTATGACGGCGGCCGTCTCCTCCGAGTTGTTCTGCTTGCCCGCCTCGATGTTGCGGTCGAGCAGCAGCACTGTGGCCGTGTTGCGGCAGTTGGACACGGTGGCGGTCACGTGCAGCGGCGTCTGCTGGCCATCGGACTCGGCGTTGATGTCGGCGCCGAATTTTAGCAGCAGCTGCGCGCAGTCGGCGTTGTTCCACTTGCACGCGGAGTGCAGTGGTGTCCAGCCGAGCTCTGTGCGTGCATTGGGATTCGCCTGGTACTGCAGCAGCAGCTTGGCCATGTCCACGAAGTTGTTGTAGCAGGCGCGATGCAGGGGCGTGTAGCCGTCGTTGTCGCGCGCATTCACCGTGTCCGGGTCCAGGCTCAGAATCTCGCGCACCTCCCCCAAGCGGTTTTCGCCCACGGCCCAGAGTATCATGCGCTCAATGCTGGCTGCCAAGGAGTCATAGCAGTCAGTTAATGTCGCCTTAGTCCCACTGGACACAGACTCACCTTGCGGATTCTTGTCCTCTTCGATGAGCTCGTCGGCATCGTCGTCCCAGCCGCTGACGAACATGCCGCGAGGCACCTTGGCATAGCGTAGCTTCTCCACTTGGGACTTCTCGTCGTCCGAATCGTAGTCTCCCATTGCTGTAGAAATTTTAAGTATTCGCAAATAATTTAATAAACAAACTTTGTTTTGCACTTGCTCGCTAGAGCTGTGAGCAATTCGATGCCTAAAGCGATGCAATCGATAAGTTTCGTTGTGGGCTGAGTATCGAATTCAGTTTTAAGCAATCGTTATTATTCCCGCCATTATATATGAGAATAAATTCGAATTAGTATAAATTCGCGCATAAATTGTTGAAGTACGAAGAAGATTATAGTAGAATAGAATTAAAATGTTGCTTTTATTTTAATTTTATTTATTTATTGCTAGATTCGCTCTGCTGAAACGCAAAGCTACAAAAAGTGTACGTATTTTACAAGCTTATTGAATTTAATTTTTTGAATTTATAAGGTTATTTTTGTCTATTATTTTGTTTTGTTTTCAACTTAATATAAATAAATAAATAGAAATAATAAATAACTTAAAAAACATATCGACTTAGCTTATCTACCCAGCAATCAGTCAATATATTTTTTCGTTTTGCAGCACTGCGTATATCGACAACGTGCGATACTCCCGAAAAATATCGATATATTGATATTTCAATGTATTTGTCACATCCCTAGCAGCAGCATCGTTGTTTTTTTTTTCATTTCTCGAGTTTTGTTTACGTTTTCGTGCGCGCAATGTCCAATCCCCAGGAGGAGTTATTGCCGCCCAGTGCCGAGGATGATGAGCTGACACTGCCGCGGGCCAGCATCAACAAAATCATAAAGGAGCTGGTGCCAGCAGTGCGTGTGGCCAACGAAAGTCGCGAGCTTATCCTCAACTGCTGCTCGGAGTTCATACACCTGATCAGCTCCGAGGCGAACGAGGTGTGCAATCAGCGCAGCAAGAAGACCATCAACGCCGAGCACGTACTGGAGGCACTCGACCGTCTGGGCTTTCGCGACTACAAGCAGGAGGCGGAGGCGGTGCTGCACGACTGCAAGGAGGTGGCCGCCAAGCGACGGCGGCAGAGCACGCGCCTGGAGAACCTGGGCATACCCGAGGAGGAGCTGCTGCGCCAGCAGCAGGAGCTGTTCGCCAAGGCGCGCGAGGAGCAGGCACGCGAGGAGCAGCAGCAATGGATGAGCATGCAGGCAGCGGCCGTGCAGCAGAGCAATGCGCTGATACAGCGCCAACAGAATCCCGACGGCGGCAGCAGCAGCATGGGCTTCGCCCGGAAACCCAGTGAGGACGACGAGGACGAGGACGACGATGACTACTGATCGACTAGCGAGTAGTGAAACGAGTTTATTTCTTTGCGCTTAACTGTAACTGTAATAATGTAATTAAACTATTGCCATAAGTCCGACTCAGCTGATGTTGGCCTTGCCCTCCAGCAGCTCCTCCAACGGGCTCTGCTCGAGCTGTGCCCTCAGCAGGCGGGGCATGCTCGCCGCATCGCTGAACACATGCCTGCCCGGCACGTACTTGCCCAGCAGCTCCGCGTGCTGCTTCCAGAACTGCGCTCCGATCAGATCCTCGTGCATGGGCACTATCGCCAGGCGGCCCCTATCCTTGTCCTTATCCTTGTCCTCATTCTCGCTGGACAGCAGCACGCGCTTGCGCAGCAGTATTGTACCCTTGCGGTACATGGCGGGCACAGTGTTATAGTTGATGCCGAACTCCTGGAAGAGCAGCTCGTTCTTGTCCGCCGACAGCGTGCCGCGCAGTCGCTCCTCGGCCTTCTGGTTGCTCAGGCCGGACTCCAGCACGAGCTTCCAGAAGGCCGTGTTGTACAGGTTGTTAACGTGCACGTCCGCCTGCCGCCAGCTGAGGTAATCCCGCAGATTCTCGTCCGAGGGATAGAGCACAACGCGGCCGTCGAAGCAGGGCGCATAGGCCAGCGGCCGGTCCATCCATTGGGACCAGCTCAGCACGTAGCTGCTGGAGAAGAGGCTGGTCACGTAGGTGAGCAGCTTGGCGGCGCGCCGCTTGAACGCCGTCGTGTCCTTGCGGAACACGAAGGAGTACTCGTCGCTCTGGCCGTAGGCGAGCACCACGTCGCGAAACTCCTGCATCACAGCTACGCCGGCGGCATTCATCACATTCAGCGCTGCTCGCAGAGAAAACAGGGTATCGGGTTAGTCGATCAGCTCACTCACAGCTGCGTGCTCACCACTGCACTCACCATTCTCGTCGTTGGGCTTTTCGAATTTGTGCGCGTTGGCGAACTTGTGGAACTTCTTGCCGTCGATGCGTACCACAATCCACACGTTCGGCAGTATTCTGTCGTCCTGCTCGTAGCTCTTTACGTACTCGTACCTGCTGCAGGCCATGCTGCGTCTGGGCGCACTCGCTGCACTTGGTTTATTCAACAAATGCCCAATAATACAACGCGAAAAGGCACGTAAATGCATTTAGCGCTCTGCACTGTGCTGCGTGTCGAACAGGTGTGCTTGGCCAGGAACGGGTAAATATATCGACATATCGATATATTTTATATTTCATCGTTGACATTATCTATTTTAAATATTTCATCTTATTACGTACGAAATATTATATATAAAAAAAATATTAAGCCTAGTGACACACTTTCGGAGTTAATTATTGTTAATTTGATTTATTTAAAAAAAAACGATATGCGATGTTTTTAAATACTAAATACGCCCTGGCTTACTACAGCATAGTAGGTTGTGTTTACGTTGCGTCGAAATGACGTCACTACTGTTAGTTGTTATTAACAGTCAGAGTTGTATCTAATAAAACATATTGTATAGATGCAAACTGTGAAAGAACATTGTTGCGTATAAATTCATACGTATAAAAATTATACTTAGCAATTAATATATTCAGTCGAATAATATATTCAATCGCTTGCTAATGACGTCACATGCTCTGCCTAGCACGTCAAAGCTTGCCGAGCAACCTTGCAATTGTATCTGGCACCTTTTGAGTGTGGCAGAGTTGCAACTCTTCGAAGTTATCGATAGGCAGCCTACGGTTCAAGCAGCTGTTTGAGAGTGTCGCGGCCAGACTTTCCTTTATTAAGCGGCGGCTGCATTTAATTGACTTGTGCTAAAATAAAATGAGTATTAACTATGAACAAACCGCAGCGGATGAGGAATTTGCACAAGCGCACAAGTCGGTCAGCCTGTCGGACGACGACGACGATGACGAGAGCTTGGGCGCGGGCGCGGACAACACAGAAGCGCTTGCAGCAGCAGCAGCGGCGGCAACAACATCCCAGCCAGCTGCTGGCGCTCTCGAGGGCAACTCGGACAACGATGCCGCCGGCGAAGAGACTACCGGCGGCGCGGCCAACACACACGTGGTGGCGCACCACTACAACGAGCTGAAGGAGGCCGGTCGCAAGGAGCGGCACAAGTCGAAGATCTACTTCATGCGCAACTTCAACAACTGGATCAAGAGTCAGTTGATCAACGAGTACATGGCGCAGATCAAGCAGCAGAAGCGCGTGGGCGACGCACTGCGCGTCCTGGACATGTGCTGTGGCAAGGGCGGCGACCTGCTCAAGTGGGACAAGGCGGCCATTTCGCATCTGATCTGCACGGACATCGCCGAGGTGTCCGTGGAGCAGTGCCAGCGACGCTACCAGGACATACTGCAGCGCGCCGAGAAGTCCAAGTTCGGGCACAAATTCACTGCCGAGTTCTTTGCCTGCGACTCGACGATGGTGCGACTGCGCGAGCGCTACAAGGACGCCTCGCTGCAGCTGAACCTGGTGTCCTGCCAGTTCGCCTTCCACTACTGCTTCGAGTCGCTGCAGCAGGCCGACTGCATGATGCGCAACGCGGCCGAGTGCCTGCAGCCGGGCGGCTACTTCATTGCGACGATACCGGACGCCTACGAGATCATGCGCAGACTGCAGGCCGCCGGCCCGGAGGCGCGCAGCTTCGGCAACGACGTCTACAACATTGAGTTCGAGTGCGAGACGGACGCACTGCCGCTGTTCGGGGCCAAGTACCAGTTCCATCTGGAGGGCGTCGTCGACTGCCCCGAGTTCCTGGTGCACTTCCCCACGCTCGTCCGACTCGCCCGCAAGCACGGCCTGCAGCTGATCCGGCGCAACACATTCGCGGAGTATTACAAGGAGACGCTCGCCCAGGGCCGCCAGCTGCTGCAGCGCATGTCCGGCCTGGAGTCCGTGCAGCCGCAGCGCTGCGGCCTCGACGATCAGTTCGCCCATGTGCGCAAAGTCTTTGGCAACCAGCGTGGCCGACCCGTCGGCACCCTGTCCAAGTCCGAGTGGGAAGCAACAAGTGAGTAGCCCGAATGAATGATCACGCGGGGAATTCTCTGATCTTCTCCGACTTCTTGCAGCGCTGTACCTGGTCTGTGCCTTCAAGAAGTGCAAGAACAGCTGGGATGCCAACGGCAAGCCGCTGTTCGAGTTCGACGACTGAAGCGCTCCCAGCCGAACGCATATCAATTATACTTGTATATCTCCCCTCATCGCTTCGACCTTTCAGCTGATTGTTCGTACTGCATAGCAAACGCGGCTTAATCGGAGCGTATTTTGGTTTTTAAGTTTCAAAGTGTTAATGCGAACGGATGTTGAATTGAAATGCGTAATGAGTAATCCTCAAGTGATTTGAAATATACGATTTAGATGGAACTGCTTAAGTTTAAACTCGAATCTAATTGTTTTGAATTCTCTATGTTAACAGCCGCTGCTTTCTGTTAACATGACAGAGACCGTGCGGGCAGTTACAAACGGTTAACAGAGTCATCAGTTACTTTGCAGTGCATGTAGAGTCGAAATAAGAGTATTGAAAAGTATGGAACTGCAAAGGTTTACATATGAATCTAGTCTTTTTGGAATTATTTTTAATTTTTTTTTTTCAAACCAAAATAACATATACCAAAGGTAACATTAACATTACAGCAGTTGCTTTCGGTTAGCATGACATCGTACATGCAGGCAGTTACCAAACGGTTAACAGAGTCGTCAGTTACTTTAAAGTGTTAGCGCAAACGGATATTAAATGGAAAAGCAAGTAATGGAATAAATGGAACTGCATAGGTTTAAATTAGAATATTATTTTTTTTTTCAAATTATTCATAAATTAATTATTCTTTTCTTTCTTACAACTATGTTACCATTTATGTTACTTACAGCAGCAGCTTTCTGTAAACTTGATTTAAGGGTTGACAAAGTCCATGCAGCAATTACTAAACGGTTAACAGACTTATTAGTTACTGTTATTATGAGCTGTTAAGTAACTTTCGCTAACATCGCGGGCGAGTCGCCAATTAAAATCAATAAAATTATTTATTATTAATTATACTAAAATTAGTTAAATTGTAGCTAACAATTGCGAAAGCAGCCCTCGCCACGCCAGACAACACCTGAGTATTTCGTGCGCACTCTCTCTCTATCGCTCTCTGTCTCTCTCGCAGGATTTGGGAAAGCTTTGATAACGAAGCTTTCTGCGAAATGAGACCGAATTCGAAACTGGAAGCTGTCCACGCCGTCTTCGAAAGCTCCGTGGAAGGACACGGCGCACTTGGGCAGAGAGCGCGCGCACAGCTGTTGCTTTCACAGCGACGGCGCCCCTGAAGGACATCGGGCAAAGGTTAGTCCTGACGTTTACGTTGCCGGGTCGTGCCCGAAACCGATTAGCTCTAGTGCGAGCCTGTGCCTGGCGTTCAATGCATCAATGAATTATTATAGCTCAAGTGTAAATAAATATTTGATAACGCTGCGAAGGTGAACGACGCTGATTGGGGCAGCGGGGGGGGCAGTAGTTAGGGGAAATAAAGGCATAAATTACGCCATTGATTGGATACCGAAGGCAGCGGAACGGATAATCGTTTGCTCTTTGTCTCACACACAGACAGACCAACACACACACACACACACAGAGTTGCCTACAGCGATTCCCTATCCCCGTCTCGCTCTACCTCTCGCACTATCGCTTGCTTTGCTCTCTCTGTCTCCTGCTCTTCTGGCTCTGCTTTCTTCTCTTTGTGTGTGATGCTCTGCTCATCTTCAAGTTCTTTTCAGATAATTTCATTATTTAAAGTTTTGCTCATAAAAATAAACTTTGGGCGTAAAGTTTAAATTTGTTTTGCGCACACATGCGCACGCACACACATACACACGCACATACAAACGAGTTGTTTACAATAAACCAGCACGACTATGCGAGCGTGCGTGTGTGTGTGCTGTGAGTGTATATATGTATATATATATGTGTGTGTGTGTGTGTGTATGTGTGTGCCAGGCTTTGTTTAAAGTAGAACGTGCGTATTTAGAAGGCAAACAACAAAACTGTTTACACACACGACTCGCTTCTGCCCTCCCTCCCCTCGCTGTGCACCAACCACCTGCATCCCCCCCTCCCTGCTGCCCAGTCGCTTTGCACTGATTGGCCCTAATGAATCTTTTTGTTACCTCATGCAGCCGCCTGCGCATTGTTCCATGCGGTCTATGCAAATTAGTTCACTTTTAACCCAAGCGCAGCCACAAGCCTTGAGGTTACACACACACAACGTTATTATCGCAGGGCGAACAGATTCTCCAAACTTTACGAAAGTTGACAAAGGGAAATGGCCAAAAGTGGAGCGTTGCATCGCGCCATTTGTTGTGTTAATTACTGCGAGGTTTGCCAACTGAAAAACTTGTTAAGTTTGCAATATAATGAGCTTTTCGAATGGAACATTTTGGGCGAACTTTAATGAGCTTTTGTAAAGAAATTTTTGTTTTAATTTTAATAAACTTTGCACTTGGAGATATTAAGAAAAAACTTAAACAACTTCGTTGAATTTAATGGCAAATATTGGAAAAAATCAAAAACACTTTTTAAACATTTATTTTAATACAAAATAAAATGCATTTATATTTTTATTGCAATAGAAACGAATTTCAAAAGGTTTTTTGATTAGATTTAAAATTGAATTTTGTAATTTGTTGAAATAAAATTAAATAATTTGTATATTATTGTATGGTTTAAATATATATGAGCCTTATTATTATAGATTTTATATTAGATATAATTAATTCCGTATTATGTATATTATTATACATAATTTAGAATTATAAGTTAGAATTTTTTAAATAATTTAAGTTTATCTTTTTCATTTAATATTATTACACTTATATGTATCAGTCTAAAATTTGAAATTATTTATTTAATTCCTTAATTTGTATATTATTATTATTATTATTATGCATAATTTCTTAAAATTTTCGAATTTTCCAAGTTTGTATCAGTCTAAAATGCTTTATTATTATTATTTAATACTATAATTTATATAAATGTAACCAACTTTAATATATATATATATATATATATCTATATATATAAAAGAAAGTCGTGTTAGTTACACCGCTAATAACTCAAGAACGCCTGGAGCAATTTGGCAAAATCTTTTTTTAAATTGTTCGTTGAAGTTCAAGGATGGTTTTTTCTGGTTTTAATTGGACTTATTGCTGGATAAACCCAAGAAATAGCCATTTTCTTTTTCCCATACAAATTTTCCCGCCCACTTCAAGGAGCCTTTCACGAGCACGTCAAAGTAAAACACACCCACATACATTATTTGAAATAGATAAATAGTCTACTTTTGTTCGCCGAGCAGCAAGGTAGTTTTATTTATTTTAAAATTTTAAAATCGCTCGGTTAGTCGCTTCTTTTGTATTAGTTACGGTGTTGTTGGCCACTTTTTATGACTTCAAGACATATCACATTTTTTGAAAAACATTAATATAGTCTACTTTTGTTTGGTGGCAGACTATTTTTTTAAAAAATTTTGATATGACTTGAAATCGTACAAAGCAGTTCACAACATCGAAACTAATACAAAAGAAGAAATCAATATTAAAACTATTTCCATTAAAAAAATATTTAACAAGTGGATTGAAGTGAAGTGAATTTTATTTAATAATGCCGCTACCAAGACGATCGAATCTTTCCCGGCAAAGCCGTAATGGAAGAAGAATACAAAATACAGCAAATGAAAGGACTGAAGAAGAACAAGAAAATGAACGAGAACGGTCCCGCAATAGTATGGCTCGACTTCGTGCTTCTCAATCACGAGAGCAAAGAGAAGCAGCCCGCGAAACAGCTCGGTTGGCAATGCAGAATCGTCGAGCGAACAACAGAAGGCAACAAAGCGATAATTTGCGACGCAGAACAAGATATTTAGCTGATTTGAATCGAGCGGCGTTTCGATACGATTGCAGCAATGATTACAGCTTGCATCCAAGCGTTTGCATTGGGCAAATGGACGTTGTTTGCGAGTATTGTGGGGCATTAAAGTTTCCCGGAGAAGCGCCTGGATTATGCTGCGTTAATGGAAAAGTGAAATTGAACTACATAATTCAAAATAAGATCATTGGAAGAATGCATTCATTCAAATCTATCGACTGCGTCACAAATGAAGATGAAGCCACCAATTATCCAATTGAATTTTTAAACTCTTTGGACGTGCCTGGCTTACCACCGCACAATTTACGCCTAAAGGTTGGCTCCGTCGTAATCATGCTTCGAAACATAAACCAACCAAAACTGTGCAACGGTACGCGTTTGGTGGTTAGTAAATTGATGAACAATGTAATTTCCGCTACTATAATGATAGGAAAATTCAAAGGTGAGGAGGTTCTCATTCCGAGGATCCCGATGATCCCAACCGATATGCCGTTTGAATTTAAACGACTGCAATTTCCGATACGTCTGGCATTTGCCATGACAATCAACAAATCACAAGGCCAATCCTTACAAGTTTGTGGTTTAAATCTAGAACATTCATGTTTTTCCCATGGTCAATTATACGTGGCATGTTCACGGGTCGGAAGACCATCTGCGTTGTTTGTTTTTGCACCTGAAAATAAAACAAAAAATGTCGTGTACCACAAGGTGCTTAAGTGAAGAGCCACCTATGTACTGAAATACAAAAAAAACTGCTTATTTATTGCCATTAAGGCGGAACAAAGTTAACCGGGTCAGCTAGCGACACGAGGAAGGATTGGGAGAGGGACTGGGAGAGGGATTGGGAGAGGGATTGGGAGAAGGATTGGGAGAGTGACAGGGAGAGCGACTAAGAGATGGATTGGAAGAGGGACTGGGAGAGGGACTGGGAGAGCGATTGGGAGAACGACTGGGAGAAAGATAGCCATCTGGTGGCAAAACGGAGTTTGCCGGGATTTCTAGTATATATATATATAGTATATATATATATATTTTTTAACATTTCTATTCGAATTCCTAACTTGCATATTTATATTTAGTTTTTATTCAAATTTCAATAACAAATTAAAATTTTTTAACCTTTTTATTGTCTTCTTTAACAATGGATTTCAGTAATACAATAACATAAATCTCAATCTTGCGATCCTCAAGTGAATATCGAACTCCTTTAGAGTTGTAAGATAAGAATTTACTTTAATATGCGGTTTACTGTGTTATAAACCGTGAACACCCTTCACTTATCTTCGTTCAGGCAGTTAATCATTTCTAGTTTCTCCCCTCAAGGTCTCCTGACTGGCATCTCAGTTTGCCACAAGACACCTTGTGGCAAACTGCGAGCTTATGTTTTCTCGGCTAATTTACAGCTATCGGGATCTATGTGGGATACGGGTTAAATCTCGCTCACAATGGAGCGCGTCGGGCTGCTGGGCTCCGGCTTGCTGCATACACGAGAGAGTGACTGTGCATGTGCGTATGTGTGACTGTGTGTGTGTGTGTGAGTGTATCTTTTGTGTTTCGTCCGCCGCTGACAGTGAGGCGGCCAGGTAGGGAAATGAGTGGCCTTACATTACGTATACGCAGCGTGTACAAACAAAATACATACCGCAATGTTTATTTTGTAAGCCTGTCGAGGCAAGCGAGCGAATAAGTGTCTGTGTGTGCGAGTGTGTGTGTGCAGCTCATAAAATGCATAAGTGCGAGTGTGTGAGCGCGCGCGTGTGCATGTCTGTATGTGTGCATGTGTGTGTGTGTGTGTGTGTGTGTGCTTGTAACGACTTGTGTTTATTCAACCGCATGGAACAATGTGAAAAACGCATGCCAGGCATTTGCCTTTGTTGTGCCCCTCCGCTCTGCCGCCTCTACACCTTCGTCCTGCGTCCTTCGCCCTGTGCCGCACCCCTCTTCCTGCGTGTCTTGTGCAGCACAAGCGCTATGCTAAACTTTTTATAAGGATTGCCCCGCAGGGCGAGCTCAAGGGGTCCGGGCAAGCACGAGGCGTGCAACAATTTAAAAAGATAGCTCCGCCCTGTGTGTGTGTGCGTCAGTGTGTGGTGTGTGCGTGTTTGCCAGAGTGTGAGCGCGCACAAGGACCGAGAGAATGAGGCGAACCGCAGCCGGAGCCGGAGCCGGAGCCGGAGCCGGGCTCATCGCATGTTAATCTTTTGTGGTTGTTGTCCATGAGGAAACTTGAACTCTGGCAGCAGCCAAAGCAGCAGCAGCGCCAGCAGCGGCAATGTGTGAGTGATTCGTTCTATTCATGATTGATATGAATAATAACAGTCGTCGACTGGGGCCGGCAATTTCAGGGAAAAGTTCCCAAGTCTAAACAGAACAATCGGCTTTCGCCTAAGTGTGCTCTGTTGTCACAAGTCAAACGTAATGATCTTTCATGCAAGTTCCCCGTAACGGAACATCGAGCACGTGCAACTAATCAAATACTCTAACACTTAGTGTTTGCGAATAGTGTGTGAAGTAATACATTTTGCTGTGAATTTAAATAATATTTTAGTATTTAATAAATCAATTTATTTTAGAATATTTCTATAGTGTGTATTTAGTCGTATGCTTGCTAGCTTCAGGAAGTCATAGTATTTTCAAACTAACTGCCACATATTCACAGAAATTCAATTCAAAATTATTATACAACTTCAGTACTTTTATCCCCATATACAGCTCAACCTGAAGAAAATCGTATAATGAAGATAACCATACACAAAGCACTGTGTTTAAAGCAATTTAAACCAAATACCCCGAACTTATTTCGTATTCCCTTTTATTATCCACATAAAATTTAAATGCAGCCGACTGCCAGCTGAGTTTCTGGAGAACAAGTCAAACTGAATAATTCAGAAGTTAATTTGTATTGATTTTCCCCGCCTCAGAGAGTCTTGCTGCCATTAATATGCATATAAAGGAATTTCAAAATAGCTAACATTCATTTCGTCGGTTAACAAGGTGGAACCAATAAGATCCCAAAAAGACAATGCTGAAAACTTTAGAGCCTTCGTTCGTGCTGAAAAATAAGTTTGGCATTTTTTGTACATTTCTATAAAATTATTATAGATTATTTTTCTTGGAGATCATCTCTGGCAAAGAGACTAAGCTAACCAGCTAGGATCTTTTAGTTCTATATACATTACTTGGTGTTTATACTGCTCCTATAACATATAAACTATTTGAAGACAAAATCTATTTAAAAACTTTTTTTTAAGTCCCTGGCTTAAATACTATCTACAACTAAATCTAATCAGCTGAAACCCATAATCTCTACTGAGTTTACGTACAGTCCAAAACTATTGCAGTTCTAAACTATTCAGAAATTAAATCTGTAGAAGATTTATTTATTATCTCCGACTGAAAGTCGAACTCAACGATTTTGCCCAAGAAACTAATTTCTAAACTATTCCATGATAAAATCTATTTTATCTATTTTATCTATTTGATAACTCTGATCTAGCTAAACTAGTTAGTGCGAGGAGTCCCCAGTCCGATACACTCTACTGATTTCTCGTGCTGCTTTTACCTAAATAATGCATAGCTCGTACCGCATTGATTGCTCTATGCCCCTGTCCCAGCCCCTACGCAGGAGGCTCAACTCTTTGTTCACTATGTAAATATTCCAGTCATGATCCCTCATAAATGGAACTCGGTGCAGTTTGAGTTGCCGCCATTGGCTTTGCATACGTGTGCTGTGTAGTAAGTAATTGCGTACTTGGCCATGATTTATTCATTTCAATTAGCAAACTAATTGGCCAAACCGGAAACGGTATCGATTTAAAATTCAATAAGCTCGAGCCTTGATAAGCTCATCAAACATGCACGCGGACTGGACAGGGTGACGCGAGAAAGTATGACAGAGTGAGAAGGGTTTCGGGAGCCGGGGTAGTGAAAGGGATCGCCTGTGGCACAAGGCGTGGCATTTTGGGGAATTAGCTGGCAACCATAAAGTTGTTTTCTTGTTTTCCTGTTTTGTTTTTGTTGTTTTTATGCCATGCAGCCATTAAAAAAAGCTTAAAATTGTGTATTAGTTTTGTGCAAATGTTTGTAACAGCAAAAATTGTAATCGATGTAATCATATTTATTTATCTATCCATTTATCTACAAGCACTGATCTCAGCTTTTGGAAAAGCTAGCGACACCAAATTTGGTAGTTAGGTTCGTGTATGTCATGCACAAATAGAGTTTATTTCAAATTTCAATTGTCATGGCTATTGCTGCTGAAAACCTCTATTTTCGTTTTTGAACTTGAATATTATTGAGAGTTTTTACATTACAACAATAATGCCTTGCAAACAGATAGCTAGCAATAATATTGAAAATTGCTATAAATTTCAACCCGTTGGGATCATAAATACATAAGTTATAGCTAAAAAAAAGCGATCCAGCAGCACGTCAAGCCGTTTCAGTTGCGTATGTATGCGTGAGCACAGCTTGTACGTGTGAAGCCGACGTGAGCTTCGAAATTAGAAGTATCAAAGAAATGTATCGGTTAAAGTGGGTGCATGGTATCTAACAGTCGAGTGCGTTCGACATTGGTTTTCCCTACTTGTTGTTGCTGGCTTGTTTGTTGTGAAGTGCACACACGAGCAAAGGTCAGCGCGGCAAGTGAGTTAAATGACAAGGACCTCACCTTGCCCGTGTCCATGTCCGTGTCCGTGTTCGTTCTCGTTCTCGTGCTCGTGTCCCCGTGGCCGTGTGCCCAAGCACGTAACCGTGTATCCGCCGGAGCAGGCCGCGTGCCTGGCAGCGGCAACGTTGTTGCCTGTGCGTGTTTGCATGTTTGGCTGTCTTACGACCCCAAAACTTTGGCATGCAATGCCAGGCCAAGCCAGGCCCGGCCCGACCCGATCCGGTCTAGCAATAGGACTAGCAGCTGCCCCCGCACAGGCCGGGGCCAATAATAATGGCTTTCGCTTTCAAAACAAACGCCAACTGACATTGGCCATAAGCTGTAGCCAATCGGCCTTGGCGCGCGCTGAATTTTAGCGGCCATTTGACAAACTCCAGGCAGAAACACCGGTCGCTGGCAAGGTCTGCACACAGACCCAGTTGGAGCGCCCAGTGCCTGGCCAAGTGGCCTCTGGCCATAATTACGGTGCACACAATTGACAGTTATCAACTTCGCGCCCACTAAAAATCAAACTTTACCAACACTCGCACAGTCACACACACGCACACACACACACACACGCACACACACATAGGCAAGTGCTGAGTGTCTCTGCATTCCAGGAGCTTTCCAGTCGCTGCTCGCGCGCTCAGCCAGGCCAAGCACGAAAGCTTCGCAGCGCAAAGCTCACCGTCGCCGCTGCTGGCGCTGCTCTATCTGCCAGCGTCGTCGACGTCGTGGTCGGCGTTGCGAGTGTCAGTCATGGAGTTCCAGTCGTCGGATACATGTGGAACGCAACGTACACAAAGCTGCGCGCCTCGCCCCGCAGGACAATGCGAAAAAGTCTTGTACAAAAATTCTGTATAAAACAAGTCGAGTAACTACACCCTCGCAGTGTGCACAGTGTGTTCCCCGCCCGCTCCGCGACTCCGATACATATATAATACGCGTCTAAGGATATTGTTCATAGATTGTTTTTGTTGCAAGCCAATGAAAGTGCGCAAAACGTTGCCAAAGCAGACAGACACGCAGACACACAGACAGACAGACTGAGATAGTAAAAAAAAAAAAAAAAAAAAAATAAAATAAGAAAAAAAAAGAAAAACGCGAGCAAAAAAGAAAGCAGCAGCGAAAACGAAACGAAGCTGATAAAAATTTTAAATTCAATTTGAAGCTTTCGACAAAGCTCCACGCCCCGTCGCCGCGTTGTTGTTGTCGTTGTCGGGAAGTGCAGCCGCGCTGCAGCAGCAGCAGCAGCAGTGGCAGCAACAAATTGTGCTAGTGCAACTAATCAGCATCGTTTAGGGATAATCTGTGTGCGGCTTTGGGCATTTCATTAAAATGGATTTGCGCCACGCTGAGCTGCAATTGTGCATGGGATTATCGATTGTAATGCGCAGTCATCAAACAAGTCAACAGCAGCAGCAGCAACAACAGCAACAGCAACAAAAGAGTTGCAACAACAAACATTGAGTGTTGGCCCCAAACAGTTTTGTGTCTTATGAAACAATTGAAGCGCCGGCCAAGGCAGCCACAGCAAGCAGCAGCAGCAGCATCAATCAACAAAATCGCAGCACGCTTTTCAACGGCATACGCAAAGTAAGTGAAATTAAGTTGAGTGTGAACTGAAGTGAAGTGGAGTGAAGTGAAGTGAAGCGAGTCGCGCGTAGCGAGTTGCAGGTGGAGCGACATTCGCACTTCTCGCGTAATTATTCAACGCGCGCGTGTGTGTTGCCCTGTGCGCTGAAACTAGGTCAGAGGAAGTTGCCCACCAGCAGCCGCAGCAACAACAACAACAACAACGACAAACACATCAACTGCAGCAACAACAACAGCAACCACAACTGGATAGACGTCTGCCAGCGCTAGCAGCGAAGCACCTGCTGATTAACACGCCCCGGCGTCGATAATCGCGCGCGCGAGCTCGCAGCGCATCGCTCATCGAACGAGCTCCAGTGTGCAAAATAATGTTGCCTACTTTCGAGCGCGTGCGAAATAATGTTGCCTACCTTTGCGGGCGCTGTCATTCAATAACCGCAACGGGCATATCCCTGTGTGTGTGTGTACGTGTGCGTGTGCTGCTATCTGTATCTACCTCGCACACACACACACGCACACGTTACTCACTCACACACACGAGCCGAAAACAGCCTCGAAACAGATTCGATGCCTGCGACAGCGTCAGCCCCACGAGGCGGCGGATATATTCGGCAGTTTTGGTTGTTGTTGTTCGCTCTGCCGCTTGCCATACACATACATACATCTGTAAATGTATATGTATGTATAGAAAACAACAATTGCTGGCTGAAGTTTAGAGCACGTCTGAGGGGCTGAGGCTATAAAAGAAGACGCTAAAGCACCGCAAAAGCGACAAAATGACCTTGCGGTACAACGGGGAGAAGCGCAGAGCCAGCACAGCACAGAAAAATAGAATCTAATTATTTATTTATTTGTTTTTTCGCCACACACACACACACACAAATGCGAGCTTAAAAGCTTTAAAATCAACACGAAAATAGAAATACTGGCAATCAAATCACACTACTGTACGCAGAGGGGGCAGAGCAGCGGGGAGGGCAATCGAAATAGCGTTGACCTTAGCATAAAATATAGAAAATGGAAATCAAATTGGACACTCAAGTTGTAATACTATTAGAGCGTAATGCTGCCGATTTCGAGCATATTGCTAGAGGAAGTTTTTGGTCTTTTGTCTCACATATATTTTTATTGGGTTTAGCCGATGATTTGCGGCATCAATAGCCCACTATAAATCAGTCTGCAGCACACGCTGCTGAAAGATAATTATGGCCATAAATCGCACAGATAAATCGCAGTCAATGTTAATTTCATGCACTTCAAACTTGTAAAGTATAGAAATATAGAAATGAGAAACAAATAAAATATTGAGTATAGTTACTTGTAGTTTGAGTGTTTTTTTTATACCATTTACCCATTGAAAATGGGTAAAAAATGGTATATTAACTTTGTGCAAATGTATGTAACAGGCAGAAGGAGGCGTGGCAGACCATACACAGTATATATATTCTTGATCAGCATCAATAGCCGAGTCGATTTGGTCATGTCCGTCTGTCTGTCCGTCTGTATGAACACACAGATCTCAGCTATTAAAAGAGCTAGAGACACCAGACTTGGTGGGAGTGTGCGTGTATTCAATACACACAAGAAGTTTATTTCAAACTTGATGTGCCACGCCCACCGCCTCCGCAAATCGATAAATGCGTATTTCGATTTTTTCCAAATAATTCAATAACGAAAAGAGATAAGCGCACCAAATTTGGTAGGAGGGTGTCTTGCAACATTATGCAGAAGTTGGATTTTAGAATTTTGGATGCCACGCCCACCGCCTCTAAAAAACACATTTTTATAGTTTAAAAGAAAACTAGAAAAGCTAGAAGCGCCAAATTTGAAAGTAAGGTGCCTGGTAACATTACGGAGAATGCGGAATTTCAACTTTTGGATGCCACGCCCACCGCCCCCACACTATTGCATTTTAAGAAAAGTAGGGAAATAACAAACATTTTAACATTTTTTTAACACTCTTGTAGCTTACCATAGTACAGATCTACCCTATAAATTTCAATCCGATCGGACAATAAACACAGAAGTTATAGGCACGAGAAGTTTCGCTCACAGCAGTAGAGGCCCGACGCCGACGCCGACTGCGCACGCACAGTCGTCGTGTAGTCAGTGTGCAGTCGGC
Source organism: Zaprionus bogoriensis (assembly GCA_035046045.1). NCBI lineage: Eukaryota > Metazoa > Arthropoda > Insecta > Diptera > Drosophilidae > Zaprionus > Zaprionus bogoriensis. The sequence goes on from JAWNOI010000214.1 coordinate 392,124, forward strand.
ATGTGCCATTAGCGTCAATGCATGTGAATTTATCCTCGAAAATATGCGATGCGTTGTTATTCGCCGAATAAAAGTAATTAATATTAAGAATTAGTTTTTAACAGCGAAAGGTAAATGGTATCTTACTGTCGAGTGCACTCGACTGTAGCTTTCTTCACTTGTTTTTTTTTTTTATTTACAATCTATCCAACTAAAGAAAATAATTTAATGCTATGATGAAGGGAGTGACAGAAAATTTTTTTATATTACGGGAATATTTACAAGGATATGTTATCTACCACTCCTTGGGTGGTCTAAAGGGAAGATCAAGGGGGTGTTGCCTTTTCAGTCGTCGGTGATGTTGGCTATTGTCTAGCAGGTTAATGGCCAGTGGGCTGCAGTGTTCATGCAGTCTCTCCAGAGTTCCGAGCAGCTCCGATGGGGCATAGAAATGAGAAATAAATAAAACTAGCAAACCCGGCGAACTCCGTTTCGCCACCAGATGGCTATATTTCTTCCAGTCGTTCTCCCAGTCCCTCTTCTAGTCCCTTTCCCAGTCCCTCTCACAGTCCCTCTCACAGTCCCTCTCACAGTCCCTCTCACAGTCCCTCTCACAGTCCCTCTCCCAGTCGCTTTGCCAGTCCCTCTCCCAATCCTTCTCCCAGTCCCTCTTCCAATCCCTCTTCCAATCCTTCTCCCTCTCCCAGTCCCTCTCCCAATCCCTCTCCGAATTATTAGCTGAATGTCGCGCTCGCGCTTCACGCGTTTGTGATATCCGAATTCTTTCTCGTTCATTTTCCTCGTCATGCTCTTGCGAAGTTCGATTAAATCTGTAATTAGCTTGGTTTGTAGCATTTCTGGTTCTTCTTCCTAAATTACATCGTCTTATAGGTGACATGTGTACTGAGTTTGCTTTTGTCATAAAAAGTTGATAACATCGAAACTATTACAAAAGAAACGCGCTGGTTAGTGGCCGAGGGATTTTAAAATAAATAAAAGTACCTTGCTGCTAGGTGAGCAAAAGTAGACTATTTATGTATTTCAAATATGTGTCTGCCATTGACGAACACGTCAAAGTAAAACAAATCTATATACATTATTTGAAATACATAAATAGTCTACTTTTGTTCACCGACCAGCTAGGTAGTTTTATTTATTTAAAAATTTTTTTTTTTTTTTTATTTAGTTTCGATGTTATCTACTTTTTATGATTTCAAGTCATATCTAAAAGTCAGCCACCAAACAAAAGTAGACTATTAATGTATTTCAAATAATGTGTATAGGTGTGTTTTACTTTGACGTGTTCGTCGAAGGTTCCTTGAAGTGGCCGGGAAAATTTTTATGGGAAAAAGAAAATCGCCATTATTTAGGGTTTATCCAGCAATAATTCTTATTTAAAACCATAAAAAAACCATCCATGACAAAAGCAAACTCAGTTGTTTTGGTGGCAAACAATTTTTTTTTTTTTAATTTTGATATGACTTGAAGTCATGAAAAATAGATGTCAACATCGAAACTAATACAAAAGACATTTTTTTTTTAATTTTGATTATCAACATCGAATCTAATACAAAAGCCTTTTTTTTTTTTTTATTTTGATATGACTTGAAGTCATAAAAAGTAGATAACAACATCGAATCTAATGCAAAAGAAACGCGCAGGTTAGTGGTCGAGGGATTTTAAATTTTTATTTTTAATTTTTAAAATAAATAAAACTACCTTGCTGCTAGGTGAGCAAAAGTAGACTGTTTATGTATTACAAATAATGTGTTTAGGTGTGTTTTACTTTGACGTGTTCTTGAAAGGTTACTTGAAGTGGCCCAGAAAATTTGTATGGGAAAAAGAAAATGGTCATTTTAACGGTTTTCCCAGCAATAATTCTAATTTTTCTTGCCGTTTCCACAAACCTTGAACTTCAACGAACAATTTAAAAAAAAATTTGGCCAAATTGGTTCAGGCGTTGTTGAGTTATGCGCTTACCAACACATTTTGCGATTCATTTTTATATAATAGATATTGAGTTTAGATACTTGAAGTTTGAGAATGTTTGCGCTTGACAAATGCGCAAACTTGATAGCAAACAAATGAAGAATATGCGTATACAAAAGAAATCAGCCTGAACGAGAGTTTAACTGTTTCGACAGACCCTCGATAGTGTACGGCCATAATTCGATTGACACAAAAGACACCCGAAGCGAAGGCAAGCGAACAGCTTGTGGAGTCAGCGTACGTTTTATGGCGAATTATGCCCCACCTTATAGCGGGTATAGAAATTGCTTGCGTTAGCTGTAAACATAACCGGCGAGCCATAAAAATCCGCTGGACACATAAAACGCCGCCCGAACACTCCTCCCTCTGTGCTCTGCTCTGCGTAAACCCGTGATTCTTCGTGCTCCTCTACTACTACTCGGGCTCTCGCACCGTTTTGTTTGATTTTCTATTTGTATTTGGCAATGCGAATGCGAATGCGAATGCGGTAATCACATTTTGGACGTTACGTTTGTTGAACAGGATATGACAAGTGATGGTGCCGTTACGTTTTGGATATTTTTGCTTTGTTTGATCGCCTCACCGCGGCTCGAGGGCAGCGAGGCGGGCCGGCCGGATGAGCTGCACATAGGCGGCATCTTTCCCATTGCCGGCAAAGGAGGATGGCAGGGTGGGCAGGCGTGCATGCCGGCGGCAAGACTGGCATTGGATGATGTCAACAAGGAGCCAAATCTGCTGCCAGGCTTCAAGCTCATCCTGCACAGCAATGACAGCGAGGTGAGTCCATACCAAATACATATATCTATGTGTGTCTGTGTGTGTGTGTGTAGGTATGCCATCACTATGCTGATCAAATCCCACTACAACTAGCCTGATAAGCTGCCCAGACAGACAGCCAGCCCCCTCCAACGCATGACACTAGAATAGATACTTAGATACGTATGTAGATAGATGTAAGTGCGACTTGTTGGGACCCCTTGGGTGCCACTTATTTTGTTTCGTCTCTGCGTTTTGTTTTGTTTTTGCGACCGTTTTCGTTTTGTCGCTTTCACATGGAGCGGATGTGGGCCTGGTCTGAGGTCTGGGCGCTGCGAGGGGTGCGGGCCAACTTGGCATTCATTAGCATATTTCTCTGGGGGGACACAGTGGCGTTTTATTATGCTTTTGTTATATTGCGCATAAAGGGTATTAGACGTGAGTGTTCTGCAAATCAATTTCACCTCGATTTCGTCAACGTTTTTTTGCGCCATTTGGGCGAATTCTATTTACTGTCAATTTCTATGTCTTGACATAAAACCGGAAAAAGCTCCAGGCTTAGCCGCAAGAAGTTGATTCACAATTTCATTGTATAACTCAATACAATAATATCCGCAGATAAATATAATAAATACGAGCTTTATGTGCCAAAGTTTCGTTAGCATTCAGCATTTTATTACATATAATAGAGATGCTGCTTAAATTTGTAGATTTTTCCTTATAACGCACAATTACAGACAGCAAAGCTTTGCATTATTGTGCAAATTACTTATGTACAGACTTGAATTGAACATGAGAACTCAGCGAGATATTGTGGAGAATTACTGTCAAGCTGATGTTTATAGCAACTTCAAGTTAAATATAAATATAAATATAAATATAAATAAAAATAAAAATATAAATATAAATATAAATATAAATATAAATATAAATATAAATATAAATATAAATATAAATATAAATATAAATATAAATATAAATATAAATATAAATATAAATATAAATATAAATATAAATATAAATATAAATATAAATATAAATATAAATATAAATATAAATATAAATATAAATATAAATATAAATATAAATATAAATATAAATATAAATATAAATATAAATATAAATATAAATATAAATATAAATATAAAATCAGATTTCAGTCCCAGTAAAGTCAATGCAATAGAATTTATATTTTTGTCGAGTCACTGCCAGAGATGTCTCAACATTTGGTCGGTTTCGTGGCAGAAAAGGATTTGGGGAATTACCACAAGTCCCTCACGTTTAGCTGTATGCATGTGCGTGTGTGTACACTCGCATAAATGTCATATGTCATAATTAATAGCTAGTTTCTGTCGCAGGCTCGCACGAAATATTATCAATGCTGCTCCGGTCGAGCAGTTACGCTTATGAATGCGGGGGCGAGTGTAAGGAAAGCTCTGCTCACAACTACGGGCAAAGTTGCAAACACAGTTATGGCCCACAACTACAGTTAGTGGCTCAGTTACAGTTACAGCTACAGCTACAGCTATAGAAGCAGGCCTATTTATAGGCGTAGCTCATTAGTTTTAAGTGAGCGAAAGCTTAACTACTTGTTTTGAGTTTTGAATGAGGTCACTTTGCCGCGCTCAGCTCATCATTTGAGTTATTTTTGTTCAAGGCTGTCAGCCCAACCTGACCAAGCACACAGACATACACACATACACACACAGATACAGACACAGTCACACCCGCACATTCGCTCATACATTTACATTAATGTCGCTGTCCATGTGTGTGTGTGTGTGGAGCGTATTCAGTTCAGTTTGCTTCACTTCGAGCTGGAACTACTGCGACGGCTTAGGCAAACAGCTTCCGTTAAATGCTGCATAATTAGTTCGCATCTCCGTCTCCGCGTCTCCTACGTGCCACAGCGTCATCATCATCATCAGTGCGATGGAGGCCCATCACATGCCATGCGGCGACAAGCGGCAAAGGTCGCACGCCATGCGCTCGCTTCAGCTCCAGCTCCAGCTCCGGCTCCGATTCTGCCGCCGGCTTTGCCTTGGCGTTTGTCCCGTGCCTTTGCCTTTGCTTGACCTACTTTGATGTGTGAAATGTCCCAAGAAACACACACACACGCACACACTCGCATTAAACAAGAGCGCTCATAATGCGGCGAGTCTTGGATTTATGTACATTGTACAGGAATACACTCTCGCCCATAATGCTAAAAGCAAAAAAGCAAAAAAAAAATAATAGAAAAAATAAAACTAAATGAAATGCGACTGGACACGAGGCAGAACAATTACAGCGCATGTTTGCACGCAAAACCAGGGTTAAGCACAGTCAAACACGGTGAAACTCATGAAAACACAGTAAAACGTACATTAAAACACAGTAAAACAAGGTTAAACTCCGTAAAACTCTAGAAAACACAGAAAAACTCGCGAAACCCAAGTAAAACACGATAAAACACATTAAAACACATGAATACACACAGTTAAAGGCGACAAAGCACGCTAAAACACAGTAAAGCAACATAAAACACTTGTAAAACTCTGTGAAACATGGTAAAACTCGTTGAAACTCAGTCAAAAGAAGCGAAATTTAGTTTTCTTTCGTTTCTGACTTCGTTCCAGTTGCGGTATGAATTAATGAATCCTCATGCTGCCGATGCAAATGAGTGCATATTTTATGAGTGCCAGTTGACTCGCTCATTGCCCGTAATGACCCTATAAACGAGTGGCAATTTAGCTAACCGCGTCAATTATTCATCGCATCTATTAAAATAAGCACATTAGAAAGGATATTGGGTATAATTTTTCAAACAGCACACTAAATTGGAGTCACAATGTGATTTTAGAAAATGTTTGCATGAGTTTTTGGGCAGTTTGAGAAAAATTATTATTATTTTAAATATTATTATTATTATAATTATTAATATTATAATTTTTATTATTATTATATTATTATTATTATTATTATTATTTTTATTATTATTATTATTTTTATTATTATTATTATTTAAAATGCTTTTCAGTTTTGAATTGACAAGATAATTATAGTTTTTTTTCTTTTAAATGTTTTTCAATACCTTAAAAATCTATTAAGCAGTTGTGCTCAAAGTTTCACAACTCTCCTCGTTAAAAAACTTATGGCTTCTAGTTCTAGTTCTAGAATAATAACTATTATTATTATTTAAAATGTTTCTCAGTTTTGAATTGACAAGAAGAAATTTATAGTTATTTTTTTAAAATGTTTTTCAATACCTTAAAAATCTATTAGGCAGTTTTGATAAAAGTTTCACCACTCTCCTCGTTTGAAAAACTTATAGCTTTTACTTTGGCAATAATTTTCCAACTAATTTGTTTTGATTAGACGCAGGATAGTGGAGAAATGCCAGAAAAGTCAAAAACAAATAAATACGTAGATAAGAGAGAGGGCATTAAATAAGTTTTGCTTTGCACCCGAGCTTATGCTGCAGACTGTCGAGCTGCTTTGGCCACACATTTAATTTCGTTTTATTGATCAATTTCCCAGTTGGGGGAAATACTGTATGCTTGCAAATTGTCTCGAGTCGCATAGTGCGCCACGGTATCCTGCCGTAGGGCTCCCGAGTCGGCGGTACGTGGTGTAGTGAATGTGGTTTTAGTTGCTTTTAATGTGAAGCTCCATTGAAGTCTCGTCTTTTCTGGCAGCAGAGCGAACTGGGTCATGCCCTTTGCCAAATGACTTGAACACATGTGTAATTCACTTTCTTTCCTCTGTCTCTACCCGTCACTGCCATCCTGCCTTCTGCCATGATACAGTGCGAGCCCGGTTTGGGCGCCAGCGTGATGTACAATCTACTCTACAACAAGCCGCAGAAACTGATGCTGCTGGCGGGCTGCAGCACCGTTTGCACCACTGTGGCGGAGGCAGCCAAAATGTGGAATCTAATTGTGGTAAGCAAAATGCAAATCACGTTATACATATTTATATGCTTGCAGTGTCCATACATATATATATATATATGTATTTATATATATTATGCATTCACCAGCTCTGCTATGGCGCCTCGAGTCCCGCACTCTCTGACCGCAAGCGTTTCCCAACACTTTTTCGCACTCATCCTTCGGCCACGGTACACAATCCGACGCGTATCAAGCTGATGAAAAAGTTTGGCTGGTCCCGTGTGGCCATCCTGCAACAGGCCGAGGAGGTATTCATATCGGTATGTAGACACCATGAAATTCACGCATAGTATTCTAAAATTTCTAATTTCAACATATTTGATGCTTTCGCAGACCGTGGAGGATCTCGAGAATCGCTGCATGGAAGCTGGCGTCGAAATCGTAACTAGACAATCATTTCTATCCGATCCAACTGACGCCGTGCGTAATCTGAGACGTCAGGATGCCCGCATCATTGTGGGCCTCTTCTATGTGGTGGCAGCGAGGCGAGTCCTCTGCGAGATGTACAAGCAGCAGCTCTATGGACGGGCGCACGTCTGGTTCTTTATCGGTAAGTTTTATATCTCTTTCATCAAATTGACAAGTCTCGTAAAGCTCCATAGCTTTCAAGTAGATTCTGTTCGTTATGGGAAAGTATAAAAATAAAAAAAAATTAGTATGTTCATAAATATAATATTGGAAAGTAGTCTAGATAATTTGATTTATTATTACTTGATTACTTAATGAAAAGGGTTTATTTATAAAATGATATAGTAGAAAAAAAATATATATTCTGGTTTTAGATTATATATTTAAATTCTTGAGTGTTGATAGTCTTTCTCTATTTACATTCTAAATTGTCATTGAAAAAAATTAATTAAAAAAAAATGATCTCAATACAATTTATATTCCATAACTAAAAACTAAAACGAGTTGCAAATTTCTTGTAATATTTTTGGTGAAATGCTAAGCTAATTATATAATTCCTTTTGGCCAGGTTGGTACGAGGACAACTGGTATGAGGCGAATCTGGAAAACGAGGGCATCACCTGCACCGTAGAGCAAATGCGTAAGGCTGCCGAGGGACATCTCACTACGGAGGCGCTGATGTGGAATCAGAACAATCAGACAACAATATCCGGCATGACGGCCGAGGAGTTTCGGTGGGTTTTCCGATACAGCTTTGAATTGAGAACATAATGAAACTAACCGAGAATTTTCTTTGCCTGCACAGACACCGACTGAATCAGGCGCTGATCGACGAGGGCTACGACATCACACACGATCGCTATCCGGAGGGCTATCAGGAGGCGCCACTGGCCTACGATGCAGTCTGGAGCGTAGCGTTGGCCTTCAACAAGACAATGGAACGTTTGACATCCAGAAAGAAATCGCTTAGGGACTTCACCTACACAGACAAGGAAATTGCCGATGATATCTATGCGGCTATGAACTCCACGCAATTCTTGGGAGTATCGGTAGGATGCGAAAAACCACTCAATATATTTACCATGCAGCATACTAATGTATTGTACTGCTTGCAGGGTGTGGTGGCATTCAGCTCGCAGGGCGACCGTATAGCACTCACCCAAATCGAACAGATGGTGAACGGGAAGTACGAAAAACTCGGATATTACGACACTCAGTTGGATAATCTGACTTGGTTAAACACAGAGCAGTGGATCGGTGGCAAGGTAAACAGAATAGGCTATTCTAGAGAAGTTTCAGAGTATAGCGTATAGTAACACCAAGTTAGGAGAATGGAAAAACAATCAGAAGAGTCGAAAACAGAAACAGAAACTGCTAGTCCCGATAACAATATCGAGCACCCGACGGATAATCAGACGCAGCAGGATGCACCTTTAACGATAATTGAAGGCGAGGAAAGGTCAAGAGTGTATGTTGTACAGCTTGAGGGTGTCGACGAGGACAATTTAGTCAGTACCACAGACGACACAAATAATCCCAATGCCCAAAAGGGTGCTAGCAGCGAATACGATTCAGCCGAGTCAACGAAAACCCTCGTGTATGACGGTTCCCATCGTGGCAATACCGAAACTGACGATGACAGCCAGGCTACCGTGGTCAATGAAGCGCCCACCACACCGGGGAATGGCACATATGCCGACGACTACAGGAGAAAATGCGCTGAAGAACGGCGCAAAGATGGTCTAATTATCAAGGATCAGCCACCCATCGAGGAGTACGAGCTGGGGAGTGGAATGAGGCACTACTACGCCGACTGTCTGTACCATTTTCCGAAGGGAGTGGGCAAGCATCGAAGATTCAATGACATCGATTACGAGAACTACGTTGAACGAAATAGAAGCGATACCCGCTACATTTGCATCAGCGGTATGTGCTTTGCGTTCTTCATGCTGCTTTTCAATCTGACACTATATGGCCAAGTGTTCAACACCTTCAATATGACCAGTCCGATTGTTAAAATGGAGCAACCGTATATTAGTTTCGCACCCTTCGGCAGTTGGGATCATCACAGGATCATTGAGTATGATCCAAATCATGAGGAGCAAAAGAAGGATATGTGGGAGAAAGTCGAGAGATTTCTGAGTAAGCTGGGCAAGATCAAAGACGAGTATCCGCATTTTGGGCCCTGCCAAAGGCGCAATCACTTCGGCTATGACACCGACGAACCGTGTGTGTTTCTGAAAATAAATCGACTGCTTGGATTTCACACGGAACCGTACACCCATCCCGAGGATTTGGAGAGACCGCTCTTTGGTAAGGACGAGTATAAAACGCTTAAGCAATTGCTGATCGAAGCACCGGAGAATAAGCGAAAGAATCGTATTTGGATAACCTGCTTCTCCCAGCCGAGTAACGATGTTGTAATTGACTTCTATCCGGAACCCTTCGTCAAGACCAAATATGTTGATAGGGTTAAATTCACCGATATCAAACTGCACAATGCGAAAATTACGTTTAATTCCACAACGGATTTAAATCGCGTTGTGGCACTCAAGTTCAGCGATCTGGTTGTCAATGTGAGGTATCGCATCAAGTGCAAAATATGGGCCTATAATATCAAGTTCGATCGCAGAGATTTCGGTCAGACCTACTTCTACCTGCAGCTTGAAAGCGCAACAGAACAGACGAGCGAACGCAATTTAAACCATTCTTATCGTATACACGATGCTCTCTAAACTGAATTGGCAATAAAATCTGATCATGCTGTATTTCCTTATCTACTATTTTGTACCGTTAGGTTCCACAAGATCGCACCATCGTGACGCATGTCCTTCGAACGGTATCCTTGCCGCTGTTCGTCTGCATGTGCACCATCTCCAGCTGCGGCATCTTTGTTGCGTTCGCTCTGATCGTCTTCAACATCTGGAATAAGCACAGAAGGTAAGTGAAAGCAAAGACATATATACAAGCATATATGGTAATAACCCCCCTCTCTCTCTTCTCAGAGTGATACAATCCTCACATCCCGTATGCAATACCATTATGCTGTTCGGCGTCATCATCTGCCTGATATCAGTTATTTTGCTGGGCATAGACGGACGCTTTGTCGCTCCGCATGAATATCCAAAGGTATGTGCGATAGAACATGGCATGAAGACCATATAGATGATTTGCCTGTGCTCTTTGTAGATTTGCCAAGCTCGTGCTTGGTTATTATCCACCGGTTTTACACTAGCATACGGTGCTATGTTCAGCAAAGTCTGGCGAGTGCATCGATTTACTACGAAGGCGAAAACTGACCCGAAGGTAATTGCAGTTGAAACACTGAAGAGAGATCGAAAGAGAGAGAGTTAATTTTTGGCATTGTGTTTTGCAGAAAAAAGTGGAACCTTGGAAGCTATACACCATGGTTTCGGGCCTCTTATCAATAGATTTAGTAATATTACTGTCATGGCAGATCTTTGATCCGCTGCAGCGTATACTCGAAACATTCCCACTCGAAGATCCAGTATCTACAACTGATGATATTAAAATACGTCCAGAGCTCGAGCATTGCGAAAGTGAGCGCAATTCCATGTGGTTAGGTACGTGCACTTGGCTCTTCTCCCTGTAAAATAAATCAGATAATAATTATGGAGTATTGGGACAGGACTCGTCTATGGCTTTAAGGGTCTCATACTGGTCTTTGGCCTGTTCCTCGCCTACGAGACGCGCTCCATCAAGGTGAAACAGATCAATGACTCGCGCTATGTGGGCATGAGTATCTACAATGTGGTCGTACTGTGCCTCATAACAGCTCCGGTGGGCATGGTCATTGCATCGCAGCAGGACGCGTCGTTCGCCTTTGTTGCACTAGCTGTGATATTCTGTTGTTTCCTAAGCATGCTGCTGATATTTGTGCCAAAGGTGCGTGACATTCTAAATACACAGCAAAAGAAAATAATTAATTAATTAATGATTAATGCATGCAGGTCATTGAGGTCATACGACATCCGAAAGATAAGGCCGAATCCAAGTACAATCCCGACTCGGCCATATCGAAGGAGGACGAGGAGCGCTACCAGAAGCTGGTAACCGAGAACGAGGAGCTACAACGATTGATAACACAGGCAAGTTGCACAAGCTCGAGAAGCTCACGCTTTCCATACGTATTGACGCTCTACCATTTCTTGCCTGCGCCTCTAACAGAAAGAGGAGAAGATACGAGTGCTACGGCAACGGCTCGTCGAGCGGGACGTCAATCCGAAGAGTACAGAACTGAACGGCGCCTCGGGCGCAACCTCGCTTGCAGTCCAGTCTCAGTCGCAGTCTGCTTCAATCATCAACACAACTGCCTCCGCACATGCCACGCCCGCAGCCACACTCGCAATCACACAAGGTAAGTGTGTGGCGCAAGTGCCACAGCATGCAGCGTAGACGTAGTTGCTTCTGCATTACTATAATTAAAATAGTTTATTCAACATTTGTAAACATTTGAAACTTTGATTTTTACCAGAGATTTTAGCCATTTTCGTGGGCATTGACAAAATCGATTAGACCTTTTTGTATGGCTGGAACTAAAGGTTATTGCATTTATGCATATTGCTATTAAATACAAGTGTTTTTCGTTCAAGCTTTGCCATAAGCAATTCGCACTCGCAATTCTTATTGCACTTTTTGTTTCTGGGCGCCATTTGCACCACTTGCACCGTTGCTAGTGACGAGTCAATTGTGACCGTTCGATAGTTATCAATATATATTCACTGTGTCTTGTCTAGAGTTGCCAGCCATACTGACTGCACTAGACTTTTTACTGTTGAACAAAATAAGTATACAAAATACTGTTTTCAGCGTAAGAATTCTTAACACTATAAATATGTATATATTTTGACTTAAGATAGTTAATTAATGACAGTGCTGTAGATCAAATAGAATTGCTGATATCGATATTGATATTATCGCGATCTTAAAGAAACGTTATTGATTATCGACATTCCCACAATATGCAGGTGCAGTCAACTTTCTTTTTAAAAATCACCTTCTTCTCCATTCACTCCAAAGAAGAAAGCTAAGCTCACTAGAATGAGCTCCTTATGTATTTAAATTTTAATTGTGATTGTGGAGAAGCATGTGATATTTTTAAAAATGATTAATACATTTTGCGAAAAGCTCTAAAAAATATGTATTTAAATTAACAATTAAATGAACTACTGTTTATTTTCCTAAAATACTGTTTAAAACTCTTATCAGATCGAAATATAAATTTTATCTTTTAAAAAATTGGCAACCCTAGTCTTGTCTGCCTTTTGGCGCTGTCCACTCGTGCCGTACCTGAATGTTAGCTTGAAAGTGACGTTTTGCTCTTGTCTGCCTCTCGGCGCTGTCCACTCGTGCCGAACTGAACGTTAGCTTGAAACTTGAAACTTTTGCTGCAGCAATAATTTAGATTTTTCGCTTCTTTCTTTCAGATACTCATGAGCACCGTACATGAAAAAACTTGTCAATTTCCTTTGCGTGATAGGTGAATTATACAAAAGAAGAGACGATGCTAAAAGAGAACTTAAATAAATATGTATGTATGTACTTGGTAAACTTTGTATCAACTTTAAGCTGAGCTAAATACACGGAGCATTGGTAGCAGCAATTTTGTAGAATAACTGAATAATGAAATATGTATTGTACCTTAAACGTGTTTAGCGAGTGTACTTAAATTAAAGCGAGAAAACGAAATACTTTTAACTCACTAAATATACGAATATATATATATACATATATATGCATATATATTATATACTAAATATTAACGACATTAGAATGTGAACTAAAAAATTGATAGGCTTTAAAGTTGAACACAAACCAAAACATAGTCAAGTCATTATACCAATTGAAGATCTGAAGAAATCATGTTAAATTTAGTCATTTTTAAATGCAGAAGCAAACAAATTGTTGTGTTTTAATACATATGTTCTTGTGTAACGAGTATTTTCCCCCCCATTAAACCTCTTTTGCTCAGCGCTGTCTCCTAGAGCTAAAACACACGCACGCAATTATACTATCTTACCATACACTCACACACCAAAACACTTCCCAAGGCGGCCTTCTCCCCACTTCACGCCCAATGCCGCGGCAATATGAGCTCCTAGACTCCGGAACCAGACTCCTTTCAGGTTTGGGTTTGGGCCCCCGCAACTAGCCTAAGTTAGTGTTAGATTTTGTATAGACGAAGATCATCATGTATGTGTATGTGTACAATGTGTATGTGTCTGTGTAATCTCGGGGCCTGTCCGGGGAAATCACATACTTGTATTAACACGTATCGCAGCACTCGAAGTAATGTTTTAATAGTTTAAATTTCAGCGAGATTTAAGTAGCACAAACCGAATGAAAGCATAGCAAATCTTAGATAACGGAAAGAGGTAGCATAGCCTAGTCTAGTGTAGCATCAAAGTTAATATTATATATACAAGCATATTAGTATATTATACGATATTTTCTGGGCGGGTTGGTTATGTGCTCAAGCGACATTTTAATTTTTATGTACTGTTATATACATAGAGAAACCGGGAGGCGCTGATGAGGTAATTGAAAGCAAAGTAAAAATTTTTGAACATACTGTAAGTTCTAAAATTGCATTTATAAAACTATATATATATACACATACATATATATATATATATATATATATATAAATATATATATACACAAAGCGAAATGGTAAATAGTGCATAATGTGAAATAACAATGCGTCGTTATATGGAAAACAAATAGGAATTGACATTATTTTAAAAGCAACAAATCGAAACGAAAACTGATAACCTATTGAAGAAGACAAAGACGAACTCTCGCATAGACCTATGTAATAAATCGAATTGGAACCTTTTTTAATTCAATCTCACTCTAATCCATCACGTCAAGTGCTATACACATACATTTAAAGTAAAATCACATAGACAACATCAAATTCCTACGAAATGAAAGACTTTAAACTCTAAGCCGTTAAATGAAATAAAACTATAAATACATACATTCACACACACACACACACAGTCATACAACCATACACCCGAAAACTGTCACAGTCAAATATATATACAGAGGGCGACAACCCTGGAGCAAAACTAAAGTGAAGGCAAAACCATTGATATTGTTAAGGATCGTTGGAATTTGTAGTTTAATTGGATTGTAATTCATCTAGGGAACGCTGTTAGGGTAGACGTAATTTTTAAAAAAAAAACATGTATATTGTACATAGCGTGTTAAGCTAAACTCTAATCACGACAATTGCGACAGGCGACAAGTGTTTTACTCGACACGATTTCGGTTCTTTTGCTTTTCCGTCGACTCAACTTGAAGAACTACGACTAAGCCGCATCCACAATTCACATCCGAATCCGAACTCGAACTCAAATCACAATCGAAAGCGTTAATGGTAATATCTAAGAGTAACACTTTAGCAAAGCTAATTGTTGTATAAAAAAACAAAAAACAAAAACAAAAAACTAAACAGTGTAATAAAACCCGATTCAAGTTTATTTCAAACCTATTGTTAGTGAGGTCAGGCGACAGGCAGGCAAACAATTGTAGCAATATGAGGCGAACAAACTCGGTATGTTCTTATGAAAGTAACATTAACGAATTAATTTAAAAGTCTTATAAAATGGAATATGAGAATTTTACTGAATAAAAACACAAGAAAAATGAAATAAAACCAAGCAAGAAAATTAAAAAAAAAAATATTGATAAAGTAACTTTATACTAATACTTGTTTTTGTTTTTTTTTTTACTACCCCAACGCAACCAACTTTGACCCCACTGCAACGCATCTCATCCATATTAAAGCATATTTTTGCATGTTACCGCTGATACGGACAAATTTGCATAAATCTGCTCGCTGTCCGTTAATGATTTACGATATTTTTAACTTGCTCCAAAGTGTTGATTGAACTCGTCGCATTCGAATCCGATCAGATATGATAATTTCGGTAACGGTTATACGCGCTGTAATTGTCACATAAGTGGCCACAAGTGAACCCGGTTTAACATCTTGCTCCAGCTCGAAGTGGTTCTTATTTTCCAACTTGGGTAAAAGCCAAACCGGCTCACTGTGCACTGTGCACTGTGCACTGTAGTTTTCCACGTTCTCAGCTGGAGCTCTCGGCCGCAGGCGAACTCGTTTAAGCCCCAAACTAGTTTTCGCTCCAAATCGATTCCCCCAGAGCTGTCAGCAATTCTATTCTCTAATTAATCTGTGACCCGATTGCTGCCACAGTACAGATCACATCAGATCAGATGCAGCTGAGGCAATATATTATCCGCACGTGAAGCAGTTTCATTCGTTTATTTATATTTTTATACCCTTCCTTTTCCCGTTCCGGCTATGCTAATTTTGCCGGCCCACCCACAGCTGTGTAAAGCTCTCAGCGAGCGATCGATCGATGGATCGATTGAGCGGAGCTTTTGCCGCAGCTTTCGCAGCTTTCAGTCAGCATATTAAGCTTCGATCGCAGCTCAATGCACGCAGTCAGCGCGCTCAGCTCGAACGAAACGCAGGCACAGACCAGACGGAAGACACGATCTAAAAGAAGTAGAAGACGAGAGAAGAAATCCGAAAAATTCAGCAATGATTTCGCCCAAAGTGCTGACCCTGTGCGTTATCGCCTGCTGCTGCTGTCTGGGCAGCGAGGCCAAGCTCGAGGAACGCTTCTCGTGGAAGCAGCTGACCTTCGACTGGCCCAGCGCGGAGGCCGAGGCGGAGGCCAAGCGCAGCGGACACTACATCGCGGAGAACAATCTGCCACTCGGCCTGGAGCGATGGGAAAACAAAGTCTTCGTCACGGTGCCAAGGTAAGTCGTAAGGCTCCTCCAAATGCTACCATCGTAACGGTAATTGCCTGTGGCCAACTAGTTGTTTGGCCAGAGCTGCGCTTGCGCTTGCGAAAACCACTTGGGGAAACCGGTTAACCCCGTCCGCTGCTCATTGGCGCTTGCCAATAAATGTGATGCAGATGCAGATGTCGTTGTCGTTGTTGCTGTTGATAGCAACCTTTTGTTGCCGTACAACTATTTGCATTTCAAATTATTGTTATGCAAATTTGACAGTTAATTGATTAATCGTTACACAAATTGGTTACATGGAAGTCCAACTCGTGATGCGTACATACAGGTACATATATAATGTATGTAGCTCGCTCTGATTTCTAGTGCCACTATGACAGACGTATGACGTCATGCGGGGTTTACCCCGGCGCCGAAAATTGAATCAAAATAAATATCAGTATGTTAATCAGTGCGGAGAGAATTAACGTCAACGACGGGGGAAAAAGCCAAAACAATTTTGAAGCTATAAATAGCCAAGAATGGTGCTTTTTTGCGAACAGCTCATTCGTGAAATTCAAAATTGATAAGATGTTTGGGGTTTTGAAAGATCATTCTTTGAGTGTTTTCAATATTGTTGTCCTGCTTTAACAAACCTGAGAATAAAACTCAAGAAAAAGCTTAGCGTATCAACAACAACCTATTGCCTTTTCTGTCCTATGCGTCACAAAGGAAGACTTCTCGCGGCTACGCAGCCGTTGCCCTGCCTTGTATCTTCCATAACTTCTTTGTTTATTAACCGAAACAAATAAAATGCATAGGGTAGGTCAATAATATTGTAAGGTAGTTTTATGTAAATTTTTACTTTTTTAAAATTTTAACGAAAACGTTTTTAAGACGGTAGATATTGCATTCAAAAGTTTCTCAACTTAAATAAACTGCAATAAGTCGAAAAACGCATTTTGCGAGGCCTTTAAATATTGATAAAAACTTGATTTTCGTATGCCTTTAGCCAGACAGACAGACGGACATAACCAAATCAACTCGGCCGTTGATGCTGACCACTTAATATGGTCTGTCACGCCTCCTTTTGCCTGTTCCATACATTTGTACAAAGTTAATATCAAATATTTCCCCATCTTCAAAGGGTTTACCCTTTGGTAACCCAGGGCAGTTATCGACATCTTCAATCATTAATTTCGCCATTTGTAATTTGTGTTCCTCTTTCGCATAGATGGAAGGCTGGCGTTGCGGCCACCCTAAACTACATTGATCTGACGACGAGCGAGAAATCGCCAAAGCTGCGTCCCTATCCCAACTGGGAGGCCAACAAGCTGCCCATTGATGTCAAGCCCCAGCAGCAGAAGACACCATCGGGCGGACGCCTGGATGCGGACAAGGCGACAGACGCTGGCGTGCAACTGCAGAACAATGAGACGATTATTTCCACTTTCCGCATTCAGATCGATGTCTGCGATCGCCTGTGGGTGCTGGACACTGGACTGGCCGATATTCTGGGCAATCCCAAGCAAGTAACGCCCAACTCCATACTGGTGTTCGATCTGAAAACGGACAAGCTGATCCGTCGCTATGCCATACCCGGCGATCAGAGCAAGGAGGACACGTTCTTCGCTAACATTGTGAGTATATTTGGATATATAACCTTACAAAGCGTATACTAATTTTGGGTCAGACTTTTAAAAATTAATGGAAGCAGCTCTGACGGCAAATAAAGTCAACTCGATCCAGTCATGTCCGTTTCCCTGTCCGTTTGTCTGTCTGTCTCTTAGTTTTGAAGTTATCATGGTGAAATTTGGTACAAATACTGCTTACTTCTGCACACTGTAAATAAGTTGGTACGATCCAGATCGGACCAATAGATCGTACAGCTACCATAGAACCTATCGGCAAGTTTTTAATAATTTACAAAATATCCTAACCAAATCCAGCGCGTCTTATTTCACTATTGTCCTTAACATTTCCTTCCAATTTCATCAAAATCGGTTTGCTATAATATATAGCTGCCATAGGAACAATCGCTCGAAGTAAGAGTTTTCGTATGGAAATATAAATAAAACATTAATAATATAACTATGGGAAGACTTAGCCATAACTTAGGCAACAAAGGTTTTTAAAAAACAATATCCAAAATCCAAAAAATCGGATTAATATATGGTGTATCTTCTATGGAATTGATCGGACGACAATAAGACTTTTTTTAAAGAGCGTAATATAAATAATACTACAAAATTATTAGTCTGGATAACTGTGATTATTTTAATTTATATTAATTTCTAATAAAGGTTTCTGCAGGGTATTTAATCTTCGGTACGCCGTGGCTAAACTTTCTCTCCAGCTTTTTATTCATTTAATTAACTCCAATGTGCTTCACAGATTGTGGACGTGGACCGCGAGCAGTGCGAGGATGCGTTCGCATATGTGCCGGACCTGGGTGCCTACGGCGTCGTCGTCTACTCCTTCCGGGACAACAAGTCCTACCGCGTCAAGCACAACTACTTCCACTTTGACCCGCTGCAGGGCGACTTCAATGTCGGCGGTGTGAACTTCCAGTGGACCGACGGTGTCTTCGGCATGGCAGTGGGACCTCTTAAGGCTGATCACACCAAGGACGTCTACTTCCATGCGCTGGCCAGCACCAAGGAGTTCAAGGTCTCCAATCGTGTGCTGCAGAACGAGAGCCATGTGAACGGCGGCGACTCGTACTATGACTTCAAGTTCGTCGGCGATCGCGGCATGAATGGCCAGTCGACCGCAGAGGTCTTCGACAAGGAGACGGGTGTGCTCTTCTACACGCAGGTCAACAAGGACGCCATCGCCTGCTGGAATGTGAAGCGTCCGTATACCACGGATACGCAGGGCCTCATCGACTCCGACTCGCACACGTTGGTGTTCCCCAACGATCTGAAGGTCGATCGCGACGGCACACTGTGGGTGCTCTCGGACCGCATGCCCACGTATCTGTACAAGGAGCTGGACCAGTCGGCCGTCAACTATCGCATACTAACGGGCCGGAACAAGGATCTGATCAAGGGCACGCCGTGCGAATGAGCAGCAGCTGATATTGTGCGCGACTTTAAGTACTTTTTTATTTACAATGTGAAACTAACGTTTGCCTAAATAAATGTTAAAACTTATTTACTGGATTTTGATCTGCATCAAGTGGTTATGTGCGTGTGTGTGTATATAGTCTAAATGTCCGATTTCAGCAAATTGTCGGCCAGCTGCACCTTCTCGCCGGGCTTGAAGGCGGGCATGCCCAGATAGGGGCAGGTGGAGCACCTGAACGCGTCGCCCAAGTAGCACTGCAACAACAATAAACACGTAGTACGAAACACGAGACGAAGTATTAGTCGAGACGTAAACAGAGCGTACAACACTTGCCACACTCACATTGCCACAGCTGGACTTTGCATTCTCCGTGGCGGCTGCTGTCGCCGCCTTGGCCGACTTCTCGCTCTCGAGCTCCTCGGCCAGGCCGCAGGAGCAGTTCTTGCATGCCTTGCGCTTGCCCGTGGTGCTGCAGACGCGCAGTCCGGCCGGATCGGGCTTCTGCTTGTCCTCCTCATCGAGCAGATCCTCCTCATCGATGAGTTCCTCGTCGTCGCCGCTGATCTTCCACACGTTCAGACTACTGGGGCTCTTCTTGGCGAACGACAGCCTGGCCGAGGAGCCAGTCTCGTAGCCGGGTTTCTCGGCAGTCAGCGTATTGGCCGCTGCATCCTCACTGCAGTTGATGAAGCCGGACAGCTTGATCTCCTGCAGCAGACTGCCGGCCGGGCCGATGAAGGAGAACAGATGCAGCCTGCCGCTGGGCTTCAGCATGTGCAGCAGCTTCACATAGTTGTCCGTCAACTGGGCGCACTCGATCACAATCAGGTCGAAGCTCGAGTTGGCGTACGAGGCTGAAAGGAAATGCGTTCAAACAGACGTTGGTAACAAACATGCTGACTCACAGCCCAGCACAGCGCTGGGCAGGGCAGCGCGGGGCAGCGGGGGGCAGCGCAGTGCAACGCGATTAGCACTCACAGAACGACAGACGATGCACGTTTTCCAGGGCCACTTCGCCGCCGGTGGCTGCTTTGAGCGTCTCCACGCGCTTGTCCAGCTCGGCGCTGTCAGTCCATATATACAGGGATTTTTGCAGGCCCTTGAATTGCTCCATTGCGACAGTTGCTTCTAGAATTTAACAATTTTCAAGCGCACGCAACGTACTGCAACTGCCAACCTGCGCAGGTGAAATGTAGCAGGTGCTGCCAACTTGCTTGACAGCAGCCAGTGGAAACGCAGAGAAATCGAGAGTTATCGCAGTTATCGAGTAAAATTATCGTTTTCGTAGACTAAAATAATTTCAAAAATTGCTGTGGCGCCAATAAATTATTGTTATTTACAATAGATGGAACAATTTCCCTTCATCCCCCAAAAGTAAATAAAAACAATAAAAATAAAACTCCTAAAGCTCACAGAATTACTGGAGAATATGAGGTGTGCGCACCCGATAAAAGTAGCAAGTCAATTGAAAATTTTAATTCCAGTAAGAACCGCAATAATTATAGTAAAATAAATTTTCTACTACTTTAAATAGAATAAATAAATGCAATAAACATACAATAAACCCTAAAAGTCCCATAGCTAATAAATTATTCTCAAAAATCAAAAAATTTCCTTTTTCCTAACTAACATTTTTATTTAATATTTTAAAATAGTTATATTACTGTATAGTTTCGCTAGAAAGCATAACGATATATTATTAGCAGTACTATACAGTGCAAAACATATGAAAACTAATATTTATGTGCATTTAAAAAAATTAAATAACACCACTTTCTGCAGCCCATTATATACTTCGCTGTGACGTCACCAGACGCAGTGCTCTACCTACCTTCGTTGTCGTGTGTGCCTGCGACCAAATCGCATGCGGCGATTTCGATAGCTCGATAGCCGCGTGTATCGATACGATAACAACAACCCTAGTTTGTTTGGTAGCTGCTGCTCGCTAGGGTCGGTTCTTTTTATTTATTATAAATCAGTTTCCGCACTTTAGTTTCAAGTTTAAACAGCAGCCAGCCGCAACGCGCTCCAGTCGCACTCCGGCAACGCGCTCCCAAATAGCAAACTATCAGCCGACGCGGGCACCCCGAGCAGAGCTAAAGCGTTGAAAAGCATCAACATCGAAAGCGAAACCGAAACCAAAACCAAAACCGTGAGAAACGACAGCTGCTGCAGTGCTGCGTGTGTGTTGTGTGTTGTGTTCCCTGCCTACGCTCGTCCTATTCCCTGATCCCTGCTGTTGTGTGCAAGGATACGAATGGGAGGCGAGACGACAAACACAAACACAAACAAAGTGCAGGAAGCATAAGCATAACTAGTGCCAAAGTGTGAAACAAGTTGCCAAAAACAACAGTGAGAGAGACAGAGAGAGAAGCGCGAGTGTGTGTGTGAGAGCGGCAGAGGGAGAGGGAGAGAAAGAGACATATACGCGCTTATGCATTTGAACAGCATGTGCATAAATGAAGAGCTACAGCCAATTTAATTTAAACGCCGTTGCTGCCGCCCCGCCCGCCATTGCCTACGAGAACGCAGTCGCAGCCGCCGCCGCCGCCGCCAGCAGCAGCAGCAATAGCAACAGCAACTCCCTGCACAGCAGTCACGGTCACAGTCACAGTCACAGTCAGGATATGCCGCACTTTGGACTGGGCAGTGCGCCGCCGCCACAGCAGCAGCAGCAGCAGCAACAACAACAGCAACAACTGCAAGTGCATCATCAACAGCAGCAGCAACAACAACAACAACAACAGCAGCAACAACAAATGCAACTCTCCATGCTGCCGGTGGCCGTGCCTGGTCCCTACCGCTCGCACATCGAGGAGAAGAAACTCACCCGCGATGCCATGGAGAAGTACATGCGCGAGCGCAACGACATGGTCATCGTCATACTGCACGCCAAGGTAGGTTTCGGCTGCGGGCCTGCTCGAACCGATCGACAGGTTGCACTGACGTCACAGCAGCCTGGCGAAGTTGTTAATAATTCGAATTGATTATTATCGATGGTTGGAAGTGTAAAAAAAAAGGATTAAATTGGTTAATCGATAATTTTAGTTGAATATTTAGAAAATTGGCTTTGGCATTTACAAATAATTACAGCACTAAATTTTAATTTAATTCTGAATATTTTTAATTTTGTTTCTAACTTACGATGCCAAACAGATTTAAATGGCGGAAGTTTTAAAATATTTAAAGTATATAATTTGAATTAAGCACATAATAAACAGCTATTTTTTATTTTTAGATATTTAGAAGTTATTTTGAAAATTATGAGAAAACTTTAAAAAATTATGCATGAATTATAAGCTTAAACCAAATCAAAAAATAATTCAATATGCTGCATTAATTAAAATACTTTGATAAACACTCTTTTATTATTAAATATTTTAAAATACTTTCCAAATTTTATTCTCGTATTCAGAGTTATTATTTTACAAACAAAATTCTTTAGTTAATATTTTTATCATTAGTAATACATAGATCACTTAAGAATCGAAATTCTTACAATAATCCTGAATTAGTAACACAAATACTTTACGTATTTATATCTAGTTTGCTGACTTATTATTTGTAAAAATGTAAATGATATTTTTTAATAGATTAATATTATTATAAAATATAAATATAAATAGTCCTTTAGATCTTTGCTAATGCTTCTGCATAGAGTTCTGGTATCTAAAAACTTTATATTAATTTATTTATTATTAGTATTTTTAATTTTCGTAGATTTACTATTTAAAAATATTTAATAGAGTATTATCAAGAATAATTATTAATAGTTCCTTTGAATTTATGATAGTGTCTCATATTTTTCTTTCATCTAACAACTTTGTATTAATTTATGTATTTTTGGTAAATTTATTATTCAAATATTTTTTTTTTAGTAATAATATAAACAATAATTATTAATAGATCCTTTGGATTCTTGATAGTGTCTCTTATTTTCTTATTCATCTAACAGCTTTATATTAATTAATTTATTTTTAGTACTAGTACTTTTCGTAAATTTATTATTCAAATATTTTTTAATTAAGTAATAATATATACAATAATTATTAATAGATCCTTTGGATTCTTGATAGTGTCTCATATTTTTTCTTTCATCTAACAACCTTATATTAATTTATTTATATTTAATATTCGTAATTCCTGTATTAAATGTATTATTAAAGTATTACTTTTTTTTATTATTCTATACTTCATTTTTTATTTTAGGTATTTCTACTTTTTGTAAATTTATTATTTAAATATTACTCTATTTTAGTATTCTATTCTATTATTTATTTTTGGTATTTATACTTTTCGTAAATTTATTATTTAAATATTACGCTGTTTTTACAATTTTCAAAATATTTTTGACGATTTGCAATTTGCATGCATTAATTTGGAATCTCAAAAATTGTCCGCTTATTGATCACAAAACGTGCGATTGGGTTCTGGTATGGGCTTTACTTCCATTCCATTTCCACACTCAGTGGGGCATTTTTGCGGTTGTCGCGGCTATCTTGAAGCGTCGGTGTCGCCGTCATCGCCGTCGGCATCGGCGACCGCCGTCCAGGCCTGGCATCGCATCGAATCGCATCGCATCCTTCACACTCGAGTGCACGCAAATTAAGCAAACGACGGCCACAATAAAATAATTGAAATTAATTATACGAAAATTTAACAGCTCGGCTGCATTGCTGCGGTTACACTTTTGTATTTGCTACGATTTGCGATTTGTCTCTGGCGATAATCGAAGCGCAGATTATTTTGTAGCCCTGCCAATTCCGAATTGAACTAATTGA
The DNA here is from genome assembly GCA_035046045.1 of Zaprionus bogoriensis. NCBI lineage: Eukaryota > Metazoa > Arthropoda > Insecta > Diptera > Drosophilidae > Zaprionus > Zaprionus bogoriensis. The sequence continues at coordinate 415,831 of JAWNOI010000214.1, forward strand.
GCTATAACCACCTCATCGCCCCCTCTTTTGCCCTCTTTGCATTTTGCAGGTGGCCCAGAAGTCCTATGGCAACGAGAAGCGCTTCTTCTGCCCTCCGCCCTGCATCTATTTGTTTGGCAGCGGCTGGCGGCGGCGATACGAGGAGATGCTGCAGCAGGGCGAGGGCGAGCAGGGGGCGCAGCTGTGCGCCTTCATTGGCATCGGGAGCAGCGACCAGGACATGCAGCAGCTGGATCTCAATGGCAAGCAGTACTGCGCCGCCAAGACCCTGTTCATCTCGGACTCGGACAAGCGCAAGCATTTCATGCTCTCGGTGAAGATGTTCTATGGCAATGGCCACGACATCGGCGTCTTCAACTCGAAGCGCATCAAGGTCATCTCGAAGCCGTCCAAGAAGAAGCAGTCGCTGAAGAACGCCGACCTGTGCATAGCCAGCGGCACCAACGTGGCGCTCTTCAATCGCCTGCGCTCCCAGACCGTCTCGACGCGCTACCTGCACGTGGAGAACGGACACTTTCACGCCTCGTCGACGCAGTGGGGCGCCTTCACGATACATCTGCTCGACGACAATGAGTCCGAGTCGGAGGAGTTCCAAGTGCGCGACGGCTACATACACTATGGCGCCACGGTGAAGCTGGTCTGCTCGGTGACGGGCATGGCGCTGCCGCGGCTCATCATACGCAAGGTGGACAAGCAGATGGCGCTGCTCGAAGCCGATGATCCCGTCTCGCAGCTGCACAAGTGCGCCTTCTACATGAAGGACACGGATCGCATGTACCTGTGCCTGTCACAGGAGAAGATCATACAGTTCCAGGCCACGCCGTGCCCCAAGGAGCCCAATAAGGAGATGATCAACGACGGCGCCTGCTGGACAATCATATCGACGGACAAAGCCGAGTATCAGTTCTACGAGGGCATGGGTCCAGTTGCGTAAGTACAGTTTGCCTTGGGCAAAGGCTTTAACGGATTTGATAGATTTAATGGATTCGTTGTGCTTGCAGCTCGCCGGTGACGCCGGTGCCCATTGTGAACTCACTGAATCTGAACGGCGGCGGCGACGTGGCCATGCTGGAGCTCAGCGGCGACAACTTCACGCCACATCTACAGGTCTGGTTCGGCGATGTCGAGGCGGAGACCATGTACCGCTGCACGGAAACGCTGCTCTGTGTCGTACCTGAGATCTCACAGTTTCGCGGCGAGTGGCTCTGGGTGCGTAGCAGGAGCACTGCCCCCACTCTATCATGTACAGTACTTAATAGATTTATCTCTCTGCTACTGCAGGTACGGCAGCCCACGCAGGTGCCCATTTCGCTGGTGCGCAACGATGGCATCATCTATGCCACCGGTCTGACTTTCACGTATACGCCGGAGCCGGGACCGCGGACGCACTGCAATCAGGCCGAGGATGTTATGCGTACGCGTCACAACAACAATAACAACAACATCACAAGCATAAGCAACAACAACAACAACAGCAGCAGCAACAACAACAGCAGCAACTCGCCAGCCAGCGGCTCGAGCTTGCAACAGCAGGGCATGCAACAGCAACAGCAGCAGCAGCAGCAGCAATCGCATCAGGCACTGCCCTCCATCTCGGAAGTGCAATGGAATAGTCATGGGAGCGGCTTGTCTTGAGTGCGGCAGTATTGCTATTATTTGCAATTCAACAGACATTTATTTATGCCAAGTTATTTAAAGCTCTGCTAGCACATACTTAGCTTAAGCACACGTAGACACAGACACGGCTCCTAGTGCGTAGGGCGTGCATTATCCCACACCCAAAAACACAATGTCTCTCTCTCTTGTTGTCTTAACCCATTCCCTGCCCCACTCCAACTCGAACAAAGATGAATCCCAATTTGCAAGTCGACCAAGTTCTCGTTTCGTAGTGCTAGCTGCAACCAATAGACGAAACATAATTGTACATAACTCGAAAGAGCTCACGGACATGCACGATTAACTGTAACTCTAGTTAAATATACACTAACATATACAAGTACATAGACAGAGAACATGTGAAATACATATACATATAGAGTATATAGTACCATATGTAGAAGGAGAGCACGTGTCTTGGGCTCGAGGAGTCTGACCTGCCGCTCGAGTGAATTCGTCTCGCCCCATAGAACTAGACTGTAATGCAAGAACAATGAATTTATAATAACCGATAACTGATTGTGTACAACATTCCACTCTATATAATGATAATATATATATATACACACACAGGTATTTCGTACTTAGTTTTACATTGAGAGTCGAACTTAGAATTCACGCCGAGTCGAGCAGAACTCGAGTCCAAACCTTAGACCATATATATAAATATGTGTAGTTTTATATACAGATCTATGTATAATGACAAAGCATCTAATTTTGTAACATACAGAAAGCGAAGCAAGGAAAGATTTACGCCTAAGAGAAGAAAATCCTAAACCTAATAAAAAACAAATGCATAAACTATGTCACTATCCGTTTTGATTTATCATCGTTCAACGCGTTTCCTTTCCACCAGCCGGAGTGACCTGCTAGCTGCTCACTCCAGCTCCCACCACCCTCCACCCACCAGCTGAGCCTCCGCAAGAAGTCGATTTCAATCGGCATGGGAAAAGCTGCCGTGCCGTGTGAACATTTTGGAGACAAACGAAACAAGTGCAGCCCTTCCCACGGTGGCCACGATGCCTCCGCTGGCTCCTCTGTCTCCTCGGCTTTAATTACAGTCGGGCGGTCGGTCGATTTGAATTTTTAGCCTTAGCTGGGGCATTACGAAAAACGCAAAGTCAAGAAATCGTCGTAGCACACACACACACACATATATGTGGTATATATATAACGCCGCATTGTTTCCGCTCGCCAGGAACAGAATTTTCTCACAGCCCCGAAAAGCTGCGGTGCTCTGAGAATCTTTTTAACTATCTCTGCTTAATATTTATGCATTATTTGTCAGCCTGCCTTGTTGTTGTTTCTATTGTTGTGGTTGCTGCCGCCGGGGCTGCTGTTTACAGATTTACAAATTAACATTCGCAGTTTTGCATTAATTATCGCGCTTCCGTTCGGCTTTTACCAGCAAATCGATGAGTTGAACTCGGAGTTTGCCATATAACATACACAGCGATCGGGAGAGAGAATAGTAGTAGATGAAGATTAAAATTTTTAGAAAGTCGAAAGCTCTAAAGCTAGTGCCAATAGTCTAAAATATCTAAAAAAAATAAATATTAAGTTCTTAAACAATGATTTATTATATAAAGTCTACGCAATCAAAGGCCTTTCTATAGTTTTTAGAAGCTGTCTAAACAATCTACTTCAAAAAGGTAACTCTAGTATTTTTGCGAATCTCATATCTGATGAATATCCTTCCGAAACTGGCTTAAAGCAAATGGAATTATACAAGTATAGTATAAAAACCGTAGGTCGCTGCGTAGCTAATATTTAGCGCTTAAATCACTTTAAAAGAACATATAAATGTGTCTCAATGATTTCCTCCTATTAGAACCAAATAGTCCCTTCGATCTGTAGTAATCTAAAGTTTTCAAAGCTTAATTTCAAACGCTCATACCAAAGTCATCTCAAGTAAAGCTCGTAATACCACATGAACCCGTCCAATAGGGAAATCCATACTCGAACAGTACGCTCTCTAAGGAAATTTTAAAAGTATGGTATATAGAACTCCCCACATTATTCCAAATAAAAAGGGGTAACATTTAAATGATTGTATTTTAAAAAAAAATTTAGAATTGTAATATTAAATTGCACTGAAATGAGAGAAGTTACATAAAGCTACACTAATATAAAATCTCTTTTAATAGAGTGATAAACGGAATTTTAAGATCTTCTCAATGTGGTAAACCTTTTCGGCTAGAATAAGTTTTTTTTTATTTTTCCTGATAGTAAAACTAGATTATAAAACTAGTAAATATGATTTCTTATTTTTAAACCCTAAATTGCATTTAATACTACGTAGATAAATAAATAAATAATCATTAATTAATTAATTATTGCATTTAATACTACGTAGATAAATAAATTAATAATTTTAAATTATTTGATTTTTCCTGATAGTGTATTTTGAATATTAAAATAGTAAATATGATTTCATAAATTTATAAAAACCTTTATTGCAACTAATGCTACGTAGATAAATAAATAAATAAATATATCATTTAAAATTTTTTTATTTTTCCTAATAGTGCAATTTGAATATGCAAATAGTAAATATGATTGCATAAATTTATGAAAACCCACATTGCATCTCATGCTACGTAGATAAATAAATAATTTAAAATTCATTTATTTTTCCAGATAGTGCAATTTAAATATGAAAAAAAGTAAATATGATTTCAAAACTTTATAAAAACCAATGTTGCATCTAATACTACGTAGTAGTTTCAGCCTTTCTCACCACACGGCTACGAGTTCTCAAAAAGACATGTCCAAGTCACCGTAATTAAAGCATTCTACTCCAATTTTCTTTTATAAGAATTTGTCTTGTTTCTTATCGGAGATTCAGCGATGCAACAAGTGCGACTCACCCCCGAGTTTGATGGGAATTTCTTTCTTACAGCGCAAACGAAAGACTTAAACGACAAACTTTGCGTGTGAGCTGTGAAAACAGGGGAACGGGGGAGCAAAAGACCGGGGTGGGGGAACCCACCACCAAGTTTCGTAATTGGAACTGCAAGTTCTTAAGGTCGTCGTCATCATCTTATAAGAAGCTGAATATGAAATTAGTTGGAATTTTTAATGTGCGTTTCTCCAGTGCATAATTTTTCGCCTCCCCAGGTAAGTGCTTCGGGCTTCTGCTCTCCCGCTGCCTCTCTCTCTCTCTCTCTCTGTCTTACTGATTGTGGTCGTTAAACTGCAGGGGCTACGTTTTCACTGAAAGTTCTCAGGAGCTTCCCAACTACTGCACTAATTATCTTGAAAGAATCTGAGTCTTGACTTTTAAGCCGGCTGCCGTTTTTCACACGCTGTGAAAACTCGAGTCGCACAATGCGTGGGAAATCGCCAGCCGGTTGTGTGGGAGCCAAAAGGGGTTGCATGCAATCACAGTGCCATAGAATAAATATAAATATATATATGCTATCATACACAGTCATGCCGAACACATGGAACGCGAGCTTCAGTTGTTTCTGCCAGTTCGTAGGTCAAGACCTCATCGAAAACTTCGTATAGCCTGTACTGCGAATGTCCTCATTGACCTGAACTATTATATAGGGCAATTGCTAGTGCTTCATCGATTGATTGAAGTTCAAACTTTTCATTTGTCTTTCAATTTTCAAGTCATAAAATTGAGGATTTGCAATTTTATATAGGAATAAAATTTATAGCTTACATAAGGAAAATGATATACGAGGTGTGTTCAAAAAGTTAGGTATAATATAATTTATATGTATAGCAGTAATAATATATTTTATATGATTCTCATTATTTAAGTTAAAAATTCGATTCTTAAATCGAAAATGAAACTGAGTATATACTTATAACATAAGTAAGTAATATATAAGTAAGGAACTTTTTTAATCATATTATGCTGAAGTAAATAAGATTCTGAGCCTAGAAAAAATATAATGAATCTACAACATATCATATTTACTTCAGCATTAAATTGAATAAATTAAAAAAGGTTCCTTAATGATATTTTTAAACATTCATTTTAGTATATGAATTTAAAAAAATGTTTTAGAAATCAAGCTATAGATTATCGTTAGAATTTTAACTTGATGAGAAGAGTTTACTAGTCTTAGATAGTTCTACACTGCAGTATCTGCATCCTGTGAAGTCCTAAGTATTATTATAAATCTGAATTTCTTCTACATAATATATTTTTCTATGTGCTCAATTGCAATATCAAACTATACCCCACCAAGTGCTACATATACCCAAGGTATAGATTATCGTTAGAATTTTAACTTGATGAGAAGAGTTTACTAGTCTTAGATAGTTCTACACTGCAGTATCTGCATCCTGTGAAGTCCTAAGTATTATAAATCAAAATTTCTTCTACATAATATATTTTTCTATGTGCTCAATTGCAATATCAAACTATACCCCACCAAGTGCTACATATACCCACCCCGATAGTATTCTGCAAAAGTGCGAAAAATAAGAGAGAGTTGAAGGGACGCTGATCCTGAAGATCAGTTGAGCAAAACATCCCTCTATACACATACAAAACTCTATGCATATTTCATAAATAATATGCCACAAAAAAATACAAATATAGATATAGGTTTGTGATGCAGTCGAGGTTATTTCAAATTCAAAATCCGATTGTTTTTACCAAGTGCAAATGCGGCAATTACCCATAGCAAATTAGGGCCTCAAAACAATTAACAGAGCCATAAGGTTGTTTGCTTTCCGCTTGACGTCCGACTATATATACCAGCCGCTCAATTTCCATAGAATGGAACTATTCCAGACTGCAACAGATGGATTGAGATATTTGCTTGAGGTATTCGCACAGATCAATAATCGAATTAGAGTACACGAACAATTTTTACAATATGGTGTATAATTTATTTAATAATTATTGAACATTTCTATGTATTTGATACAAAACGTCATCAGTACAGATCAGACATGTTGAGATATACAGCGGGTTATACAGAGTGCACAAAAATAATGCATAGATACAAAAGCTTATCTATATATGTATATGGTATATAAATATATATATGTATATATATATTGTAGATACTCGTACGCAATAATTTAAGTAAACGGAATGTGCCATAAAATACTAATGAAAAGTTCTGCGAATTTATACAAAATATATAAAAACAATTGATAATTATAATAGTATAAATTGAAGCATATAGGGGAATGGGCGGGAGGTTTGGTATATCCAGCAAGCCAAAAGGGAAACTAGGGGAAACAGGGGCTGCAACTTATCAACTAAAAGTTCTACTCGTATAAATTATTGCATTTATAATTAATATAAATATATGCGTGTGTCTGTGTGTGAGTGCTTCCTAGTTAGCTCGTATGGTGCGATTCTTGTTCATGTTGGTCAGCATCAGGGATATGTACGAAGTGAGCAGATCGTCCATCTTATAGCCCAGCGAGGTCTCGCACAGCAGCTTCGAGCCGCGCACCAAGTTGCCGATGGTCATGTGGAAGTACGTGTTGCCCGACGACCAATTCGAGATGCGCGTGAAGGGATGCGTGACGAGTATGTCCTGGTAGCGAAACAGAGAGTTAATAGATCTGATATATTTTTTATGACTGGCTGCACAATTTCCTACCTTTGTCACTGGATGTATGAGGCTCACGCCGTGCTTGTTGATGGCAATGAGCAGCATTTCGGGATAGTTCGGTTCGGTTGTCTGCTTCACCTCGAAGAAGGCAGAGCCAAAGGTGGGCCACCTATAGGAATACAGTTATATATAGTAGGTAGCTATATATAGTATGTAGGTTAGGCCAGCTGTGACGCACCTGTAGACGATCTTCAGGAAGGCCACCTTGGCGTCCTCGGAGCTCATGCCGCCATCCTGATTATACGAGGCCACGATCGAGCGCTTCCACTCGCTGGTGCTCTGCATCTTCATAATATCGGACGGTATCAGTTCGCGCAGCATTTGCCTGCAAGTATCATTAGGTGATTAGGAAACTATATAGCTTGTATGTAGCACCGACTTACGGTATGGCCTGCAGCTCCTGCTTGTTGTCGCCGAAGCGCACGCGGAAGACGAGCGCGGCCAGCTTGGCGGCCTCCTCACGCGAGCACTTGTGGTAGCCGCGCAAGAGCTTGGGCAGCTCCTGATGGTAGTGGAAGATGAGATCGGCATTGCGATCCTTGCCTGGCACAGTGTTCGTCCACAGTTTCTTCATGAAAAAGACCTGGTAGGTGAACTGTGGATTGGCGCCGTCGCGTATGGGTCGCGCCTTCTTTATCCAGTCGGTCAGATGGCGCACGAAATCGAAGAAGAAATCGCCCTCCGGCACCGAGATCACCTTGTCGGCGATCTTGACGAACAGGGAGAAGCCCTCGCTGGTGCGCAGCGACAGGCGCTGCGAGATATTGTTGCAGAAATCCTTGGCCCTCGTCGACGAGTCCACCTCGAAGGCCTCGTCCGTGTCGTCGGGGAAGTACACCTTGTGGAATATCTGCGTCGTCTTGTGCTGTATGGCCTCCACCTCCACCTGATGCGGCGGATACTTGCGCTGTCCATGCCTAATGGTCTTCTGCAGGCGATGCATCGAGTCCTGCGAGATGGGATGCCGCCGTGTGCGCAGAAACAGCAGCAGCTCCTTGAGCAGTGCCTGCGAGCAGGCGAACAGACCGGTGGCCAGCCACATCAGCTCCCAGCCGCGCTCCTCGGACATGCGATTGCGATTGTCAGTCAGCTGCTTCATCAGCTGGCAGTAGATCTCGTCGCGCAGGATCTCGTGCTTCAGCGGGCCGTCGAAGATGTGATCGGTGATCTCGTTGCCCATGCGCGGCCGCTTCGAGGGCAGATCGCCCATGTACTTGAGTATGGCAGCAAAGGCGAAGCACGCCTCCTCGACCAGCTCCTCCTTGCTCTGCAGCTTGCGCAGCAGCGGCGCCTTGATGGGATCCCTCGAGTAGCGCCACAGCTCCTCGCTGCGTTTCGAGCTCAGCGTTAGCGTCTTGGACATGGTGCGCTTCGGCGGCAGCCGGAAATGATCGAGCGCGTATTCCATCAGCGTGTGCGGGCGATCGCGTGGTTCCACCACGCCTCCATTGGAGGCCATGCTGAGACGACGTCCGTGATGCGCCTCCTCGATGTTGAAGAGCGCCAGTATGTCCTGCGGCGGCTTGCTCAGCGACGGCAGCACATAGACAGTCTCGGCGGGGAAATCTCCGCGCTCCTGCGAGCGATCACAGCGGCCTATGCACCAGCCGTTGTTCAGTACCGACTCGCCGCATGACTCGTCCTCCAGTATGATCAGATCGCCCTTGAAGAACGACAGAAAGCTAGTGCCGTCCGACGGAGCGCGATAGTCCTGTAACGCAATCACATACTTGGAGCTGCGAGGGGCAGAACAGAGAGGAGATCATAAGTATATATAATATATACTGTATATATTCCTAGCCAACTCACCGCTTCTTCAGCCCGTCCAGGAAGTAGACGACCAGATCGCGTATGTCCTCGGCATTGGGGCTCTGAAAGGTGAACTCCTCGCCGCGCACCGTGGACAAGCTGAAGGTCTGCGTGAACACCTTGTTCGTCTTCTGGCTAGACACGGCTGTGATCTCGGGGAAGCTCAACTCGAGCAGCACTTGCTCCTGGTCGTCGACGACATAGACGCCCGTCCAGTTGACCGCAATGATGACGTCGTTCTTGGGCAGATTCGGTCCGGAATTGCGATAGGCCTCATAGAAGCGCGAGAAGAGCAGCGGCCACTTGTACTTGGCATAGCTGACGATGTCCTCCTTGATCTTCAGCGGAGCGATCTTGTCCTTCACATAGTACGACTTCTTGTAGGCCTGCAGCACGAGGGCAGCCCAACGCTCGATGGCCTTGTCCACGCCGCTGAGACAAAAGTCGGGTATGAAGTTGGGCAGCAGCGTGAACAGACGCTCCATGGACATGTCCGTGCCATATTCGATGAAGTACTGCTGCGCAGCGATCATGGCCAGATCCTCCTCCTTGTCGCAGCGATACTCGCCGAACTTGACGCCCCGCACCACCTGCTGGTAGATCAGATTGGTGGCCACCTGATCGTGCGTGGGCTCATGCCACGGCGCAAAGATCTCCTTGCGGAAGAACAGACGCCACGGTGCATTGCGCTCCTGTGCGCCCTGCTCCTTGGCGTACTGCTCGCACTGTGAAATGGCGTCCATCACATGATCGCCGCCGCTGCCCAGCGAGCTGACCTTGTCGAAGAGCGCAATGTACAGCGAGAAGCCGAACTGATCCTTGAGCGTTATCTTATCCGACAGCTGATTGCAGAGCTCGCGCGCCGTCGTCGCCGAGTCCGCCAGCAGCGTCTTGGTGTTGCCGTCCATGAACGTGATGGGCAGCATGATGGGCTTCTTTGACTTGGTCGCCTGCAGCTCCAGCCACGAGGGCGGCTGGTTGCGAGTGCCATTGTTGAACGTTCGCTTCAGCCGCTCCTCGCAGTACGGCGCATAGCCGGGCGGTCCCTCGCGGATGAAGGCGCGCAGATAATTGACGAACTTCTCCGACGGCGCGAAGCAGCCCACGCACAGCGACAGCAGGATCCAGCCGCGTGCATGCGACGACTTGAGAGGATTATTTGTCAGCTGCTTGCAGATCTGGCAGTAGATCTCGTCGCGCAGCTCGGCGCGCAGTATGCCATGGCCGATGATGAAGTGCAGCTTCTCCAGGTTCGAGGTGGGGCGCGACTGCAGCCACGACTGGTAGCTATCGGCCGTGTATTCGTCATCCTGCAGCCGTCGGCGCACATCCTCGCCCAGCTTGTTCTTGCGCTTGAGCGTCAGCGAGACGAGCTTGTGGCGTATCGAGCGCGGCTTCTGCTTGAGAAAGGCCTCCGGATCCAGGCCCATCAGCTGCGCCTCCTGGAATTCCTGTAGAGAAACATGGGTTAGTCAATCTATCTTCGAGTTGAACACTATGCACTACTCACCTTGCTGCGTATGAAATTGCGCCCCAGCGTGGCCGTCACCTTGGACATCACCGAGGTGGTGTCCATGCGATCCATGGTGTGATACTTGGGCTCCTGCATGTCGCCGGTGAAGCGCAGTATGGTGATCCAGAGCGCCTGCGCGGCCAGCTGATCGCCCTGCGTGTGCAGCGGCAGCAGCGGATGCTTGAGCGCCTTCTTCGCGTACGCGTGATTCACATTACCCTGGAAGTAGGTGGCCGCGAATTTCTGGAACTTGTACTCGGACAAGTCCTCCTCATCCTCCGAGATGTGCATGGGCGCAATGATGTCCTCTTGGTTGACAGACTGCGCGTGCGGCAGATCATTGAACACGGACGTCTCGCGGCCGCCATGCGGCGTCGGCGCGTCGCTGCTCGAGTCCGGGAGAAAGTCGAACATGGCCTCCACCAGTTTGCCGTCGTCGACGGGCTCCTCCTGCTTGCGTGCCGCATCGTTGATGATGTTCATTTTGACCTCGACACGGCGGCGATCCTCGAGCTGCTCCTGCAGCTCGCGCCGCTCCAGCTCGTGCAGGCGATCGCGATAGTGCTGCTCGGCGATCTCGCGCGCATGCTTATGGCCGCGATGCAGCAGCTCCTGCTCCTCCAGCTTGCGCAGCTGCAGCACCTCGGCGAACTGCTTGTGCTCCAGCCGCAGCTTGCGATAGCGCCGCACTGCGATCATGCGTCGCACATGCGACTGTATCTTGATGATGGCCCACATCTTGTGGCCGTACTCGCGTCGCACCAGATAGCCGCGCGCATGCGCCTGCAGCCCCACAATGTGTCCGCGCAGATGCCTGAAGCGATGCGACAGCACGCGCGAGCGGATGAGCGCCTGCAGGCGCATGTAGCCCACGCGCATGTTCCTGTACCGCTTGCGCTGCGCATAGCCCTTCCAGACGCGTTGCACACTGATGGCGGCAGCGCGCAGGCGCAGATATCGCCGCCGATAGACCCAGCCGCGTATGCTGCGCTGCAGTATGAGAATTTTGCGCGTGAGCACGCGATCGCGCTCCTGCTCCAGGAACAGATCGTGCGCGTCCTTGAGAAAGACCTTGGTGTGGCCCAGCTGATAGTCGGACTTGCCCAGGACCATGGCGCAGATGCGCGACGTGGCCACCTGGCAGTCGGTGCGATGGGCCGGCGGTACGCCGGCAATGAGAAAGCGATAGCGCTCCACGAACTCCCGGAAGCCATGGCGAATGGGATAGCCGGCGCGTCGGATGCGTATGGTCTCCATCATGCCGGAGTAGCGCAGCTGGCGGCAGCACAAGCCCCGATCGAACATCATGGGCCTCTTCAGCTCGTTGGGCTTGATGCAGCGGATGAAGAACGGCTGGCAGCTGCTCAGCGTCTTCATCAGCGCGTCGAGGCTCTTGCGGAACTGCGTGGACAGTGTGGGCGTGCGTTTGCGCGTCTCCGCGCCCATCTCAATGTCCTGGGCGAAGATTTGCCGCAGGAACTTATTGCCGCTCTGGCTGACCAGATGCAACAGATCCGGACTGAACGTGTCACGGTTCTTGTCGAGGAATCCCCGCGTATCGTAGAACACAACGCCGGCGAAGTGATTGAGGCCGAAGCTTGTGTTGATGTCGGACTTGGGCTTCAGATAGTTCTTGTGCGCGCCGTGCGTCTTGTGCAGCTTGGCGAGCATCGTCTGGTCGGTGCCCTTGGGGAAGCGCGCCTCCTCGTCGATCAGCGCCATGATGTTCAGCTGCTTGATGGCAATGAGATCGAGGGCATCCTGATTGTCCACGAACTCGATGTGCTGCCAGTTGATGGCCTCGTGATTGTACTCCTCCTGCTCCAGCTTGAAGATGTGCTGCACGAAGAACTGCTGCAGGTTCTCGTTCGCGTAGTTGATGCAGAACTGCTCGAAGCTGTTCTGATCGAAGTTCTCGAACCCGAAGATGTCCAGCACACCGATGGCGTTGCGTGACGTCGCCCTCGGCTTGAATATGGCCGTGTTGATCTTGCGCACGATATGCACGAAGAGCCGCCCATAGATGCCCTTCACGAAGGCATCGCGCACATCCACCGACTGATCGCGCGAGAGTGTTGACACCACCGTCTCGCCATGGGCGAAGAGCGTGCGACGCGTCAGCGCATCGATCAGCGGCTGTATGGGCAGGCCCAGCAGCCCGGCGACACGCTCCACATTGATGTGCTCCGGTATTTCCGTTGCATCCAGATTGTCCACCACGGTCGCCTTATACTTGATATTGCCGCAGTGCAACAGCGCCGCCAGCAGCTTGATTATCTCCCAGATCTCCTGGTCCGAGAACAGCAGCACCTTCATGGCGGAGCGTATGTCCGAGAACTCGGCGGCATCGTCGCGTCCCTCGCACGTGATGCTATTGCCGCCGGTTAAGTATCTGTGGAAAGTAAATAAATTTGTTTAGCTGAGGAGCATTGTTTTATCTATGAAGCTCTTACTTGTAGTCCGCTGCCACGCCCAGATCCAGGCGACTCTTCTCGTCCGCCGACAAGCCCGCCAGAATGCAGTAGAAGACATGATAGTTGCGCTCGCTGTGATTCTGCGACACAATGCGCGATTTCTCCAGCAGATACTGCTCGATCTTGGCGCCCTCAATCACTCCATTGGCACTGAAGTGTATATCGATGTATTTGCCAAATCTACGGAACCAAAAAGAAAACAAAATTAGCAAGTGAAGAAAGCTACAGACGAGCGCACTCGACTGACGTATACCGTTCACCCATTTAGGTGGTAAAATCTTTCCGTTTAACGTGCTTACAACCACTTCCATCTCAGAGGTACAAACATCTCTTTATATCTCTATAACATCCATGTTAACTGTCCGATCAGATTGCAATATGCAGTAAAGATAAACTTTATAACAAGCCAAGTGTGTGCCAAATAAAAATATTATAGCCTAAAAACTCTGCTTAATATTTGAATTCAAAAATAACAATTACGATTTGTGGAAGCTTTGGCCGTGGCACTCAAAGTCTGAAATAAACTTAATTGGCGCATGCTATACAGCTGTCTACCTGCCAATTTTGGTGTCTCTAGCTCTAACGATAGCTCAGATCTGTGTGTTTACACATGCAGACGGACAAACGGACAAGCCCAAATCGATTCAGCTGCTGCTGATCAAGAATATATATACATTGTATGGTCTGTCGCACTTTTTTTGCTTATTACATACATTTACACAAAACTAATATACCAGTTTCAGCTATTTTTAACGGTTAAACGGTACAAAAACTGCAGAGACAGGTGCAGCCAGAAGACTCACCGCGAGGAGTTATCGTTGCGTATCGTCTTGGCATTGCCAAAGGCCTCCAATATGGGATTGGCCTCGAGTATCTGCTGCTCGATCCACGAGTGCTTGCCGCTTATGGCAGCCAGATACTGTAGAATCAGTTTTGTGCTCTCCGTCTTGCCAGCGCCCGACTCGCCCGATATCACAATGCACTGATCCTGGCGATAGCGTTTCATATGCGCGTACGCATTGTCTCCGATCGCGAATATGTGTGGTGGCAGCTCGCCGATCTTGCGCTCTTTATAAAGCTTGATCTGATCACCTGTGTAGATGGGCAGTATCTGGTATGGATTGACCGCGACCAATATGGAGCCTGTGTAGGTCTGAAAGAGCAGAGAGTTTTTGATTAGTGTGCGGGTTTTACAATGCTTTTTTTAAACAATATTTTTTTTCTATAATATGGATTTTAATTTAAAATTTAAAAAAAAAAACTATTAAATGTATTGAAATGGAAATTTTTAAAATACTCATATCTTTCAAATTAATTTCCGTATTTAATACAATCTGACATATAACTTTTACTATAACGGTAAACATCATTATTGGAGTTTGAATGAAACTGACACGATTTTGAATGTTTTATATTAAAGTGTCTCTTCGACGTTTATAATATAATATAATATAATATAATATAATATTATATAATAATATGACGGATTTTATAGTTTCCTAGTATAAGAATTATCATAAATAGCCCTTTAATTATCTTTTAATTAATAAGATAAGTTTTTTAACTATAGAAATTAATCAAATCTGCAGAATTTTTTTTAACTTTTAGGTTATAATTGGATGTTACAAATTAATTTTTAATGATTTACTTATTTTCTTATCTTCAAAACTAACTGTAGTATTTAAATATATTTTAATATATTTTTCTATAGCAGTTAAAGTTATATTTGAATTTTAGATAAGAATTACAAGAAAGTCGATCAGTTTTCCAGTTTTACCATATTTTAACATTTTTAAAATTTTCTAAACTTTAAAACCAGTTTTCATTCCTAATAAATTCAAAATATGAAAATACATTACTTTTTAAAGAAATTTAAAGCAAATTAAGAGGTTCTTAGTGAGAAAATGCAACTAATCTTGTAAACCTTTAAATTAGTTTTAGATTTTAATTGGAGTTTATATAGGAATCATAATGCAACTGAACAGTTTTCTAAAATTAATACATTCCGTAAAGTCTTTTCAATTTCTGCATTTATAAGCCATAAAACTGGTAAGTTTTATCGTCCCATACTCTTGTTTATGTAACGAAATTGATTCTTTTATCTAACTTAATGCTGATAAAAACTTCAGACCAGATAAGCGGCTACCGAAGAGGAAACAGAACTCAACAGACCAGAAACTGGAATAGACCTGGACTATAAAAAACGCTTGCTGCGGCATTTACAACTGGTATTTGAATGCAGTTTGATAAAGACTGTTGAGTTCTAATCGGAGAAATTGCAGACATCAGAAAATAAAGCTGAATAAAAACTTCGTTCATAAATATTAGCTGAATAATAAATTTAAAATTTGAAAACAAATGTCTGTAAATAGAGAAGAGTACTGACTCAAATCAAGTTAAATATAGGTCGAGTGCCTGGTATTTCGACTTTTTTAATATTCTAGCCTAATCTGAGCACTCAAAGATAATGTAGAACATCTTCAAGCATTTGACATTGTTGAAAGAAAGAGAGGGAAAGAGATAAGAAAACATATGTGCGGAGATATGCTCGGAGTATCATATAATGCTAATCATAGTCCAACTGGAATAGAGTGTTATTTAGGTACTTACGTATATCAGATTCTCTTTGTAGCGTATGAGTAGATTTCGTAATATGCCCGCCTCGTGCAGATCGCCCAGCGATATCATATCCTCCACTCCCTGCACCGACGAGGCGTGCATCGCCTTGATGCGACGCTCCGGGGCGAGCCAGACCTCGTCGCCATCGTCGTCTCGCACCTGGATGCGACGACCCTCAGCGGAGATGACACGTGCTCCAATGGCCACATCGAATTCCCGTCCCGAGGCGGGTTCTATCCAGATGTAGTCACCCTGTGTGCGGAGAGTAGAGAGAGGGGGGATATTGGTTACAATTCGAGATTCCGCCATGGGGTTGCCATGGACGTTTGACGAGGGCCATAAAATACTTGGCGCAGTTTTTGTTGTTTTTTTTTTTTTAATAAAGAATCACTTGAGCGTAACACAAAAACCCAACCAGGGACAGACATAATAGCTGTACGAGGCATGGGAGCTAGGTACATATACGTAAACACACGCACATATGCATAGGTGCTTGCCTATATGTGTGTGTGCACTTCCGTTTGTGTTTTTGTGCTCGACATCAAAGCGTTCAAAGAGGCACTGCACTAAGAGAGCGGGCGAGAGAGAGAGAGATACAACTAGCTCTCGCTCTCGCTCACGCTCTTGCTGCAACGCTCGCTCTCTCTTTACTTACACGTGTTACAATCACCATATTCGTCGTCCTTCATTTACTGCTCCTGGCTCTGACGCTGGCTCATCCAATGCAAAAGCCCGTTTGCTGCTGCAAAGAGAGAGGGAGAGAGAGAGAGCAGAACATGTCGCTCTTTGTAAGTCACAACAATCAACAGCAGCAGCAACAACAACAACAACAACAACAACTACAACAAAGATGACGACTTGCTGCAGGCGCTAAAAACCGGCTATAGAAAACTACAAAAAAATTAAGGTGAAGTTTACGGTAAATTGAAAGAATTTACAAGTTGTCGCTTCGCCTTCGTTTGTTTGTCTTCTCTGCTCTTCACTTCAGAAGACGAGCTTCTGCCTCGTCACCTTCTGCTAGTCTTCAACGAAGCCGTGGAAACGTCTTCTTTCCACACATTTCTTTTTTGGCAAGCATTTAACATACACACAGACAGACGGACAGACAGATAGACGATAACCCCACAACAGATCCGTCATTGTCATGGTTCGTTGTGAGGCCTTTCGATGCTTTTAAAGGGAAACCAAGCCGCATACCGAAAACAATCGACAATTCAAATCCAAAACCAAAATCGAAACCAAAACAACAACAAACCTGCGATAT
Source organism: Zaprionus bogoriensis (assembly GCA_035046045.1). Lineage (NCBI taxonomy): Eukaryota > Metazoa > Arthropoda > Insecta > Diptera > Drosophilidae > Zaprionus > Zaprionus bogoriensis. The sequence goes on from JAWNOI010000214.1 coordinate 432,763, forward strand.
TTCTTTCAATATGCAAAAAAGGCTATCGCACATTTTCACTTTTAATACGGTTCCGTCCCGGCGGATTGTCGCTTTTTCAATCAATACTATAGCCATATAATCAGAACCCGTGCTCTGGCACGTTTGTTATGCAAATCTACGATTATTTCTGGGTTTCATTGAAAAAATTTACTTTCATTACTTAAACGGCGAATCGAAACGCATTAAGCAAATAGAAATTTCGGACGAAAAAGGTTGCGCTCTTAATTTGGATGGGTCGGACCTTTCGAGCGGACTGTAGTCTAAGTAAAAGTAATCCAGATAATTGCAAAAGAGTATATTTAATTGTTTGTATATAATTGAGTGCTCTGAAAATGTCTAATTTGAAAAAATATATGGTCTTGATATCTATTATATAAAAATGAATCGCAAAATGTGTTGGTAAGCGCATAACTCAACAACGCCTGAACCAATTTGGCCAAATTTTTTTTTAAATTGTTCGTTGAAGTTCAAGGTTTGTGGAAACGGCAAGAAAAATTAGAATTATTGCTGGGAAAACCGTTAAAATGACCATTTTCTTTTTCCCATACAAATTTTCCGGGCCACTTCAAGTAACCTTTCAAGAACACGTCAAAGTAAAACACACCTAAACACATTATTTGTAATACATAAACAGTCTACTTTTACTCACCTAGCAGCAAGGTGGTTTTATTTATTTTAAAAATTAAAAATAAAAATTTAAAATCCCTCGACCACTAACCTGCGCGTTTCTTTTGCATTAGATTCGATGTTGTTATCTACTTTTTATGACTTCAAGTCATATCAAAATAAAAAAAAAAAAAAAGGCTTTTGTATTAGTTTCGATGTTGATAATCAAAATTAAAAAAAAAAAATGTGTTTTGTATTACTTTCGGTGTTGACATCTATTTTTCATGACTTCAAGTCATATCAAAATTAAAAAAAAAAAAATTGTTTGCCACCAAAACAACTGAGTTTGCTTTTGTCATGGATGGTTTTTTTATGGTTTTAAATAAGAATTATTGCTGGATAAACCCTAAATAATGGCGATTTTCTTTTTCCCATAAAAATTTTCCCGGCCACTTCAAGGAACCTTCGACGAACACGTCAAAGTAAAACACACCTATACACATTATTTGAAATACATTAATAGTCTACTTTTGTTTGGTGGCTGACTTTTTTTTTTAAATTTAGATATGACTTGAAATCAAAAAAAATAGATAACATCGAAACTAAATAAAAAAAAAAAAAAAATTTTAAAATAAATAAAACTACCTAGCTGGTCGGTGAACAAAAGTAGACTATTTATGTATTTCAAATAATGTATATAGATTTGTTTTACTTTGACGTGTTCGTCAATGGCAGACACATATTTGAAATACATAAATAGTCTACTTTTGCTCACCTAGCAGCAAGGTACTTTTATTTATTTTAAAATCCCTCGGCCACTAACCAGCGCGTTTCTTTTGTAATAGTTTCGATGTTATCAACTTTTTATGACAAAAGCAAACTCAGTACACATGTCACCTATAAGACGATGTAATTTAGGAAGAAGAACCAGAAATGCTACAAACCAAGCTAATTACAGATTTAATCGAACTTCGCAAGAGCATGACGAGGAAAATGAACGAGAAAGAATTCGGATATCACAAACGCGTGAAGCGCGAGCGCGACATTCAGCTAATAATTCGGAGAGGGATTGGGAGAGGGACTGGGAGAGGGACTGGGAGAGGGACTGGGAGAGGAAGAAGGATTGGAAGAGGGATTGGAAGAGGGACTGGGAGAAGGATTGGGAGAAGGATTGGGAGAGGGACTGGGAGAGGGACTGGGAGAGGGACTGGGAGAGGGACTGTGAGAGGGACTGTGAGAGGGACTGTGAGAGGGACTGTGAGAGGGACTGTGAGAGGGACTGTGAGAGGGACTGGGAGAGGGACTGGGAGAGGGACTGGGAGAGGGACTGGGAGAGGGACTGGGAGAGGGACTGGGAGAGGGACTGGGAGAGGGTTTGGGAGAGCAACTGGGAGAGCAACTGGGAGAGGGACTGGGAGAGCAACTGGGAGAGGGACTGGGAGAGCAACTGGGAGAGCAACTGGGAAAAGAATTGGGAGAGGGACTGGGAGAGGGACTGGGAGAGGGACTGGGAAAGGGACTGGGAAAGGGACTGGGAAAGGGACTAGAAGAGGGACTGGGAGAACGACTGGAAGAAATATAGCCATCTGGTGGCGAAACGGAGTTCGCCGGGTTTGCTAGTACTAAATAGATTTATAAGCATTGCGATAAATTTCTAAAAAAAAAAAAAAAAAAAAAAAAAAATTGCTAAGCGGTCATAATAATAAATATCGTAAATCTAAGTTTGTAAACATCATGAATTTATTTATAAGAGCATAATAAAAGAATCGGATCTATCTAATATTCAGAAAATGTATTTGAATTAAAAAAAAAAAACAAAAAAATAATTTTAGAATCAGCCAAAATCATAATAATAAAATCAGTCTAATCTTAATTAGTTTATAATCCATCAAATTTTATTTTCAGAAAAAAAGAGAACATTTTGGATTCAGAAAATATATCTTTATCATAATATAAATGTGTCTAACCTAAAAGATCTTTCATATCGAATTACCAGAAAAACGAAAAGAATGCAGTAAAATTTCTATTTGTATCATAATAAAATGTGACTAATAGATTTTGAAGCTATCATATCAAACGTTCAGAAAAGAGAATTTTAGAATAAATATCCACATAGATTAAATTAAATTAAAGTATTTAGAAAACCGAATCTAATTTTATAGTCAGTGAAAATCGTATCTGTATTTTTGAGCAGGCAATTCAAAGAAGTGACAAATATGAGTGAGATTTAATTCACGATATTATGCAATTTCAACCTTGGCTTCAATGTTCAGAGTCTCATACGAACTTCAGGTTAGCCCCATCACGCGCACACATCTACTACATACATACGAGTTATACTTGGATCTATCATTAACACCTCGGGCAGACTATTAGTTAAGTACTCGGCGGACGTCACAAGATGATCGCACAGTTCGCTGATTATTTGGAGGCGAAGATTCAGGCAACTGATACACTGCGGTTTTGAAACAATTGCACACACACACTACTACATACATTTATGGTATGCCAGTGTGTGTGTGTGCGTATGTATATACATATAGTAAACGTATGTACCGGGCTGAAGTGTGCACATACGTGTATCTATGCTATGGCAGACACAGACGAAAACTGAAGAAGCGATTTTGTGGCACACAAAACTCGTCTGGTTCCGCTCTGGCGATCAAAGTACATACAATGCACCGCCGGCTGAAGAGAACTGAGAGACAGGCTGCAGAGATAGTGAGAGAGCGAGATGGAGAAGAGAGAGAAAGGGAGATAGATAGAGAAAGATATAGGAACTTAGACATACAGGAAGATAGAGATGGAGTTAGAAAGTGGGAGATAGAAGAGGGAGATCGAGAGGGTGACATAGAAGGGATGAGAGAGACTGAGAGAGAAAGAAAGATATAGTATTTGTATATAAGATAGAGATAGAGAAGAGACAGATAGAGATAGAGGAGAAAGGAAGATATGGGAAGCTAGAGATAGAGGGGAAAGATATGTAGATGGAAAGCAGGAGATAGAAGAGGGAGATAGACAAAAAAAAGAGGGAGAGAGAAAGGACAATAGAGAGGAAATGACAGTGAGAGAGAGAGAGAGAGAAAAAGAGTATAAGAAGATAGAGAAGAGAAAGATGAAGTTACCGAATAGTACAAAATATGAAAATAGAGATAGACAAGAGAGAAAGACATAGGAAGATAAAAATAGAGCAGAAAGAGATAGAAAGATATATAGAGCGAGATAAAGAGAAAGCAAAAGGGAGAGAGATATACAAATAGGGATAAGGGGAAAGGCATTGGAATAAAGGTTAGAGAGAAAAAAAAAGATTGAGAGAGATTTAGAAAGATAAGGGGAGAGATTAATAGAAGAAAAAGGTAGATAAAGAGAGAGATGGAGAAAGAAAAAGGGGATAGAGATTACATAGAGATACAGGAGATAGATAGTTATAAAAAATATTAGACAGCTAATAATGAGAGAAAGAGGTAAATAGGGAAAAAGGGAAACAGAGAGAGAGAGAGAGAGGGGAACTAAGTTTGAGGCAGATTTCGTTAGGGCTACAGAGAGCGACAGATTGAGATAAAGAAAGAGAGAGAGAGTAAAATAGAGAGATTACCGAGCAGTGCATTCCAAACCGCGATTGCCCAATAGCGTGTTATCACTAGCGTCGCTGATAAGCGCACCTTGTAATTGTGTAGCACTAGACATAACTAAGCATGACCGAAAATAAACAAACGGTAAATCATTGTCATTATCGCGAGCGACAATTCTCCCCCCTCGAAAAACACTCGCCTTAGGCACGTCCGGCAGCAACTGTCATTATGGCCATTTGGCGATTTGGCGAGATTTGCATGAGATCAGACGCGCGCCACAGCGTGCAGCTGTCAATGATAAATCTCTGATTGGAAATGCGCAAGTGAGACAGACACACACACACACACGCGCACACACACGCACACAAAAAGCTTTGGCAGCAATGATAATTCTCTGATTGAAATGAAGCTACGCATTTTAGCACGTATGGGAAACGCACGTGTGTGTGAGTGTGAGTGTGTGTGTGTGTGTGTCTGGCATGTGTGTGTCGGTGTGTGCGCATGCATGTGTGAGAGTTCACAGCAGTCATTAGTGAAAGTTCGAGCGGCGCTGCCACGTACATTACGCCGCTTTAAATATTGTAACTAAGCGTTTGCGAATGAAAATGAAAACGAACACGAAAATAGAGTATGATTTTCTACCAACTTTGACATTTGCAGCGATTGCAGCCATACACAAACAGTGCTGCCAGCGTGTGTGTGTGTGTGTATGAAACTGATGCAGCAGAGAGAGACAGAGAGAGAGAGAGCGAGAGCGAGAAATCTTCTGTAATCTTCTAGAGTCTGCTACGCGCTTTATGTATTTTTTATTTTTTTTTTTTTTTTTTTTTTAGTAGTAGTATTTTTTTTTTTTTTATTATGCGGATGTCGACCTTAAAAAAAGTTTCACCAAACAAACAGAAAGTCGCAGTCGCAGTCGCTGCTGACTGCGTGCACGGCTCGCGTTGCAAAGTCGCGAAAGCTGCACAACAACAACAACAACAAGCACTACATTAACGGAGCCGACAACAACAAACAGAAACGAGCTTTTAAGCGTTTTATGGAAAAGGGTGCTCGCTCCTCTTCCCAGCTACAAAATATCCCGTTGTGCAACAAACCGGCCAAACAAGTGTTATTATTGTTGTTATTGTCGCGTGCATGTGTGTGTGTGTGTGCGTGTGCGTGTGTGTGCTATGCATAGAATTCTAACCCCGGCTCAAGCGCAAGCTCAAGGCTCGCAAGCGCGTTGCCTGCTGCTACTGAGAGCAAGAGCAAAGAGCCAGAGAGAGCGACAGAGCGAGGCACCCATAGGCTGCTGCAATGTAAGCCACTCTCTGTGCACAGCGCTCGCTCGCTCTTGCGTTCTCTTTGACAGGTGCCCGTGTATTTGTGTATTTGTGTAGTCTCTCTCATTAGCTGCCTCTGGGTGTAAGCTGTCTTGTCTGTGTGTGTGTGTGCTTACGTATGTATTGCAGCTTAGTACCGTTCTAGCTAACAAAACCTGAAGTGTAGCTAGCCATAATTTGGTCAGAGGCTTAGCCATAATGCAGCCACGTCTCAGTCACACACACACGGACATACACATGCAGATGAGCATGCTGCAGCAGTGGGAGCAGCATCAGGCACGGGTGTCAGTTTCACTTGTGACCCTTCGCAAACAAACACAACTACGCCCTTGGCTAACTATTATACTCTTGTTAGATTGCGCACTATTCTAACTCACACACACACACACACAGAGAGAGAGAAACAGAAACATATACTTGGCTTGCAGGGTGAATGCACTCGTTTTTTCTTTGCCGTGTAATCACTGTGGCTAGAAGCGCTTTTGCCTTTTCAATAATAATAAATAAGAGAGTCGAAACCGATAGCATAATTAACACTTTGGACACTGGCAGTGGCAGTTGTATGCACTCCCAGTCCCAGGGGAAACTTGCAGCCGCTGAGCTCGGCTCGGCTCGGCTCGAGCGGTATATTCTTGAAAACAGGTTACATAAATAGGTCACGCACCATCGAGTGCAGCGCGCAACAGGTTAACGCAAGGGGAGTTTGGACCTGGACCTGGACCTCGACTTGGACTTTAACAGGCACTTGCCACTTTCACACAGATAGCACCACACCACACACACACACTAGCAGTTTCGCCAATTTGTTGTTAACTTGGCTCGCTCTGTTTTTCTATTTGCTGTTAACGGTAGTTACCTCAACAACCAAAAATAACAACCGCACACAAAACCGCACACAACCGATCGTCGCAAACAAAAATTGTGGACTAGCGGCAGTGTGACCGAACTCAACAGACGGCAGTAAGGCCAACAGCCAGTGTGACCAGCTGTCTGTTTGCACTTTTCACTCAGTTGCTGGGCTGCCAACCTGTGCGAAATAACAAATGCCAGCTTCAAACTTAAATTATTATTATTTTATTACTTTTGCTGCAGCAACATTTAAATAATTGTTTAAACAATTCTCTTGCTATAATGTCAAGCAGTCATATATATCTGCTTTGCCCAGCAGCATGCTATGGCATAACAGCTGGCAACGCCACAACGCTGCCGGCATGCTTGAGCATACTGTACCCCCACATAGAGCAAATAACACTAGCATTATCGGAGATTCCGGCGAGCGGAACTGATAGCCGATGACAACTGCGAATTCACAATAGTTTTAATTTCTTTTTATTGAAAATTGTTGTTGTTTTCGTAGTTTCTTTAGGTGGTCAGTGGGTGCGCTGCACGCGTGCATGTGTGTGTGTGTGTGTGTGTGTGTGTGTATATATGCATTGTTTATTTTAAGGGGTAGGGATAGGGGGGAGTAGGGGGGTGTAGGTGTGGGGAGTTCGGGTTTGGACGCCTAGCAGAACTTCCAGCGGTTGCCGCACTCGTTGCACATGACGAACGTGGTCATCGGCTCGTCGGCGGAGCGCGTCTGTAGCTGGTTGTAGGTGCAGTTGCGCTTTTTGCACTTGCCGCACTTGAGCAGGTCCGTCTTAGTGCCCTGCACGGTCGCCAGCTGCGCATCGTTGATGGCTTCCTTGACGAACTTCTCGCGCAGCTTCTTCATCTCGTCGCTGGCCATCTCCTCGGGCGTCATCTTGGCCAGCTGCTTGGCCGAGACGGCGCCGCACATGAAATTGCCGCGCAGGCCCGGATTCTTTGGATCCTTGAGATTGGCCACGCGCGACCTGATGCGATTCTTGTACTTCATGTCGGTGTTCTTGAACTCCATGTAGATGGCGTCCTCCAGCTCGGCGGCCATCTCCTCGGGCTCGGCACAGCCCTCGGGCACTTCGCCGATTTTCAGCGCATTCGTTAGCATCTCGCGGCACTTGAGGCGCACCGCGTCGGTCATGCCGCCAGCCGGGAACGACGAGTGTGCGGATGCTGACGATGAGGATTTCTTCTCCTCGCGCTTGTCCTTTGTGGAGTTGCTGCCGCCGCCGCCACCACCGCCGGCACTGCTGCTGCTGCTGCTGTTGGACTTGTCCTTGCCGGAGCTGGAGCTGTTGGATTTGGCTGCACTTGAGGGTTTCGTCGCGCTGCCGCTGTTGCCGGCGCTCTCCTTGTGGGCGGCGCTCTCCTTGGGCGTTGCCGGCGCCGGGCTGGCGAGGAAGCGTTTCCAGTTCTTGATCAGCGTCTTGGCCAGCGCGATCACCTCGTCATCCTTGCTGCTCTTCCGCAGCTCGTTCACGGTCATGCCGATGCGTGTCTTTGTCAATATCTCCAGGTTGATGTTGAGCGTCTGCAGGGCCTTCAGCAGGTCGAGCGCCTGTTCCTGTCCCTGTGCCGGGGCGAGCAATGTTTGCTTAGCAATGTATATGCAATGTATGCAATATTATGTGCGGATTTCGTTCGCTACTCACTGAGCCATCGCTTGCCGTCGAGATCTTGCCTATTTTCTTCTGGATCCGAAAGACTTCGTCCTCGACGCTCATCTTGATTGCCGCTGCGGGTTGAATCTGAATTGAAATTGTAGAACTGAGGTTATGTTAGCTATTGATTAGACAGCCGGCTTGGGATCGACTCTGTTGCACAAAAATATCGTCATAGTTTTACTTATTACATTATTTCCCTCCAATAAATGTTGTTTACTAATTTTTTATGTATTCTCTATAGGGTTATTGCATAGCTATCGAAATATCGATATAGTTTGTGTTGTGGTTTTCAGAAGTGTGCACTTTGCAATAATCGATATATCGTAAGCGAAGCATTCTGGCTGCAAACTTATTATTGCAAACTATTCAAGGTGTTTGCCTTGTTCTGAAATCTTTAACATAATATATTGTTACATTTTTAAACCCTCAAAACTTGTTTGGCTAAGTCTGAAAGTTAATTGTGCTGGCAATTTGTAGTATCGATTAACTTAACAGCGTGCAATGTCGTTCAAATTACTTGCTGTAATCGATGCTCGTTTATTTAGAGTTGCCAAGCAGTGTACCGAGCGTATACGTTGGTCACACTGTACGATGTTAAATAACAGCGAGTTAACATAAGAGAATACATGTAGTGTTTGACTGGAGTGCGGTAAAGTCAAATAAAAGTTGCTAAATCACTTCAGTAACTAAGTAATTACTTTATTCGTGCGGTGAGTAACCATAAAATTCAGAAAATTCAGTAATAAGATAGTACTTTTATTTATTTATTTATTTATAATAAAGAAGGTTAACAAGTGAATTTTTAACCTACTTATAATTAATAAGCACTAGCTGCCAGGGCTTTCGGCTTAGATAGTACTTTTATTAGGCTCAATATTTAGTGTACATATTCAAAACGCATATTCACAACTACAAACAAATGCATGCATATTCATATACATACATACATATGCATAAGTTTTGCAACGTCAATTTATGAAGTTTTTTTTTTTCGTTTCCTTTTCATGACAATCGTCTACTCTGCTGTCTCCGAAATTCACCGTTATGCTATAGAGTTGTCAGCACGTTGCGCTGTTGGTGAAGTTTGCTCGTAGTATGCAAGTGTTCGAAGGATCGACAACTCTGAACTTAGAAACGGTAAACTTTCCTTGTTACATTTAGTCGAATATTTCACTCATTCGAAACGGACGCGTTGTGGCGCCTGCAGTGAAAATTGTGAAAAGCTACGAGCAAATTAATTGTAATTCAAATTAATTTGGGTGAGTGTCAATCCTTTTATTATATGTAAGCGCAAGTGAATTAACGCAAAAGAATGCCATTTCTTTTTTTGCATCAATATTACTTTTTCTTCAATTAAACAATATTTAAGACACATGTTGAAGTGTCAGTTTCGAAAATGCGAGAATGGAGCACGAGTCTGTGTGGAATTTTTTCAAAAGTTTACTGCATTAATATTACTTAGTCCAAAGATCCTCCTGAGGCGCCGTCGCTGTTCGCAAGTCTGTGCTTGCAAGTGTTGAGCTTCCGCCGTGCAGGTTTATTCCTGTCGACGCGCATGCGTTTAGTTTGAAGCTGTTCATTAAAATTTAAATTGTGGTTTATTTATATGTTGAGTTATTTTAAATTAATTCCTTATTTCTTAGTAGTTTTTTAGGTGCATATTTTAATTAATTAAATATGTTAAGCTTTCACTTCACCAAGCAAGTTGATAATACTGCATTATAAAGCAAAAGAAACGCTCTGCTAATAGTGCTTGCTAGGCAATTAAATACTATTCACCCAAATTGTCTGTTAAAAATCATTTTAATTAACGAATTAAAAACAACGCGCCGTTTCGCCGCCGTGTGTGTCTCACAAGCGGTTTTCACACATACTTTCATACGCGCAGAAATGGCGCGGGAGCAGCTTGTCAGTGCAGTCTTCTGCAGCGTTGTTCTCGTTCGGCATTTTCCGTGTTTATGAAAACATTAAAACTTTTTAAAATATTTGTTTCTATTATATATTTATCCTCTACATTCTGATAAATAATTTGTCAGATCGTATAATAAATGGTTCAGCTGTTCGACATATATTTTCTTTTCTCTCTCGTCTTCCTTCGCACTATTAAAAAAAGACACCCACACCTAAGTGGGAACAGTTTTTGTTTTTTCTTTATTTTTATCAAATAGTTTTTGTATTTTTTTTTTTGTATGTTATTTTAAACGAGTTCTCTCAACGTTTGGTTGAAATGGGTTCTGTTTTATTCTTTGGGGTCAAAATACAATACAATATTAGTCAAAAATGTATTTTGTATTTTTGGATTTGTTCATTTCTAAGTGGTTTAGGTTTAGTCATAAAATTTTGTTGCCATTCGTATTTTAGTTTGTTCATTTTTACCAACTTTTCACCATACATATGTATTATGTATAAGTACAATCATCATGTGTACATATCTCTGTATGCATATACATATTAACTTTAATTTATACAATTTCTAATTGTAAAAGCATAAAATTTTACAGAGTTTTCTTTTGCTGTGTTTCGGGTTTTCTTTTCTGCAGAAGAATTTTCTTTGATCTTTTTCGTAAGCGATTTGCCCAACTGATTTAATCGTTAGTCGCGAGTGTGTCTGTGTGTCTAAACTCTACTTATAAGGTTCTCTATATTTGCTCCAATAGTCAATTTAAATTTGTTTTATTTTTGTTTTTAATCATGCTTAAATTTACGTTTGTTTTCTTGTTGTTTTTATATAGTGTGTAGTTGTTGTTGTTGTGTTTACCTTCATTAAATGTAGTATATATGATGCACATAATTAATTTGCTTTATAATTAATATAATAGAGCGTATATCTATATATATATTATTTGTATATATATATATATAGTATTTTTAAGAAACACAATTACAAGATGTCAACACTTAATATTCTTTTTGCAAGTATTTTCCACTACTGAGTTTTGTTTTTGTGTGTTTATTTTTCTGTTTTTCATTTATTAATTTTTAAAATACAATTGTAACACAGTAAAAATTAAAAAAAAATGCATTTTTATATGGAGGCATGCATATAAAAATGTATTAACAAAAATATAAATGTTTATGCGTGTGCGAGGGTATCTGTGTGTGTGTGTGTGTGTAGGTGTGTGATTAATGAAAATGCGCTTTTAAAACTGCATCCGTTAATGACAATCCTTCAGATCGTGATGTTCTCTGCTTAGTTTACGTTTTTTCTTCTCTCTCGTTTTGTTTTGTCACTGGACAGCAGACTGTACTTTTCTTTATAAATTTCTTTGTTATTGTATATGTATGCTTGTGTGTGTGTTTGTGGGTGTGCATGTGAACGATCGATCGATGACTTGGTAAAATAGTAAAAGAAGAAGCAACAAATTTACAATGTGTAATATAGAAATAGAAACTTTTTGTTTTGCTCTTCCGTTTTCTCTAAATTGCTTTTGCTTAGATTTACAGTTTGGTTTTGAATGGTTTTTTCTCTCTTCTCTTTTTTATTATTATTATTATTATTTATCATAAGTGTATATCATATATTTAATTTATTCCTCTTATTTCCTTTCTCTCTCTCTGCACGTAATTATTGTTTTCAAATATTGTTTTTTGTTTTTGTTGCTTTTGGCTTTGGCTGCGCGCTGCGGCCGCCTCATATTGAAAATTGTGTCTGTTGTGTGTGTGTAGGTGTCTATGTGTGTGTTTGAGTGTGATATATTGGTAACCTGCTCCTTCTCTTCCTCATCCTCCTCCTTTGCTCATTCTGATACAGACACCAGCTCTCCAAAATGAATGCACGCCCGGCGCCCCAGCGACAACAGCAGCAGCAGCAGCGACGAGCGCTCTCTTCTCCTCTCCCTCCGCCTTATCTTCATCCGCATCCGCATCCTTGTAATCTCTCGAACTTCTCCACATCGAATCGCAAGCCGACTTGGCGCACTTAGGCCAGTGTGGGGAACTGACGCTCGTCATTGACCTTGGGAGCGGCATTCTGTTGCCTCTCGTTGCCGAAACGCTTGCCAGCATTGCCACCGCCGATGCCGCCTCCGAGGCTACGACGCTCGACTGGCGGCCGGTTGCCGCCTTCCGGGCGCGATGGTGCACCAGCGTTGTTGTTGCCGCCCTCAGCATTGCCATGAGCAGCACCCGGACCGCTGCCGCCAGCGCCGCCTTGATGGGGACCGCCGCGATTGCCCTCGTTGCGATGCACTCCACGGCCGCCGGGGCCGCCACGACCGCGTCCACCGAAACCGCCGCCGCCGCCGCGACGTCCGTCATTGAAATTGAATTGAATGTCAAGAACGCGCTGCTGGCGGCCCACGCGCTGCGGATACATGGCAGGATCGTATTCAAGTTCCTCTTCGCTTTCGTTCTCTTTCTTTTTGTTGTTGGTCAGCACAATCATCTTCTTCCACTGCGAGGTGTCCTCGCCTAAGGAAATGCATTAATGCAGGAACAGATTAGTTAGTTGCTCAGTTAGATAATAGCTGGAGAGCTCTTTCAGTTTCAGGGACATACCTTCGCCCGCCTTGCGTATGTTGAACTTGGGCTTGATGCGCTGCTGCTGCTGGGCCTTCCATTCATCCAGGGTCAGCTCTTTGGTCTCCTCCTCGGCAGGAGTCTGCTGCTCGTTCTGCTGCTCATTGCCAGACTCGTCGGCCTTGCCCTCGGCATTGTTGGTCGCACTGGTCTCGCCGGCCTCGTTGTTCTTGTTCACATCATCGATGGCCTCCTTGACCGATCCCCAGTTGTGTGCGCCAGCTCCATCGCGTTTGTCAATTGCCTTCACACCTGTTATTCGAATAGAGAGTAAACAGAAAACATTAACTTTGATTTGTCTATAAAGCACATAATGAATTATATAGTTCGATTTATAAGAATCTCTTTTTTAGCGTATATTTCTTGGAAGAAAGCCCCGAATTTTGCAGTTTAAACTGCATTTTGATTAAAATTTATTTATATTTTGGAGTCATATATATATAATAACACTAAGAATCATATTCAATATTATATAGTGTGAAATCGTTAATAATCCGCATTTTAATTGACTTTTATTGAAATAATTATATAGTGAAATCGTTATGATTTCATAAACTTTTTTGCATATAACTATTAATTTTGATCTATGAAAATCGAAATTTTAAATTATTCTTTTTGGAAATAGAGCATAATTATATGGATTGATGAACCGAATTTTGTTGTGTCTTTAAATTAAATAATTATATTGTAGATTCAACATAACAAATTGATAGTAAAAAGTTGTGATAGTCTTTTTTATCCGAATAGAGATCATAATTATATAGCGTAATCTTTGATAATCTCAACTTTGACTTATCTTTTTACAGCGCACTGCTTTTTGTACAGCTCGACAGACGAAACGAGTGTTTCACGTTTTGAGGAGGTAAGATATATGAATGAAATCTATTTTTATATTATTCCGATTTTTTTTATTTAATTTGAACTATTGCAGATTCAGCTGAAGCAGCATACGGCACGACGCTATATTACAGCCAACTTGACTTTTTGAAGACTTTCTTTGGTGAGCGAAATGTTTGAGTTAAAGCTTAATACATATGCTATATATAATATGCTATATCGATAATCAGAAGCCACAAAGGGTTAAATATTAAAGAAATCGCCAGTCGGCCATATTATTAATAAATAAGTATTCGTAATACACATTTAATCGCTCGCTGCGCTGGAAACTCTGTGTGGCCAGGCCTGTAACCAGTAGCTGCTAGTCGCTTCGGCCCCACATAACAGTTCCAGATAAGCCCAATAAGTCATAATCAGTAGCGCACGCACTTCACTTGCTCCTCTCTCTCTCTCTCCGCCCTCCAAGTGCCCCAACGCGGCGCCTCCCGTTTGCGTGGAACTCATGTGGCGCTGCTCGCCATCATTATGGAAAACTGTGCAAGCCTCCTACACCACACACACACACACACACACACTAGCGTGTGCATAGAAGGGGGTTAGAGAGAGCGAGAGAGTGGTGTGGTGAGGTGAGGTGAGGCCGGCATGGCCTGAAGAAGAACCAAACTATTTTTAAACATATTTTCATATATACAACGATTTGAAAACGAATTGTGCGTCGCCTACGTCTGCGCTCTTCTCCTCAGCCTCATTTTTCACATTGCTGTGCGATCTCAATTTTGGACATATTCCCCCACGGGATTAAAGGGTGTATGAATGGAAGAGAAGAAGGTGTATGTAATGTGCTAGGGGTTAAGTTAACCTGTAAGCGGCAGCTGAGGTGGATTGATTACACATTGCTGTAATACTAACGCACAGTCACATGTATGCGTGTGTGCGTATGCGTGTTTGTGTGTGTGTGAAACTCACCAGTTTTGTCGGAGCCAGATTGACGATCGAATTCACGCTTGCGATTTCCGCCCTCAAAGTTGCGGTTCTGACGGGGCGGACGATCTCCGCCGTTGCCAAAGCCACCGCCGCCACCGGCGCGATAAGGTCGAGGATTGCCATCGGCGGCAGAGTTGCCACCACCACCTGGAGCGCCATTTTCGCGCACGTTGCGGCGATTGTTGCGCTGCTCGCGCGTCACCTCACCGCCGCTGCCGCCGCCGTTCTGTTGACGAAAATTGACATTGCGCTGCTGTTGCTGTTGTTGTTGCCCTTGACCAGTTTCACGTGTTTTGCCCGCAGCAGCGCCGCCAGCACTGCGAGCAGCGACAGCACCAGCCCCACCTTGCTTGTTGTTGTTGCTGTTGTTGTTCAGTTTGTCGTTGTTGTTGCCGCTGCTGTTGCCAGTGGCCGTTTTCTTGCCATCGTTCTTATTGAGCGCACCTGGTTTGTTTTCCTTTTCGGCCTGGTTGGGCTTCTTGGCCGCTGCAGCTCCTGCTGTCGCCGCCTTGGGTGCCTTGGCAGTTGGCGCCGTTTTTGTGGTCGCTGCTGCTGCCACTGCAGCGCCGCCCGTCGCTGGCTGCTGCTTCTTCTTGGCCGCGACAAGATTATCTAATGGATCGCTAACATCGTCGTCCATGAACAAGAGTTCATAACGATTTTTACCGGCGCTATCCATGCTGTTGGGCTAACTGCTGCTGCTGCTGCTGCTTATGCTGCTTCTGCTGATGATTATTGTTGCAATTGATTTTTCCACACACGAGCAGATTTGATGCGAAAATCACACACACAGAGAATTTCAGAGTTTCTGTCAGAAAAGAAAACTCGTCGTGTGTGTTTGCTTGCTGCTGCTACTGCTGCGCCTGTATTATGAGTGTGTGTTTGTGTGAGTGGAAATAGAAGAAATTCGTTATTTCTAGTCTTGCTTTTTGCTATTTTTTCTTTTCGTCGTTGTCGTGTGGTTGCCTGGCTGCGCTCTAACCTTAATTTTCTGCGTTTCTGCTTTGCCTCTGCTACACACGCACACACACACACTCGCATACATGTGCACATATACTCTACTCAAGCGCACATGTGTTCTATGCTACACTCTACTCTACAGCAGCAGAAGGCGAGAAGGCAAAGCGAAAAAGCAGCATGCTGTGTATACATGCACAGAACAGAGCAACTCACGTTTTTCGCGTTAACAGATCTGCGCCTCACGTTAACATACGCTCCTCACGGCGTCGGCGTCCGGCGGTGAATGGCAAATGCTGCTGGGGCTTCTCTTGTCAGTGAGCTGCTCTTTTGCGCTGCGTACGTTGCATTTGAATTTTGGGCTGCGCGTATTTTTTCATGAAATTAAAATATAATAATAAAGAGAAAAACTTGAATTTGTAACTACTCTTATTTAATAGCAATTATATTGCAGCCTAATAACTACTACGCGTAAATATGTCAGATTGGGGAGATGAAGAGGTGAGTTAATTGGCAAATACTTTGATAAAAATGTATAATTCCTATAATTCATTTCTTAGCCCGTGAACGTTATGGTTCCCGGTCAAACTGATGACAATTGGGGCGATACGAACCCAAAATCGTCTGCCAAAATCGTCTCCGAATGGAGCGACGGCGAAGACCAGCCGACCACCCAGCAGAATGGCGGTGGCGCCGACGGCGATGGATATGGAGATCGTGGACGACGTGACGGAGAGGAGGGCGGCGGTTATCGTGGACGACGTGACGGAAAGGAGGGCGGCGGTTATCGTGGACGTCGGGACGGAGAGGAGGGCGGTGGTTATCGTGAACGACGCGATGGAGAGGAGGGCGGTGGTTATCGTGGACGACGCGATGGAGGTGCTGGTGGAGGTGGCTACCGTGGTCGTCGGGATGATAACCAGGACGGTGAGTGCATACAGTTGCTAATTTCAATTCTTCAGTTCTTTTTTTTGTGTGCTCCGCATTACCACCTGCATGTATATCCCGTAAATGAGGTTTCCCTGGTAGCACCATTTCATTATTTGTTTTAAAAACAGCTTTCTGGGCACCCAGCGATGGCCTGCAAGTGCCCTCCAGCTACGACAAGGAAATCGTTCAGGAGTTCATCAGAGATCTCGATATGAGCGCGACCCATTGTCTGCCATTGTCTAAGCTAAGGGAGCTGCGAGACTACTTGCTAGCAGCCTTTAAGCAGCTGGTAGCCAACGAATGGGACTCCATGCAGAGCAGGGAGCGCGAGGAGCACAGGCAGAAGATACGCGAGTTGAGGGATGTGGCCGCCAACTCAAATCGCATTCTAAGCGCAGTCAATAGCCTGCTCAATGACTCGGTTGGCGCGGAACAACAGCAGCTCGTCTTCTCTAATTGGTTGACGAACGGAGACGCGCAGCTGCCGGGCAGCAGTGCGGCAACGGATACGTTTGTGGTGCCACGAGTGCCAAGACTGCGGCAAAGCCGAGGAGAAGGGATGCTTGAAGCAATGCCAACGGCAGCGACAGAAGCAACAACGCCTCCAAGAGCTCCAAGGAAGTCGGGCCCTCGAGCGGCCGGTGTAGTTCCCAATCGAGTTGACTATGAGGAGCAGATAGAGCTGCCGCCACAGCTCAGAGATCTGTGGAAGTTGCTCAGTGAATGTGCGCAAAAGTTCGTGGAATGTAATGGAGTCTACTCTACAGAGGATACCGACTCGCCAGAGGCAGAGAGGGTGCCGGAGGACCCGCCGCGCTTTCAACGCTGGATACCGGAGAACTTTGTGCGCCGCCGCGAGATGCGCAGCGTGCACCGTCGCTCGCCAAGCGAAATGCTCAAGGATGTGCCGCTGCCAGTACTCCGAACGGACAGTGTGTGGTACTGCAGCATGCCAGCACGCCCGTTGCCGCGGAATGACAACTCAATAGAGACTCAACTGCGCGCTGGGACAATTGCAATGAGTTCGGAGCTGCAGAATCAGACGAGCAGCCTGTTTAATCTGCCGCGTCTGCAGTTATCGCGTAGTCAGGATACGCAGGATTACGTCAAGCTAATGCTGGATACACCGTTGACGGGACGCGACAACGAGGCGTCCGTCGGGGCAAGCTCAACGGCTCTGGTGGCGGCACAGTCCAGTGATTGGTATTGAATCCATTTTTTCTCGATCTGCTGCCGCTTCTTCTTCTGCATGTTTCTTGTACACCTTCTGCACTTTTAGAACCTCCAACCACTCACCTACCGTTCTAGCTCAGGCATCCGCGTGTTGGAACAACCAATTCGGTTGCTGGATTCCTCGGGAGTTCACACATATAATTCAATTTTAAAAACTAACAATTTTGACACGCACTCTGAACATGTGACGATGAACTTGAAAATAGACTGAGACGTTTAGTCTTGGCGACAGTTGCTGCTCATGATTTTCAAAATATATATATATTTGATATATTTGCTTATGTGGCAAGATTCGTTTATGTGGTTTTATAGCCTTTGCTCTAACCATTCATAGCAAGTTCTGCTATAGCTATATAATATGTATGAGCTCTTCCTTTGAGAATCCAATTCATTGTATAAACCTTGATTCGATTCTACTCTCGAGCACAATTTCCACCTTCTCTTTTGATTTATTGCCCCTATATATTTTCATTTTAATTTAAAGCTATTGAAGGATATTTAAACTGTTTGCAAACTATTTTCAATTTTATATATAACAAAATATAAACTTATAAAATAACATTGCCATTAACTCTTTTAGGAAACACACACTTCAGCTTTTTCTGATACTATGAACCTCGAATACTTCCAAACTATTTCCTAATCCATCTTAAATTAAGATGCTTTTATTCTCAACTTTATTTTATAAGAGCTTAAACTCAATTGGCGTTTTTCTCTTATAGATCCTATCCAATGTTCTAAGATATTAAGTAATTTCTTAAAAATTCTAACTACAAGCACTTCACCTACTTTAGATGTTGTCAGTATTTTTCAATTTCTATTACCAATCTTGTTATCTCGTTAGTCAAGAAGAATATAATGTCAAGAGGTAAAGTTGTTGGAGTTGTTTATATCACTTCAACTTTCTTCAAATGCTTTAGATACGAAAAATTCGTCTTCTCTTCTCAACTTTCTGTACGGAATAATTTCTGCCTTAAGTTCTGTTCCGGTTTCTACCGCGTTCCTTTTTTTTCTGGTCGATGCTCACGAAGAATAACACTTTTCCACAGCCTGCAGCCGCCCGTGCAATTAGCTGCGGATGGCAGTCTTCTCCTTTTGGGAGACGAGGAGGAGGATGGACTGCTCATGCCTCCGCCGCAGCAGCCGCTTTCCCTGGAGGGATTGCCAAACTTGGAGAACGTTACAATGCGCACAACAACAACACCGGACGAGAATAGCTCAACGCCTTTGCTGTTTCGCTCGCGTCATGCTCACGCCTCGACGCCACTGCAAGCCTATCGCCCCCTGCTGCCGGCCATCGATGAGGAGAAGCATCCAAGGCGTACTTTGCGGCGTCTACTTGAGTTAGGCCAAAATTCGCCGCCGCCAACGCCGGTGCCGCCGATACTAGAGGAGTCCAGCATAGAAGCAGCTGCAGCAGTCGGAGCAGAGGTACTCATTCCGTCCGTATCTCCGGCTATTCCACGCGATTGGGGCTCCATCTTTCGAACACGTGAGACCTTGCCCAACTATAAGGGACTTCAGGCGCCACAGCCGAGGGCAAAGCCGAGACGTCGCCGTCCTGTTAATGATGAGGATGAGGCACGGCCAAGAAGCAATCATGAGATTACAACAGCATTTGTCGCCGATCTGCTGCAGGCAATGGTGCCGGACGATCCGCCCATGCCAGCTAGCATCGTCGAGGCACCTGTAAACGAAGAAGAACAACTGAAACCTTCTCCGCAATTGGCAGCAGAAAATGCTTTGGAGCGACCAGCAGAGGTCATGGGCCAACCGGTGTTGATACCGGCTATAATAGAAACGGAGTCCTCAATTTCTGCCCAAGCGATGGAGACCGATTTGGTATCGGTTGTTGCTCAAACTGCCAATATCTCTCTAGGGTTACCCATGGAAGTTGATATGCCGCTGGTGGCCTTACCCGACCAACCCATTGTAACATCTATACAAGTTTTTTACGCACCAGACAATGTCAGCGTCGAAGCCGGGCAAGCATTGATGGGTGCTACAGGTGTTACTAATAGCACCACATGCGGCCCACTCGACGAACCCTCAACACGCCTTATAAATAATTCAGTTGAACAGCAACAGCCAACGGACCAACCGGACCAACCCCCGCAGCCGCAGGCGGAGGAACAGCAATCTCGCCTCGATCGTTTCTACAGAGAGAATATGGATGATTTGAATTACATTGTGAAGCACACGGATAAGTTGCGGCTCATGGTGGATCATCAGAAGCAGCTAAGCGACGAGCAGCAGCAACGATCAGGAACCTCTTTCGAACGTTCGCAGACAACGGATCGAGAAGAGGACTCGGGCGATCGCTACATTTCAATGCCCGCTGTGTACACCTACGACCCGAAGGAAATACTGAACATGTCCGAGGTGAAGCGGCGCGTGATGCACAGCCTGTTGGGGGCACTCATCAGGCAGCCCATGATAGACATGCACGCGTTGCCGTTCATCGGGACACGCATGGAGGCGGCCATCGGCTTTCGCGTTCTCCTCGAGCTCAAAACAGCAAATATTATAAACCTCAGCAAGGATGCGCGGTTTGCATCAATGCGCTGATGAAACCCAAGCAACATTTTATAAATTATCGGGAAGCTCTAGGATTACTTTCAGTACTATTACTGGAGAAGTTTTTCTACTAACTAAATGAAGAAATAGGATTTTGTTTAATGATTTCAGGAATACTTTTAAGTTTACGTTTCTCTAGGTTTACTTTCATAACTACCGGGATAGTTTCTCTGCTCACTGAAGGCGCAGGGGTTTATTTTCAGGATTTCAGGAACACTTTATGGAGGAGCAGTTCCCATAATATTCTATAAATTTTATTTTATTTATTTTTACGTTTAGAATTCTTGGCCGTTTGGCAAGTTTTTAAATCACATTACTATTTGAAGAATGATGATTTTTAAGTTTTATGATTTCAAGAATTTAAATTTCAATTCGACAACTTTGAGAAATATAATTTATAATTTGTGTTTTTTAAATATTTTGTGCTGTCCGTGTTTTGTTTGCTCTTTCAAAATAATTGTTTGTCATAATCGCTATCGTTGGCTTTCTGCAGGCGAAGAGCGTCGAGGCGGTCGTGGAGATGGCGGCTTCAATCGTGAGCGCGGCGAGAAGGGCGAGCGGCGTCGTCGCGACGAGGGGGACATGAATAACAATGTGGGCGAAGGCGGCGAGGAGAACGGCCGAAAGGCGAGGGAGTTTTATATACCGCCCGAGCCGACTAAAGATGAGAATGAGTTGTTCAGCACGGGCATCTCGACGGGCATTAACTTCTCGAAGTATGACCACATTCCAGTGAAGGTGAGTGGCTCTTATACAATTTGTATCCAATCGGATTCTAATCCATATTGTGTCGTCTGTTGTGCAGGTCACGGGCGAGAACGTGCCGTCGGCCATCATGAGTTTCGAGGCTGCCAATTTGCGTGGTCTTCTGCTGGAAAATGTCACCAAGTCGGGCTATAAGGTGCCAACACCCATCCAGAAGGTCTCGATTCCCGTCATCAGCGAGGGTCGCGATCTGATGGCTTGCGCCCAGACAGGCTCGGGCAAGACGGCGGCATTTCTGCTGCCCATACTCAACAGACTTCTCGAGGAGAACATCGACCTGGTGATTGGCAAGCCGCACGCGGTGATTGTATCGCCAACGCGTGAGCTTGCCATTCAGATATTCAACGAGGCGAGAAAGTTTGCGTATAATGCGTTTCTAAAGATCAAGATCCTGTACGGCGGTACATCTATTAAGTATCAGAACGAGTCCATCACAAACGGTTGCCACGTGCTGATTGCCACGCCGGGGCGCCTGCTCGATTTCGTGGATCGCACCTTTGTCACGTTCGAGGACACACGCTTTGTGGTGCTCGACGAGGCCGATCGCATGCTGGACATGGGATTTGCCGACGGCATGCGCAAGCTGATGCATCATCAGACCATGCGAGCGGATCACCAGACGCTCATGTACTCGGCCACCTTCCCCGAAGAGATACAGCGTTTGGCTGGGGAGTTCCTCAAAAATTACATATTCGTCACCATCGGCATGGTCGGAGGCGCCTGCTCTGATGTGCAGCAGACCATCTACGAGGTCAACAAGTTCAACAAGCGCTCCAAGCTCATGGTGGGTGTAGTTAATCTTCAACTTATGGCAATCGGAAATTTACTCTATTGTTGGGCATATTTATAGGAAATTCTGCGCGAAGGCGCCGATGGCACCATTGTGTTTGTGGAAACGAAGCGCGGAGCCGATTTCCTGGCCTCGTTCTTCTCGGAGACGGAGTTCCCGACCACCTCCATACACGGCGATCGCCTGCAGAGTCAGCGCGAGCAGGCCTTGCGTGACTTCAAGAATGGCACCATGAAAGTACTCATTGCCACCTCCGTAGCCTCGCGTGGCCTGGGTGAGTGCTCCTATATTATCGACTATTCTAGATCTTTAGTAATGATAAATAATACTGCACCCACACAGACATTAAGAACGTGAAGCATGTCATCAACTATGACATGCCCTCGAGCATCGATGATTACGTGCATCGCATTGGACGCACCGGACGTGTGGGCAACTGTGGGCGTGCCACCTCGTTCTTTGATCCCGAGCAGGATCGTGCGCTGGGCGGCGATTTAATCAAGATATTGGAGGGTTCCGATCAGGTGGTGCCCGAATTCTTGAAGGAAATGGGTGGCGGTAGCTTTGCGGCCTCCACATTTGGCGGCATTGATGTGCGTGGCGGGGTAAGTGGATTAGAAAATAGTTGTACTATATTTTTATGGGTTTCAGTGAAAATAAAATACGAATATTTGGAAAAATAATGGACAAATAATTAAGTAATAAAAATATATTAATGAAATAATATAATATAAATAGTAATAGTAATAAAATAATAATTTTTATTATTATAAAACAAAATTGCAATTAATAATAATATCAATAATTCATATATTATAATAAGAAATAAAATGTAGAAATAAAAGGCAAATAATTAAATAATAAAAAAATAATAGTATCAACTATCAGTAGTTAAATAAAAATAAAGAAAGTATAGAAGTAATAATAATAAATATTGAAATAAAGTTACTAATAATAAAAATAAAGAAAGTATAGAAGTAATAATAATAAATATTGAAATAAAGTTACTAATAATAAAACAGTTACATTAAAAAAGAGAGACTAATAATACTACCATAAAATATATCAAATTAAAAATAATAGTGAAAAATATCAAAAAATAATAATAAAAATAATAAAAAATATAAATATTAATAATAAATAATAACAATAAATAATAACTATTAAAAGTAATAATAAAAATTAATAAAATTAAACAACGCTTTTATTTTTAAGAAAATATAATAATAAAAATAAATATATATCCTTCCTTTTCTCTCGAAACAGGCCAACAACGCGCCAGCTGTAAATTTGGAGGATGAGGAAGGTTGGAACTAACTTAAAACTAATTTAAGATGGACTTCAACGCGTAACGACGAATTCGCAGCTGACTGAATAGATTCATCCATACTGTAAGCGACCAACTGAACTGAACATACTGCATCGAGAACTATGCAAATCATTCTGAAATTTCGACAATCTTTTTATCACTTACATTCCACGTTCATAGCACATATGAATTGAAACATTTTGTATTATGAATAATGCAGTTAATTATTAATTTAACGCAGTGCGAATAAAACAAAACAAGCTAAATTTAAAAATTTAAGTCAACTTTTGAATCATACTCCGAGTTCAGTAGTCGCCTTCAAATCGATCCAAGCATATTGTAAAGCATTTCTCCCTCTCTCTCTCTTTCTGTCTCGCTCTCTTAAGGCTTCTCTGTTGTTGTTTCCAAACTTTGTTGGTTTTTGCTACTCTCTCTTTTGCTTTGTGCCGGCTTTTTGCATTGGCTTAGCTGCAGCGTTCGCTTAGCTGCGACACACATAAAAAGACGCGTACGAAAACAAAAAGCGCAATACGAATTTCTGCGTTTCTGTGTTTTTGTCTTTGCACGCACAAACACACACACACACGCATGCACGCGACAAAATCAATAAACGAAAACTCACCACGCGCTTATGGCCCACTCGCTCTCTTCGTGTCCTCTCTGTGTGTGTGCGTGTTGTGTTGAGTTCGGGCGCAGTTGAAACGAACGGCGAGTCCGAGTCGGAGCCCGAGTTCAGTCTCTGACGGCATTTCCCCGCGTGCGAACGCTTCTCACAGCGCGTCTGCAGGAACTAACCAACTAATTGTTACAACAATTTGTGGTATTAAATAATTAAACTCAACTGCAATTAATGATAGCAGCCTAGACGCGATTGCAGTTGTATTGTGCGCTGAAAAGTATGCAACATCGGGTGTGCGCTGTGTGGTGACGTTGTGCCTGTTAACGGTTTAACCTAAATCGCTTCTGGCCGATTATGAAATAAGCAGACAGTTGTGCGAACGGTTTCTTGTTTTTGTTGTTATCGTTGTCGTTGTCCTTACGCTTACAAACAGAACGAGCAGCCAAATAACAAACTACCAAAATCGCAGCTAGTCGAGCGACGCCCACGCACATTGAACCCTTGCAGTCCCGTCCAGTCGCCTCGGCTCGACTCGACCCTCCCCTCGCGGAAATCCACCCCCGCCGGCAAGAGTTTCTGCCCCAACCCCCTCCATCGACATAGAGTTTACATTTACGCTTTTCTTTAATTCTCTTCTGGCTCTGCGTGTGTTTCCGTCTTATTTCATATTTTTTATGTTTCGAACCACGCATAAAACGTAGTGTACCCAAAATAGTATTAATAGTAATAGAGCCATAAATGATATCTGCAAGATCTCGAGATTTTTCAAATTTTACTGGCTTTAGTTACAGTGCAAAGTACTGTGAAAAGTAAAAGTGAAGCTTCAGTTTCCATCTTAATATATAAATATATATAACAGTATCTCAAAGATAGAAAAAAAATTATTCACAAGCAAAAAAACAATTATTGACTAATTTTTGTTCAAAAATTTTAAAAGTTTAGTTTTCGAAATTGAGTCAGTTTCCGTCTTATTTCATATTTGTTTATATTTCGAACCACGTTGCACCTCATATATGTTAGTATATACAGAAGACTTTTTCTAAAAAGTGATTAAAAAAATGTTTGCAGGCTTTAGTTTTTAGTTCCAGTGCGAAGTACTTTTGAAAGTAAAATATTATTTTAATTCCAAGAGCGAATTCATCAAACAAAAGTAATAACGGAAGTGGAACAAACAACTGGGAAATAATACTAATAATAATAACAGCAGCAACAATAATAAGAGAAGAGAAGAGAAGAAATTGTGTTTTTTTGTTGGCGCACAATGAGCCAAAGTTTTGATAGTTTAATGCGCGGCCCGGCGGTGGCCAGGGGAAGTGATGGCTATCCGGATCGTCAGTCCTCCGAGGATGTGCCGGAGTCGACAACAACGACAACGGCAACTACAACAACAACAACAGCCGGCGAAGAAGGTGGAGCAGATGGTGATGGTGGTGCTGGATCCGGGGCTGGTGCCGGTGCCGGTGCGGGTGCGGGTGCTGCGACGCGGGATGATGAGTTCACCGAGGACAACAATTTCGAATCGAATTTGCGACGTCGCAAAGGCAAAATAATATCCTGTGCCAAGGAAACCATTGAGAACGGTAAGTGTGAGTCGAACACACATACTACACAGCGCTTTGTTCTATATAACATAGCCATGACAATTCGTAAACAGAGCGACATTTGGTATATCGAATTTCACAAAAAAAAAAAAAAAATGTTGGTAATAGAATTTCGTGCGAGCAGGCGGGCATTTTCCAGTCCGATGGACTGATGAGAACTGTCAACAATGTTTGAGGCAATCGCAATTACAGCATAGATTTCGCAAATGTTTTTAAAGTAAAAAATTAGCAAATAGGAAAACTAATTCTTTTTTTTTTTTTGGATATTTTTATAAATTTAGGTTTGGCAGTAGAAGACAGTAGAAACTCGAAACGAATATAAATAATAAATATATTAAATAATTTTAGTTGAGTTACGAACAGGAAAAGCTTCAGACATACTCGTAGCTCTATCTGTTTTAAAATTATCGATTGGTATTAAAGGAATATTTTATTTATTTTCTCATTTATCCATGCTAAAAATCGAAATGAATATAAATTATAAATATATAGTATTAAATAATTTGATGCTTCAACATATCTTCAAACGATAGTAAAAGTATCAAAACGAGAAAAGTTGTAAAACAAAACTTAATAATTCTTAAATTTATTACTTTTATAAGGGCTTCTTCTTTTTTTAAAAAAGCAATTTTGAATACTCCCAAAAAATTAGAGTAGCTTACTTCAAATAAACTTTAAGTTGATTAACTCGAAAAGCCTAAATTCATAATCTTAAACTGTTTGGAACTTAATTCCGTATTGAAACCAAAGTAGAATTCCAAATCAGTTCGATTGACTTGCTTCGAAAACCCGTATTTATTAACGGAATTTTAAATTTTAAAAATTAATATTTGTATAGAGGTTTATTTTTTTTTTAGAAAGTAATTTTAAGCAATTTTTAATGCTCGCAAAAAATTAGAGTAGCTTACTTCAAATATACTCGAAGTTGATTAACTCGAAGAGCCTAAATTCATAATCTCAAACTGTTTGGAACTTAATTCCGTATTGAAGCCAAAGTAGAATTCCAAATCAGTTCGATTGACTTTGCAAACTAGCTTCGAAAACCCGTAAAACTATGTATTCTACGGATTGCGCACATATTTGGTCGTCAGTTTGGAGTATCCTTAGTAGTTTTCGCACGAAGCAGCTATCAAATTACCCTAAAATGACTTTCAGATTGATGTATGTACTTCCTTCCCTACGAACCCCATCCTCCCCCTGTTGCAGCTGTCAACGTTGGACAAATAAAACTAACTTTGCTCCACTGCTCCCCCTTGGCTGGGGGCAATGTGTCGCCAGCTTTTGTGTCGTCTGCCTGCCTGCATTGTGCTGCAGCTGATGGCCTCAATGGCGCGTCTGAGAAATTTGCAGCCCCTCCTCGCAGTCAGTTTGAACGCCTTTGAATAAGTTATGTGTGTACTATGAAGCATCCAATGAGCAGGGCCTAGAAAATGCATTTTCCGCGCTGTTTTCCTCATTTTAATTGATTGCGGCTGCCGTCGATATAACTTCGCCAGGCCAATAGAAACTTATCGATTGCACTGCATTAGCTCGAGGAATAACCAAGTCGTTCTACATGTCGTTTTCTTGTTAATTCATTTCATTAGCTTTAATGGGTCAAGGCTGTGTCGTGTGCCCCACAAGTAATACATGGATTGCCCATACGAAAGTTATTACTTCGAGTGTCTGGATGGGCCATAACACAGGCACCAAGTCAAAGCTCGATATGCTGTCGAGGGTAGTTTTGCCGTATCGCGTGCTAGACATTGGTCCTTACTGGCTGACAGTGTCACCGATAAGTTAGGATACCACAAAGAGCGCATGTAAATTGGCGGTAACTGTTATGTGAACATGTAGCTAGCTTAATATGCAAATACATGGCAAGGCGAACGCATGCGATGTTTTTGTTGCTTATCGATAGTTAAATGTTTTTTTTTTTGGGATCAACAACGATATTTGAGAAATTCAGTGAGATGAACATTTAAGTTTATTTAAAATCAGTATTAATAAATTATAAAAAGTTTTCTCGTACTTTTGAACTATGTTTTATATTTGCCTACGTTTTATTTAATTACTTATCGATATTTTTGCCAGCAATATTAAAACTCGTATTTAAATATAAATAAAAACTAAAAAACACTTGATGCTGGTTCTTATCGATGAAGTTATGCTTTGATCACTGACATTGTAGAAGATTCGGTAATGGTAAACAAGAAAAGTCGTTAAACATACGCTTTTATCGATGTTTGAAGGCTTTAAAAAATGTTAAAAGATAATAGGAAAAATTGCTATTTGAATTCTTATTACTATTTACATCTTACATCTTTAAAATTTCGTTGTTTTGTTTGCTCTAAAAGAGAAAGAATAATGCGTCAAGCATATATATATTTATCGACCTATCGATATATTTGTCAGCAATAGTAAAACCATATTTAAATGTATTTTTGAGTCGAAAAACAGTTGATTCTAGTTCTGAACTATGACTTTATGTTATCCTATGATTTTTACTGAATATTGTAAGGTTTCAGTGAGCGGAAAATATCGATGCGCATTAATCGATGTTTAAATAATGTAAAACCTATGAGATATTGAGGTATACTTCAGTTCCATTTGAACTCTCAGTCTTTATTTCATTTGTCAATCGCACAATTTTTTTTTTCTCAGTTTTGCTGTGAAAAATCGTGGGTTTGGTTGCTTTGATAAAAAATCCAAAAACTTTTTTCCAACAAGGAAAAAGTGCACTGGGAATTTGATGCGTGTTGCAGCAAACTGTTTGCAGTCCCTGCATAGGGACGCGTGTTGGGTCCGCTTGGAAAGTGCTCGGATTGACGAGTTCCAAAAAGGTCAGACCTGACTTGTAAACTTTATTCACCTGTCACGTTGACGAGGGAGTTGGAAAAACAGAATAGAGGGGGGAGGGCGTGTAGTAAAACTGCATCGCGTGCCTTAGCCTGGCGTGAAAATCTAGAAGTTTTACTGGAAATTGGGTATACGCTGGGGCTCATCGATTTTGTGGTAGGCGAGCAGAGCTGCCACGATGTCTACACCATTAAGGGAATCGTGTATGCTCAAGCCCCACATTGCGAGGTGCTTCCTTTCCCTGGCGCACTCCATTTGCCATGTCTCTGTCATTGTCTTGCTTGGGCCATTGTCCGGACCATTGTCTGATTGTCAGCTCGATGTTTGCCATACTGATGATTGTTTTGTTGTCGACATTATGAGCGGCATCTACTGCTGCTGCTGTCTGTCATGCCAGGCAGCACGCGTCAACTGCCATCGTTATGGGTTTGGCCCGTAATGGCAGTGGCAATGGGAACTACTATAGATTGGCCATGGCTTCGCATCGCTGTTAACCCCTTGTCTGATTCGTCTGTCATTTGTCTGACACGGACAAAGCAGACAGCAATTTGTTGTTATTGGTATTTCTATATCGTCTACAGTCGTAGGTATCTCATATTCTTTTCAACACATTTTTCTTCATACGCCTTGCTGGCTTTATAGCCAAGTTGATCATGGAACCTTCCGGTTCGCTATACGTTGTGTGCCAGCTTCATCTAAATAGAAATTGCTACAATGTTTACACAGACTCTCTATACTTTTATACTATGTTGTCTAAGACGCTCTTGGCTCAATTTCAGCTACAGCCATAGAACGTGTGTATGTGTTTATATATTCAGGTTTACAAAGGAGCTTTATGTGCGCTAGTTTTGTTTCTCAAGCTTCTCTCATATTTGCCATCCTTTTGGGGGCACAAACAGGTTACGCCTGAAGACTAGAGCAAACGTTGCCTTACTTTAAATAGAATGCGGGGCCATATCCGCTTTAATTTAAGCGAAAAAGCCAGGAGTTGCTATTTTACAAAAAAAATTATGTATCAAAATGTGTTTATGTATTTTTGTTTTATTTATAATAAAAATAGTATCAGTTCAGAATGCAAAAATATTTTTCCAACATTTTAATTTATTATAAGATTGATGTTTTTTTTTAAGTTTATTAAATTTAGTAAAATAATTCTGGAATCTTCTATATTTTCATGAATTGAATTCGTATAGTGCTTTTTATTTTACACTAGTGACACGGCGAACTTTGTTCCGCCTTAATGGCAATAAATAAGCAGTTTTTTTTTTATTTTATTCGAAAAAATACTAAATAAAACTAAATAACTACATTAATCATTCATTATTATTTCTGTATTTCTGGTCTTCCGGCCCGTGAACATGCCACGTACATATAATTGACCATGGGAAAAACATGAATGTTCTAGATTTAAACCACAAACTTTTAAGGATTGGCCTTGTGATTTGTTGATTGTCATGGCAAATGCAAGACGTATCGGAAATTGAAGTCTTATAAATTCAAACGGCATATCGGTTGGGATAATCGGGATCCTCGAGTATTTGCAAGAAAGTGGCGTGATTCTTGTGTTTCGCCGCAAAGCAATGAATACAATGGCTCATGTGGCGGAGTCAACACTGGCAATTTCACTTTACCATTAACGCAGCATAATCCAGGCGTTTCTCCGGAAAACTTTAATGCACCACAATACTCGCAAACAACGTCCATTTGTCCAATGCAAACGCTAGGATGCATGCTGTAATCATTGCTGCAATCGTATCGAAACGCAGCTCGATTCAAATCAGCTAAATATCTTGTTCTGCGTCGCAAATTATCTATTTGTTGACTTCTGTTGTTCGCTCGACGATTCTGCATTGCCAACCGAGCTGTTTCACGGGCTGCTTCACTTTGCTCTCGTGATTGAGAAGCACGAAGTCGAGCCATACTATTGCGGCGCTGTTCACGTGCAATTTCTTGTTCTTCTTCAGTCCTTTCATTTGCAGTATTTTGTATTCTTCTTGCATTACGGCTTTGTCGGGAAAGATTCGATCGTCTTGGTCGCGGCATTATTAATTAAACTTCACTTCACTTCAATCCACTTTTTAATTATTTATTTAATAGAAATAGTTTTAATATTGATTTCTTACAAATATCAAATTGTCATCCATACGTCATTACATAGCTGTCATTTCACGTCAATTACATAGCTGTCATTTGCGTTTTGTTATTCCAAGTCTGATTCTTTTTTGTTATACCACGTTTTATAGTGACTGACGTTTCATGTCAAGTCACAGAGGAACGCTGTCGAACGGGATAAAAAGTATCCTATGTCCGTCTCCTGGCTCTAAGCTACCTCCCTACCAATTTTCAGCCAAATCTGTTCTGCCGTTCTTGAGTTATAAGTGGTGTAACTAACACGACTTTCTTTTATATATATAGATATAAAAATTGGTCATATCAGTCTATATTAAAAAAATCTATATTGTATATATTTATTATGTTAAATATTGCTAGGAAAAAATCGACAGTTCGCATCTTCAAAATTTTATATATGAAAGAAATTCATATATCTATAGTGCTTCTTAATACTCACACTAAAATCAGTAATATCGATTTAAAAAAAAAAAAGAAATTTATATATTTGCCTAAAAAAAATAGCTACGAAATACTCGACTGTTCGCATCTTCTATATTTTGAATGAAGGAAATGCGTATATCGATAGTGCTTCTTATTTTTATATTGATTTAAAAAAATAAATTTATATATTAAATATATTTAATTAAGTAAAATAGAGCTGGGAAAAAACTGAGTCTTCTATATTTTTTGGAATAAATATATCGCTTTTTATTTCTCACGCTAAAATTTGTCATATCGATCTATAAAATAATAAAACGAAATTCATTTATTAAATATATTTAATTAAGCTAAAAAGTGTTGGGAAAAATCGACAGCTCGCATTTTTTGTATTAAAAAAAAAAAAGAAATGCATATACATATATACTAAAATTGTTCATATCGATCCAACAACTGAAAATCTAGTTGGATTATTTAAAATGTAAAGTTTAATAACGTTAACTTTAAATTATGTAGGTTTTGTATATACATTTTAATTTATATTATGATGCAAACCGTTCACAGCTTTTGAAATAAATTCAATTTCTATACAACAATCAAGCTAAGTAATTTGAAAGGAAACGAGCAGATTCACTTAGTGTAAATAATTTGCATATTTATTTGGCTTTATGTGTGAATAAATCAAGCTCGATTTCCATGCACAGCACACAAAACATATGTACTATCATTTCCACATACTTGCGTGTATATAAATTTAATCAAATTATGCAAAGCTGTCAGTTTATTTGATAAATGCCTGCGGCCGCTAAGGTCACGGGAATC
Source organism: Zaprionus bogoriensis (assembly GCA_035046045.1). Taxonomy (NCBI): domain Eukaryota; kingdom Metazoa; phylum Arthropoda; class Insecta; order Diptera; family Drosophilidae; genus Zaprionus; species Zaprionus bogoriensis. Next base: position 464,142 of record JAWNOI010000214.1, read on the forward strand.
GTGAGCCCAAACAATGCGCATATCAACGCTGTGAGCGCTACGCCGGGAAAATCCTTGGGCTTTTCATAAAGCCAAGCATCTTTTGTTGGATCTTATGTGAAGGTTTTTATTTATTTTATTTTTTATATGGCAACTTTTTGAGTCTATCAGGGATTGCTTTTCACATTATTTCGCATTTGAATTTCCACTCTGCACATTAGCACAGCATTTATGCACTCCGATTACTTGTGGCCCGATAATGAAGTCATGCCTGCGAGTTATTTATGTGAATCTCTGCTCCGGTTATTATTATTGCCCTGCACGTTCCTCCTGTCGATTGGAAAATTCTCTCTAATTGCCATGCAAATTCTGCAAATGAAATAAAGCGAAATAAAAATTTGTACACAATTTGAAGTACATCTGCTTGAATTCGAGCTCATAAATATATGCAAACACACGTTTCGCAGTCCTCAAATTGCATCTATAAATAAACAAACCAAATAAATGAGAAACGATTTTAAAGGGGCATGAGTTTCTGTTTTAAGCCGCTTATATGATTTTGTTTGCTCTATGCTCATTGCAAATATGTACGAGTAGTTTGTGCAAATATTCAGCAGTTTGCAGCTTAAATAGTTGCTATGGTGAGAGGTTTTGATAGAGTAGGACTATGAAAAAAGTTTCTGAATTTTAAAAACATTAACTTTATACTCTTCACAAACAGAAATTAACCTCACATAAAATCAATATAAAAACAAATTAAAAAATAAACTCGGTTTTTCAAAGTTACTTCTCTTTTATAATAATTAATTATAATTTTATAAGGAATTCATAAGTAATCGATTGAATCATCCTTTTTAGCCGAAAAATAAAAATGTAATTAAATACAAAATTTGAGCAAAATACTAAGATTTAAAAAATTGCTAAATTAATTATGCCATCCCTAATTATAGTAAGGCTTTTATATTACTCGCTATCTGCCAGTCGCCTCAGCCAACTTATTTTCCCCAGTTTTAATGTAATTCGCACAAGTTGCGCTTAAGCTGCTAAAATCTCGAATATTGTTTATAACTTAATCACGTAAGCCTGGCACAGTCAATAAGAAGTTTACCTGCTGCTGTGGCTTGCTACAGCCCACCCGAACCATGTCGCGTGTAGGCTTCAACTCTCGAAACTCTGCGTCAAGATATGCAAATGTGTAACAGATTTAGCATGCAGCTGGGCGGCAGTGCTGCTAACAATTTGATGGCAAAAAAGCTACAGCATATAAAAAAAAAGGCAGACTGTTTGTTTTGGAAAATATATTTGCTGTACTGCAAATATGAAATTTTTTCACTTCGTGCAATTTAAATACATAAATATGTTCAACATATTACATGAATATTTATTTAAAAAAAAAAAAAAATCATACATATATTTATTTATTTGAACAAATATATTTCTTATTTATATTAATATTTATTTGAATTTATTTATTAAAATAAATACAACTTTTAGTTCAGCACTATATTTGCAAATCAAATAACTGGCAGTTGATACTGCGGTAGAGTTATAATAATTGGGCTTAATTATTAACCAATAGTAAGAAAATTATATTATAATTTGGATTCATTTATAATCAATTATCATAATTAAACAATATAACTAAAAAAGCACTAAACTACAAATATTATACAAAGTCGTATCGTTGCATAACAGGCTAAATTAATTTTTCCACTTTTTTCCTTCCCATAATTTTATAAAAATCAAGCGAAACGAATGATATTCCTTTATTTTAAGTTTGCATAAAAAATATATTTATATTTAATTTAATTTCGATTTTGTTTACCGTAGCTCTGCGGCAAAAAAGCTAAGCTGACAGCACTGCTGGCCAGGCGGCAGCCGTTGAGCTGCCAACTATTTTCCCGGAGCGCTGTCAGGCGTGCGTTCCACCAGCTCATGTGCTGCCTCGTGCCTCCTTGTGCTGTGCAATGCGATACAGCAAAGTTTCAGCTGGAGCTTGTTCAATGCTCAGCCAGGTGCTCGGGCAGGTGCAATATTGTTTCCTACTTATCGTATGCATATGCGATGCGATTTGTATGTAAGTGCGCCCAAAACGTTGATTGACAGCTGGCGCAGAGCTGCGAGCTCTCGATGCCAATCCAGAATGGCTTTCAAATCGTATGTTTCGACTGCCGGCAGTAGCTTCCGCAGCATCATCATCAACTTGATTATCCCCAACGTCATCATCATCATCAGGGACATCGATGGCAGCTGTAACTAGTGACATTGCGAGCAGCTTAATTTCCGCTACGCGTGCAGATCAACTGCATACCACTGTGTGTGTGTGTGTATGTGTGCCTTCAACCTTTACCCTTTGGTTGGCTAATGCAATTGGTTACTGTCATGTTTTAATTTCTTATTGATTAGCGACGAGGCAGCTGCAATCCGAGCGTGTAATTCAATTTGAAATAATCGGCGAGGGAATCTGCTGCTTCACACCGCTAATGGGACTGGTAATTGAGTGAAAATATTTATAGATATTGCTAGCTGCGGTTGAGTGTTTAAATAAGAGTAAAAGCTGATTTCTTATTACTTATCTGTATAGTTGAAAAAAAAGTGGAATATTTATTTTGAATTTTATCAACCATCGAATGTTTTGTACATCATTGTTTTTTTGGCCATAATGAAAAAAGATAAAGAAAAAAGATTTTTATTATTTTTAAAATAATTTATATATATTTTTGAGGAACAAATGTAGCAAAATTTACATTACTTTGTGTTTCTAATTTAATCTATAAAATAATTTATATATATTCTTGTCTAGTCAAATCGTTATTGCTTTGTGTTTTTAATATAATCTAAAAAATAATTTATTTATACTCATGATAAGCATTGATTGATATTGATATTACTTTATTCTTAATTTAATCTCTTAAGAAAATTTATATATATTATTGTTAACATATCTAGTCAAATTCATATTGTTTTGTGTTTTTCCAAACTAATCTATAAAATCTAATCTAATCTATTAAATTATTTATGTATATTCTTGTTTAGCATATCTGGCCAAATCAATATTGCTTTATGTTTCTAATAAAACCTATATAATAATCTATATATATTCTCGACTAGCATATCTAGATAAATTGATACTGCTTTGTGTTTCTAATCAAATCTATAAAATAATTTATATATTCTTGTTTAGTATATCTAGGGAAATCAGTTCTGATTAAAAGCTTATACAGCTATACTATAGTATATCGAAGAAATATATCTAGTATGACATGATATGATATGAATATCTAGTGAAAAAATTGAAACGTCGATAAGTCGATTGTAAAAATACTTTCAACCATACCGTATATATATATCTGTATACCATATATATATATATATATAGATATGTATATTCGCTTACCATCTGGTATCACTAAACTATCGAACTATTCTATTGAGGAGAGTTGTAGTTAATTAAACAAAATTTCTAAAAATTATAATTAAATATTTTATTCTGAAAATATAAAAAAGATAAATATTCTAAATATACTAAATATTAAGAAATTTAAATTTATATATTTTATTCTAAGCTACGAACTGTATTACGTTGCACCTTCTATTATCTCCCTCGCAAGCAGCAACCAAATTTTCGTAGCATTCAGCTGCCCATTAATCTATGCATGTTAACTGTGTGCAACAATTTCCGGCATCGAGCTGCCCACAGCCGCTTGGCAGGTGCCGTACGTAGTGCAATCACGTCCATTCGACTGCAGACAAAACAGTCGAAACATCTTCGCCTGGTTTGGGCAAGCCAATCAGGCGATCTCTCTGCATTTTCCTTGCGCATATGCACATTGTTGTAGTTTTATGCCCATGTCCGGTGCACAATCGCAACGATGAAAACAAAAGGAAGTGCTGCAGGAACTCGCTCCCACCTGCTCGGAGGACTGCCATAGCCACGAGGCTGCAGTCGGTTGTCTACTTGGGCAAGAAATTGCCGAAAAAGTGCGGCTAGAAGCAGCCAAAGTACTTGCTCGTCTGTATTTATAAATGAATACTAGGCATCTGCCCCCTTCGTCGTTTCGCTCTTGGCAGCCGGCCAAGAGGACCCTTTGCCCTACGTCGCCCAACTGCTGCTTAAGGGCGGCGCAAGTGCACTTGGAAATGCTATAGCCGAAAATGTGAAATGGAAAAATCAATGCGAGCAAGTTGAACGTTGAGTACGACGTGAGAATCGAAGCATTTTAAAGCTTAAATTTTACTAGATTCATTTTTTTTACGCTTTATGTGCGCTCGAATCGATTTCAATGTGAACAGAAGTCTTCAAAGAAATACACTAGGTAATGCTCTTTTTCACTTCACGTATTCGCCTGCTAAAAGCAGAAGAGGAATTTCATTTACTTTGATATTTTTCACTTGAAGTGCGACATTGACACGCCCACGTTTGCCTCGCCTGCACTGTAAATGTTTTGACATTCATCATACGCTCCGTGCGCCGTGCTGCAGCCTCGTCCTGTGCGGCCATTACCATTAATTCAATTGAATTCGAGCACATTTTCTCATAAATTTCATTTCATACATTATTTGAGCATGCAATTTCCGCAGAGAAATCGTCGAGCAAATGTTGACTATTTATTAATTTATTTATTGAAATCAACTGACCAACTCGACAGCCTTGCTGAAATCAGTTCGCACTTGCAGTACGATACGTTATTATGCAAATTTATTATAATTCCTGTGTGAATGGCTGCGGGTTCTTCCCCAGAACAAACAAAACTGCCTGAGTGGCTTGTCCAAGCACTCAAGTCAAGTTTGTCTCCATACGTTTGGAATGGCTTAACGAACAGTTTGATTTATTCATGATGATTTCAATTCGAATTAGCATACATCAATGTCGCTCATACTTATACTCAAATATGTATTCCCTTGGCGATACTGAATTGATGTTTCGTGTTAAATGCTCTACCAATTGCATGTACCGAATACTTTTGAGTGGTAAATGTTATTTAAGCTCTAAAAAAAACCTTCAAGTTCTGCAATATCGATAATAAAGGACTTTATCATTTCTATCTTGCAATATCGGGATGGTTTGTACTATTCTACAATATCGATAATAAAGGACTTTACAATCTCTATCTACCAATATCAATACTATTAAATCGCTGTTTGGTACACATTATAATTAATACCTTATAGTCTCAAGCCAGAAAATAGACATTAAATATGTCCTTCAAGTTTGATACTAATGCATTGGCGTTACTCTGGTAAAGTAGCATCGCACTCTTCCAATATTAATGATTAATACCTTAGCATCTCTAGCTAGTAAACGTTATAAAAATTAGTAATTTTTTTGGAAGTCATTAAATATTAAATATGCTCGAATATTTTTTTTATGATCGGCACTAACTAATCGAAGTTCAACACGAGCCTGAAAATATTATTTTAATAATAAATAATTCTCAATAAAGCTTTAATTGGAAATAGACAAACATCGACTTGGATAATCTGAATATCCATATTGAAATTAAAAGCATCTGTATTTTATTGCAATTTCTAGTAGTAAAAAATTTGAATAAAAAAACCTGTATGGAAACTTTGCTAATTCTTATTTTACACATTTAGTTTTATATAAAAAAAAATGTATCAAACTTATATTTCGGTTAATAAATTACAAATTTAATTTAATTATATTTGTAACAATATGTAAATCATATTATTTTATTTTATATTCATTTTACCGACATTTTTTATTTTAATATATATTTCAAAAAAATTACCAGCGGTAAAATAAAAAAATATTTAGTTTTTTATTTATTTATAATATTTCAAAAATTTATTATAATGTTTAGAGTAATGGAACTAATATTATTAGATCTAAAATTCTATTTTATTTTTTAATAATAATATTGTAAGTTTTGATTAAATTACAAATTACATTATTTACGAGTGTAAAAAAATGCAGCCCTTTTTTTACTAACTTATTCTTTATTTTTTAATGATTTCTTTGTTACATTAATTTTTATAGGAATCCTACTGGGTATCATTGCCGCCGATATTGAAGCGACACTTGCACTAAGCACAATACCAATACTAAGCCGCAACTGTTATTTAAACTAATCAGGACGCATTAAATGCGTATAAGTAGTATACGAATCGCACTAATGGCAAAGAGGCTTAACTGCTCAGCAGCAGTAAATACATACATACATACATATGTATATTATGCCAAATGAGATACACTAAATGGGTTTTCCCGCGTGCGTACAGATACGCATGCTGCGTTCCGGCACTGTGGAGCCTTGTCCGGCCTAAGTGCTGTTCGCTGTTGCGTGTTCTCCCTTCCAGCCCACCCCGAAAGCCAGCTGCTGCGCGTGTTCGCCAGGCTGCTTAGCACATGTCCGAGTGTCGGCAAATCAATTGTGTACATCCTTCTGCATACATGTGCTGCTAGCTGGTAGTGTGTTAAACGCCTTCGAGAGCAGCAAAACTGCAGGCACGCGTGCTTTGTAGTCATTTGGGCCGATCCTCAGGCCACAAATTATGATACATTCAAACAGGCTCCGGCATGGACCGCACAGATTTCACTACACTTGACTGGGGCCAAGTGCTCTCCAGTGGGCGTGGCCAGCAGAGCACTACGTGTGCCCACTAATGAGACCAAATGCGATTTGCCTGTCCAGTTGTGCTGCTAACCCGCAATTTTTTTGAGGTGGGCGTAACGTCGCACAACACATACACACACATGGCTGTATCCCCCTTATTTGTTGTGCAACCCATTAAGAGCGGCAATCAATCAAATTTTTTGTGGCTCTTCTGTGGGCGCTGCCTACAAGCTCATAACTGCATGTGTAACAGTTTTGTTCGTTTGTGAAAACTCATGTATGGGGAATTAATTACTCGGGCTTGTATACGGGTGGATAATAGATTGCTTGACTCCGATAGAGTCAAGTTGGGCATGTGTTGTTGAAATGGAAGTGAGATTATTGGGTTATCGGCATGAACTAGTTGTTAAGCTGCTAATAATAATAAATAATTAGAAACTCTAATATTAAAAAAATAATGTAAATACTTAATTTAAATGCTTATCAATCACGCTTGTAAAATTGTTTAACATATTATTTTTAGTGTTAAAAAAATAGCTAAAATTTAAAACGCTTGTAGGGAGTAATGTTGAATTATAAAAAAATATATTTAAATAATTATATACTATAATTAAATTATTTAAAGCAATGTTCAAGGCAATGTTAAAAATGTAAAAAAAATAGCTAACGTTGAAGTCATTTGTAAGGGGTAGTTTTCAATTATAAAAAAAAATATTTATCTATATATATACCATGAATAAATTATCTATAGCAAAGTTGAAGGCACCCGCGGCTAGCTTAACTTGTTTAAATAAAAGAAAAGTCGCAATGATAGCATTTACAGCTAGCACAATAGAATATAATTTAACCCAATCAAGAACTGAGCCTTTAAATTAGGCAATGCTTTTTCCATAAATATAATATTTTAGAGCTACACTAATTCCCTGAAATCGCGCTCACCTGCCGTGACTGCTCTGCCAACTGACAAGTTACTTGGCTTTTTGATTAGCTCGCATAAAGTTGTCAACAGGCAGACAGAAGAGGCAGAAGAATAAAGCGCTAACTGAACTGTCAGTTGGCAATGAATTTTGCGTTGGCGGCGCTAAAGAAGTCTTCAAATCGTGTACTCAGCGCCCGTTGAGTGGCACAAAGCGCTGCTCAGGCTTCAGCTTGCTGTCACATTAAGTATACGCACGCACATTACGTATACGCCACGGGGCATTGCGTGTGCGGCGAGTGCTTGCTCGAGTGACAGTTATGCCGCAGCAACTGTCTGTGTGTGTGTGTCGTCGTTAAATCAAAATTACTTGTGTGTAACTTAGTTGGAGCAATTAAAATATTAAAGCGACATGCGAGCGTGCGGATGATGCGACTCTTCGAAAAGCCATTAATATCGCAGTCTACCCTCGCGCTGTGTGTTTTGTTAGATTAAAATGCCAACGCTAGCAACTAAATAATGTTCGACACACACACACACACAGAAAGACACCCACTGGCAGCACATTTGCCCCGGCCCATCGTCCTTGAGCCGCTTTTCGTGCCCTGCTGCGTCCTTGCACTAAGTGGATTTTCATTATACATAGCTATAAGACAAGATTTATTATTTAATTTGCGCGCATAATTTGTAATTATGTCTCAACATTTACTTAACCTGACAACTGCAAGGGCGTGTGTGTGTGTTTGCCAGGTGTGTTTTACTAGCCAGAATTCGAGCTGCTCCTCAGAAAAGCAAAGCACTTTCCAGCAAATCTAACTGAAGTACCAAATTTATTAAGCAGCTTAACGGCACATAATACACAGTTTAAAGCTCTAATAATATATAATTTTTTTACTAAAGCACTATATTTGCGCTGTGGAATATTTTACGGCAAATTTACCTGAAGTACCGGATTTATTGAACAATTTTAGAGCTTATAATACGCGGATTGAAGCTCGAATTACAACCGCAATTGGGCCGCTCAAGTGTTCTAATAGAATATAATTTTGAGCATTTTTTTTGCTTCCTTCTTTGGGGTTTCTTGGGCGAAACTGCATAGTTTCGTTTACGAGCAGCGTCTGAGATTGAAATGGGCTGCTGCTGCACTTTGCACGAGTCATAAAAGTTTAGCAGAGCAGCAGGCAACCCGGGAGCAGCGCCTCCCCCTTTGTCGTCTTTGCCAAATGTCGCCTCGGGCCTTGCTCCTTGGACTCGCTGTGCGCTTATTGCGCTGCCGTCGACGCTCATTAACCTTTTCACGAGCTCCAAGGGATTTGAGGAAAGCTCTTCAGCTAGGAAACAGTTGTTGGCTTTGTTTGCAGCTAGCAGCAGCATGCTTTAAGATAGTTCTCTAGGCGTTAATCTTACTTTTTTTTTGGGGTAAAAAATCAACAGGGACTAAGGCTGTATTTCGTATGCGCAGTATCAACATTTATTTAGGTTCTATGCGCTCTCAGTCCCAAAACGGTCAGTATTTTGTGTGCTGCTCTACGCTTTCATTTTCAATTGTGCGCTTCAATTATATATGCAGATCCAATCAATAAATAGACAGTCACCGACGTCAGCGTCTTTGCCTGTGATAACCCCGCAGAGGCCCTCGCAGCCCCGCTGTCAGTTGGGCGTTTTGACACTCTGATTGGCCTAAGCTGCCACAGAGTGGGGGAAAAGTGTGAAAAAGCGTAGCTATGAAAATTCTTTGCATAAAATATGAGCGCAAGCTGCGGCAGCGGGCGGAACGGTGGGAACGGCGTCGTGCCTGGGAATTTCGAGCTGGCAAATATTATTGCCGAGCGCTTGAATGCCGAGGCGGCGTGGAATACGCCAAGAGCGTAAAAGATTGAAAAGATTTTGTGGAAAATGGACTGATAGTACGTATCGATGCCAGAGATGATAAAGACGGCAATGAGCATTGAAGAGCGTGAGGAAAGCCGAACAATAGCCGACGCAAGATTAGATAACGCGTTATATAATCAAGCAATAGAATTTGATTATTTTGAAATCGATATCTGTCATCAAGAAGTGAAAAAATCCTAATATTAATCACGGATTCTTAAGTCAAGCTATCACTTTTGAGTATTATTATTATTATTCATTTTATTAGTGTTATTATTATTATGATTATTATTTCTATTATTATTATTATGATTATGATTATTATTATTATTATTCATATTATTATTATTCTTATTACTACTATTATTCTTATTTCTATTCCTATTATTATTCTTATTTTTATACCATTTACCCATTGAAAATGGGTAAAAAATGGTATATTAACTTTGTGCAAATGTATGTAACAGGCAGAAGGAGGCGTGGCAGACCATACAAAGTATATATATTCTTGATCAGCATCAATAGCCGAGTCGATTTGGTCATGTCCGTCTGTCTGTCCGTCTGTCCGGCTGTCCGTCTGTCCGTCTGTCCGTCTGTATGAACACACAGATCTCAGCTATTAAAAGAGCTAGAGGCACCAGACTTGGTGGGAGTGTGCGTGTATTCAATACACACAAGAAGTTTATTTCAAACTTGATGTGCCACGCCCACCGCCTCCGCAAATCGATAAATGCGTATTTCGATTTTTTCCAAATAATTCAATAACGAAAAGAGATAAACGCACCAAATTTGGTAGGAGGTTGTCTTGCAACATTATGCAGAAGTTGGATTTTAGACTTTTGGATGCCACGCCCACCGCCTCTAAAAAACACATTTTTAAAGTTTAAAAGAACACTAGAAAAGCTAGAAGCACCAAATTTGGAAGTAAGGTGCCTGGTAACATTACGGAGAATGCAGAATTTCAACTTTTGGATGCCACGCCTACCGCCCCCAAAAATCGATTTTGTAAATCGGTAAATCAAATTATAGGAAAAGTAGAAAAGTTTCCGAAATTTTTTTTAGGTATTATTGTAGATAATAATAATATTGACCAACCCTATAAATTTAAATCCGATCGGACAATAAACACAGAAGTTATAGGCACGAGAAGTTTCGCTCACAGCAGTAGAGGCCCGACGCCGATGCCGACTGCGCACGCACAGTCGTCGTGTAGTCAGTGTGCAGTCGGCATGTGCCATTAGCGTCAATGCATGTGAATTTGTCCTCGAAAATATGCGATGCGTTGTTATTCGCCGAATAAAAGTAATTAATATTAAGAATTAGTTTTTAACAGCGAAAGGTAAATGGTATCTTACTGTCGAGTGCCCTCGACTGTAGCTTTCTTCACTTGTTATTTTTTTCTCTATTCCTATTATTATTCTTATTCTTATTCTTATTCTTATTCTTATTCTATCTTATTCTTATTCTTATTCTTATTCTTATTCTTATTCTTATTCTTATTCTTATTCTTATTCTTATTCTTATTCTTATTCTTATTCTTATTCTTATTCTTATTCTTATTCTTATTCTTATTCTTATTCTTATTCTTATTCTTATTCTTATTCTTATTCTTATTCTTATTCTTATTCTTATTCTTATTCTTATTCTTATTCTTATTCTTATTCTTATTCTTATTCTTATTCTTATTCTTATTCTTATTCTTATTCTTATTCTTATTCTTATTCTTATTCTTATTCTTATTCTTATTCTTATTCTTATTCTTATTCTTATTCTTATTCTTATTCTTATTCTTATTCTTATTCTTATTCTTATTCTTATTCTTATTCTTATTCTTATTCTTATTCTTATTCTTATTCTTATTCTTATTCTTATTCTTATTCTTATTCTTATTCTTATTTGTATGTCTATTCTTATTAATATTCCTTTATTCCTATTTCTATTCCTTTCATTATTATTATATTATTTTTATTATTAATTTTAATTAATTAATTAATTTTATTATTCTTAATACTATTGTTATTATTTATAATAGTATTTTAATATTACTGTAAAATGATTACTATATTCAACAAGACTTTCAGTGCCATAACTTCTTATAAATCGAGCTGCAATTCCACTTTAGCGCTAGATACGAACATCATAAAATATTTAGTAGATGACGCGACAATCTTGGCTTCTTTCGAACGTTGCACTGCATTTTACACATGGTCGCCGCCATACTGCCGCCTGGCAAATTGATGTCTGTTGTTGTCCGGTCGAGAGAGTCGAGCTCTCCACGTCTGTAGGACCAGCACTTCAGTAAAATTGTCCTTTAATGGCATTTGTGGCACATTTTTATTGATGCACTGAACTTTTCGCAGTGATTAATGTTTCCGCCTTTCTCACAGTGTGTGTGCCGCACTGGACACAGAGCAGAGCGGCGCACACACACACAGAGCACGGACTAACAACGCTTGGTCAGCATAAATTAATTACATTTGTGTATGGAGCTGCTCCCTGACAGCATAGAGCGACAGTTAAGGCCGACAATGTCAAGTGTTGGGCATCGCTCGTGTGCTTGTATCTCGAGGATGCGCACTCTAGAGTCTTATGAATAGCTATTAAATGTGTGGGCTTCAGGAGGCCATTCATGGCGTTGACGCTTGGCTCTCTGTAAGCGCAAATAAAAGTTAATTTGCTGGCCCAATGTGTGTTTGCATGTAAGCAAGTTTCAAATTTAATTAGTTCAATTAAGTCAAACGTTTGTGTTTACTAGCGTGATGTATCGACGTTGTTGTCCGGCAATTACGTGGATCTACTTGTCGATGTTCGCTTAATTTATTTTCCAACAATTTGAAAAGCTGGGAAATCGCTGGTTTAACCGATACATCGCTGCTTGAAGTAAAATTTGCTACACTATCGATGGTAAATTAAAAAAAACATCAATGTTTTTAATCAATTTTTGTTGGCAGTAAACTAGAAAAAAATTAAAATGCATATTATTTATAAATATATTTTTAATTTAGAGATTTATACACCAAAATAAAACCTAATGAAATATTAAAAAATTAAACTTCTTGTTTAAAATTAAAATTAACTAAAATCAAAAAACAGTTTGTAGTTTTTTGCTAAAATTTTATTTAAAGCGGAACTATGAAATTTTTTTACGGAGTTTTTGAGCTTAGATGTTCTTGCAGGTTTCATGTCGAAAACATCCATTTCTATTGGAAAAAACACTTAATATTGTCTTTAGAAGAGAAGAACCATCGACAGGAATTTTTCCTTTTTTTCCGATATCAGTCAGAAGCTTTATCATTTCTATATAATATTTAAAACATTCGCCTTTTGAAAATGGGTAAAAAGTAAATTATCTTTGTATGTATGAATAAACTCTCAGAGCTCAGCTATTACAATAGTAAGTGACCCCAAACTTGGTATGAAGATTCTCAAATAGCATAAATAGATTAAGTTTATTTTAAACTATCGATAGGACATCTACCGTTTCCAACTGGTCAGAAAATTATACATTCTCTCTGCTGAAGGTTTACATCATTCAATCTTAGAAAATGAATGAAAGTTTTTAATTAACTTTGTGAAAATTCTGGGAGTACACCAAATTCTGTTATTAGAAGTGCTACTGTCTCTCGACTAGCCGACGAACATCTGACAATACGGTCGGCTCTACGAGCTCATACATTCTAGGAGATCGATCTCACGATCCAGCAGAGCTGCCTCTCTTGCTCTTCCAGCATCTTAACGCACAGCAGCATCTCTCACTTTTAATCTGGATTTTTAAAAAATAAACTCTATTATAGTTCTCCAAATGCAAATTTTGCTTAATTGAAAGTGACACTTTGAGTGCCTGGAGCATTTTCTGGGTCAGGCCTGTCAGTCTGAGGATTGGATGGCCATCAACCTGACATTCCCGGCTGATTGCTTGAGCTGGCGCTAATGCTGGCCATTCGGTGGCTTTGCCACTGCGTAAGACCTTCTTCAGCAACCGTCATTAAACTTACATCATCTGATTTCAATTAAGCACGTTTCGTTCTAGTCAATTAAGCCACGTTGTGCTAAGTGCATGATGGCTAATGAGTTGCTTCTGCTCCGCATTTCATTTCACCGACGCGTTGTCGTCGTCGGCGTCTCGTCAATGTCATCAGCGTGGGCTAATTTAAACATAAACTGCTTGCAGTACTCCGATGGGGCGTACGCAATTACACGGGCTTAAGTTAGTTGTTGGCAGCAGCTGATTAAATTTAAGTCATTCGATTCGCCTGTGCGGGTGTCTGAGTGGCGTCAGCGGCTTCCGGGCTTATGCAACTCATTACGTATAACACCCAATCCCCCGCCACTCTAGCTCTCAATGCCAGCGCTAAAGCAGATTTCATTAATTATTCAGAACACAGTCCTGGGCGTAGCGCCCGCTCCCGCTAGGCATCAGCTCCAGCTGCTGCTGATTTGGCAGACGAAACTAACGGCGCTTGTAGAATTGTAGATTGTTCCATTCCGAAACTATGCTCGCTTTCTAATTGGATGCTTACTAAGAACTTTATTAGTTTATGTTTTAAATAATTAAGGCAATTTATTTAGAGACTAGGAAGAGTATCAACAGGAATAATACAGTAAGTATTAAAGGCTGAAGCTTTTAAAGTAATAATAATATGACACCTCGATGGAGAATTACACAAGGTTATTATTAAATACGCTGATCAATAAACATTTAATAAAAAAAAGATGTAGTTGTAGTATTTTAATCAATTAAAACAAAATCGAAATTGTATATAGATTATAAGACTTTCAACAAAGTGATCTGTACTACTGTGAGCAAAAAGTAAGGTGAATTTTCAATTAAAAATTCGCGGGCTTAAGATGGCGGACTAGTTCTTTTTTTCTTGAGTTGGCAGGACTGTTGATGACATCTGGCGGTAATTTCATGTCAATGTCAGTATCAGTACTATATTTACGCTTGTGTTAACCAAAGATCAAGAGTTTTGAACTCGTTTTTCGTGACCATTTCGCGGTAATCTCCTGATTTGGCTCCGTGTGACTTCTGATTATTCCCAAACTCAAGAGGCCACTCCGGGGAACGCGTTTCGAGTCGATTGAAGTGATAAAAGCGGAATCGACGAGGCTATACATGGCTATTTGGCCTGCTTCCAGGATTTGAAAAAACGTTGGCATAAGTGTATTTTATCGGGAGGGGATTACTTTGAAGGGGGTGAAATTTTTTCAGGAGAATAAATATAGAATTTTCACTTAACAAACAAATTCACCTTACTTTTTGCTCACAGTAGTAGTTTAGTTTAAAGCTAACAAATTGACCATAATGTAGACGCTCGATAATTCCAATGGTAACAGCTTTAATATAATATTTGTTAACTTCCAGCTTCAATATCCCCTTTGGCTCCTATCGAATAGAGACTAGAGAATAGAGACTTTAGATATCAATGACAATCATTTATAGTAGCAGCTTATAGCTTATGATATGAGGGAGCAACTGGTTGATTTCGACTCGCATTCGCGTCAGTGTGCCACTGTCCCTTGCGTACCTTCAGCTGTGGATCTGTTTGATTGGCTTTAACCTCATTAGCATATGCATTAACAGCTTAGGGCTGCCTGCTCGGCTAACCTGCCATAGGAAACGTATTAAAATCGCTCCCTAACTATGCACAATGTGTGATGTCCCTCGGCCGAGGGGGCGATGTGTGATCGCCTTGTTCGTCTGCGTTTTATGAGCAACGCGTGCCAGTGAAATCTTTGCTCCCCATGGAATTGGGTCCTATGTGAGCGGGATATTAAAACGGCAATCGCACGTCTCACATGTTGCGCGGTCGGGAGGGTGTTTGGTTCGGGGCTGGCTATAGAAAGTGGGGTTTATTGGCTTGAATTTGCATTAACAATTTGCTCGGCGGTCGGGACACAAATTTACAGCTCATTTGCTATGCGAATTTGTCTCTGTTGGCAGCTGCCAGACAGAGGCCAAAGCCAAAGCCAAAGTAACAACAACAAATTGAAACAACTTTATACAATCCGGAATTACACATTTAATACGTAAACACACACATGCAGGCATTCTCCCGCATATATTTATTAAGCTGTGTGTGTGCCCCGTCCGCCTCTTTGCTTTGCTTTTATTTATGGAATTAATTACGGAGCTTTGCTTTCGTGATTTATTTGGATCTACCGTAACGTTGGAGCTCAAGGACTATTATTGGTTCGAGTGTCCTAATGAGTTTTGCGAATGCGGCTTGTTTCTCTGCTGAACTAAGCTCTCTGCCTGGCAAAACATTCTAATCTGGCTAAATGAGCTTTTGAAGACATACTTTACCTAATGCACGTAGAATTACAACTTATTTATACAGCTCTGAGCTTCTTACAGCTGGATATTTCTTTGAAATCGCTTTTTAATTGAAGGCTTCTCAGTAAGTCTTTCTATGGCTAAAAATAGCTATGATTGAACAGCGGTAAATTGCGCGGAGAGACAAGAATCAATTTTCAATCAATTTCTCTGAAATTCTTAATCGCTTTGTATAGTTAAAAATAGCAATGATTGAACCAAGAAAGTGATTGAATTTCATATCGTAATTACTAATCGATTTTAAATCAATTTTACTCAGAAATGCCTAATCACTTTGTGTAGTTAAATATAGCTGTGGCGTAATTGAATAGGCAAATTGCTTGGATCAGAGGGATTTCATTGCGTTATCAGTAATAAATTTTTAATCAACTTCAACGAAATTCTAAATCACTTTACACAGTTAAAATAGCTATAATTGAACTGGGGAAATTGCTTGGTAAGCAAAGCGATTTGTGCATGTAATCAGTTATCAATTTTGATTCAATTTCCCAGAAATACATTGTAGCACAAAACTTGGAAATGGGTGTGGACGAAAGGCAGAAAGACGCGATATTGATTGTAAATTACACGAAATTTTAAAGAATACTGCTTTAGTCTTTGGTAGAATTCAAAATATCAAGCTAACAACATTCATGGAACTGCAATGAATTATTCTGAAATTCTTTAACTCTCAAAAGCCGCTATTAAAATATTAGATATTAGATTTTTGGAACAATGATTTAAAAATTTGGTGTTCCGATTAAAAAAACAACGGGTAGCTATAGAAGAATGCACTGATAGCCAAAGAAAAGCTTGTTATTTTTAAAGTATAAATCTGTACGCTTTTTAAGAAGACTTACCACTAAGCTGGAATCAATTCTCCAGAGATTCTTAACGATTTTATTCACTGCTAAAAGTAGACAATACATTTTTTTGCAGTCGATTTTATCATAACTAGTAACTAGGCTTAGAAAGTTAAGGAAAGACTGTATGAGACTTGAAATAATTTTTTATTTCATTTAAAAATATTAAAAAAAAATAGGTTGTTCTTTTTAAAGCATAGTTCTGTATGCTATTTAAGAAGACTTTTTTTCTTGAGTTGGCAGGACTGTTGATGACATCTGGCGGTAATTTCATGTCAATGTCAGTATCAGTACTATTTTTACGTTTGTGTTAACCAAAGATTAAGAGTTTTGCACTCGTTTTTCGAGACCATTTCGCGATATTCTCCTGATTTGGCTCCGTGTGACTTCTGGTTATTCCCAAACTCAAGAGGCCACTCCGGGGAGCGCGTTTTGAGTCGATTGAAGAGATAAAAGCGGAATCATGGAAACATGGCTATTTGACCTGTTTCGAGGATTAGAAAAAACGTTGGCATAAGTGTATTTTATCGGGAGGGGATTACTTTGAAGAGAATGAAATTGATTCAGGAGAATAAATAAAGAACTTTCACTTTACAAACAAATTCATCTTACTTTTTGCTCACAGTAGTATTTTAGTTTAAAGCTTACAAATTGACCATAATGTAGACGCTCGATAATTCCAATGGTAACTTTATGAGACTTGAAATAATTTTTTATTTCATTTAAAAATATTTAAAAAAAAATAGGTTGTTATTTTTAAAGCATAGTTCTGTATGCTATTTAAGAAGACTAACCACCAAACTGGAATCAATTCTTCAGAAATTCTTAGCCGACTGGTATAGTCCTGAGCGTAACTTCCAGTTGCGGGTTCGAGTCCCACTGCGGGCATGGGTGTAAGAGAAATTAGATAAAGCTGGCTGAAGAGCTAGCCCCCGCCGCGCCCTTCTGGGCTTAATAATAGATACGAAGGATATAAAGAGGTAGACTGCTAACCTCGTATGCCTTACAAATAAACACAAAAAAAAACAAGTAGGGAAAGCTACAGTCGAGCGCGCGCGACTGTAAGATACCATTTACCCTATTCGAAGAAATAATACAAATTAAATCTAGTTAAAAACTTTATAATCAAGCGCTTTGAATGTAAAATACCCTGTATGCCTCAATATATATATAATAATAAATAATATTTTATATATACAGCAATAATTTACGCCGCTCGAATTTGCTCCCGATCCGATGATCGGTACCCAGGGAACACCACGGGGAGGCCATTAATATATTAATGGGGTCAATTCTCCAAAACAGAGATTTGGTGACCTACGAGTCGACTAGAACTGATCAATATCGGTTCCATAGTTCCCCAAGAAAATAATAAATAATAAAATGGTTTAATAAAACTTGCCTTCAATGGCAAAAAAAATTAAAAGTTATAAATTAATATACCCTTTTCGCTCATTTTCAATGGCCGGGTAATTAGCTTACTGTTCATAACTTATTATTTTTTAATTACTTAAAATATTTATATATATTTACATATATACATATAAATACCTATCCACCTACTCAAAAAGCTAATCAAGACCTAATCTTACTAACCTCAACACAACCTACTTAAATGAAAAACCTATCTAGGGCTGCCTAATCTCTGCTCTCCTCAACACTAACAGAGATTCCATTATGATGGCTATGAACTAGCTCAAAAGTTTTAGCACTAATTCTATTAAAATCTATATTTGAGAACGCCCAATCAATATGTGTGTCCATATTGGTAGTGGACGTTTTCAAATCTATCAAGCTTCTATATCCTTTGCTTATCAAGGAATTGTATATCTCCCTACACCTATTAAAACTTTTTAAGCATAAGTTGAAATCTCCTAGAATAATTAAATTCGACCCTAAACATTCATATTGCCCAAGAAGATCCTCAAATTCTGTTTTAAATGTTGTCGAACAATAATTCGGACTTTTATAAATTATAATAAAACTTATGGCATTATACCTAAATATGCCGAACTCAAAAACTACTGAACCAATCATTTTTCTACCACTTGAGCATTGCGAAACTTTACCTACAAGCTCATTTCTAACATAGACTAGTATGCCTGTTAAAGGCCTTATTGCTTCAAGTCGGACAACAATTGTGAACCCTGGAATTTCGACATTTTCACTCGATATGGATGTCTCCACAAAGCATAATACCGATGACTGAAGCATCAGCCTATCTGATTGAACATCGTCAAGATGCATATTCAGGCTCTGAGTATTATGGAAAATAATGTCTAAGGCGGAACTGTCGACTAAATAATCGTAATGAGTTACCAGTAGTTTTTCAGTCCGCAATTTCTCCAATTGGGCTTTCACCTTATCATTACTTAGTGGAGGTCTAGGGGGAACGAAAGTTCCAATAATATAAAGACCTAACGCATTAGTTGCTCTACTACAAGCGACGTATAATGCAGCTCTCTGCATTCTGGAATGAGCATGGACTACCACCTTGCTGTAAGTTGCTCCCTGACTTTTGTGAATAGTGATACCTTCAGCAGGTACAATCGGAAACTGCCTACGGTCAATGCTAACTTGCGCGTTATTACTATATTGAAAATTTCTTACAATTTTCTGAATTGGAGTCCATGAAGTTTCTGTACTATGCATACATTTTGAACGCGCAAGAACTCCTACACTTTCTTCGGAAAATTGCATCCATAGAACATTGGGACTGTTGGATGCATCGAAATCTATCTGCATAAGTATACCTGATGCTCCGTTTACTAAACCATCTCCGGTATCTACATTAACCGTCATCATGTACTTGGCAGTAGTTTTAAGGATCAGGGACATGCAAAGTCCCTGTGTAGCAGACGTTTTAAACCCCTTTACTTCTTCTAAAATCCTTTGCTTTCTAGCCGAATCTAAATGGCCAGCTTTAATAAAATCCTGAGCGGTGGAAAAAAATTGCTCCGTAGAAATTGAGTTAAGTTTCAGTGTGTTGAAAGCGTCTACCTCTTTGTTGCTGCAGAACACATGAATTGCATCATCGGGCACTTCTGATGGTTCGCAAACCCTTGATCGGAAAAGGCTAATATCATCGGCTGTCATGCAACCCGATGCCATATTATTTAAAGCAGATGCAAATAGTTGGTCATCCCGCTGACGCATTATCTCTGTGAGCTCAAAATACTTAAAAAGATCCCAGAGATAACTACCAAATATTTCATGATAGGGATCGCTGAAGTTTGGATCAAAGATCCAACCACCACCTACTGGCTGTAACTGTCTTAGATCACCGAAAACGATGACAGAAACACCACCAAATGGATTAGTATTTTTGAAAATCTGCTTTAATCGGGAGTCTAGATAAGCAAACATAAGAGAACTAACCATTGATATTTCATCAATAATAATAACTTTAAGGTTTATCAACCTTGAATGCAAAGTATTAACTAAGTCATGACTTAAGGCCCTTAAGGGCGATGCACGGGATTGGTTAATAGGAAGTGAAAACATGGAATGCAGAGTTGAACCACTAATTCCAAATGCTGCTTTTCCAGTTGGGGCGCAAAGAAGGATTTTTATACACGTGGGGTCACTTCCTGGCATCATATTATACATAACGGACAACGCCTGAAAGATTGCTGAAATTAGTCGGCTCTTTCCGACTCCCGCACCACCACCCACGAATTCATGATATATTGAATTGTTTTTGGCATTGTGCAAGACATGTGTAAAATACAACTTCTGCTTTAAATTAAGAGATCTAACAATGTTTGCTAAGTCTTCCTGTGAAACTAAGGGGGGAAGCTTAATTAAACGGACATTACTATCTTCTAAGTCATTATTGTCATTATTACCATTCACATTTAAAACATTCAAATTGGGATCTATTTCTGGCAATCCTAAAACTCTAAAACCATCATCTTCAACTTCCTGATTTTCCACGCTATCCTGATTTTGTTCTCTGTCTAAATGGCTCAGAGCATCTTGGAGTTCCCTGTCGTCTAATATATTATATTTCCTGCGATTGTTCTCTACTAACTCCTGATTGTGGCTACAAAACAATTCACAGTCTTTTGTAATTAAATCTAAATGCTCATCTCTCCATGGAGCATATAGCATTACAACTTCCCTAAAATAGTCTTTTCTATCAATATTAATATTAAATCTTCTATATCTTATTATACATGGCGTCAGCCTCTTTTTAACAAAGCCACTACCATTGCGAAGAGCATAAACTATTGATTCAGAAGCTCTGGACACTTCGTCGTCAACGTCATCCAAGTTTTCCTGGCGAATTCCACGTTCCGATTTGCTATAGCTATAAAAAGCAGCAAAATCAGCTAAGCATAAGCTCTCTAAAGCGTCTGGGCGCTGAACATAGTGTTCTATAAGCCCTACGAGAAATATGTCTCTAGAGTCATCGGGCAGATTTTGAAGTTGCTGTTTAGATTTCAGCATTCTGACCCGTTTTTCAGGAACCTCTGTGTTTATATAAACACATGCACTACTGCTGGCAGACAAATGCAAACCTAAACAGCAGTAGACGGCTTCCTGCGCTGAAATCTCAGTGCCAAAGATAAATTTGTTTCCTAAATGTTGTAACTTCTGTTTAATAGTTACATTGCCTCTCCTACTTTCTTCTACTGCTTCACGCATTAGAAGCGAAATGCCTCGCTGAGACTTGTTAATATAATTAACGACATAGCTGCAGCAAGCGTAAGGGTCTAAAATGTATTGAATATCTATATTCGCTCGTTGCAGCAAAAGAAGGTGCTTATTGTAACCGTTAAGTTTGATTGCTGCAAAAGATCGCTTTAAAAACACTTTAGGTTTCTTTAAACTCGATCTTAGAGCATTAACGTAGCACTCATAGCTTAAGTTAAGTTGATCGTGGGACAAAAAACTATTAAAATTACTAAAGCTATCTACGGTCTCACGATCGAAGGAAAAATTTAACAGATTTTGAATTTTATCAAAGTTCCTACGATGCTCTGCTAAGTTTGGAGCATCTTCTCCTAATGGAAATAGAATTTCTGTTTGAGGCATGGGAGGGTATGGAATACCGAATCTACAAATTTGCTTAGACCTAACTTCTCGCCTGCAAGAGTGCCCATGATTGTGAAGTTGATATTCCAAAAATGGAGCAACATCGGGGCAGCTGACATCAGTTGTAATAAACTGATCGATAAAGCTCTTGACAGGCTCAAATGTTGACTCATCTTGTAAATCGAGCTTAGGGGCATCTTTCAACCAAAACATGCCATGGACATGTGGTGAGCCTCTTTGCTGAAACTCTACTCGCCAATAAAACTTGATAACCCTATGACTACCAAAAATACCGCCTTCTTTCTTCATTAGTTTGAGAACTTGTCTGTACCGGTAATCGAAATATCTGGCACAAGTCACAGGATCTGCTCTAATGAGACGAGCTTTTTCATTAAAACTTAATTCTGAAGCTGCTACTTCAGAAATGTCTTGCTTGTCTACATTTTTAGACAATAAGACTAAAAGCTCTGTCCATCGAGTTTCCGCTGCGGAAAATGTTATAAAAAAAGTCGGAAGACCGATTTGCCTAATCATAGCCATAACTTTCTTCTTCTCCTCTTCCCAATGAGCAGGAGAATAGCGAATACCTCTTAAAACCCTATAGCCATCGTCGTGTAGAATTAAATTTCTTAATGTTTCCTGATTTTGCACGTCTGCAGCCGAAATGCCTTGAGTGGCGGAGTGCTTTCTTAAGCAAATTGACGTGTTATTCCTAATGTTAATCATTTCTAACTTTTTAAAGTTATGAAACAATTTATCAGTTCTACAACCTCTTCTATCGAAATTCCTAAGCTCGGACCTTACAATGGTTGTAAAACTCTCCTTACATTTTCTTTTAATGCCCGCAAATATTGTGGGAAAGGCCAACTCCTCTGAATCACAATCT
Source organism: Zaprionus bogoriensis (assembly GCA_035046045.1). NCBI lineage: Eukaryota > Metazoa > Arthropoda > Insecta > Diptera > Drosophilidae > Zaprionus > Zaprionus bogoriensis. Next base: position 486,592 of record JAWNOI010000214.1, read on the forward strand.
TCAATCATATCCAGAGGTCGCTGGCCTTCTCCAGGAGCTATAGCAATCCTGGTAATGGGGGCAACTGGAACATTTTCCATGAAAGTCTCTTGACCTCCAGGATTTAAATCTTCCTCTTCATCAATTCTATTTTGCTCATTACCTTGAGCAGCTCTTTCTAATAATTGGGAAACAATATCCCTATCATCTGCCGATGCAACAAATGGTACAGTCTCAGAAGAATAGGAAGACAACCACTGTTCATTGATAGTAACTTGGTGTTTCCTATAGAGCTCTGTATTGACTAAATACCTAATTGCATCAGCAATTTTTGAAGGCCTAATGGTTTCAGCCATGAAATCATGGTTATATTCCATCCTACGCTTTAGGTGTATCTGAACTACATCGGCTTCGTTAAATGCCCTGGGAAGGGAAGTTACAACATTTGCAACTGGAATCGGGACATTGACTACTGCTCCTTTAATGGCGCTTTGACGACCATATCCTAAAGACTTAATTATCATGAAAGGAAGGCGTGGGGAAATAAGCCTTTCTTCTAAAGGCGTTAAGCCTTTCAAACATTCGGGAAGCTCTGGGAAATCTAAGCCATTCGTTATGGAAGCCTTAGGTTTTTTACCTGATTTTATGCTGTGGCTGCAAGTTTTACAAAAGCTATACCTATCGTTGTGAGATGGGAATATAGAGGAAAGATATAAAATATCTACACTATCTGCCTCACTGCACTTTTCCTCTATAAACTCACGAGAGATTTTGTCCACTTGATGCGGAAACCACAAACCTTTGCAGCAAATGCAAACCTGATCAGGACCCTGCTTTACTGTCATATTAAATGTGGCTATTAGAGCATCTAAGCTAACGACTCTATTCCGAGACACTCTATCTTCTGGCAAGGTATTCGCTCGTTCTATCCTGTTTCGGGTCGAGTTTCTCCTATTCTCTGCTATTCTATTTATAGAGTTACTTCTATACTGACTAACTCTCTGCGATAAGCTCCTATTTGCATCAAAAGCCTCCTGTCTTGCTCGAATTCGAGCACTTCGTCTTGCACTTGTATTGCGTGCCTGTTCAAGAATTCTACGAATTGGATTATCTCTGACTTGAGACCTTTGACTCCTATCTAAAGCTCTCTCCAAGATTCTCCTCTCTAAGTCTTGTCGTTGGCTAGCTCGTCTAATTGCATCTTGTTCGCGCTCGTCTGCTCGATAAAGAGGGTTTTGTCGGCGCCTCGATCGACCCGATGTATTTGCTAATTGTTCCCTTGCTCTAACTACGGGATTGGTTCGGCGAACTGTTCTACGAACGGAATCCTGACCTCTTTCGATTGCCCGATAAACCGGGTCTTGTCGGCGCCTCGATCGACGCAAAGTGTTGTCTTCCTGCTCTACTGCCCTTACTGAAGGATTCGTTCGACGAATTGTCCTACGAACAGAATCCTGTCCTCTTTCGTCTGCCCGATAAATCGGGTCTTGTCGGCGCCTCGAACGACGCGAAGTATTCTCAACCTGCTCTAGTGCCCTTACTGAAGGATTCATTCGCCGAACTGTCCTACGAACAGAATCCTGTCCTCTTTCGTCTGCCCGATAAATCGGGTCTTGTCGGCGCCTCGATCGACCCAAAGTGTTATCAGCCTGCTCTAGTGTTCTTACTGAAGGATTCGTTCGCCGAATTGTCCTACGAACAGAATCCTGTCCTCTTTCATCTGCCCGATAAATCGGGTCTTGTCGGCGCCTCGATCGACGCAAAGTGTTGTCTTCCTGCTCTACTGTCCTTACTGAAGGATTCGTTCGACGAATTGTCCTACGAACAGAATCCTGTCCTCTTTCGTCTGCCCGATAAATCGGGTCTTGTCGGCGCCTCGAACGACGCGAAGTATTCTCAACCTGCTCTAGTGCCCTTACTGAAGGATTCATTCGCCGAACTGTCCTACGAACAGAATCCTGTCCTCTTTCGTCTGCCCGATAAATCGGGTCTTGTCGGCGCCTCGATCGACCCAAAGTGTTGTCAGCCTGCTCTAGTGCCCTTACTGAAGGATTCGTTCGCAGAATTGTCCTACGAACAGAATCCTGTCCTCTTTCGTCTGCCCGATAAATCGGGTCTTGTCGGCGCCTCGAACGACGCGAAGTATTCTCAACCTGTTCTACTACCCTAACTGAGGAATTCGTTCGACGAATTGTCCTCCGAATTGAATCGATTACCCTATCAGCTTGGCTCAACTCGACATTTTCCCTACGTTCTCGTTGAAACTCTGCATTATGCTGCCTTTCTTGCTGAACATATTCTACAATGGACCTATTAAACTGATTTCTAAGTCTTCGACTTTGAGACCTACTGTCAGCTGTGCTTCTATTAAGCCTAGGCATTATTTATATACGTATGAATTAATAATAAAAAGAAAAATTAATTAATTAATATATATATATAAATAAATATGTATAAATATATATATTTATATGTATATATGATATATATAAATATAGATATAGTAATAATATAATATAGTATTATATTATATAATTATATATAAATAACACTATTAGTATTATATAATTTTGAATGTATTATTAACATTCATCAATATTATTTATATATTTAAATATGAAATAATAATATATAAATATAAATTTGTTACTTGCGATTTCAGCAGCACCAATGAATAATAATTTATTAATCTATTTTAATTCTTATTCGCTTCGCGGCACGAACCGATACCGATATTCACTTTAATCGTACACACTGCAGTCATTTAATTTCACATACAAAGCGCAAGTGCATATGTACTCATACGTCACATGTAACGTATTTTGACAAAACTGCACGCAAAAGAGCGCAATTTCACATACATACATGTATGTATAGATGCGTATACACAAAGTTCCTAAAAAGCACTAACACTATCACACACACACACACGGCCAAAATTATGCGCGGTAAATAATTTTGTCGATAATATAATTTTGTTCACAATTTTAATAAAATCAAAGCGGACAACATTCGCGAATTATTTTCAGAGACAATATTTAAAAGTTAAATAGTGAAAATTAATAAAAATAATTTAATTTAATGAAAATCGAAAATCGGTATCGACGAAATAATCACAACCGCACACGCCAATCGCAAGCTAAAAAGTGATTATATTGAGCAGCCTTAGAGACGTTGTTCGACTTATCGATATGCGCTGATATCGATATATGTTGACATTTAAATATAATCACGAAGATAATAAAATTTAATATTGAATTATACCATAAATGTATATTAATGCAATTAAATATAAATATACATTTATTAACAATATGTTTCCTTAGTGCGCATTGGGTTGCACGTCCCATACATACATATATATTATACATAAATACATACATAACTATACATAAATACATACATTCATATGTATTTACTAGGAACAAACAATGTGCCTCAACTGAGATATTAGGTCGAAATTTGTAACCGGCATTTTGATTGCCGTCGGTGGTGTGGTGTGATAGTTGTCGGCTTGGTAACTTTATGTACCCGGTTCGATTCCCAGCGGGCTAAAGAACAAACAATTATTTTTTTTTTTTTTGCATCATAACTTTAATTTTCAGTTTCGATTCCCAACACAGGCTTCCTTCTGTATTGCTAAGAACAAATTATTGGTTTTTCTTATTTTTTTTGCATCATCTATGTTCGTCAATTTGATTAAAAATATCATACTATATTTTTCGGTACAGTGCAAAATTATTTAAAAATAATAAAAAAAATCGTCCAGCGCGGGATTCGAACCCGCGACCCCCTGCATTTGAAACTTGCAAGCCAACCATCACGACCACACACAGTTACACAGTGCGATCGGCAAATGAGATTTTTATTGATGCCGGCCCTCTGCTGCGTCAGTTCAACATTTTAGTTGAAAATTCTAAGCGCCCACAACTTTAACTTCTTTATTTATTGTCCGAACGGATTGTAATATATACTTTGTCTGGTCTGCCACGCCTTCTTCTGCATGTTACATACATTTTCACAAAGTTAATATACCATTTTTTACCCATTTTCAATGGGTAAATGGTATAAAAATTAAAGAAAACTACAGTCGAGTGCACTCGACAGTAAGTTAAGTTAAGTAAGTTAACAACGCATCGCATATTTCCGAAATTAGATACACATTGACGCTAATAGCACATGCCGACTGCACGGCGACTGTGCGTGCGCGGCGCAAGCATTGACGCCGAGCTTCTACTGTATGAAAAAATTTTCGCGCTTAAAACATGCATACATAAACACAAACATTGTATGTATTTACTAGAAACAGACAATGCGCCTCAACTGAGATATTAGAACGAAATTTGTAACCGGCAATTTGATTGCCGTCGGTAGCTTGGTGTGAGAGTTGTCGGCTCCGTGACATTGAGTCCCAGGTTCGAATGCCAAACACAACTGATTTTTTTTATTTTTTTTGCAACATCCAGTAAGATATATTTTAATATTAATTACTTTTATTCGTCGAACTAAAAACAACGCATCGCATATTTTCTAAGTCAAATAATACACATGCATGGACGCAAATGGCACATGCCGACTGAACGCTGACTACGCGACGACTGTGCCTGCGCAGTCGGCGTCGGCGTCGGCGTCGGGCCTCTGCTGATGTAAGGGAAACTTCTCGCGCCTATAACTTCTTTGTTTATTGTCCGATCGGATTGAAATTTATGGGGTAGATCTGTACTATGGTAAGCTACAAGAGTGGTAAAAAAAATGTTTTGTTATTTCCCTACTTTTCTTAAAATGCAATAGTTTGGGGGCGGTGGGCGTGGCATCCAAAAGTTGAAAATCAAACATTCTTCGTAATGTTAACAGGCACCTTACTTTCAAATTTGGCGCTTCTAGCTTTTCTAGTGTTCTTTTAAACTATAAAAATGTGTTTTTTAGAGGCGGTGGGCGTGGCATCCAAAATTCTAAAATCCAACTTCTGCATAATGTTGCAAGACACCCTCCTACCAAATTTGGTGCGTTTATCTCTTTTCGTTATTGAATTATTTGGAAAAAATCGAAATACGCATTTATCGATTTGCGGAGGCGGTGGGCGTGGCACATCAAGTTTGAAATAAACTTCTTGTGTCTGGCACCAAGTCTGGTGCCTCTAGCTCTTTTAATAGCTGAGATCTGTGTGTTCATACAGACGGACAGACGGACAGACGGACAGACGGACAGACGGACAGACGGACAGACAGACGGACATGACCAAATCGACTCGGCTATTGATGCTGATCAAGAATATATATACTTTGTATGGTCTGCCACGCCTCCTTCTGCCTGTTACATACATTTGCACAAAGTTAATATACCATTTTTTACCCATTTTCAATGGGTAAATGGTATAAAAAGATTCTTAATGAATTTATCCACTGCTAAAAGTAGGCAATACTTTTTTGCAGTGGATTTTATAATAACTAGTAACTAGGCTTAGCAAGTTAAGGAAAGACTGCATGAAACTTTAAATAATTTTTTATTTCGTTTAAAAAACAATCCGTTTTGTTACCAACTTCCAGCCAGTCGTTAAAAATGCCTTCTTGCATTTATCATTAGCCTAATGAAGAGTGAACGCCGTTGATAGGAAGAAAATTACAGAAGACTTTGCTGGCGACTTTGACTTTGCGAGAGCCCAAGTTTCTTTTCGCTATCAGTGGGAGAACAGGCCTCGCCTTGTCTCGTTCTTGTTCTTGTTGCCATAATTAATTACGTCTCGCGTATCTGAAGCATTGCCAAACGCTGGGCGTAAACATCATCGCTCAGGCAGGAGTTCTACGTTGGCAGGCCGCTTTCTGGCTCTCGCGTGTCGTGACTTTGAGCCTCGCTTGCGCTGTCATTAGTCAATTTCAGTGATTTCTCTTGTCTGCACTCGGCGTTTTTAACATTTTCCGAATAGGTTTTCTTTTTTTAGCCACCTCGTTGTCCTTATAACGTTGTTGGTGTTGTTGTTATTGTTGTAGCTGTGGCATTGTGTTAGTGGTATTCGCAGCGGTTTCCACCTCTTCTAATTAAAAGTTGTGGCAAATTTTTGCGGTTTGTTATTTACCCTTTTGTTTGTTTATTCCTCATCGCTCTTGAGCTTGAGTCCGCCTGCTTTCCCGCCAGGCCGTCAGTTGGTTACCCATTCGGTTTCTCGGTTCTCGCTTTGTTATGCAACACAACACAGTTTGCGGCACAAAGTGCAGGCTGTGCGGGATTTATTTGAAGCTTGTCACGCTGCCAGTGCATGCCACTTGACACAAACTTCCGAGCGTCATTCTATAAACTGGTGAAAAACTCAGCTAGCGATATGATTTCACAGCGCGTACACAGTGTTTCGTTACGTTCTAGCGGGTTTATGTATAGTAAAAATATAATTATTATTGACAATTGCTTATTTTCTTTAAATAGTCTTAAATTATATTGAAAATCATATTTTAAAATTTAAACACTATTTTTTCAGTAGAATTTGATCACTCAGAGTGGTCTAATCATATTGAAAATGATGACATTTTTTTTAATTTATATTTAATCACTAGGTTAATCTTAATTATAATCCTTTAACGATTGTCTAAAGTCAATTAAATAGTATTGAAATGATTAACAGTATTAAAACAGCAATTATTAATAATTTGGTTTTTGTTTTTTTTTTTTTTTTTTGAATATATTTTAACTGTACAATAATTGTTATTTTACTTGAAAAAAAACTACAATAAGCTTTCAATATGCTAGAAGTTTTCTGATTTTATAAAATTAAAGTAATTAATATTAGCGAATTTACCAGCATAACATTATCGATATATTATATAAATTGCTGTTTATTTTTACTTATTTTTATTTTTTTCCTGAAGTTTTTAATATAAAATAAAATTAAATTATTCATTGTATTGTTACAGTTGCTTTTTTTTGCTAGACTTCATTTGAATATGTTCGTACTGCCCTCGTATCTCCCTTTATCTGCGGTCGTGCCATGCATCTGTATCTGATGCTCTCATGGTTTATAGTATATGTTTATATATTTTTTTTGCTACCTGCATAAAGAAGCGTTTTTACCAACGCCAAATTTCCATTTTTAGTGCCGCTGCCCTGCCCCTAGTTCTGCTTCATCTCGGCTCTATTGTGAGCTCTGCTTTATAATAGTCTGTCGGCAACAGAATGCATATCTGGGGTATAAGCCTGCGGGCAGTAGTGAACACTACTAGGAATGTATCAGAGAATTGCAAGGGTGGTAGAAGCGCAAAAGCAAAAAAATGGGAAAAATGGGTAAAAAATGGTAAAAATTATTTCCATTTCAGAATGCGCCGGGGGCTGGTCTTTTTTTTAGTAGCGCTTATCTTTTTTATGCTTTTCGCTTTTACTAACCAATTAATCTCTTGCCTCCCTCGCGCGCGATTGCAGCTTCCCGCCAACTACGCCGCAAAGTGCCCTACGCTGGCCATTTGATGACGCCGCGTCGCCTTTGGCTGAACAAAATACCCACACAGTGCGACGTGGTTATCGAGTTTCCCGAGGATGCGCCGGACGAGGCGCTGCGCTGGCTCCTCGCCCGCATACGGTCCCAGCCGCCCGCAGGACTGGGGCTCCTGGTGCAAGTGAAGGCCCACGAGAGCTCCAGACGCAACGCCTTCTATGTGAGCGCGCCGGTTAACGTGTAAGTACAGGATTTCCCTGCACAGCTGCTCGAATTACAGCGCACAATGTGCGCAAAACTTCTCAGGTTGCAAAATTATAAACAGTATTAAGTAAGTAAGAGTGGAGATAACAATCTTAAAGTTGGTTTTGCCGGCGAGGTAGATTGCACAAAGTATACTAAAATAGTTGCGTATTCGCTGAGTTTATCTAGTTTAGTACGTTCTGCAGCGTTTGTAGTCTTTTAAATAGTGATTTTTATTTTAGTTTAACTTTCCAAAAGGAAATTCATATTTTCCGCCATATTTTCGCAAAACCAGTGTGGCCAGCTAATATTTTTAATTTAGGATTCCATGTTAGCACGCGATATGGCAACACTTTGCTACCTCCTTTAATACATGATCATTTAAACAAATATATACGCGAAATAAAATATGCATATCAACTGAGTTAACTGCGGCGTCACATGTATAAGTTTTTAATAAAGTTAGTTTATGCATACTACCTGTTATTCAATATACTTATAAAACTTGTATTTATCATATCTAAGTTTATCAGTTGACGATATGGCAACGCTGTAATATAACTGCGCTGTAGATCTCTTTTGAATTTAGCTATACGCGCAAAATTAGTGCTTTACAATTGAATTTAAAAAAAGTAAATGTATATTTTAAGTGTAGATTAGATATCACATATTATTGCTTACAATTAGCCCCTTATAATTATAATTCTAAAATTAGCTAGCCCTTTTTCATTCATCGATCTAGTATATTTAGGGTGACCCTAACTTACATTTAATTAAACATTTGTCGATGTGGCAACTCGCTAATATAACTGTCGCGCATTGAAGAGAGCTTCATTTTGAATTTATTTTCTATACGCTGCAATTCAATAATGTATATGAAAAAATTGGCTTCGCACGTTTATTATTGCCGTTAATAAAGCTGTCTGCTCACTGCCATTGCAGCCTCTTCAAAGCGGCGGAGGAAGCGCGCCTGCCAAAGCGCTTGCGGCCAGACCTGGGCGGGGCGCTGCGTGAGTTCACAACCCGCGAGAGCCACTGCTTCCAGCAGCTGCGCGGCGATGTGGGCAGCACATCGCTGTTCACGTCGCAGGAGCGCCAGTGGCTGGTGCTGCAAGTGCTGCAGGGTCTGCGCGCTGGCTGCAGCGACATCGATGCGCTGCAGGGACGCGCCGCCGTTGCCGAAGGCCAAAGCATTGTGGCCGCCTGGCAGGAGTCAGGCCTGATCACACAGGTCTTTCCGCTGCACGAGTCGCGCTCACTGACGCAGCTGCAGACGCACTGGGTCAAGCAGATCTTTGCACCGCAGCCCTTGGGTGAGTGTAGCCGACAGCGGACAGCGGACAGCGGGTGATGACTTAACCACATGCTTCTTCATTCTACTCCTGTGCAGACGACATTGCCGCCTATTTTGGCGTTAAGGTGGCACTTTATTTCGCCTGGCTGGGCCACTACACCTGTGCCCTGGGCGTGCCGGCAGTTTTTGGCACCATACTCTACTGCATACTGTGGGGCAAGGGACAAACGGCGCAAGACATGGGCCATGTGCTCTTCTCGCTTTTCAATGTGGCATGGGCATCGCTGTACCTGGAGGCCTGGAAGCGTTACTCCGTGGAGCTGGCCTTTCGCTGGGGCACACTCTCCACACCGCCCGAACTGCTCGAGCCGCCCAGGCCGCTCTACAAGGTCTGGCCCAAAATGCCGCAATCACATTTACGACGCTTGACTGACTCTTTGCTGCATTGTTGTTTTGCCAGGGTCCGCTGGAGGAGAACAACGTGACGGGACGTCTGGAGCCAAAAGAGGCGCCCGCCTGGCAGCGTCGCGCCTTTCGCTACTTGGTCAGCTTCCCCATCATTGGCCTGTGCCTGTGCCTGGTGTTTGCTGTGATGTTTCTCATGCTGCGCTTCCAGGTGAGTGGATTGCATAGTTCCCATAGAATACCCTTGCAAGCAGCTCCACTTACCACAACGAAGCTCGAATACCCTTGCAAGGCCATCGGAACTGTCGTTTCGCTGCCGGCTAATGACGCTTTCGATTGCGAGGGTATCTCAAGTCTGCTACTACTTGCAGGCAGTTTGCACGATTGTCACACAGTGCGTATAATTAATATTGGTTTACACTTTATGACAAGCAATTGCCCTTTGCTCACGTGTGCGTGACGTTGTGTGTGTGCGTGTGTTTGTGTGTGTGTATTTGGATGGGCGTTTATTAATTTGCTTAACGGCGTCCCTTTGCATTTCGTTAGCGCTGTTGTTGTTGTTGTTGTTTCTGTCATTCACGCTTTTACGAGCACACGCATACACCAACACACACAAGCACGCATTAACAGGCGCACTCGCACACACTCACGCCCGCAATTCACACTCATTTACTGACCCCCCGCTCCAACCGCTTGCTTCCTGTTGTTGCATTGACTTTATATGCGCACGTTCTTCCTCTCTCTCACTCTCTCTCCGTCTCGCTCTCAGTTTTTTATGTTCTCTTCATCGCAATTCGCATGAATTCCGAACACAGCAGCAAATACAAACACAAATACAAATGCGATTACAAATACGAGTCGCACACGCATACGAATACGGTGAAAAGAAGCAAAAAGCAAAAATAAAACCGTTATTTATCATTCATCACGCCTCATTGAATTATTATCTTTCGTTCTTTCCGTTTGTTTGTTGTTCTTTTCCACAGGATTGGCTGGATCACCATAACATACCCGATAAAGGAATTGCTCAATGCATGTATAATTTGCACAAGGTTCTTACATTTATTTACCCTTTATTATTATTACGTTTTATTGCCTAGTCTAATTGTAGAACTACACACACCTACACACACTAGAGCTGGCAAAAAATTGATGTTTGCTACTATCGATTTTTCGATTCTTTTACGGAAAAACATCAATACTTTCGATTATTCATTTAAAAATCATATTTTATTGTTTTGTTTCATTATCTTAACATTTAATATTGCTTTAAATTTAGAAAATCGTATCTATTTGTATAGGTATTGGGTTCCCACAATCGATAGTCTCGATAGTGCCCCGATGTTTTGCCAGCACTAACACTCACTCACACATAAACAACGTACTTATACACTCGTGTGTTCCGTAGAACTTGCTCTCATATCATGTCATCTATTGCGTACTAACACAAGCTTAAAAGGGTTCTTAAAGTTGGTTGGATACTTTTGGTAATTACTTGGCAGGCAAGTTTTAATTAAAACTTTGGCCAGACGCATTTGCAGGACACTGCTGCATTGCCTTTTGGCCATTAATTTGCATACGCATTTTTTGAGGCGAACACACACACACACATGCATATTCACAGACTTGTCAGCCGGCATTAATTAAAATGTTCAACTGGCGAAAGAGAAAAAAGCCTGTGGGGCGACATTGTTGAAATTTATCGAAATGAAAAAAAAAAACAAAGAGGAAGAGCAAAGCGAAATAGAAACCAAAACGGACATGGACAAAATGGCGAAACGCGTTTGCTTGACGCTGGCGAATTTCACGCATAATTGAATGTTAAGAATAGCAACAAAGGCAACAGCAGCAGCAGCAGCAGGCGACAGCAACAATAGCTACAGCTACAACAAAAGATAATGCCGGCAAAGTGGCGTAGCAATCATTTAGGCGCCGCCCCACGCTTTATGGCCAGCTTTAGCAGCAGCTTCTGACAATGAAACAATTAATAATGACGGAAAGCATGGCTAAGCTTGCCATGGCTTAACCAAACCCAAACGCAGTCGTTCCATCCAATTGGAGTGTTCATAAATATTAACTTAGTTTGGGCAACTATTATATTATTAGTTAATGCTGTAGTTTGGGTGCGTAAGCTGATCTGTCAAGATAATAAATGGTGCGAGAGAAGTGAATATGTATGTATATATGTACTAAATTCCTTATTGTCAGGTCTTACATTCTTTCAATTATCCACTATTTATCGCAGTTTTTTATGGCGGTAGGTCGATAACGGATCTTTACATATGTAAGAGTTAACAGCGTACTTCAAACTTTTTTGCCTATGCTAACATTCCGATAAGCTGATTTCCTAGTATTCTAGTTATTGTAATCGATAAAATACTACTTCTGAAATAGCAAATATGCCTCTGTTAACATTCCGATATACTGATAAGCTAGTATTTTATAGATAACGTAGCAATCTCCTTATCTAATTTTTCTTATTGAAAGTCCTTTAATTTCTATTTGCCTTTGATTACATTTCTAAAACCTATCGCAAACGTTAGTGGCGATAAGCTGATCATGTATTTAGAGTTAACAGAGTATGTAATTGTAAAAACTGTTAAAGCCACTTTGCGTGGCAAGCTTTTATGTGCATACAGTAAATATGAAAATTTAAAGACGGCAAAAGTGATTTTCGCACGCGTAAAAAGAGCGCTAAAGAGCTGTCACTTCCCCAGCAATTTCAGCTTCCGCCCCCTTAAAAGGGCACCCCAACTAGAACGGAGTCCCTTGCAGCTGCCATCGACCACAAGCTCACCCGACAATTGACATGTTTTTAATGTTGCTGCTGCCATGTTAGTTTTATGTACATACATTGTTGCTGTTGTTGCGCTTTAATGTACGCCTGTCCATGACGGCAAGTACACACATAAAAGTGTGGTTACTGACTGCCCGGAACAGCGTGGACTGAGGTAATTCTGGTACTGCTGGTTTTCATTGCAACAGCAAAGCGCTCAAAATGTTGCCGTAATGAGGCATGACACAGCCATGGCTGGCAGGCATGTGTGTTAGTGAAGGGGAGAGTGACGCAGCGAGTGCAGCTGTCAGCCAGTGTTGTAAAAGAGCTGCATACCTGTGCGGTCAAGTGGCTGCTAACAGAATAATGGCGTTTCCTGCGACTCTGCTAAAATTACTAAAAGCTCACAAAGTTAACTTGTTCACGTGGCGTGTAACGCCATGTTTAGCCAGCAATAGTTTTGTCTATGGTATTCCAACACCGGCTAATCAACAACCGGCTAAACGATGACTCTTCGCACACAATGCACGTAATGAAAATGCAGCGCGCATATTGCAGACGTAAACATTCATTTTGTGCTTTGTCTCCCATGTTCTCTGTGCGGCGCTGTTTGCCAGCAAATTGCGTAAATTATAAAATTCTGCTGGCAGGCAAGCCAACTGGCTTGCTTCTCCGGCGGCTGCTAATTAAGTTGCAAATTATGCAGCAAAACAAAAGCGATGCACACGCACAACTACATACACACACACACAGAACAGAACACAGGACAGCTACAGTCAAGCGTACTCGACTGTTGAATACCATTCACACATGCAGACTTGCTAGAAATTTATTATAATTATATTTACGTAATATGAATATGATTAACGAATTTACAACAGTAAAAACTCTACCTCATGCACAAGCCACTCTCACACATACATTTAAGTGCGCAGTCTTGGGATTCTTCTTTTATTTTTCGATCCTGTTGCAATATGCAGCGCATATTAAAATTATTGCAAGCTACAAGCGAATCAAAGTACAATTTTGTAGCTGTTAAACTATATTTAATATTAATGTTCAAACTCGAAAATATAAATTTTCAACGAGTTTCACTCGTAGTTTGAAATAAAATGATCTGTGTATGTTAAGCAGGGATCTGCATGTCACATTTTCCACCTCTAGCTCTGGTTATAGCTGAGATATCTGCATTTAAAGCACAGATGCTGATCGAGAAGATATATATATTATATTTTATTATTGTTTAGTCCGTCACACCTCAAGTGTAGCATACATTTCCACAAAATTAGTATACCATTTATACCCATTATTAATGGGTCAATGGTATAAATACACACATACCATTGTATATACTATATACACACATAAACACGACGCGGAGGCAGTTTAAAAAGCGCAAAAAGCCTTTGTTCCTCGCGCCTGTTTGTATGCAGTGGTTTTTTTATATGCTCAGCAGACCGGCACTCATCGGGTATATCCCTTCCCCTCGCTTACAGCGCTGCGCTCTTAATGAAAAAGTGCGTTTCGCTCTTGTCTCGCTTGAGCTGCCTAGTAGCACAGCCCATCGTTGGTCATTAAAGAGACATTTAATTGTTTCGAGTATACCCCAGAGAGGGGAACCCTAGGCGTCGCCCAATTGTGGACAAACGCGACGTCGGAAATATTCTAATGTGCAGCAAATTAAGAGCGTAAACGCTCTCAATTCGCCGAATGAAGTGCGTGAGCGGCAAAATTAGTAATAAACGAGCGTAATTGACTTGTTGGGGAAATTAGTATAGATGTAGGTATATTGTACGAGTAAATGTAAATGTAAATGTGTATAAGTCTGTATAAGCTAATCAATCTAAATGTGCACTCATTTATTTCGATTGTTTCTCCTGCAGGACTGGTGGGACTCCAAGCTGCCCGAGGAGAGTGTGCTATGCTGCCTCAGTGTGATTCCCAAGGTGTTGCTGGCGGGCGCTATTACACTAATGGACGAGGCCTACTTTAAGCTGGCCGTCTGGCTCAATGATCGAGGTATAGTACTCTTAACTTAATATGTAAAATTGATAGCTTTTCGAATATAATATATTTTATATTCTGCACAGAAAATTATCGCCTGCAATCGAAGTACGAGAACCATTTGATAGCCAAGGTAGCACTCTTCCAGTTTGTCAACTCGTTCCTCTCGCTCTTCTACATTGCCTTCTATCTGCGGGATGAGGACAAGCTCAAAGAGGTTAGTCTTAGTCGTTTATCCTCTTCAAGCTTCTCAATTATCCGATTTTATTGGTATCGTAGCAACTCGCGGGTCTGCTCATCTCTCGCCAAATCATTGGCAACCTTCGCGAATCTGCTATACCATATTTTGTGGAGCAATGGAAGCTGGCCAAGCTGAGCTTCAACATGTGGGGTGCTCTCAGTCCCACACAGCATGTGAATCGCAGTTTGGCCGAGGAGCTGGCCACAGCCGAGGAGAAGCTCAAGGCGGAGGCAGCTGCGACGCCACAGCAGGAACAGCAGCAGCAGCAGCCACCGTCGAACAAGCGCAACATTGGACAGGCCGAAATCGAGAGCTCCTTGTATAAGGTATGTCATTGGAAGACTCTTCAAACTATGGTCTCGGTTCTACTAATTAATAATTAATTAAATTAATAATAATTTATTTCTAATTCCATTATTTTTACGCAGTACGATGGAACCTTTTCCGACCACTTGGAGATGCTGGTGCAGATGGGTTACGTGGTGCTTTTCTCGGCTGCCTTTCCGCTGGCGGGCATCTGTGCGCTGATCAACAACCTCATGGAGATCCGTTCGGACGCATTCAAGCTGGCGCATGTGCATCAGCGACCCTTCGGGCAACGTGTGGCCAACATTGGCACCTGGCAGAATGCCTTGAGCATTCTGTCGTTGGCCGCGGTGATTGTCAACTGTGCACTGATTGGTCTCTCCGGGCAGGTCTCCCGCCTCTGGCCGGGTCTAACAACAGCACAGACTATAGTCCTGATTGTCACATTGGAGGTGAGTGCACTCGGAGCAACATGCGCTATAGAGTTTTCACACGATTCCCTCTCTACTTGTAGCACATCATGCTGGGCTTGCGACAGGCGCTAACCTGGCTGCTGCCCGAGTTGCCATCGTGGTTGGCCGCGGAAATTGCACGTGCCGAGCATTGCCGCCGGGAAATGCAGTGTAAGGGCACCTCACCGCGTCCCACACCGCCTACGCCGCCATCAACCACATCGACCCAGCCGGAGCAGGAGTGCACGGGCGGCAACACCACGCACGATCAGTCCATGGAGAGTCAACTGGCCGAGGACATGCTACTCTATGGCCAAGAGTTGGGCTCTGGCTTTGGGCGCAGTATCGAGGCGGATGTCAACATATTCGAGAATCGTGACTCCTCGCCGGATTCGCCGCCATCGCAGGTGAGTGTGGAGCACACAGTGTGTGCCGTGTTGTGCGGACATTAATATCAAATTATATGCCTTGCAGACGAGCACAATACTCATACGACCGCTGCACGAGTCGACGCCGCCGCATGGAGGTGCCTCCCTCAGCAGTTTGCATCAGGATGGCAATGGCGGGTGAGTGTGCTGACACGGCTCGAAGCGTCGTTACCTGCTCTAATTCTAATTACATAGCACACGCCACGTCGATTAAGTCCATTCGATTAAGCTTGCACACGCCACACACACACTCACACACACGCATTTAACCCCTTTGTTGAAGAACTCTCTCTGTCTCACTGTCAAATTGATTCTTATAGCGCTTGTAAGAGTTGCAGACAAAAGTCGCAAGTCTTCATACCGGAAATACCGCCATTTCTTGGATATTCGGTGCGCAATTTGAGCGCTCTGCCAACACACAGTCAGAGAATGCTCCAGCAACAACAGCAACAGAAACAGCAACGGCAACGACAACAATATCGGTTGCTCAGCGGGTAAATCGAATCGAATACTGTTTGAGACACTACTCGAAAACCCCCAAAAAAAAAGACTTGATGTAGTACCGACACCAACAAGAACACCACAACTACACTACCACAACTACAATGTGTTCGCTGTGTGTTGTGTTTCTGCTTTTCCAAACTCGAAATTTGTTATGCAAACTCTCGCTGTCTCTCTCTCTCGCCTTCTCAATTGGCATCTCTAAATTTTTCAGAGCGATTTTCCAATTAAGATTTAGCTCTGTATATAATTATTATTATTCTATATGTATTAGCTATAGCTCTTACTATATGCTTAGTAGAGATAGTCTATAAAGCAGAGGTTCTTTTAAATTCATTCGAAAATAAGGCAACATTGGTGGAAGAAATATCGGCGGTTCCTAAATTTGCTGGATAAAAATTCTATTGAAAAATGTTGCAAAGAAATGTTGCTTTAAATTTGAAAATAAATTTCTAAATTTTCAAAATAAAAAAGAAAATTTTAAATTTCAACAGAATTTGAAAGAAAAAACCTACTCTTAATAGACCTTCCCTGCCTGCTCCGCTAACTCTTTTTGCTCAACTCTTTTTCACTCGTCTTTTTTACTCTTTTCCTCTCTCTTCTTCTCTTTCTCCATTTCTTTATCTGTGTTATCTCGCTTCGCATACGGCACCGATTGCGCTTGCAGCGCTTCAGCCAGCACGCTAGCTCTGAACAGCTATGCTCCACGTCTGCAGTCGATGCATATACAAGAGATACCGCCGTTCCGCAAGAAATCGAGCGACTCGGCCGATCACACTGGCAGCAGCACGGGCAGCAGTCCGCAGCGCAGTTCAATGCGCCAGCTGCAACTACAACATCAGCAGCAGCAGCAGCAACAGCTACAGCAACAGCAGCAGCAGGCCACGAAAATCGCTGAGATTCCGCCCTACAGCAAGAGCCGAAAGATATCCGCAGAGAGCGCAACTCACTTGCAGATGAGCGTAAGAGTACAAATCCCCCTCCACACAGCTCTCTTCTACCCCCCTAATATTTGACCCCCAACACACACACACTAAATCTCTTTAGTCCGGTCACAACATGAAGTTAAATAGTAGTTATAGACACGTAGACCCACAACCAGCAAATCCCTCGATACTACGACTATTAGCGCTACTCGCTGTGTAGACCCACACTCTTAACCCGCCAGAACAAATACGAAATGTGTGGGTTTTGTGTGTTAGCTGTAAGTTTGAGTGTTACAATGTTTTGCCCCAAAGGGCCACGCCCAACCAAATGCAACATAAATACGCTTACAGTGGGGAAGTGTGGTAGGCAAATGTTATGCATACGTATTTGAAAGCCCGAGAGAACAATATTTTATTAGTGTTCTGTGAGCTTTTTGTTGTAATATTTATTTGTTTGAAAATAGTTATGAATATATATGGAAAGCTTATGATTTTAACCTTCTTGTTTTAATATTTAACATAAAACTTATAGCGTGGTAATGACAGTTCATACAAATTGATTGCGTTCTTCGAGTTTTTGGGAAAAATTCAATAACGAAAATATATAAACGCACCAAATTTGGTAGGAGGGTGTCTTGCAACATTATGCAGAAGTTGGATTTTCAACTTTTGGTTGCCACGCCCACCGCCTCTATAAAACGAACATTTTTAATTATTAAGATCTCTGGGAACATTACGCAGAATTCGGATTTTCAAATTTTGAATTTAAGAACAAAATATATTTTAAGACTAGTACTTCCTTTTTAGACTAAATAATACATATATTTAAACTTATGCATATCAGTTTTTCTTAAAATCAACAAGTAACTAGGGAATATATGTAAACTATGACTATCTGCGAGTTATCAGTTTTATTCTTGCAAGTTTATTTGTAAAAATTATAATTTCTAATTTTAATTGATTTTAAATATATGCAAAAGGATCAGAAAGGATCTGTTAAGTATTGCATATAACAACTCCACTACACTAGACCCCCCTTTGACAACCACACTGAATACCTAACAATATCAGTCCAACTCTAACTGCATTCTCCTGTTTAAAGGACAAACTACACATAAAACTTCACGCACCCGAATGGATGTCGCGTTTGAAAGTCAACGATAGTGCGAACCTGCATAGAAGCATAGATTGTATTGCCAAGGTAGCGAGCGTGTTGTAAAGCTGGTCGTGCCTATCCACCTACATATATGATATTGTATTGTATAACCAACCCACTGTGTACCCGCACTTGTGTGTCTTATTGTTGTGCCATGTGTGTGTATTCGTTGTTTTCATAATTCTTGTTGAAGCTGCAGATGTGTTAGATGTGACTTGATAGTGCTGAATGTGTATTAACTATATACTATCGGATATACGAGTATGCAACTAAAATGCTTTGGTTACATTTCGCACAGTGTGCGAGATGCAATTGGCTTTGGTTAGGCGTAGCTAAGATGTACCCAAAATTGTTGAACTCGGCATGGCAACTGCTTTGTCTCACTACTGTAATCATTTCACGCTGGCTTAACTATCACACACACCTATGCATGTGCCATATCATTGAATTGAGCTTACCCCGAAAGCTTTCGATGTGCGTAATACGTAGTCTTATGCATGAAGCTCTCTAGGCGATCTGTTACTCATCTATCTCTCTCTCTCTCTCTCTCTCTCTCTGTCTGCTCATCTCAAGGAGCTCACAAGCAATGCAGACACCTCGGATATTCTAAAGCCGGCGCCATCGTGGAGCAATGTGGCCCTCAAGACGGGCACAGCCGCCAGCATGTTGGCCACGCCTCCAGCTTCGCAGCAGCAGCAGCAAATCGTCGCCTCGTCATCATCCTCATCAGGCGGCGGCGGCAGCGTTTTCAGTCCCAGTGGCCCTGGGCCCGTGGCCTCCGGCAGCATCAGCAATTCGCAGTCCAGGCCCAGTGTGGGCGCGCTATCTAATTCCTCATCGAGCTCATCGCACAAGCAACAGCAGAAGCAGCAGGCAAAGGAGGAGCGGGACAGGGAGCAGGAGCAGGCACAGGCACAAGCGCAGGCGGCAGCTGCCGCAGCACCCACAGCATCCACATCGTCGGGCAACACCGACGACGAGGCGAAGGGTGAGCACAAGACAGCGCAGCGTATTCAAAAGTCATTCCATTCAAGCCCATTGCCATTTCAGCAGCCGAATTGGCCGCCAAGAAGTCGCGTCTCAAACAGAAGCTGGTGAAGAGTGCGCGCTCCGTGGCGATTTTCTCGCTCAAGCTGAAGGAGCGACGACAGCGCGAGGCCGAGAAGGCAGCCACCATTGCGGTGGAGCATGCCAAGGTAGGTGCAGTGACTCTTATTCCGTTTCAATGCACTCACTCCCTTTGTTATCCAGGCTCTGGCCAAGCTGCCAATGCCGCAGCCTGTGGGCGGTGAGCTGTCGCTAATACCCATCGAGCAACTCATACAAATCGACGATATCAAGCCGTCAATCAAGCCCGCAAGCAATACAGCGTCGTCGACATCAGCCTCCGCCACGCAGGCAGGATCCTCTCTGCATCATTATTATCAGCAGCAGCCGCAGCAACAGCAGCAACAGCAGCTGCAGCAGCATCAACATCAGCATCAGCATCATCCGTACTCGCACACGGACAACTAAGCCTAAGCTCGTCGAACTAAACTAAACTAAACTAAAGCGAACCGCACCGCACCGATGATTACCCCTCAAGCCTCCCCTCCGGCACATTGTAAATAGTTTTCTATGCACCGCCCATCAGTCCAGTTTTAATCAGTATCTGTATCTGTCGAGGACTTAACTATAGCATAACATAACATAACATATTGATGATATGGCAATTTGCTGAATGTGTGTCTTGTCCCGAGTTGGAAGCAAATAAATAACTTAATCATAGTAGACGCAGCTGCAGCCGAATAGCGCTCGCAATTATCGCATGACTTTATATATACATATACTAAATGGCCCCGATCGAATGAGTTTTGTTTAGCGATTAGCAGTTAATGCGTTTTTGGTAGTTACTGTTGTTAGCAAAGAGCTGAAAAAAGAAACCAAAGAAAACAAAAGAAAACTAAAATCAAATCTGTTAAAAGTTGATGTTACGTTTTGCATTTATGTTGCCACTAAGCGATTTATCGATAAATTCATTTTTATTACTATAAAGTTAAGCAATCACACACACACTAACACACGCATACACAGACAGAGACAACGACACTACTGTGATGCGCATGCGAGCAGTCTATATAGAGTATGTCGTCCATTGTTCCTTCCATGTACTATACGGAAAATTGGGAATATTACTATACAAGGATAAACCGCCGCACTCGCTTGAAACTTTCGCAACAAATCTATGTATTTACAAGAGCTCGAACTATTTTCTTAATTTAATGCTTCAGCAGATCACCTATACTTATACAAAGTAGGCCACATATGTATACACACACACACACACGCAGACACGTACAGAGAGACACACACACACACACACTCTACCGTTTAATATTTGTAAATAATGTTTAGCGTCTAAGTGTCAACAAAACTTTACAGAGAATACACAGATTACAAAATACTACGATTATATATGTATGTGCTCGTGTGTTGAAAACGAACAAAAACCAAAAAGAACAAGTAAAGCAATTTCAAAAAAGCAATTTCTTTGTTTTTATTGACTACTTTGGGGCGGTTCTATAAGCGTTTGCCAGGCGCATATTACTGTAGCATACTTCGAGGCGTTCGTATTTATTTAAAGGCAACTTGGCTGGAATTCATAAACAATTTTAAGCAGGCAGTAAGATTTATTGACTGTTTAAATATATGTGTATTTAATCGACCAATTCACAAATCCCATTGCTCGTCTGGAATCATAACATAACTCTGCTGTTAAAGCGCTGTAGCTTTAACATAAGTTATCGAACAGCAATTTCATTTGATAACAGGTCCGAGCGATGCCTACGATTAACCAACAAAGCCCATCACTAGATTGAGTTTAAGAAGAAAGCCTGTTGAAATGTTATTACTTAACAAATGTTATCGAACTGCATTTTGGCATTCCTTAAATCGATAACGATATTTATGTGCAGTGTAACAGTCTCTTACTAGATCAGTGTTGCCGATTTAGCTTTTTTTTCGTCAGAATTATGTTTTTTGTCAATGTACAAAAAAGAAAAAAATATTGTTTTTGAATATTGATTATAAATTAAGCTACTTTGTTATAATTCTAATGCTAAAACAAAAATTATTAAATCACAAATTAATGTCATATTTTTTATTTAAACTGAATTTAAAAAAAAAAATCAGTTTTAAAGTCCAACAATTCCTTTAAAACAAAGGCTTAGAATATGCCAAGTGTCAGCATTTTTGTTTTTTTTTTTAAATTCGAAAGAGAATAGCTGTTTTATCAAACCCAATCGGATTTAATTGCCATCATGATTAAGCAACGAATCGAAAAAGGAACCTCATGAAATCACATTATTGCTAAAGTCAAAAAAGATCAACTGATTAGCCAGAGCGCAGGTATGCGCCATATAACACACATGTCACTCGGCACTCAGTCATACCTTCATGGGGATGTACAGACATGTATGTGATCGTGATTATATACAATACATATATACACACTCATACACATACGCATATGCATATTCGTAATGGCCGTCGACTCGTGCGGCTGCTGCCTGCTGTCGCCTGGGAGGGGGTCTTAAAACGCGCGCTAATTAGCAGTACGTGCGGAGTGCGTTTGTCAGGCAGCTTGTTGGTGTATGGGCGGGGAAAAGGAGCTGCTCAACTGCAGCAGAGATCGCGCTGCCTTATCAACACATTCAAATCGGCGGACAAGCTCACCTGTAGCAATGACATGTGTTGCTCTTGCTCTTGCAAGTGTGTGCAAGCTTGACCCCTGTTCGTGTGCAATTCTCCCCTCGCACCTCCCTTGTGCCCCCCACGCTGCTCACTCATGCCTTGCGTAGGGCTATAAAACAAAATGAGAAATGTTGTTGGGAAAAGAGTCAGCAATTGCATTCACTTGGCTGCGCTCTATTAGATTTAAACGTAATGATTAAACCGCAGACCCGGCAGCCACAGCAGACCCGCCGAACCCGCCAGACTGCCAGAGCTGGAAAACTTGGAACTTTAAGCTGTCCGATCGCTGTCCTTGACCCACGGGTGCTGCGACATAAAACGCAGTGTCATTTTAATAGGCGACATTATTCACAGTCGCCTCTCCATATCCATAGGTCTGAGCTTGTTATTGTAATTAACAAGAACTGCGAATTTTACAGCGCTTCAAAATCGCGCAGGTCACGTCAGATCGGAGTATATTACAAGGGATTTACAGTATGCGAGCAGGAATTTCCTTTAATTAGCGTATAGTGTTCAGTTATGAGACAAGGTATACCATATAAAGGGGGAGTTCATTGGGGTCGGATTGCTCACTGGCCTAGAAGTTCCTGATTTGCAAAAAAAATGAGAACTTATGACATGGCAATGTCTTATATAACAAAAACCCTAGTTGTTTTAATTTTTAGAGATGCTTTAAATATATTATTTAGCTTTTATTTATAAAGTCACAATGATATGCATTAGTGCTGGCAAAAAATCGATGTGTGGGTCTCTATCGATTTTTTCACGGAAAAACATCGATAATATCGATTTTTCATTTAAAAATAACATTTTATTGGTTTATTTCTTTACCTTTATATTTAATATTGTTTTAAATGTAAAAAATCGTATTTATTTGTATTGGTATCAGGAAAATCAAAATAATAAAATAACAAAATATTTTTAACAAAAAAATTACATTTCTTCTTCGTCCGAATCGTTCGCCATGTGGTTTTTTGCAAGCACACATACACAAAAGTAAATTTCAAGTTCATAGGCAAAAGGAGTAAAATATGCTTACCCTTTGTAATTTTTACAGCGTTTGCCATCTTTGTAATCGAGCACCAATTATTAGAATTTTTCGCTTATTTATGATCGATCTTACATTAAACCAGCAACGCATAATTTTCAGTAGAGTTGGAAATAAGTTTCAGAATATCGATAGTGAAAAAATCGATGTCTTGAAAAATGGTTCCACAATCGATATTATCGATAGTGATCCGATGCTTTGCCAGCACTAATATGCATTCAAAAGAACATATATCGATTATGGTTATATCGAAATTGGTATCGATCAAAAATTTCCGTGAGTTGATTCCACGCGCCTACATTGAGAGTTGCTTTCTTTTTGTTCTGGCGTAGAGTGCGAGCAGTTAGGGAAATAACAAGTTTTCTACTCAATTGAAATTACCCAAAAACTACCTTTACTATTAACAATGCTTTTTCCTAAAATACGTGCATGTATTTAAGGTATATTCCACAATTCCAATAATAGGATATACGGTTGAAATTAACAGTGTTTAAGCTCAAGCTTAACAAACTTATCCAAATACATTTAACCTTCTTCTGAAATATATATAAGCTGAAATGCAAGCTTTGAAATATAAGAAAATCCTTGAAGTGTTTCCTTTTGAAAATTATTTTATTCGATATTTATTTATAGCAGTAGATGTTGAGATTTTTCTTTAAAAAAAATGTATTTAAAATAAAAGGTAATAGGATTCCCTAAAGATTCTTAGGGCTTTGATGAATAAATTTAAATTCTTACTTTAAAGGATTTGCTATAATTTTAACAATTTGAATGAGTGTTCTGAAAATAGTTTAGATTTTAAAGGTTGCGAACAAAAGATTTTCTTTTGATAAACAAGTGTACTAGATTTATTTATCAATCGTCCAAACTGCCACAATTGCCAAATAGTTGCGCTGTTTTGGCCTTATGTCTCGATTGTTTGACCTAAAATGCAATCGCTTCACGCTCCGCTCGCGCGGCTCTCTCACCCATTTGATTTTAGCCGACACAAAATGGCCAATTCAATTTACTTCACTGCTACCACTACCTTTTTTTTCTGTGGTGCCCCTGGCGACCGGAAATTGCAGTAAAGAGGTTGACGGAGCTGACGAACGGACAGGGAGACGGCGAGAAGACACAACACAATACCGAAAACTACATAAAGCAGCAAAACTGTATAGTCGAGTGTAGCTACCAATCAAACTGAATAAACCGAATAAACTGAATAAACTGGGCAAACGCGCAGATAAATCTGCGCAATAACCAAACGAGAAATAACAGCAAAAAGCCAAAAGGCGACCGTGTAGACATTACCGGACAGAAGAAGACGACGACGATCCATGTAGGAAACCATAACGAGCTGACGCTGCTATATGTACTGCCACATACCTACAAGCAGCATACATATGTATGTGCAGTCGTCTCCACAGATCATCTCCCATCTCGAGCGAAGGCTGACCAGATGATGATGATGATGATGATGATGATGATGATGATGCTGATGATGAAGCAACAGAGCAACAAGAGGCAGTCGCTTTATGAGCGATATTACCGCAAGATAATGAAAACTGTGGGGCGTTGGCAGTACCGACGGCAGGTTGCTTGGTGAAATCGCGCTGGAAGCACCTGACCCGAAAATGTTTCACATTGCCGGTTACAGTTAAACGCCATTTTTCCGTTGAATTTGTGCTCGTTAAGCGGTCGTCTGAGCGAGCGAGCGAGCAGGCCGAACGCATGCGTGCGAGCGGGACAGCAGCGCAGCATCAGCTTGAGCTTGAAGCGCTTCCCATCCAGTAGCAGCAGCAGCAGCAGCAGCAGCAGAAATCTTGTTCGCTGTGCTTGCCCTCAAAAATGAAACAAGCGGCGTTTGGCTTGACCACGCCTCGAGGGCGCAACGGTAAATGGCCCAAATGTCGTCGCTCAAAATTTAGTTAGTCGCTGCGATTTGTGTAGTTTGCCGCTTGCCGCTTTCGCATTGTCTCTCACTCGCTCGCTGGTTTGACCCATGCGCCTGGTTTATTCACCTGTCGTCATAGTCGAGCTCAAATTAAAGCTGAAATTGCAATAACTTGGCTGTTACGGCTCACACACATATATACAGTTATATATGTGTGTATATGTACACTGTTGCCAGCTCGTTGGTTTATCTTAATGAAACTTTTGAAATCGCTTTTAGCAAACGGCGAGCGATTAAAGCATGCGCTATTTATAAAGCTCACACTCTCCGCATTTGTCTCCGATTTAAATGCATTTAATTTTGAGGCATGTGAAAATTAATTACATTTAATTAGGGGCCTCCCCTTGCGCTCTGCCCTCCATCCCGTTTCAGTTAACACACGCTAACCAAGCGCAGCCATACACATTGCCGTTTGGTTAGCTCTGTCTGCAATACTTGGCAATGGGTGTTTCGGGCAGTTTGGTCGCATGACTGCGTAGATCTTTGCTCTTAGAAGCGCTAGCGACCTAAAATTGTATATGGTATTAGTCTTGCACCAAATGCAATTTAATATAATTCTAAATATTGGGCGCGTTGCCAGCGTCCTTAGCAAATCGATTTTATTGCATTTAACTAACGGAGTTATGGGGATATGAGTTTTTTATTTGTCATACGCATGGACTACAATAATATAAAACCGTACTGCATTAATTTAATTAAATTAATTAATTTTATCAGAAAATCAACATAGAAGTTAATTCTAATAAACTAAAAAAAAAGCTAGTAAATAACTAAAAAACCAAATCGACTCGGACATTGCTGCTGATCAGGAATATATACATTGTATGGTCTGCCAAGCCTGCTTCTGCCTGTTGCAAACATTTTCACAAACTTAATATACCATTTTTACCCATTTTTAATAAATACTCTACTATAAAATTCAATGTTGATGATTAGCTTGATTCAGCGCTCAAACTGTCTGCTGGGTATCCAACAGTCGAGTACACTTGCCTCTAGCTTTCTTTTGTTGTTATTTTGATTTTTTATTAGTTGTGCTCTTTAATTGCTTTATAATTTAAATTTTCGTTCATCGCAGCGCTCATAAAAGCGTCCGTCCGGCTGTCCGTTCATTCGCTTGCCCCCGTGCAGTAGTCGGCGCTCGCTTTATGTGCATAGACCCCTCTACACTCCTTCCCCTCCTGCACGTCGCGTTCCCACCGGTTTGATGTGCGCTCCCGTTCGAGAATGGAACGCTTAAAGGTCGAATGAAACTTTAATTGAATTTCAAACGAAATGTAGTACTTAGAGCGCTGACGTTCTCCCGAGGCCTGGGAGAGCAGATACAGCAGATACAAGGTACTACCATATGCTTATAGTCAAATTAAACGGAAGCTGAGGCCAGATTGCCGTCTTGGGTGTGCCACACACACAGAGCAGCTTATCGCGGCGCAGCACAATTAAGGTCAGCGAACGGCATTAACTACTGGTATTGATCGATCTCAAGGAAATCGGCTTTCAAAGAACTCCAGACTCCAAACTCCAAGCGACAACTTTAACTCAATTTCTGCCGAAGTTACCGAGGTTTATGCACTCGGCGCGCACATAAATCCCCAAGCGGCGGCACATAATTCAAATCCCCGAAGCGCCAATTCGCCCATTTAATTAATTTAATTAACTGAAGGATTACACAGACAGACACACACTACTACAACTAAATGACACCCAAAGGAGTAACTGCTGAGGCAGCAGCAGGAGAAGCAGCGCGAGCGCTAATCAAGCGGCATGCAGCAATGTCAACGCTTTGCTATGCAGTCCGCACGCTTTATAAAATAATGAGAGATCGCAGGCAGCCAGAGAGAGCTGCAGGGAAGGCGGGTGTAGGGGGCAGCCTGATTGCACCCGTAAGTGCCATATTGTCACCGTTTGATCAGCCCGTTTGCCGCCAACTCGCAACGCAGCTCGTAAATGTAACTCAATCCCCATTGATGAGTTGCTGTCGGCGATCGATCGCGTTGCGCAGCGTTGCGTAACTTGTTCCTGGCTGGAGGCAGAGCTGCGCGGCGATCGGTCTGCGTGGTAGTACGCAATTAGCCCTGCTTGCCATCGATGGCCAAACTCCGCTAATTGACAATATTTATGAACACGTACGCGTTTTTGTCGCCGCTTTAATTGGATCGTTGTCGCCACGCCCCTGCCCCCCCGCCTGTGATTCTTTGCTCTCTCCCCTCTCTTTCTCTCTGTGCGTTCCTTCGCCCACAGTGGGCCAATTATTTTCATCAAAATTGTTGACAATTTCCAAGCTCGCGGCCCCAAATGAAGCTCTTAGCCTGCTGGGCTAGCCAGACGTTTTGGCTATACAATATAAAGCAAATGTGCGCCATAAATTGTCGCTAGATGAGTGAGTGAGTAGTAGTTCTGCTGTACGCTTTACAACTAGCAGCGGGTCTTGAACTGCACTCACGACTATGACTATTTCATTTCAATTAACTTTAATTACACATTAAGGCATTCGCATTGTCTCCGAGCCAAACAAGTTCCATTTTGCACGCAGCTAAATCGCTGGCATCTTAATGCAAATCGGTACGTGAGGTTTATGTAATATACTCGTATATACGCGATAGATATAGAAGATGTTAGATAACAATCCTAGACTGGAGTTCCATGCGGCACTATATATGAGTGCTATAGGTACCAGGTACCAGTGCTGTATGGAATCGGTTCAACGTCCCGAACTGTGTGCATTAAGCGCTATATACACATTATATAATATGTATTGGGGCTTTAAACCCGTCAAACCGGATCAATTTGGGGATTTCAAGCCTCTTGAACCGAACGTTTTAAGCGAAATAAAGTAATGTGCATTTAAATAAAAATTTAAGTATTATATTAGGGGTAGGGTCCATTAGGTTAAATGTACTTTGTGTGTAGTGAGCAAAAGGTAGCGATTTCAACGCTATAAATTATTGAGAAGTCTAACTGCGTTAACGTATGAGTCGCTAATCTTCAGATCTTTTTTAAACTGATGAGAATTGAAAAGTTTTCAAAAATTAGGTGTAGAATATAAACAATGCATTTTTTACTATAGCAGACAAAATTAAATTGTATTATGTTATTCATTTATTTATTTGTATATATATTTGAGAACAGTATCAATCATATATGCACTATAGATCATATGTATTGCGATTTATATATGTACTCGCGAATTAACAGCATTTTAAAAATATCATATAGCAAAAAAAATTAATATACACTCTGCGACTCCATTGAATTTTTTGTAATGGCAACTTTAGATGCAAAAATACTTCTCTGCATTTAAAAATATATATATTCTTGAACAGTGTTTAAGGTTTAGTCAATTTTGTTTGGCTCTTCTTGCGCTTCAGTATCTCAGTAATGGCATATAATGTACATATTCATTTAAATATATCTGTATGTATAATTTGCATTCATATCAGAGAAGAAAAGTATTATAATAATATATGTATTTATATTATCATACTCTAAATATACTTATAAATATTTTGCTAAGTTGTAATTTTTAGCGTTTAAGAAACTGCTCCGTCCATACAAGCTATATTTTCTTGAACAGTATCAATAGCTTAGTTGATTTTCTCGTAATTCTTTGCTGATGTGATTACATCATTCCTGCAGGGGTCATATCGATATGACCATGCATTCATTATAATTGTCATATACGAGGTGTGTTCAAAAAGTAAGGTGACTTTTCAAATTTCGCGGGCAACATATTTTCGATTATCGATTTTTTTGTTTTGTTATATTGGTACACTCTTCCCTAACATCTGTACCAAGTTTCAATGGAACATCCTCTTTTGTTTGGTTGTGAGAGGCGTAAAGTTACAAGTTATTTTGCGAGCTCGGCGATTTTTTGCTATCGAAAAATATGGATCAAAGGATTTGCATCAAATTTTGTGTAAAAAATAAAATTAAGTGCTCTGAAACACTGAAATGTTGACAGTGGCATACGGTGAAACTGTTCTGAGTAAAAAAAATGTGTACAAGTGGTACAAACTCTTCCAAGATGGCCGGGAAGATGCCAATGACCAGCCTCGCTCTGGACGCCCAAGCACGTCAACAACTGATGAAAACGTTCAAGCAGTGACGAAAATTGTTTTGGAAAATCGTCGAATCACTATCAGAGAAGTTGCTGAAGATGTCGGTATATCGCTTGGCTCGTGCCATGAAATTTTTTCAAACGTTTTGGGTATGAGTCGTGTGTCAGCGAAGTTTGTTCCGAAATTGCTGAATTTTGACCAAAAGAACCGTCGCATGAGCATCGCTTGTGAGAGATTTTTTGGCCAAAAACAACACCACAATTATGCCTCAGCCACCATATTCACCGGATTTGGCCCCATGTGACTTTTTCTTGTTCCCAAAACTGAAGAGACCTATGAAAGGACGGAGATTTGCAACGATTGAAGAGATAAAGACTGCATCGCTGCAAGAGCTCAAGGCTATACCGAAAAGTGCTTATGGGAAGTGCTTTGAGGATTGGAAAAACCGTTGGCATAAGTGTATTGTATCTGAGGGGGATTACTTTGAAGGGGACAACATAAATATTGATAAATAAATTAATAGTTTTTCTTGAAAATACAAAGTCACCTTACTTTTTGAACACACCTCGTATAATAATTTATAAGTCCGCTTGCGCTCAGGAACTCGAAAGTATTTGTAGGCTTAGTTGATAATTCCTACTATCTGGACGATTTGATCTAGATTCTCTTAGTAAGCGCTTTGCGCTTATGTCAGAGCCAAAGGCATCCTCGCAATGCTGTTAATCCTCTTTTACCGCTACGCTCTGTCCGACATCGGAAGTGCAAGCGGATAATAGCTGGCCCCACCGCAGCGTTGGGCAGTTTTGTGGTTGGCTGCCAGTTAAATGTACGACAATCTCTCATTGTGGTTTGTCATTTGTCAAGAGGCGGCAGTGGCAGCGGCAGCAGCAGCGGCATCAAGCAAAAATCGCCCAATTAGCGGCACAGTTAAACGTCAACATCCTCACGGCTCGACATCCGGAACGGGCCACCGTTCGCTGCAGACGCAGGCGAGCGCTGCTCCCAGCCTCATGTAACCGGTGACGGTTACATTTTCGCCATCAATCATCGCGCCATGAGAGCAAGCGTTAAGCAGCAGCAGCAGGGAGCCGGGGGGTTGCACTCGGGAGAACCGAATCGCATCGAACCGAACTGAAACGCGGGCGCCTGCGCAAAAATGCGGAACAGACAAAAAACAGCGTCAACGTTGACGCTGACGATTGGACAGGCGGTCGCTCGTCTGTTGGGCCCTCTCTGGGCTCTCTAGGGTTGCCAACCATATTGTTAAAAACACCTTTATACTGTTTTTGACAGAATTATTATATAATATTATATTATATATATTTTTTTATATATTTTTAATTAAGAAAGTTCAGTAATGATAGTGTTGTAAGCAACTCACAAGAATTCAAAAATATTACTTAAATTGTAGCTTTTCTACTCTCTGTTCCCGCCATCTCAGCATTTATTGAACGAGTCTTTTTAATGATGAATG
The DNA here is from genome assembly GCA_035046045.1 of Zaprionus bogoriensis. Classification (NCBI taxonomy): domain Eukaryota; kingdom Metazoa; phylum Arthropoda; class Insecta; order Diptera; family Drosophilidae; genus Zaprionus; species Zaprionus bogoriensis. The sequence goes on from JAWNOI010000214.1 coordinate 516,965, forward strand.
CAAAGTGGCGAGAAGAAATAAAGCGAATTTAAATTAAATAATTTTATATTTTAATTTTAATTGTAGAGAAGCATATGATATTTTTAAAAATGATTGTAAATTAATAAATTTTGCGAAAAGCCCTAAAAAATATGTAAGATGTAAATATTAAATTAACGAATAAATGAAGTACTGTTTATTTTCCTTAAATACTGCTTAAAATTCTTATCAGCTCGAAATATACTTTTTTTCTTGTAAAAAAAGGTTGGCAACCCTAGTTCTGGGGCACTGCTGCCGGGTCCTGGAGATGTCGCGAGCGCTGCGACTGCGCCTGCGCCGCCGACTGGCACTTACTTGCGCAATTAGCTGTCAATTATCACATAACTCTGCGAGGGGCGCTGCGGCGATTGCTAGCTGTGAAATTGGGTTTATTGATTTGCTAAAACAATTTACAAATGTCACGAGTCTCGAATTTATTTATTTATGTTTTACAGCCACTCGAAGTTGTCGCCGCCAGCGGCAGCTGCTGTCACTTTGGGCCAAACAATGCGAGGTATTCCCTCGGTTTCATTAGCGTGGCCATAAAACGCCACAGCACGAATATTGTGTAGCAATATTTCATTTGATCGCCGGGCAGGCTACCGTGCATTGTGGGTGATATCGCTATCGATATCGGAACCGGGAAACATAGCAGCTGGTCTGTTGTTTTGGGGCACAATGCGGGGCTATTGTGGCGCCCGCTTTTCGCTTTCGAGTGATATGCGAGTAATTAACACGATGCGCGAGTGCTGGCTTTTATGATTTGATTTATTTGACTTAGCTGTTTAACACGAGTAGCCGGAACTAAAGCTCCAAATTGATGGAAAGGTTTACAAATGCAAAGCGAAATTTTCAACGGTTTTGGGCATTCAATTAGCCGCGGCGAGTTGTAAATGCTGTGGAATTGCGATAATTGAGGAAATAAACAGGCATAGCAGGGTTTATAGCTGACAAAATGGCACGGTATGACTTCTAAAAGCATTATTTTTTGAATTACTCGATTTTGTTTTGAAAAATGTACGCAATTTAAAAAGTGTTAGTATTACATTAATAGCTACTTGTTCGATAATCTGAATTTATTGAAATTTCGATAATTCGCTGTTTTTCCTAGTTTTCCAACACTCAATCAAAATGGCGCTATGCATAAACTGCAACTAACAATAGAAATTGGCTTAGCCGATAATTACAATTTCTGCAATCATCGATACCATAAGTCAATGTTCGATAATCTGTTTACTTTTCCAACATTCAATCAAAATGGCGCTATGCATAAACTGCAACTGACAATAGAAATTGGCTTAGCCGATAATTATAATATGTGCTTACATCGATACCATAAGCCAATGTTCGATACCTTGCTTACTTTTCCAACACTCAATCAAAATGGCGCTGTGCAGAAGTTGTGCTTGACAATTGGAATGGCGCAGCGAATATTTATTATTTAAAATATTGTGATTGATACTAACTTACGCTTTTATTTAGATCAGTGAGGTTAAACTACTGAAATTGCATTGGTCTGAGATAAAAGCTATTTCGTAAGCTCATTAGGCGATTGCCCAAGCAACTGTTGCACCCAAACGCCGACTGATCCAGCATCCCTGGTATGCAATTTGCTGGCAATGCTGCTGCAATGGACTCAAAAGGCGGCAACAGGTGCACAATTACCGCACAACAACAGCAACAACAACAACAACTACGAAGCATGCGTTAATTACGCTGCCAACAGAGCCTTGTGCCTGTGCCTGTGCCCGAGTCTAGGCGTGCATGGAGGTGTGCGTGCGTATGGTTTGGGGCATCGCTGGAGCTGGGGGCCTGGGCACGGTGACAAAATTAAACTTAATTGTTTTATGACAGCCGACAACAGTCCGGACCGCCACAGCGTCGTCGTCAGGTAGGTGGAGGGGCAGGTCACTCTCGGTGCGTGTAGCCAATGTGGCACACAGGCGAGAGGCCTGAAATCACAGCTTCCAGCCGGCGAGCGGCAGTTGACATTTTTTAGGGTCTTTAACTGCGTAGCTTTGTTTGTTTCTATCTGTTCGCTGTCCCCAGTCCCTTCTCCCCTCTCCACTGTCCACTGGCGACAGTCGCTTGCCGAGTTTAATTGTTTTTCTTGTAAACAATTTTGGTTTTTGTGCAGCTCCCATTTTATAATATTTATTAAAAAATGTTTTACACAGAAGCCGAGTTTTCGACGAACAACAACAAAAGGCCGCCAACAATGGACGACAGGTGCTCTGGCCTGGCTGGTTGCCTCAACCAGACGCAGTCGCAAACCCACGGACGCTGGCCAACATTTCTATCATTGTTTTAAGGTAAACTTTCAGCATTTTCACGTCAATCATGGGAAGGCAGCGTTGCCCTCAGACTGTGTAAATAACTTCGAATTGTTGGTAAGAAATTAGTTTTTCAATTTACTTAAACTAAAGTTGCTTACTTGCAGGTCCATTACAATTTTCTTAGACGAAATTAAAGGAGGTCCTTAAATTCGTTGAGGACAGCAGGAGATATTCCTGGGATTTGTTGAAGAGCGGAGTTTTTTGGGATAAAATGCATAAGGAAGGCTCAATAAAATAGTTACTTCCTTTTTAAATATTTCAGATAAAATGGATAAGATCAAATTGCATTGCATAAATCTACATATTTTAATATTATATTTATTATGGCAATATTGCAATTGTTAGCAGCCAATGCCAATTGAGCTAAGGATTTGTTATGCAAGGAATGAAAGTACCTTCGAACCTGCGAATATTTAACAGTATATCTGAGCAGTATGTAGAATATATTATTATTTATATTAATATAAAAACAATAATTAATTTTTAAATATTTCAGCTGAACTGCATAAAATCAAATAATATATTGCATAATTCATAATCTCGTTTATGTGACGCTTTGCTCGCACTAATCTTAGTCTGTGCTAACGTTTAAACTCTTTAACTAGAATCCGAGCTATTTCTGCTCTTTCCTCGGTCATGCATGTGTGTGTGTGTGTGCGTGTGTGCCATAGCTCATTAACGACACATCCGTGTGTCTTCCGACCGTCCGATCGTCCGTCCATTCATTGTACCCAGAAGCCTCGTGTTTTTATGATCCTTTTACTGTCATTCGGTTTTTATCATTTGTTGATAATAATTATGGTCATTTGTGATAATTGTGGGCCATTGTGTCAGATCCTCAGAAGCGTTGTTTTTTTATGTTCATATCTCTTGTCGTCGCACACTCTGATAATAATTGTCATTTAGATAATTAGTTAACTGGGCGCTCGGCTTCTACGGTATGCTGCTGGCCCGAACGACGCTCGGCGTCGAGTTTATTAAATGAAAAGTTATGAAAAAGGCAGTTTTCCACTCGCCGGAGATTTACGGCGGCTGAGAAAAGTGAAAATAGTTGGGAGAATGAAGATCACACGCACAGAAGTCCTGCTCGTAAAAGCGATGATCGTAAAAGATTTTGTGAATGAAAATGCAATTTGGGTTTAATTGTGTGAAAATTGTGTGGATTTATCTGGCGGCTGCTGGCAGCATCTTGGCCAAAGAGAGAGAAAGAGAGGCGTGACTGCAGCATTACTCAGAAATGCCAACGTCGCGGAGACTGCGACTTCCTGATGTATGGCAATACGAAATCCATAAATCGCCGAGAAATGGCCGTCCATCTTATCGTGATTGAGCCACCCAAATAGTTTCTACACTCGCGCGCACACAAAGAACTCATAATTAAATTATGCAAATTTCGTGCTCTGCGGCGGCAGCTTCAAACCGACACGTCAGACAATAAAACAACAGCAGCAACAACAACAAGAGCAATAAGGCCAACAACAATGAGAGCAGGCGACAAGCGTCGCTTTATGTGTAGCGAATATGTCGGCCCGGCTAACGCCCCGCCACACAGATGGAGGCGTCTTGACCCGCCACATCGTTAACATTTTGATTGATTTTGCTCGGCAGCCAGGAAGCCAGTTCGTCAGCTCAGCTGCTCAGCTGCTTACTTGGTCGGTGGTCACTCTCAGCCAGCTCGAGCGCGAGATCTTAATGAGAATGTAGCGCATTTAAATGTGGCGACCATTAAAGCGATGCGAGCCAGATTCGAGTGTCGCAAGCGAAAAGTTTTGGGTAGCGTTTTACCTTACGCCTTGCTTTAAATTCAAGAGGTGTTCAAGAGGCCCGCCATACACTGGCCGCAATTTCCGTAGTCAAAGAATAGTGCTCAATTAAAGCAAATATTGAAAAGGAAATTTAAAATAGATTCCAGATAGTCAGATCATAAGCCAAAACTATGACTTTAAAAACTTCATTACAAATACAATTTAAATTTGTAAATTTAATTGGTCGATCAATTAATTTTTTAAATTTTATGAAAGTATTTTAGAAATCTTCTATAAATTTAGAAGACGAAACTTTCTTAATTATTAGGCTGTAAAACTGTCTACGACAGAAATATCAAATCAAATATATGAAAGAAAAGGTTCTCTAGTACTAAATATTATATTGTATGGTATATGTATGCGACGAACTATTATTTAGAAAAAAGTCTAAGAAAATATTGTTGGTTTTTATAGAATAAGAAATAGTAAAACTGGGAATGTAAATGCTGGTTGACTTATGGTTTAACTTATTGTTAGGATATCAATCAACTATATGGACAAAAAGAAAAGGTTCCTAAAGCTACCAAGTATTATAATGTATATATATATATATAAATAAATGTTGGTTTTTATTGAATAAAACATAGTATAATTGGGAATGTAAATGTTAGTTTATTTATGGCTTAACTTATTGTTATTATACAATTAATACCAAATAGAAATTACATTCCATTTTTAAAAAATAAGTATGCTTATATTAAATAATTAAATAACATTAAACAATTATTAAATAATATTAAAGACCCTTCAACTTTAATATTGTGTAAGTATTACTGATTTATACACGAGTATAATACGTAGTTATTAAGTACCTTATTAGCTAAACGCGCGACCTCCACTTACGTAGAATGTAAGACTATACGACTAATTTATTTCAGTGTTGCGTAAGCTTTTATCTATTCACAAATTTGTAGTTAATCGCTCATTTTCTGGGACACAAGCACAACAACAGCTTGAATAGACGATTAAAAGTTGCCTACGTTAACGCTGGCGACAACTGAACCGACTTGGCGTGTCTCTGTGTCTCAGTGTCTCTGTGTGGGGGATTTATGGGGCGCTCCACAAAATTTCTCAATAAGCAAACAAGATCCTAACGCTCGCTCTCTCTTTCCCACTCGCTGCATTCGGTGAGTGTTGCCCACTCGCTCGCACGCGATTCCAATGAAATGTGTTTTTCGATAAAAATGGTCCATGCGATGCGATCGAATTTAAATTGAAAAATTTGATTTTAATTCTTGCATTCTAAATGTGTTTTCATTAGCATAATTAACGTCGAATTAAAGTTAGTATTTGTTTCTCGAATTGTAAAAATAAAATAAATTACATTTTACAGCAAAGAAAGTCGATCCGAATCGGAATCGGCATCTGGCGTTGACTTTTTCTGGGGCTCCGCTGACAGCTATTCGTCAGATCGTAAAATTCGGTTGTGTTTTTTAGGATGCATTAAAAGTCGGTCGTTCCTTCACACCACGCCTCACTCCCTGCGCCCTCCACACTCAGAGTGCGTGTGTTTTTTCTACACTTTCGATGACGATCTTGTAGAGGTTGGTCGCTCGGTCGGTTGATCGGTTGGTTGGTTGGTCGGTCGGCCTGTCTGGGGGGTTCGCTTGATTTATGCTTGTGGCTCATTTATATTGAAATTTGATATAGTATTTGAGCACGCGGTTTATTTTGCGAAGCCGCCCGTCTGCCTCATTTCGAGCGTATTTTCGTATTTTATATTCGAATTAATTGAAATGATTGTGATCTACAACACGGCTCTTGGCGAGCATCCCATGCACAAGCATAGTATACGGCGAGGTGTCTCTCTATATAGGTAGTGTGCGGCGAGTATATATAGGCGTACATATATAATTTATGAATATCGCTTTGTTCGTCCGTCCGCCCCTCCGTCCGAATGTTAATGTTGTTGTCTTTTGTGGGCAACTCCGTTGAGATGCGTATAAATTATAAGGCGCACACAATGCGCGATAGTATAACACTAACACCTCCTAAATGGTTCCGTAAGCGTTGTCCGGCACATGTTGAACTTTTGAGCGATTTGTAAGTGTTTTTCGGTCTTTGTTTTTGTTTTCATAAGTGTTTTTTTTACGACAGTGTTGACAAAAACGAGACACACACGTAAACCTTGAGCCCGATGTGGGCGTACAGCAGCGCGGAATTTGCATGGGTTTTAAGGAATGCAACTTTACGGTTTGGGAAAGTCGCGTCTACATTTGAAGTTCCCGCCAGAATGTCCAACTGACAGTTCGATGGGTCTATTATCTATTGAATCAAGATCGTTCATCACAGCCAGCGTGTTATCCGATTGAATTTTCGGGGGAATGAGTTCATTCAATTCTGCAAAACTAAGATGAAGTCAGTTCAGTTCTTTAGAGTTTCAGATATTTGCTATCAAGTCAGTTTTTGAAATTATTATAAACATTTATAGTGTATATTCTTAAAGTATGCATTTATAATGATACTATAAAATAAATACTCTATAATAAATAAAAGTGTAGAATGTAATCGATGCACAAAATCATGAAGTACTGTGAAAAAAATTCTGAAAAATTGATTTGAAATAATTTGAAGTTTCAAATACTCTAAACTGGATATGCGTTCGATTTGCTTAAACATGATTTTTTTATTCAAACGTATGATAAGTATTTAACAACATATGTATGCATTAATTATTATATTGTATAAATATATCATATAATAAAAAATTGATAATCTGAATAACAAATTTTAATTGAATAATTAAATTAATTTAATTTATAATACAGCACAACAAAACATAGCATTTTTTTTGGGAATGAAATAAGCATTTTTGGAAGTTAACCTATAGAATATATTAGAACGTATTTATCAAGGATCTAATAGTCTCCTTTTAAAACATATATTTTACATAGAAAACGTGTTAAGGATCTTAAATTCTTTATTTTACTTTGTTCTGTGTTCTCTTAAAGTTAAAATAACTTGAGGGATTTAAATATAATTGCTTTATATGCTTTAAATCTTCATGCGACTTTAATTAAATTTTTGGTGGTAGGCTTTGGGAATATAGAGATGAATTATTCGATATTCTCAAACCAAGAATTTTATTAAATTCGCCGCGCTATATACAAGAGCTGCTCCAAAAGGATACATGTACTAAAAGCTTCCTCTTGTTTTCTTACGATCTTTTCCATTTTTCACCAAAATTCGCGCGAAACATCAAAAGATGCAAATGGATCCTCAGGCTAACCCCGAGGAACGCTCGAAAACTTTCGCAAATCAACACATTTGTCAAGCTACACATACAAGCGAGAGCAAGAGCAAGACAGAATGGGAGAGAGAGAGAGAGAGAGAGACGCAGAAGAAACAAAGGGCTAGCGGTACGCAGACGTCGTCGTCGGATCACCCGCTGACAGAAAATCACTCGGCAACGGCTGATCATTAACCGATAACACATGACATTAAAGGTTCAACAAAGTGAAAGAGTTTAAGCGCACACAAAATGTGATAAATGCCGACCACCCCATGGGATCTTCGGCCGAAGACGAACAGGTGGGGCGAAAAACAAGCGGAAAATTAATAGTGTGAACGAAGATCGCCAAGAGAATCCGAATCTGAATCCGAGTGGGAAAGAGAATGAGAACGAAGAGAGCAAGAGCGGGAACGGGAGCGAGAGCGAGCGCACGGCAGTAAGGCACACACACACGAGGCATATCAACATCTCAGATAGGTATCAGCTTACATTGGAGCCCCGTTGGAGCAACACACACACACACACACACGCACACACGACGGTAGTGAGCAGCTGGGAATTTGTCAAAATGTCAACGGGTGAAACAGTTTGTTGTCGTTGGGAGCCCCGACTCTCGACTCCCGACGCCCGACTGTGGGCCCAGCTTCGCGCAGGGATTCGAGCTCGAGCTCGGGCTGAGTCTGGGGCTCCGAACTCGGAGTTAGTCTGTCGCCGAGCCACGTAGCTTTTGTAAAACAAACCATTAGCAGCTAATAAACATTAGTCATGCGACCAAACAAAGTCGCGGCCGGAGTCTCTCGGAGAGAACTCTCCGCTTCGGGTCGATGATTTAGTGAGTGTAATTACAATTTAAAGTTTCTTTCTGCTCGCATATGTAAATGATCGTGCGGAATTCCACGAATAAATGAACAAGTTTTCGTCTCTTCCAGTCTCCGAGGCTCGCTCTCTCTCCCTCTCTCCCTCTCTCCCTCTCTCTCTCTCTCCCTCTCTCTCTCTCTCGCACATTTCTCCGATCTTTTTCGTTTACGTTTATAATTATAATTTATACGGATCTCGACGGGTTCCACTGCGCCCGTTGACAGGCGGGCCATCAATCAGGCTAGACTCCCGAGATCGGTCTATTGGCGTGCCGCCGGATAATGCCAGCGATCTGCGCCGCGCTGCCACCGTTGGTCACAGCTGCGGATCGGATTGCCGTGGCAAGTGATCGCGGACAAATCGTGTACAAGATGTGCATGCGTTTGCTCTGCAAGCTCTGCCTAATTGGCTCTGCAATTGGAACTGCTCACAGTAGTGGCTCCCTTCCCTCTGCTGCCCTGTTCCTCACCTGCACCTCACTGACTCATCGCTGTAAGCGAATACCACTTCATTTGTGCGGACTGCGCAGCGATCGAGCTTTGCATTTCCTTCTTTGTCTGGGTCAACGCTGGGCCCCTCTGCGGCGCGTATCCTTCAGATTAATGTCCCCTCGGTGGCATACAAATCAAAATGGGCATTTTGTTTTGCACATCTTATGGGTGCTACTGATGCTATGCAGGCATGGGCTGCAGCTGGAACACCTTGCGCAACTGTCGCTGCAGATCGAGCGAGTTTCGGCTCAGGGACATAAACGAGTTTTCATTTCTGAGTATTTAGTAGGCTGAAGGTTGATTAAAGCGGTACTTTGGGTATTGATGTAGCAAATAAATAAATATATAGGTTTGCATTTTTGCATAAAGTGTTTTAATTTATTTATTTATTATTATTATTTATTTATTTTTATCCTAAAATATAAAATATAATATAAATAATTGCGCTGTTAATCTTAATATTGGAAATAACTTAAATTGTTAGTTGCTTACATTTATATCGCTATTATAATATAATATTGCTGTGTACTTTTTTTTAGTACATGCAATATACAGTTTTATCTCGGGACTTACGGACTTACTATAATGATTTATTTTAAAAATTTGCCAGAAAATAATTCCAAAGCCACAAAAATTAGCTGGTAATTATGTATTTGAGAATGTACCGATAGACGTATCAAGTAAATCCGTAAATTAGTTCATCCTCGCAAATAAGTAAAGTTTTGAATAATTCCCTTATACTCTGGATACCTCATGTTTCTGTACATTAGAGTCGTCTTTCGTTACTTTCACAATGATTTTTTTAAAACGCTATTAAAGTTTTGCGGAGCAGAAAATGAAATTTGATTTATACTTATACCTTAATCAATTTTTTTATCAATAAGTAATGAAATCAATATATATTTTTAATATCCTCCATGTCCTCTCGAAGAAGATTTTAATAAACTTTATATTTGCATTCGCAAATTATGACTTTTTTTGGAAGAACTTTACTAAATTAAGTAGATGAGTGTTTTCTTTTATTATTTACATTCTTCTTGTTTATCTTTATCAACTAACATCCAAAACTAAGTTATTTAGAAAAAAAAGCAACATAGTTCTCGTACTCTATCATAACTCTGCGTCCAGTTATGACTGAACTCATTAGCAACGCTCGACTTTGCCAACTTGAGATCAGTGAATTCTGATCTCATGCTGCCTGCGCTGCTCGTACTGCTCTTTGCTACACTCCCTGCACAGTAGCTCCTGTTGGGCTGGACATGGCGATTATGTCATAGCGCGCAGAGCCTTGCCCAGGGATGCCCTGGCGTATGCTCATAACCGTAAGATTCACACATGAGAACGAGAATGACTGCAGGACAAGCAACCAAAAAAAAAAAAACAACAACAACAACAAAAACAACAGGAACAAGAACAAGAGAAATACATTTTGAGAATTTAACGATGCGCACATTTTATTACCGCAATTAATTACAAAAACAACGCGGCGAAAGAAATCTTAGTCAGGCGATCTGAGATCGCCCAAAGAGAGCAAGTCTCTGCGCAGAGGTAGAGAGAGAGACAGGGAGAGAGCGAGAGCGAGGGAGAGCGAGAGATCTGCGATAAACGTTATGATAGATGTGACTAGTAAAATGCTACTACCAAATAGTTCTGGGCTCTGCTCGGGGCCTGCTGCTCTTCCCGTCGAGCGCTCGTAATTGGAGGCGCGACTGCAGGCAGCGAGGGCTGCTTAATTGGCTCCGCGTCGCGGGAGTGTGAGTCCGACTTCGCGTCCGACTGGGACTGCGGCTGCGACTGCGAGTCGAAGTCCGAGAGCAAACCCGTTTCTTGACCAATTAAATGCGAGAGAGTCAGAGCCAGAGAGAGGCCTGATCTCGCGCTGGCCAAGACGTTGTGGGCTGTTGCCAGCCGCTCGAGCCGCACATTTCGAGTTTCGACGCGCAGCGCGACAGTTGCCCACTTGTCCAGTCCCATCGGTCAGGTCTATGCACGCACACGCAACGAGGAACAGCACGAATAGCATGGGATTCAAGCACGCCCTGCTGCAGCGCAGCTACGAGCTGGCCGCATCGCCGGGTCCCCAAGTAGCCGCGGCGGCTGTGGCCGTGGCAGCGCCTCCGCTGGCGCCGCAGGTCACGGACTTCAGCATCAGTCGCATTCTGGGCAGCGGCGTTGCCGCCAAGGATAACCAAACGAAGAAGCCGTCGCCAACGAGTGCGGGCAACATACTTGATCTCTCCAAGAGCAGCAGCACGCAGGCTGCCGCTGTTCTGACTGCCACGCCTCCAGCTGCTGCCGCTGCTCCGCCTCTGCCTGTGCCAGCCCAGCTGCAGAATGCTGCAGCCTATGCCAGTGCCGGCTACTCCATGTTGCCGCCGGACTTCCTGGCCATGGCCAGCGCCACCAAATTCTATGCGCAGTTCTTTCCGCATCTGCTGCCCGCCTATGCCGCTGCCGCGGCCGCCGCCGGACTGACTACGCCGCCCACATCGCCCTACCATCAGCAGCAGCAACTGCAACAGCAGCAGCACCACCACCACCACCACCAGCAGCAGCAACAGCAGAAGCGCTACTTCGCTCCCTACGTCATCAACGGGCAGAGCCCCTCGCGGCCCAAGTCCAGCGCGACGGCCGCCGCCTGCACGCGTCCGGATTGCCTGGAATGCCTCGACTACTACAAGCAGTTCGGAGCGGGCTACAAGCCGACGCCGCTGATTTCGCCGGCGGCATCTTCGGTCAGCAGTTCGAGCAGCACGAGACCCACACGGGAGCTGCTGCACCCGGGCTCGAGCAGCCTGAGCACCACGAACATCTCCCTGACGACGGTGACCAATCTGCAGCTGAGCAGCGCGACAACCACGACCTCAACGGCGGCAACTGTTGCCCTGCTGCCCAAGCTGAAGGCCGTCGCCATCGGCTCCAACAACAACAACAGCAACAACAACGCGAACATTGCCGAGGAGATCAGCTACAAGTGTCGCATCTGCGACAAGGTCTTCGGATGCTCCGAAACGCTGCAGGTAAGAGAAGGAAACTATTGCAGGCGATAGCATGCGATTGAGGGCTTTCAGATTTTAGGACAGTTTAGGTGCGCTTGGCGTAAACCTATTTCAGAAGTCTTTTTTGTCATATATAGAGAATTTTCCATATATAAAATATAGAATAGAATAATAGACAGGATATATATATACATTGGATACTGAACATGTATACATAGCTACAGATCTTATATGTAATATTTTAAAAAATTTAACGGGAGCTTGAAGAAACTCTAGAGAAATTCACAAATTTATTTTTTAATATTTATATTGAACATTTCTACAATAAAAAAGTTTGGATGGGAGATGGAATCGCGATTAGAGTTTGTAAAAAACTTTTAGAAAATGATTGTAATATATTCAATGACTAGGAAAAATTTCTAAAATATTTATATATTTAATAAATATTTATTGTGTTCTGTATAAAAAAGTTTAGATAGAATATGAATTAGTATATTAAATATATGAATGTAGTAGAGACTTAAAAAGGATTGAATACAAAACTAGCGGTTCGTCATATCACAAAGATTCAGATAGTATATACAGTCTTGATGGAAACGAAACTAAACAAGATAAATCTATTAAAATTCGTGTAAAACTCAAAGAACTGAAATTACTATTATATCAGCATTACAATTTCTTATGTCAGAATTCAGAAAAGCATTATATGATTATAGTTTCCAAATTAAGCTTTCAGTTCTACAAAATGTAAACAACTTTAATGGAAAGGAAACTAAGCAAGATCAGCGTAAAAACTGAAACGGCAAAAATATTAGCATTAGTATTTTTGTATGACAAAATTCAGTAAAAAAATATAGCATTATAGTTTTCGACTTTAGCTTTCAGTTTACTTTGTCGAATATTATCACCTGCAAAATCTTAGAATTTGCTAAAAGTATTTGCTTATCGTAATATCAAAACTTTTTATATATTTAAAACAAATTAAGTTCCTTTCGCTTAAATTTTTTTTTTTTATGATAATAATACCTTTTTTCCTTTCTAACATTCTCTGAAAATGTAATCGACTAAATCGACCGTATTTATATGACATTATTTCATACATAATTGGTAGGATTTTAGGTAATCAAGCTAAGACCCCAAAGTTTTCAGTAATTCTCTACTCAATCCAAAGAAATATCATTTTCAAGACTAAATTATAAAAGTATCGTATTTAGATTCCTATAAGAATTCCTGTAGTTACTAGAGACAAGAACAGTTTTCCGAAGTAGTAGTTCTTTCAGTTATTTGACAACTACAAAGTCTAAGTATATACTCTCGCTTTATAGCTACACTACAGAATTCACCATCTACTCGATGCTCCTATTGTACTAGTAACAAGTTCCCCTCTGCCCCCTGCCTTCCTTTCAATGTAAACAAGTTTGCTGCAAAGCAGTTAGTAGAGGGGCGTGCCCAGCGCCGAGGCGAGGCGGAGCTACAGTACAGCAACGCGCAACCTGCGCTGACTATGCAAATCTCAATTAGGCTGCCGCGCAGCAGATCGTAAAAATGGTGGCGCCCGAAAAAAAAAACAGAAGCGAAACGGGAAGCAGAGCGCGCAGCAGTTGGGAGAACTGGTTTTACGCATGGGTGCAGCGACACGATAGCAAGAGAGAGAGGGAGAGAGAGCGAGAGAGAGTATGAGTGAGAGCGGCGCAAACAAAATGGCCGTCGGCCAATGAGCAGCGCGACGCGCTCTATACTCACAACTCTCTCGCTCTCCATACACAGTGGTGTCCCATAATAATGTGCAGACACTCGTTTCATTAAGAGCGAAGTTACTCTGCTAATAATATTCACTGTTGCAGTCGCAAATGCAGGAGGAATGCAAGAACAATTGCAGTCACAGTTACAGTTGCAGCCACAGTGATTGGTCAGTCTGTCACGAATACAACTGTGACTGTGACTGCAAACGTTCCTGCATTCCTCCTCACACACAGCCTCACTCGCTTACAGTAGTGTCTCACAATAGTGTGCAAGCTTTATACTCTTCACCTAGTTTAGTGTACAAGTCACAGTAGCCGTTACAGTCATAGCATCTCTCACGCGTCTGTTTCATTCTCACTCTCACACTAATTACTCTGCCGCTTACAGTAGTGTCTCGAAATAGTATACAGCCTGCAGTCGCAGTCACAGTTTTGCTTATGCTGACCAGTCACTAAAACTGCTGCTTGCTCTTTTCTTGCAGGCGCACGAGAAGACACACAAATCGCCGCGCTACGAGTGCTCCGACTGCGGCAAGGGCTTCTCGCAGCTGCGCAACTACAAGTACCACCTGTCCGTGCACCGCGGCACCAAGGAGTTCGCGGCGGAGTGCCCCGAGTGCGGCAAGACATTTAATGACAAGGGCTACCTGAGCAGCCACATGAAGATCCATCGCAATCGCAAGGAGTACGAGTGCCCCTACTGCCCTAAGTCGTTCAACCAGCGCGTCGCCTTCAACATGCACGTGCGCATCCACACGGGCGTCAAGCCGCACAAGTGCGCCGAGTGCGGCAAGCGCTTCTCGCGGAAGATGCTGCTCAAGCAGCACATGCGCACGCACAGCGGCGAGAAGCCCTACCAGTGCTCCGTCTGCGGCAAGTCGTTCGCGGATCGCAGCAACATGACGCTGCACCATCGCCTGCACTCCGGCATCAAGCCCTTCAGCTGCCCCCTGTGCCCCAAGGCCTTCACCAAGAAGCACCACCTGAAGACGCACCTCAACTACCACACCGGCTGCAAGCCGTACGTCTGCCCGCACCCCAACTGCAACCAGGCCTTCACGCAGTCCAGCAACATGCGCACCCATGCCAAGAAGTGCCAGTACCGGCCGCTAGATGGCGCCCAGCCCTTTCCCATGCCCAGCAAACCGCCACAGCAGCAGCTTCAGTCGCTGCAGCTGCAAGCACCGCCTCCGCCGCAGCCGCCCACCACGTTGGCGCTAGCCATGGCGGCTGCGCCCAGCTTTGTCCTGCCGCCGCAGCAATTCTCGGCGCCAGCTGCAGGCGCGACGTCCGCATTTCCGCCGGCGCAGCAGACGCTGCTGAGCAACCTGCGCAGCTTCTAATGCCACAGGTGAAGCGGGCGTGACTGGAACTGGAAAATATCTATGCTCTAACTAGCTTACAAATCGCAGTCACAGTCGCTGGCATGATGCTGCCTGCTCGGCACACCCTGTACATAGTTTTAGTTTCCTGCAGTAAGTCATATTTAGTTACTTTTGCATTTGATTGTGATTTATGCTTAATAAAATATTCTAAACTACTGATGATTTGTTTGCAATGTAACTTAAAAATACTTAGTCTTCTGTCAAGTCAAGGCTCGGCATACCCTGCAGTTATTTTTAGTTTACTACAATTATGAATTATGTTTAATAAAACCAAATATTAAAAAATATTAAATATTCATTCAGATTATTGTAAATGAAAAATATCTAAGCTGATCTCACTTGCTGTGCTTAGTCAAAGTTCAGTTTTTTAATAGCAGGCACTGTTGTGCGACATACCTTGCTCATGGTTTCCTACATTTCTTTCTACTTTTGCATTTAACTGTGATTTTTGCTTAATAAATTATTCTAAACTATTGAAGATTTGTTTGCAATGGAACTAAAAAGTATTTAGTCTGCTGTCACTTCCTGCGTTTAGTAGAAGTTGCGTTGAGTAATTGCAGGCAATTTTGCAGTCACGACTCGACATACCCTGCACTTAGTTTTAGTTTACTACAATTATGAATTATTTAAAAAAAAAAAATATTCTAAAGTATTAAAGAATTGTATTCTTAATAAATATCATTGTGACTTAAAAAAATATCGAAGCTGATCTCACTTGCTGTACTTAGTCAAAGTTAAATTTTTTAATAGCAGGCCCTCTTTCTCGACACACCCTACATTCCTTTAAGCTTTTGCATTGTTATTTTTGCTTAATAAAGTACTTAAAACCACTTTAGATTTTTGTGACTGTGCCTGTCACTGATAATTCCCGAGCCTGCTCTCATTTCCTTAGCTTAGTTATAGTTGAGTTTTGTAAATCGCAGTCAATGCTGCAGTCGTACAGCTGCTTCATGCGAAATACCTGAAAAATAATATTTATGTAACTGAAAAATATCCTGGTATAATTTTGACCTTTGCATTTAATTGTGATTTTTTTTATTGTATTTTAAAATATCTAAATAAAGTAAAGCGAGCACTGCGAATATGCTGTGATTGTTACTGAAAAATATCAAGATTTCACTTATTTTGACTTAGTCCAAATTCAACTTGCAAATCGCAGTTCACTTTGCAGTCGCAGTCACTTCCCTTACTTTCCTTACATCGCTCTAGCGTTTATTTAGTTACTTTTGTGTGATTGTGACTGACGTGAAATAACGATTTTTTTTTTCATTCGAAAAATGGACAAAATAGACTTGGTCAGGGTGATAATCAAGTACCCGGCGTACGGGCCGTTCTATGGCATCATGGGCATATCTGCTGCCATTGTGTTGTCTTCATTCGGCGCAGCCTACGGTACTGCAGTGTCAGGCTCTGGGATTGCCGCCACGGCCGTCATGCGGCCCGAACTGATCATGAAGTCCATCATACCCATCGTTATGGCAGGCATCATTGCCATCTACGGCCTGGTTGTGGCTGTGCTCATCTCTGGCACGGTGAACTCAGCAGCGACCTACCCCATCGCCAAGGCGTATGTGCACTTTGCCGCCGGACTATCTGTGGGCATGTGCGGACTGGCCTCGGGCTATGCCATTGGCCAAGTGGGCGATGTGGGCGTGCGGAACACGGCCCTGCAGCCTCGGCTATTTATCGGGATGATACTCATCCTGATCTTCAGCGAGGTGCTCGGGCTGTATGGACTGATTGTGGCGATATACCTCTACACCAAGGATATTTAATGCATGTTCTAATGACGCAATAAGATTTTTTAAATAAAATATGATATTTTTATATACTTGCAAAAGAAATTAAGGAACTTTTATTTAAAATTTACTTTACATTTTACAATTTTTTGTTAATACTATTTCATTATTTTATACAAGTTTATTTAATTTATTTATTATGTATTTTAGTTTAAATATTTTAGGTATTTTTTAAATCGTTCCCACTAACTAAAATTTGCATACTGTGATTTCCGGTTTCACGAAATGTAGCTGATCCGCAGGGCTGCATTAAACAGGGCATTAATTGCCCAATAAGACAAACACATGGAGCTAACAGTGTGGCGTTGCCACCCCGGACAGATCACAATATCAACACATGACATACCATAACCTTGATGAGCTCTCAGAGTACAGTATTTGCAACTTGCTCCACAATTTAACAGAAGCGACTCCTCAGCTAACAGAGACTGACTCGTTACCCAGTGATAATACCTGTGAAAGGTAACAGTGCACGTCAGCAACACTCACACGGCATATAGCTGTCACATTTACACACGCGCACGCAGTGTGTCTTCAGTTGTTTTTTTTTTTTCGAGCGAAGACTTTTAACAAATTTCGTGTAAATGTTACAATTTGTTGTGAAATCGCATGCACAAAGTTGACCAGCGCGCGTCTAAACACACGCTTTGTATTTACTTGCAGGCGCGCAGAGAAGAAACACAGAAACTCGGATCAACTTTTCGCCAGCGTGGGCAGCAGCAGCAGCAGAAGCAGCGGTGTTGAGTGCAAAAAAAGCAGGGGCGACCCCAGCGGGAGCGCCAGCCATGGCTGAGTACTGGCAGCCAAATCAGCAGCAACAGCAGCAGCCACAGTCGCAGCCGTCGCAGTCGCAGCAGCTGTTGACGAACGGTGCTGGCGGCGGCGGCAGCGCTGCAGCAGCGCGGGATGAGTCAGCCTCTGCCTGCAATGGCGGCGGCGCCAGCGGCGGCAACAACAACAACTATGTGAACTTCAATCAGTTCATCACGCAGCACAATCTGGCCAGCTCGAGTCTGGGCTACAGCGGCGTCGGCGTCGGCGTCGGACTCGGCGGCGGTGCCTTTGGCCTAATGCCCAACAGCAGTAGTAGTTCCTCCAGCAACAATTTCGCTGGAGTAAGTGCATCCCGAGTGGCTCAAGTGGCACGAGGAGTAACTGGTATTTTCCCTCTCCATTGCAGTTCTATACGCCGCAATCCTTTGGCTATCAGAACGGCGCGCAGGGCTCCGGCAGCAGCTATTCACCCTTTGGCAATCCCTTTGCCAGCGCCACTGGCTTTGACTTTAGCACTTCCAAGCTGCAGGCGTCGGCTCCGGAGTTTGTGCCCAACTTTGCCAAGCTCAATCTGACCGAGACGCAGAGCAGCAAGAGCAAGACCAATGATAGCAACAGCAACAACACTGTCACGCAACCAAACAGTGAAGCAGCCACTACCAGCATCAATCCTCAGCAGCATCAGTCGAATCAGCAGCCACAGTCACAGTCACAGTCACAGCAAAGAGGCGGCAACACACCCACCACCGAGCAGAGGCAATCGAAGCCGTCGCAGGGCAGCCGAACGCGCCAGCAGCGACGCAACGAGTACCGCGAGGAGCGCATCGAGCGAAACGAGGAGCGCGAGCGGGAACGAGAGAGAGATCGTGATCGCGAACGGGATAACATTCGAGACAGGGATCGGGATAGAGACCGTGACAGAGATCGCGATAGGGATCGTGATAGAGATCGGGATCGGGATCGCGATCGCTACGATCGCAAGAAGCCGCAGAAGCAGCAGCGCTACGACAATCATCGCAGCAACAAGCGACGCGACGACTGGAATCGCAACCGGGATCGACTCAATGGTTATCCGCGCGCCGCCGACGAGCTGGACACGAGCAACAGCAACGACAGTGCGCAGCCCTCGCCCGAGAAGCAGCAGCACCACCAGCACCAGCAGCAGCAGATCTCGCCACGCCGCGCGCCTGACAATGAGAAGCTGTCGCAGCGCGAGAAGCTGATGCGCGACATCGAGCAGCGGCGCCTGGAGTGTCTGGTGTGCGTGGAGCAGATCAAGGCGCACCACGGCACGTGGTCGTGCCAGAACTGCTACCACGTGCTGCATCTCAAGTGCACCATCACGTGGGCGAGCAGCTCGAAGTCGGCGGAGGGCTGGCGCTGCCCTGCCTGCCAGAACGTGCTGGAGGAGCTGCCCCGCGAGTATCTCTGCTTCTGCGGCAAGCTGAAGAATCCCCCGCTGACGCGCACGGAGCTGGCGCACAGCTGCGGCGAGCTCTGCTGCCGCGTCGAGGGCTGCAGCCATGCGTGCACGCTGCTCTGCCATCCGGGCCCCTGTCCGCCGTGCCAGGCGAATGTGAGCCGCAGCTGCGGCTGCGGCCGCACCAACAAGCTGCTGCAGTGCGCCATGAAGCAGCCGCTGCAGTGCGAGGCCGTCTGCGAGAAGCTGCTCAACTGCGGCGAGCATCGCTGCCAGCAGCGCTGCCATGCGGGCAAGTGCGAGCCGTGCGGCGAGCAGGTGCAGCAGCACTGCCACTGCGGCAAGCAGCAGCGCGAGGTGCTGTGCACGCGCGAGAGCCAGGACAAGCGCAGCTACTCGTGCAAGGAGTGCTGCGCCCGGCCGCTGCCCTGCGGCAATCACAAGTGCAAGGACTCGTGCCACGCGGGCGCCTGCCGCCCCTGCAAGCTGAGCCCGGCACAGATCACGAGCTGCCCGTGCGGCAAGCTGGCCGTGCCGCTGGAGCAGCGCATCAGCTGCCTGGACGCGGTGCCCACGTGCGAGGGCATCTGCGGCAAGACGCTGCGCTGCGGCAAGCCGGCGCATCCGCATCAGTGCGCCAGCCGCTGCCATCTGGGCCAGTGTCCGCCCTGTCCCAAGCAGACGGCGGTCAAGTGCCGCTGCGGTCACATGGATCAGCTGATCAAGTGCCGGCAGCTGTCGACGCGCGCCGACGACGCGCGCTGCAAGCGACGCTGCACGAAGAAGCGCAGCTGCGGCAAGCACAAGTGCAACGCGGAGTGCTGCATCGACATCGACCACGCCTGTCCGCTGCCCTGCAATCGCACGCTCAGCTGCGGCCGGCACAAGTGCGACCAGCCGTGCCATCGCGGCAACTGCCCGCCCTGCTACCGCAGCAGTTTCGAGGAGCTCTACTGCGAGTGCGGCGCCGAGGTGATCTACCCGCCCGTGCCCTGCGGCACCAAGAAGCCCGTCTGCAAGCGGCCCTGTTCGCGCACCCACGGCTGCGAGCATGTGCCGCAGCACAACTGCCATGCGGCGGCCACCTGCCCGCCCTGCATGATGTTCACCACGAAGTGGTGCCACGGCAACCACGAGCAGCGCAAGACCATACCCTGCTCGCAGGCCAGCTTCAGCTGTGGCCTGGCCTGTGGCAAGCCTCTCGCCTGCGGGCGGCACAAGTGCATCAAGCCCTGCCACGAGGGCGAGTGCCAGCCGGCGGGTGAGCTGTGCCGCCAGAGCTGTACCAGGGCGCGCCTGCTCTGCGGGCACAAGTGCGCGGCGCCGTGCCACGAGGGCGACTGCCCGGAGACGCCGTGCAAGGAGCTGGTCGAGGTGCAGTGCGAGTGCGGCAATCGCAAGCAGAACCGCAGCTGCCAGGAGCTCGCCCGGGAGCACAGTCGCATCGCGACGGCGCAGCTGGCCTCGTCCATGGCGGAGATGTCGCGTGGCAACTACATGGAGCTCAGCGAGATACTGGCGCCCGCCAAGGCGAGCAAGTCGCACAAAACGTGAGTAGACTAGGAGACTTTTCCCCTCAGATTGAAGGTTGAGTTTTGATTGCTTTGCTCTTTGCTCCACAGCCTTGACTGCAACGATGAGTGCCGTCTGCTGGAGCGCAACCGCCGGCTGGCCATTGGCCTGGCCTCGCGCAATCCGGAGGCGCAGCTCAAGTCGCTCACCAAGTACTCGGAGTTCACGCGCGGCTTTGCCAAGCGCAATCCGGCGCTGACGAAGAGCGTCTATGAGACGCTCAGCGACCTGGTCAAGCTGGCCAAGGAGAGCAAGCAGAAGTCGCGCAGTCATTCCTTCCCCACGATGAACCGCGAGAAGCGTCAGCTGGTGCACGAGCTGTGCGAGGTGTTCGGCATCGAGTCCGTCTCCTACGACAAGGAGCCCAATCGCAACGTCGTCGCCACGGCGCACAAGGAGCGCGTGAGTAGCATGCGATACGAAACGTTGCAACTGTGCAGATCTGAGCTCTAATTTCCGTTTCTACCATTTCCGTTTCCGCTTACAGTGCTGGCTGCCCGCCACCAGCATCATGGAGGTACTGGCCCGTGAGTCCGGACAGCGACGCGTCCCGGTGCCCAACAACAATGCGTGGAGCCTCAAGAAATAGCCCCTGCTGGTTGGACGCAGACTCGGACTCAAATTGCAGATCAGATCAGTTTATCGTTTCCGTCATGAAGACAATATACAGAAGACCATTTTATTGCGCGGTCTTCGTTTCCGTTTCCGTTTCCGTTTCGGGATTTCATTTTGAGAAGAGAAAAAGGAGCCTGAACAAATACTGAAACAACAAATTTTTGAAGCCGAACGTTAGTTAAACATTTATTCATTTGTTGATAGTAGGATGAAGGATAATACCAAAAGTAGAAGCAGAGGAAGTATAGTGAGAAGATACATAACCACTATGATAAATATGATGAATACGATTGGGGAGAGGAGAACCTAAAGAAAACTTGTTAATCAACTGTTGTACGATGAATTTATGTAGAACTGGATGCTTTCGAGTACGTTGCGTATACAGAAATAAAACAAATACAAAAGGATGCTATGAACAAATTGTGACAAGTTGAATATTAATGTATCAAATGCGGGGACTGCCAGGTATCCATGCGCTTTAAGTAAATTTTATAAAAAAAATCTATGAAATGCGGAATGTGTGGCCGGAAATGCTCCTTAGCCGAGACACAGTTGCTTGTTGGGGAAGCAAAGGATGTCGAAAAGTTGCAAGCGTTGCGTGCTTATCCACGACACGCACCATTTTTGGCTTGGCTTCGTTGAGTTTGGCCACTGCTTGGTTCCAGTCCAAGCTAATACATTTATTTTTGATTTCGCAATTTAGATTTGTTTTTATTTTGGAAAAATCTTGGTTTATTTTTGCAATATCGTTGCTTGGAAAATATTGCATTCAGGCAGTATAAATTATGTTGGCTTTGATACGAGTTATTTTTCTTTAAGATATCTCGAAGCAAGTTAGCATAATCCCTTTTATATTATCATTCGGATCCTTTTAATTATATTGTCTGATGATATATTATGGCCGATTTTTTTAAACTGGTATATAACGTAGTAAATATACAGAACAAATATTTAAAAATAATAATTATCGTGCTGATTTTCAGATTTTAATACTAGCAAACATTTTAGTCTATAGTAAAAGCGTTTTAATTTAATCGTTTATTTTTATTATTTATATATCTAGCAATAAGTTTATTTATTTATGCTTAAAGTCTTAAACATTGATCTAAAGAATTATATAGATCCACTTACTGCATCTATAAGGTACTAATGCTAATGCTGTGCACGCATGCTCATGCATGTTTCAGCTGCTCTGCCTGTTTTGCACCTTAGTTTATAATCTGGCGACATGATTGTCTTTGCCGAATTAACATTTATGTGGGGCAGGTCTAGGTGCAGCGAGTGCTGGGGGGGACAACTCCTAGAAGCTGCTGCTCCCAATTAGAGCAGGCAGGCGACTGAGGCGCGCTTGCTTCGTTTCGTTTCGGGCGTTGGGCACGCTTCTAATTTGTTGCCATTGCCTCTGCCATTTTCACGGAAAACAATAAGCGGCGCCAGGGGAATAATGCCAAAATAAAGATGAAATGTTACGACAAGCGAAGTCAAAAAGGAGGAGCCATCCCGTTGGAGTTATCGGGGCCGGAGCCAGAGCCAGAGCCAGAGCCGGTGCTGGAGCTGTAGCTGTAGCTATTCTCGCTCTCGTTAGAGGGTTTGGGGGCAGCTTCTCGAACGCACTCACGCATACGGCAAATGAGCAGGGGCAGGTGGCAGAGGGGGCGCAGAGCAGGGAACGGAGGCGTATATGAATATAGACCTGACATAATGAGCCGCCTATAAGCGAAATGACTGCCGACTCTGCCGACGTACTGCGTATTCCGCATTCGTCTATGTCTCAGTTGCCTGCTCTTAAGATGTGTGCGTAATTTGAATTTAGTCTGCCTGGGAGTTTATTAACAAATACAAAGAAGAAAAAACAACACGACGAGCGGGCGTAACAATAATGAGCAGGCAGAGAGCAGAGAGCAGAGAGCAGAGAACAAGGGAAGGCGCTGGGGGCTGCGAGTCGGAGTCGTATTCGGGCGTGAGCTTGGAGACTGAGGCGTGTGCTCGAAGACATCGTGGACGCCGACTGAGGATTGGGGATTGAGTATGGAGGTTTGGGGTGAGGGGTATATAATGCCACAGAGATTAAATTGTGGTTGGCAGTTCCCTTGCCCCGGGGGTTGCAGGATGGGAACTCAAGCCGAAGTTCGTAAAGGGAGTTGAAGCTGTTGCCGAAAGAGTTCATTCTGGGTCAGTTATGAGTGCGGGCAGGGACACTCGAAGGGGGGAATGAGGTGCAGTTTTAATTATAAGATTGCGCAGAGGAAATTAAATGCAAATGGAAGCCGAACTAGCGGACGGACGGTATTAAATGCATTTATCACAAGGCTCAACTGGACTAGAATTTGGTTTCTCTTGGTTTATGTACATATGTCCGTCTGTCTTTCAGCGTGTCTGACTGACCGTTTGTCTGTCCGTTTATCTGTTCGCCTGTCTACCTATCCCCCTGTCTGCTCGTCTGTGTATTTGTCTGGCTAACCATTTAACTACCGCTTGGTTGTTTGTCTGTCCGTGTGTCTGTCTCTCCGTCTGTCTGTTCGGCTGTCTGTGTGTCCGTCTGTCTATCCGTCGGCATGTCCTTCTGTCTGTTCGTCTGTCTATCCGTCTGTCTATCCTTATGTCTGCCTGTCCGCCTGTCTGTCTGACCGTCTGTCTGTTCATTGATCTGCCTGTCTATCCGTCTGCTCGTCTGTGTATCTGTCTGTCTAACAATTTATTCTGCCTGTCTGTCCGTCTGTCTGTCCGTTGATCTGTCTGTCCGTCTGTCTGTCTGTCTCTCTGTCTGTCTTTCTGTCTGTCTCTTCGTCTGTCGGTCCGGCTGTCTGTGTCTCCGTCTGTCTATCCGTCTGTATGTCCTTCTGTCTGTCAGTATGTCAATCTGTTTGTCCTTCTGTCTGTCCATCTGTCTGTCCGACTATTTGTATGTGTCCTTCTGCGTCTCTATCTGTCTGTCTCTCTGGTTGTCTGTTTGTTTATCTGTTCGCCTTTGCATTGATCTGTCTGTCTGTCCGACCATCCGTCTGACCTTCTGATCGCCTGTCTGTCCATTCGTCTGTCTGTCTATCTGTCTGTCTGTATGCTCGCCAGTCTGTCAGCTAAACAGTCGTTTAATCTGTCAGTTTCTCTGTTTTTCTATCTATCTGTTCGTCATTGTGCCTGTTTATAGCCTCTGTATGGCCTTCAATCTGTCTACTCTCTATTCTGTCCATCTTTTCGCCTATAAAATCATTGCAACCTTGAGCTATAATAAATTTAATTTATGCATTAAGTTTACCATATTGCACATGTTGATAGGCCACATTACAGATATGGAAAAATATGAGTTTTTTTCTGTCTGCTGTTTTCTTTTTCGCCTTCTTCTTTCTGCCTCTTCTACTATGAGCTAGAGTGTATTTTTGTCGCTATGGCCAAAATGCATTATTATTTCCCAGTATACAAAATAATATTTGGATACAACGCTCTGCATTAGACTATAGTGCGCTGCAGAGCTTTCAGAAGCTATTGAAACACTCGAGTCGCAAGCGCAGTCAGCTGCAACTTGCAACTCGCATCAAGCCAATTCGGGCATTTGCTGCAGTTGCTGTCGTCGAGCATGGAAGGCCGACGACAGTTGGTTGTTCATTTAGCATGACATTTAGCTGATGCTTCAGCCCGTCGACGTGGGTATATAACACGTGGCATTATGTATTTATGTATGGACGACTCGGGCTGCTGAAATATTCATTAAGCCTGAGTGCAGCAGCTGAAATTATGCCTGCGTGTCGTTCTGCGGCCGTTCGTCTTGGGTACTGCCCGTCGCCCCCTCTCACTCTATAAGTGTATATCTCTCTGTCTTCCCTAGCTCTCTCGGCTCTCTTTCACTCGCTCTCTCTGTCTCTCTGGGGAGCGCACGTGCTCCAACTGGCAGAGAGTATGCCGGGACACCGCAGAATTGTCGGGCGAGGCGCATTCAATTTGCGCATTTGGCTTTTTAAAAAATGCATTAAAGGCGTACAGAGTCGGGGGGAGAAGGGTGGAGACGCGGAGTGGGCTGGAAGCAGCTCAAATAACGGCTAACGTGAATAACGTGCAGCCGCAGACAGAAAGAGAGATAGAGAGACAGAGAGGGAGAGCGAAAAAGTTGCGATGAAAGCGCGAAAATTACTTCCTAAATAGCCGCCTGACTGGCTGTCAAGACGTCAGGGAAGCGGGGCGACACCCGGGAACACCCGGTACTCGGGACCCCGGACACAGGACACAGGACATGGGACCCAAGACCCTAGCAGCCAAGACCAAAGACCAGACCCGTGCCCAATTCATGTCGCGCGCTCAATAAAGGCGACACTGTACACACAGGGAGGAGGCAACGGGGTGACAGAGTGGGGGCTCCAGGAAGAGACTGACTCACAGTCGAATCCAAATTGCAAATTCGCCGCAGATTTTTTATGCACTTTTCCCTAGCCGAAATTAAGCCAAGTGAACGCTGCGCCGGAACGAAGCTCCAGACAGAGACAGCCAGGACAGGCTGTCGGCAGAGACAGGCGGGACTGTTAGTCGGGACAACTAGGACAGTCCTGGTAGGAAGGCGACGGCGCGCTGACGTTTTGACGGTAGAATAAAAAAAAAAAAAAAACGAAAGAAACGGTACTGCAACACAAGGATGAAGGCACAACTGAATGCAAATATTATCGTATCTGTATTCGGCGCGACAGCACAAGAAGGGGCGTGGTTGGTGCGAGGAAGGAGCCTACGACTGCGTCGACGACGACGACGACGACGACGATGACGATGTTGGCCTTATAGTAAGACCTTTTCAAAAGCGAAAAGGTGACAAACTGGCCGAGAGCCCGACTCACACCTTCATCCAGCTCGTCTATGCTGCTGCTTCTATTGCTCCTACTGCTGCCTGCCCCTGGCTTCCCGTCTGCCCCTCGACTAAATGCATTTCGGTTTTTATTCATATTTTATTCAAATGTGGCAACCAAAAATGGCACAAACACAGCGCAGTTATTTATGTTTCTTTTTTCTCTATCGTGCCAGGGATGCATAGAAAGGGTCTACAAGCTGAAGACAAAAAAAGATAAAAAGTTAGGCATCAGAACCGAATAACATTTAGACACTGTTAGATGATGAAGAAATAGATCAAAATTTAATAAATTTTATTGGATTTTTTGCTGAAAATTATGCTAATGATAATATATGATATGGTATGACTGTACTTATATGTAATTATGCATTCGAAGAGGCATATTTATTAAAATAACAACAATAAAACAGTAAAACAATAAACAGACGGACAGACAGACGGACGGACATACTGACGGACAGGCTGTCGAATAGACTGACCGGAAAACTGACAGACATACAGACAGAGGGATACATGGAAAGACCGACCGACAGAAGGACTGATGGACAGACAGATACGCGGACAGACAGACAGACAGACAGACGGTTAGCTAGAAAGACTATCGGAGAGACAGACCGGCAGGTAGATGGGCAAACCTACAAATCACAGACATACAGATTGGCAGACAGACAGACACATAGATGAACAGCCAGACTGACGAAAAGACAGACGGACAGACAGTCGGAAAGGTAGACGGGCAGACAGACAGACAGAGAGATTGGCAGACACAAGGGCAGACGGACAGGCAGACGGACAGACAGGCGGCCAGACAGTCGGGAAGGTAGACGGGCAGACAGACAGACAGAGAGACGGGCAGGCGGACAGACAGGCGGTCAGACTGTCGGGAAGGGCAGACAGACAGCCAGAGAGACGGGCAGACACAAGTGCAGGCGGGCAGACAGTCGAGCAGAGCGAAAGACACATCGATGTCTTCCTTTGTGTGCTGCCAGCATGTTGCCAAAATTGGCATACTCTCTGCATGGTTAAGGTAAATAAGCAGTGGTAATAAAATATAGATAAAAATAGATAGAGTACTTCTCATAAAATATTTAATATAGCACTCTCAGAGAAAGTATTTGTAATTACTGCATTTGCATATTCCATCTCCTTGTGAAGCAAAACCTGCGGGAACTACCTTTCCGCCTGCCCAGTGATTGACATCGTGGCAAAGTCTGAGTAGCGCGCGTTTGACCATCTTTCATTCTTATCGGCGGGGTGAATGCTTCGTAGTATTCGCAGGGCCTGAGATCCGTGTGCAGAGCCAGTGGAGGAGCCGGGTGAAAGCCACGAGACATCAGTTCGCCATGAATTGCATTTTCGCCGTTGCCTTTTTGCCTTGCCTTCGCCTGCTTCTTCTGCTTCTGCTGCTCCTTCCTCGCCCTTTGCTCGCCATAAACTTGTCATCATTTTAATATTGGCAGCTTATAAGCCACGTTAGACGTAGCCGAGACTAAGCAGGGCCCGTGGTGGGTAGCGGCACGAGGGGAGGCGGTTCTATCGAGGCAAAGCCAATGTCAAGCCAAGTCAAGACAAGCCAACTCAGCAGCGGATTATCTGCGACAGCCCCATGAAAGGCGTTGACGTCCAAGAGGGTAGGGCAGGGCGGTAGGTACAGTGGATGTGGGCGGCGGTAGGTTGATCGAGGACCTTTGCTAGTTTGTGTGTAGCAAAAATTTACTGTAAAATACAATTTCCCGTTTTTATAGCTCATTTCCAACAACATTTGCTTAGCCAGCGCCAGCTCCGACGCCCTCGTCTATGGGAAAACAATTTTTATTGCATTTCGCTGGCAATGAGCAAAATGAGCGGTGAGCAGGCAGAGCCAGCGGAGTGTGGGGGGGGGGGCGGAACAGTGGTGAGTGGAGAGTGAAGAGAGGTGAATAGCGCATGGTGAGTAGTAAATGCAGCAGCAGCAGCAGCAGCAGCCGGGGAGGGGGCCAATGACTCGATGGATGACTGACAGGCAGAAGAGGAAGCAGGGGGGGGGGGCGATAGACTGGGGAAAGTAAGTAAATATTACTTTGCTTTCTTTTTTTAAACACTTGGCATTAAGTGCAGCAGCTGTGGGCAGGCGAAGCAGAGGCACAGAGGAAGGAGAGTGCCAGGCGGAAGGGAAGCAGCTGCCACAAGGCATCGACGGGGGGCGGAGGGAACGGGAAAGGCAGGCAGTCAGCCAACGTTTCCTGCGTTAGTTGTGCGCTTCGAGATTCAATTATAATGCAATAAAGCGCGAATCAGAGCTACAATAAAAATAACAAGAGCAGCTACAGCAACACACAGACACACACACGCACGCACATGCACTTGCAGACAGCTGCACATACACACAGAAACAGCCACACACAAAGTCAGCAGACACGCTGAGTATACAAGAAATTTGCAGTACACACACACACACACGCACACGCATACAGAAGCGCAAATCTCATATGCATGTTGCCCAAAGATGTTCCAGAAGGCGTGCAGAGCTCGGAAAATAAATAAGCAAAAGATCAGAATTGAGGACTGCATAAAAAAATGCATGAAAATAAAAATATTATAGAAGATAAAAATAAAAGCAAAAAGGATGTATATATAGATAAATAAAGCAGAAATATTTATAACTGAAAAACATAACAATAAAATTGAAAATTAATAAAAAATGTAAAAAAGTAGAGAATATATTTTTTATTCACATTAACTCAAAGAAAAGTAAATTAATTAAAATTCGTAGAAAATAAATTAATTTCTTAAACTTTCTGAGAATTTATTATTTATTTACATTAACTCAAAGAAAAGTAAATTAATTAAAATTCGAAGAAAATAAATTAATTTCTACAACTTTCTGTATTCTGTAAATAATTTTTGTTTTCCAAACCAAATTAAATTATGTTACTTCTATTTGGACATTTTAAAAATTTGTCTACGAGTTAATTAACGAAATTCTTCTTAATCCACGCTAATTAATAAGCCTAATTAATTCCCAATTTCGAGCAGAGCATTGAATTAAAATTGATGAATGAGAAAAGAGCGCTGAAACGCGGCGAAATGTATTTCTGGAGTGTGTCGGCGAGCAGAGCGTGTCGGACGAGCAGGGAACTGCGGCGATTGCCCGCTGGGGAGCGGCACGGAGCGCGGTGCTGGGGGTAGAGTTTGAGGAGCAGGCAGCCATTTGCCGTGCTGCTGCTGCCGGTCCTGCTGCTACTGGCAAAATGCATTGGGCGCAGCTAAGTGTTTAAGTGTTCTAATGTTACTTTGTCTCTCCTGGTGCAGTTTCTGCCCAGCTCTACTGCTCGCACTGCTCTGCTGCTTCTCGACTGCTGCTCTTCGGGAATGAGAAATGGCCCGACTGGCTCTGGCTCTAATGTGATTATTAATGTTGCTGCTCGCTGCGCTTATTATGGAAATTATTGAGTGTAAACAGTCAGTTCACTACGCTCAACAGTCAAAACAATCAAAAAGAAGCGGAATTTTCGCCGGCCCCAAAAAGTATGCTATGATTTTTTTGTTGCTCGCCGTCGGCCATTTTAATTATCTGACGTGAAGACGTGGAATGCGGTCGGGGCATAAATAAGAGAGCAGAAAATATGCAAAGGCAGTCAGAGCAACAATGACAACAACAACAACACGGGGGAGGGGTGAACAACAACAACAATGAGCCGAAAGAAATTCAATTAAAAAGGAATCCCCGGAAATTCCTTGTAATCCCAAACTCGGGGAGTATAATGCGTATACACATTGTCAAAAGGCAAATTGTACAACTCACGAAGGTAGCACAAAACATGTGGCCAATAAATTCGTGAGCAGCTGCCCCAGGCCAGGGATCCAGTCGCACTGCGGGCCGGGGGCCACGGTGGGGCCGGGCGTGGTTGTAAACTTAAGTATGTAAATTGCCGCACGTTCATTTTTTGATTTTCCCAGCATGAAATCAGTATAATCTGTTTTGTCAGAACCCTGACCAACGGCGACAGCGGCGCCGGCAGCGGAGAAAAAGTCAACGCAACGCAAAGTTGCCAGCTGAAGTTGATTTAAAACGCGCCCGGGCAGATCCCCCTGGCCGCCTCATCCCTGGCTCTCCTATCTGCCTGCTGTTGTTGCTGCTGTTCCTGCTCCTGCTCCTGCTGCTGCTGCTGGTTCGTGTCCCTGCCCAGAAGCGCTGATTAACGCACTCGAGCGCAATCTGCCTCACTTCACTTTTATGTAAACACAAAACAGAATATAAAGGCATAAAGCAAAATAAAATAGAACGCCTGTCTTCTCGCTCTGTTGCGCTGTCTTCTCGTCTGTCTGTCTGTTTGTCTGTTTGTCTGTCTGTCTGCCTGCTCGTCTGTTTGTTCGTTCGGCTGCTTGACTCTCTGTCTGTCTGTCTTCCTGCCTGTCCGTTGGGCCTATCTCTGGAAACGTGAAAAAATGTTTGACTTTCCATCTGTCTGCCTTTTCATATTAAAGGTAATTTTCATATTTTGCAAATGGTTGCCTGCTTCTCTTAGCAGCGCGCTGTCTCTCTCGCACACACTGTTCTCCTCTTTCTCTCTGTGGCACAAGCCAATTCAATCATTTAAATACAGAAATACAGCAAAATATACTTCCATGAAGAGTGTTACAAATATATAGACATATATAAATATATGTGTGTGTGTGTGTGTGTAAGCTATATGCCTATATATGTATTGTAAGCCAAAGTCAATGGCCGGCTATTGGAAAATGAAAACATGTAAACGGTTTTGCCATAAGGTAGTGGCGAAATAATACACTGAGAGAAGTTCAAACTAACTTAGAAAAATAGTTGGTTTTTCCCAGTAATATTATAACATCCAGTAATATAATTAACAAGTTATAATTTTGAATATTTAACATTTTTAAAAATATTTTTTCAATCGTTTATAAATTATCGACTTGTGGTTTGGTCTCACTTGAATTGAAAAAAAAAATACAAACTCAAGGCAAGCTCGGAAATAGAATTTTTTTTTATTTTCTGCCAGTGTTGCCAAAGTTATGGCAGTGCAGCGGACAAGGGCAAATCCGAGCTGCGTCGCTGCGGGTTGCAAAAAATGTTTTAAGCTGAGGCGCCCGAGCAGCGCGCTGCAAAAAATATTTATTACTCTGCCAGGCGCCTCACTAGGTGTGCGAGTGTGCAATGCAGTACGCGCGCGTGTGTGTGTGTGTATGTGTTTGCTCTTGCCAGTCTCTAGTGGGAGATTGTTTGCCCTCAAGGTGAAAATATGCTAAGTAACAAATAAAAGCAAGATCTCTATCAGAGGCTGCCTGCAAATGTTGCCAACGTCGAGTCTTTTGCTTTTTACATATTTTTGAGGTTTTCAGAAGTGCGGCGAAACTAGCACACAGCCAGCTGGAGCCAGATGGTGGCTGAGCGGGTAGAGGAGGTCGACTGACGGCGACTAGACGAGAACTGCCGAGAACGGCAAAGAAAGTCAGGCCGAAAGCAAAGCTTGTAAACAAATTAAGAGATTGCTTTTGGGCTGGCGGCCCATGAAAAGCGCTCAACTGAAGGCTAAGCCAATGGGCGGAGCATGCCCAAGGCATGGCAGAGGGGACTAGAGGACTAACACCCATACCCCTCCCCCGCCCCCTGTAGTAAACCAGCAATAGGCGTTTCTAATCAAATCAGTTGCTACATGCAATAAATTCCAACTAGAGTGAGAGAGAGAGAGAGACAGAGAGAGAACACTTTGCGGTTGCCGTTGCCGCCGAGTCGAAGAAGCGACAAACAACAAAATTGATAGGACGACTTTTTGTGTGGTGCGTGTTAAATTTGTTTACAAATTGTTGGATGGGGTTGGAGGAGGAGTCCGGCATAGCTGTGACTGATGGCCACTAGTTGGGACTATCGTGGCAAAGTTATTATTTGAAATCTCGTAAAATATCAAAAATTTAAGATATTTTCCAGCAGCTGTTCAAAAGCGACAGACAGTTTACTTCGCAAATTGAATAACAAAGAGAAGAAAAACAGTCTTTAGCTTTGGTTGATTCTAAAAAAAATAGTTCAGTTTTCTTTGTGCGTTGCTTGTGACTTTGATTGGGAAAAGTAAAAGTGCTTATTTAAATAAATTATGTAGTTATTATTTTAGCGATATATATATATATATATATATACATATGTATATAGTCTTTAATCAAACAAAAAAATTAAAAACATATATAGTGATTAAAGTAAAATATAACTAGTGAGATTTATCCCATTAATATGGTATATTTGTAGTTTTAATTGGTATTATGAAAGAAATTGGAGCGTTTCTGTTACTTGATTCGACTTTAGATACTGAATATATTTTTTTCTGTAAATATACTTATACATATTTCATGATTCAGTAATTAACAATTATTTATATTATATAATTAATTAATTAATTATATTATTATAAATTAATTATAAAAACTTATATAAAATAAAAACAAAAAAATTATAGACAACTATAAAAATAAATACAAATAAATTTAAAAATAAAACAATTTTTTTTTAATATATATATATAATATATATATAGCACAATATATTTGTATTAATACCAAAAATAAAAATTATGTAATCTCTCTGCCCTGCCTTTCGATTTTATTAGAGCCTATAACATATACCGATGACTTTACCTTTGCTTGTGCTAGAAAAATTAACTTGTACTAGTTTTCACTTTGAGTTATCGCTCATTTTCGGTTATAAATTGTGTTAAATTGTACTACGGTCAGGCAATGTCATATGTTAAGCCTTTTTACGGTCGAAAAATCGTCTACACCGAGGACCACGTCGTGGTGCGAAAAGTCTTTATGCATCATGTGGCAAACGAGCTGCAAAGGGACGAGTTGTGGGACTATTTTCTGAGCTATGGCAATGTTACGGAGCTCGAGGTATACGACGAGGGCAGTACCAAGTTGAAAGCTGGACACGTTGTGTTCGAGAATGCACGAGATGCCGCGGATGTGCTGACTAGAGATACACTGCATTTCGTAAACGATCTTCGCTTGAATGTGGAGGCCTTTTACAGCTGGGGTCAACCGGATGTCGAGTCGATTGCTCCCATTCCCAGCCACTCGCATATCATGCGACTGAACGACGATTGTCTGGAGCGTATTTACCGCAATTTACCGCTTCTGGATCAACTGAATCTGGCACGCATCTGCCGGCGGCCTTGTCCGTTCCTCCACCGATACGTGCACCTCGGCCTGTTCCGCACGATGACTCTGTGGAACGTGCGTGATTTCCTCCTATACTTCGGATCAGGCCTAAGAGAAATCGTTGGAAAAATGCCGCAACTGCACCGGCGACGCTACTGTGAGTTCATAGGAGCGTACTGCGACAATTTGAGAGTGCTGCGAATCTCGCAGAGTCCCTTCTCGGTGCGTGACATGCGCAACATGTTCTCAAATTTTCGCCAGCTGGAGGAATTGCAACTGACCGGCTGCTCGCTCACCGACGACGCTCTCCTAGAGCTGAGCCAGCTGCAGGCACTGCGGAAACTGGATCTGTGCTACAACGATAAGTTGACCGGCGCGAGCATGTGTCGTCTGCCCAGTTCCATTGAGTCGCTGAAAATCCTCTTCTGCTCCGATCTGCAGCTTGAGCTGCTGCCGCACATATGCAAGTCCCTGAAGAACCTCAGGGAGCTGAGCCTGCGATTGGCCGAGACTGACGATACTGATGTGCTGAGGCAAGTGGTCAGCGATAATTCACTCGACTCGCTAGAGTCATTGACCATCTGGACCAATTTTGCCAATCAACAGCACTTTGAGTTTCTGGCCAAGCTGCCGAGACTGTGGAAGCTCATCATGTATGCCAGTCCGCCGAGCAGCCTGCTTCTCGCCTGGCTCGTTGAGCACAAGTCCCGCCAGTTGGCACACTGTGAGTTCCACACACATGTCTCGCAGAGTGTCGAGCAGCTCCAGCTGATCTTCCAGCTGAGTGCTCTGCGCGTACTGGCGCTGCCCAGCAACAGCGAGATAGATGATGGAATAGTGGTGCAGCTGGCCTCTGGTCTGCCCAACCTGGAGCAGATCAATCTGCAGACATGCAAGAGGCTCACCGAAAATGCTGTGCTGCAACTGCTGCTCAACTGTCCCAAGCTGCAGACGCTGCAGCTGCAGCGTTGCCGTCTGCTTGGCAGGAGGTTCATCTTCAACATAATCGACATGCTCAGAGAGGAGGTTCGTCTGCAGCGCTGCCAGCGAGCACTTCCCGTGCAGCTGTACTTGTATGGGCGCCCATTCAACGAGTTCTTGCTGCAATGTCCTTGTATCGCCTCTAAAGACGTGGTTCACCTAACAATCAAGCGTCCAGAGACCTGGTGCTTCTAGCTTCAGTTCTTACAGGATGTTCTAATTAAGGTCTGCGGCATATTTTATTATATTTACATTTTATGTTGAATTTATACAGATGTATCCCTATTATATATTCTTATAATATATGATATTGAAGTCTATTTTCTACACTACAATTTATTTAGATGAGTTCGAAGTAAGCTTTATTTATTATTTTTTTTTATCGAAGCCCAAAAATATATATAGGTTTTTTATAACATTAATTTGTAATTTATATAGATATATATAATATGTAAAATATTGAAATATTTATGCTGCGCAGTCACTACTAAAATTGAAGTTTCTTTTAAAAGTTCTGGCATTAATTTCACACTATTGGGTATATACAATATTATAGCAGACCATACAGATACTCTACATGAACTTTTTAAATATATAGTAAAATGAGTTAAATTCTAATTGAAAACTTTTATGTGAAATATAGCGTTATTTGAATATATGGTACACTATATTTCACATTTACTTCGAACATAAAGCTTTTAAAGATGTACAACTCAGCGATATTCATTTGCAGTACCTTACTATATCGTTCTCTATTTCCCTCTGTCTTTTTGGTGCTCCTAAAACCGTAAGAACTATTCTCGAAACTCTGATGGAATGGCAAGCGCCAGCCGCAAGCCAAACAAAATGACCAAGATTAAACATATATTAAGGATAAACATAACTTTTCCGGAAATTATAATTAAACGCCGCTCCAGAAGCGAGCCGCACCGTGCCGTACCAAGTTGAGCTGAGCAGAGCTGAGCTCAACTGAGTTGAGTTGAGTTGAGTGGAGAGTTCAAAAGTTGGCAAAGCGCCGCACGCGGAATAGTTTTCTAATTAACTGTGAACCATGAGAGGGAGCAAAAGATATATATATATATAGAAAGAGAGAGAGAGAGAATGAAAGAAAGAGTTAGAGAGAGTGTGTAGAAGATTGAGGGGAAAAGAGAGCAACTGGAAGAAATATGGGAGTTGGCGCGCGGCTAGATAGAGTTGGAGAAACAGTGGGAGAGGGGAGAGGTGGTAGGGTTCTGTGGGAGTACGGTGAGATAAACCGTGAAATCTCATGAATT
This sequence comes from Zaprionus bogoriensis, assembly GCA_035046045.1. Classification (NCBI taxonomy): domain Eukaryota; kingdom Metazoa; phylum Arthropoda; class Insecta; order Diptera; family Drosophilidae; genus Zaprionus; species Zaprionus bogoriensis. The sequence continues at coordinate 552,240 of JAWNOI010000214.1, forward strand.
AACTGTGCCAACTTTTGGCTCTGGGCTGGCACACGAAACTATTCGAAAAGAAAGACAATTGCAACAGTCTACAGGCGCCGAGTGGCAAGTGCGGAGTAGCAAGAGGAGAGCAGAGGACAGATCGGAAGGCAAGGCGACGGCGTTGCCGTCGTCTCTTCACAAATGATTTAGTTGCGGCGGAAAGCGAAACGTCGCCAACAAACAAGTCGAGTGCGGCGCGCTTGCCGCCATTGTGCCCGCCATTGTACCGGAAATGCCGCACAAATGAGAGCTGGAAGTGGAAGGAAGTTGACTGGCAGCCTGTGGGGTGGTGTAGGCAGAGAACTGGAGTGGAGAAGTGCTAGGGGGAATGGGTACTTGCCCTGCGGGGCAACGACAACGTGCGAGGCGTCAACAATGTCACATGACAGGTCGCGGCAGCGCCAGGCCAAGACAGTTGATGGCGCATTCGGCAGTAGGACTGCCAGCCTGACTGCCTGAGAACGCCGTCAGCTCTGTCAGCTCCTCCGGGCTCGGGTCGCTCCTCTAATTAGCTGCAGTAATGGCGTGTCAACAGGGCCAGCCCGGCATCAGCTTGCAAGTTGCCACGTCTGGACGCCCGCCGCTTCCCACCCCCGCCAGGAAGAAACTGGAGACAGCTCCGCTGCTCCCAGGGCACGGCCCATCTGCTTGGCTGTGATATGCAGCTCTTAACCCATTTTACTCGTCAAACTGCTCCAGGAAATTAAACACAAACTATAAACAGCGAGAATGTCTTCTTAAGAAAACATTTGAGTACGCTCCCCTAAGAGTTGATTCCTTCCAACTATCTACGAGCAGGCAGACTCCAAAAAAGACATTCACAATTACGAAGTGAAATTCTTTTATTTGCTTTCCGCATTCCTCACTCGAAATAGTTTTGCTTAAGAGTTTCTTAAAGAAGAACGACATATATAGAATATGTATCTTATCTATTATCTATTATCTATTATCTATTATCTATTATCTATTATCTATTATCTATTATCTATTATCTATTATCTATTATCTATTATCTATTATCTATTATCTATTATCTATTATCTATTATCTATTATCTATTATCTATTATCTATTATCTATTATCTATTATCTATTATCTATTATCTATTATCTATTATCTATTATCTATTATCTATTATCTATTATCTATTATCTATTATCTATTATCTATTATCTATTATCTATTATCTATTATCTATTATCTATTATCTATTATCTATTATCTATTATCTATTATCTATTATCTATTATCTATTATCTATTATCTATTATCTATTATCTATTATCTATTATCTATTATCTATTATCTATTATCTATTATCTATTATCTATTATCTATTATCTATTATCTATTATCTATTATCTATTATCTATTATCTATTATCTATTATCTATTATCTATTATCTATTATCTATTATCTATTATCTATTATCTATTATCTATTATCTATTATCTATTATCTATTATCTATTATCTATTATCTATTATCTATTATCTATTATCTATTATCTATTATCTATTATCTATTATCTATTATCTATTATCTATTATCTATTATCTATTATCTATTATCTATTATCTATTATCTATTATCTATTATCTATTATCTATTATCTATTATCTATTATCTATTATTAATATATATATTTACACCTGCATTCCGCGCTTACCTGGCGACATCGGCTATGTTGTAGTAACTATGTATGTTGTTCCCAGCTCTGGCATGAATTCGGCAACTTTTTTTCCCATTTGATATAAATAATTGGCGCATAATGAGGAGAACTTGAAGCAAATTACAACGCGTGTGCCTCGCACGCCAAGAAGCTGGCGGTGGGAGGTGGTTGGCCACGCCCTTAGCGCCTGAAGGAATTAGGCAAGCGACATTCCGGGTGCTTCGAGGAAACTTAAAAATATGTCGAGACTCTCAGTGTTGGGTGTGGGTGCAGGCGCGGGTGTGGCTTAGGGCCAAGGCAAAATCGGCGCCAGCTTCAGTTATCATGCTCTTCCTCTACACTCTTCCGCTCCCCATCGCCCTGTTGCTGGCACAGTTTTTGTGCTATTTTCGCTACGCTCTGCTTCTTGTTAAGCCGCGCCAACGTTTTTCTTTAATTATTCAAAAGATAATTACACTAAAAATTTTTTGTCATTTGCAAAACGGCGAAGCCGTCCCCAAGTAACCCAACTTACGAAGCAAAATCTATAGACGCTCTTTTTTCTGCTTTTACTTTATACTCTGTCGTTGACTTCACATCGGACGCGATGGGGTATAGCTGGCTGGACTGAGTATCGCACGAGTCCGCGAGTAATTAGTTAATTTGTGGAAAAGAAGATGGTTTGCCTTAACCAAATTTTTTCATTTCTAAGAGTACCAAATATGTTTCACAAAGTTTTAAAATATTCCATTAAAATTTTACAATTAAAATAGCAATAATTAGAATTTGAAATAAATTATAATAAATAATATAGTATTTAATTAGTTATGCTAATTTAAGGCATTAATATTGGTTTGAGTTTGTGTAATCTCACACTGAGTATCATTTAGTCTAGCCTCGTGTTTCGTTTGCCAAGAACATTCTTAAATTCTATTTTTCATAATTTTTTTTTGGGAAAGTTTGCTGGTAGAAACTTGCAGCAGAGCGCTAAAAATGCTGTTTTTATTTTGCCTGCCATAATTGCCAGGCGAGCAAACCATACAAACCGAGTAGAAGGCGAAGGCAAAAACCAGGCCCGGATGCTGCGCGGAAAGTTTAAGGAAACGCAGCCCAGATACGAGTACAAGCGGTTTGGCACATACGATACGCAGATAGTACGGGGATACCCAGCGAGACGCCGACACATATGCTTTGTTAGAGTTGGATAGAGAAGAAGGGAGAGAATGAGGGGTGCAGGGGTATGGAAATGAGTAGTAATGCATGTGAATGGACAAGCGCGGGAGAGAAATGCAAATCGCTCGCATTTCGTCTGCGAATTGCACTTAAAGCAGCGCGAGGTTTTCTTGAAAATAAACTTAAATTATAAGTGGAAGTTACTGCATATTGTGGAGGGTAGTTATACGAGTATTTTCTTTTATAATAAATATTGCATTTATAATAAATTATATTATAATATATGATTTTTAGCTATAATTGATTTTTCAATGCTTAATATATTCTCCAACACTTCAAATTATGTTAATCAATTGAATTATTGTCTCGAAAACTGATCCCATAAATTGACTTTCAGCTATATTGAGGAATTACTACCCGCAAAGAAGCTCTTAGCCATATTGAGCAGTTTCGTCCCGGCGCAGCTTTAACTTCTGGCTATAACAGATGCTGCTGCAGAAGAGTTTCGATAATTATTGAGACACATTTAATAATAATGAAAATAATAATAAGAGCATCACAGACAGTCGGCCATATGTGCCTTACTCACACACACACACACACACACACACACATATGCACACAGAGAAGCAGATTGACTTTGTGTGTGTAAATGTTCATAATTGGCAGAAATTAACGTGACCGAATAATCAATATTTATCGCCTATATAAAGTGTCTGCGGACCATACCTATTTATATATATATATATATATTCGCATATTCATGTATAGTTGGCATACCTTATGTATGTGCATATGTATTCATGTGTATGTAAATTTATTTATAGCTGGTCGTTCGGCTGTAATTTGCCTTCGTAGCGCTCGCATTTTAATTTAAATTCAAGTTGAAAACGCAAACTCCCGTTTTTTTGAACTGAGTGTGAGGAAGTGTGTGTTGTGTGTGTGTGTTGATTTTGTCCATCAACAAACAAAAATGGCACGCAAATTATGAACCGCAAATGTGCGTGCGAGTCCGGTGAAATGTGGGCGTGGCACTTATGTCGCATCGCAAATACAGTTGCAGCTGCGCGCAGCCAGGAAATGCGATTCGCAATGGCCGCACATCTATTTTTAATGGACATGTGTTTCCAGGCACGTAAAAAGTTTTTTTTATTTATTTATATCGCCGAAATATAACCAATTATTTATGCGCATTTCCAGTGGCAGTTTTGAGAATTAACGACGGTCAAAGGTAATCGTGGGGATCCGAGGATACAACGATCAAAGCTCCTGGAAAATTCTAGTCCGATTACTTTTTGGTATGCTATATTTTTATCAGAACTGAAAAAGTTAGTTACGAAACAAAATTTTAAAGCTTGCAGATCTATTGTTGGAGAAATCATGGTTTCGTACCGTTTTCCTCTATGATATCATGGCTATTTTAATGGATCATTTTAATTATTTATACTATAGAATATTGTAATTTAATTTATTTATTATGTATTAATTATTTTGAAGTTATAAATGCATAGAGAAACTCATATTCTGATAAGATAGAAAATTTATTGCTTAAAATATTTTATTCTGAGTCATTTGTTTTTTTTTTTTGGAATTTACTATTAATAATTTTAAATAGTTGATCAAAGCAAATTGACTTATAAAGGAATGAATATTAAATTAAACTTCGCGATTTTTTTAATACGCGAAATACTTTATATTTAGTACATGTATTGTATTGTTTAGTAATTTAGTCGTACGTTTTTACGTAGAATATTTATTTTTTTAATATTTATTCCACTCGTCTCACCCGTATCCTTTTTTCCATCTTTATGTTTTTCACTCCTTTCGAACTTTATCTAAATACTGCATCAACTTTTTGACCGCAAACTTCGTCTGGCCATCAACAGCAGCAGCAACAAGAGCAGCAACAACAATGCTTGCAACGCTGAGTAGTGCCAAACATGCCGCACACATGTTCGACTGGCAGATGCAACACGTGGCCCTTGCGTGCCTATTTGCACTTGCCAAGTACCAAGTACCAAGTACCTAGTGGCAAGTGGTAAGTGGCAAGTTTACATTAAATACAATAAATGCTCGCCACAAATTATGCAACATCGCAACGGAGTGCAGCAGCGAGACGCTCAGGGCGCAGGGCACAGTATGCGGCAGTATGAGGATAGCCAAAGTTACTATTGATTCATGCCACAACACAACACAGCATAACTCTATCTCTCACTCTCTAACTAACAACACACACACATACGGACAATAGACATTGTTTTAACAGGCCTTCGGGTGGCGGTAAAATATTTTACACTTTTGTACTGCAGCAATCTTCAATCATCGTAGAATTTCCATTGAACATGCTGTGCACAGAAATCCAAAAAGTTTCATATTTTTTGGTGTTAGGCAGGACCATTAGCAGGATGGACAGCATGACAGACAGGCAGACGATATACAGAAATGCGGACCTTGGATTGATAAAAAATAGATTAATAGATAGATTTGTATATTGAATGATAGATATAAAGATAGATCATAGATAAATGGATAGGTATATGGATATACATTTATTTATAGATAAATAAATAGATATATAGATAGATAGATAAATATATGTATAGATAGCTAATTAAATATCTAGAAAAATATATGAAAAGATAACCTATCCATATATTTACTAGAGTGATATCCATATATTTATCTATCTAGATTTCTCGGCGCCAGCGTTAGTCTTATAATTTCCCAAACTTTAGAGTTTTGTAAAGCAAGATTTAAAATCAGGTCGGATACTTTTCGGACAGACCTCGTACATACAATAGATAGATAAATAAATAAATAGATATATATAGATCTATAGATATATTGATAAAAATAAATAAATACGTATATAAAAGGAAGGATAAATAAATAGATAAGTAAACAACAAAATATATACTAAATGTATAGACAGATAGAAATATAAAAAATGGTATTAAGGAATATAGAGGGATATATAGCGTATATACAGATATGGTATATTTTAACAGATCAAACGTAAATTAAGAAGAAAATTAGGTATAACTTGATAATTCTAAATTGCATTCAAATCGACACTTTAGATTCTATCGCCACAATTATTTGCAGCAAAGATATTGGAAATTGGGTGTGATAAGCTTCGCTTTAGGCTATAACCTTGGAGTTCTTGTAATGCTATTAGAAGGTCTCAATTTTATATGCCGTTCTCAAAAACTTTTAATTGACTTTGCGATTTCCGACCTTGTTGCACTTGGTAAGCGAAAAGCGTGTTTCATCTTCTTATCGCGAAAGTTTCAAAGTTCTGAGTGCCCCGGGCATAGAGTTCCCGGACCGATTTTGTATCAGTGACGTCATCGAGAGCAGCTGACAAGTTCAAAGGGGCGCATTCCATATTCATATGCAACTTTAGTTGTCGCTTGGCAAAGAGTTGCGCGCACTCGCACAGCCACACACGCGCGCCTCGTGCATGTCGCTGGCCACAATGCAGGCTATGCCACGCCTCCCCCGCCTTCAACCGCCCCCAGACAGCACGTCGACTGTTTATCGATGATGTGCAAATTAAATTTCCAGTGGGTTGCGTCGCTCTCCCGGTGAGTCGGTGGCCTTAAGGGGGCGTGGAGAGGTGAGGGGCGTGTTCAGACTGAGTATTGATGGATGCGTTGCGAACGTGTCGCAGACCACAATGCAAAATATTTTTACACTTGGAAATTATGGACCCCGCTGCGGGGCAAACAAACAAATAAACCAACAGCAGCAGCAGCAGCTCGCAAGGGGAGAGGGGGGGGGTGTTGGTCCAAGGGGCGGGAGCGGGAGCAGCGCAAACGGAACATTGCGGCCGACGCACACAAATGAGAGTTTTATAAACAACGGTAAAAACTGCAGTGCAGTGCAGTGCAGGTGGGTGTGGCAGTTGTGTGTGCTTTTGGTGTGTATATGTGGTTGTGTGTGTGCTTTTGCTTTTTATGAAATGAATTCAGTTGGGAGAAACTTAAACCAAAAATGAAAGGCAAAATGCGACTAATTTGGCAGGACAAAAGTGGGCGGGGGGTGTGGCAACATACACACAACAAAAACTACAGCTGTAGTCACAATTACAACTACATTTAGAGGGAGTGCTTAAGGCAAATAATAAAGCCAACATTGTAAGCCGAAGGTGAAAACACGAAAGCAAACCGAGAGTCTCCAAAGACAGACAGATCCGACAGACCCGACAGACCGAAAGCCTCATAGCTTCCACATGGCTCTAATCGCACATTAAACATTAAACATTAAATTAAACAACAGTTTGTACAGATTCAAATAGACTAAACGCATAACACACTCTGGGTAAGTCCTCAGACAGTTTATTTACGAGAAATCTGAAGAGAATATAGTACTGTATCTTGTAGGCTCAAGAGGGCATTTGCTAAAGGGTTTAGCCAGTTAGCCAGTCAGAGCCATTCATTTACGGCTCAGATAAATTTACCTTACATATAAGTATATAGCATTATAATGAAGCTGAACTGATGTCTGGTGCAGTGGTCTTGTCTGGTAGGTCTTATGAGATCTAAGCTAAAAATTAGACAGAAATTCTTTCGATAATCCGTGCTCAGTCTAGAAAATTAGACATTTTTATTTTGTATAGCATTATGTACATTTATACCAAAACTGGATTTTTTATAGCATTTTTTAGAGCTTAAAAGTCTATACATTTTATTGAATTTCTTTAGAACTGAAAGATCTATAAACATTTCAGCTTGAAGCTATTTACAGTGTCATTTCCGACTTATAAAGGTAGATTTAAAATAAAATAAAATTTAATTATTATTACTAGAGTGAAAGCAAAAGTTTTTTGAATGTTACAGAGATATCTACAGATTGACCAAATCAAAATCATGATTGATTTAAAAGTGTCCATACATTCTTCATTATAGTTCATCAGAATTCTCCGGCATTTCGAATTGGAAATTGAATAGAGTAATTGCATGACAATCGAAATCATAAATTGTAATCCTATACAGCGAGAAAATGCAGTTAACTTACAGCCATATATCAATTTGGCTTTCGCCCAATCAATTTTGGTCCTTAGTCCAAGCCATAAGGCAAATTCCTCATGCCCTCAGCCAGTTTTTATTTAACTGACTTTTGTTTTTATTGATTGAGAAAATATTCGCACGAGTCGGCATTATGGGCAGCACTTGCTGGACATACAGGCGTATATACGAGCGTACAGTTAATTTTGGATTGGAGAGCTTGACGAAAGGCCTTCCCAGGGCGTTATTAGCCTCGTCACTTGCGAAATTGCACAAGTTGCTCGACGCTCGACGCTCGACGGGTTTTCCCTGCGTAAGTTTTGTTTGCATAAGCCTCGGTCTAAGCGTGTGTGTGTGTGTGTGGGTAAGTGTGTATATTTATGTGTGTGGCTGCCCACAACTTGTGCGTGCGTGTGTGTGTGTGTGTGTGTGTGTTGCTGTTGGTGCGTTTGTTTGTGGCACGCTTAATCCTTTCATTTTCATAACTCGTCATAGAATGTAAACAAGATTAAGTTAGTTTTCCGTGCTGCTCAAGTGGCTTTGCTCGCCTGCAGCTGGAAACTGGAGCTAAGGGCTGGCGTCTCTCCAGGAGCCAGGGCTGGACCCCAGCTAATGCTGTAGTTGTAGCTGGAACTGATGCTGATGGTCGGGACATAAGGACATGCAATATGCTGACACTGGCGCTGGCGCTGGCTCTGGCTTTGGCTCTGGTTCTGGTCTTGGCTCTGGTCTTGGGCTCGGGCTGTGGCTGTCGCCTGGCCACAACAAGTCCACCAAGTGACTGTTGCAATTGCTTTTGTTGTTGTCCTTGTGTTGCTGCTGCTGCTGCTGCTGTTGCTTTCATACTAAACTCGGTAAAAGTTTTCGTATTAAAAAGTTGGACGTAAGGATTTCACAAAAGCTTCCGCCGCATTATATTGAGAGCTGATTTCAAGTGGATGGAGAGGGGGAAGTGGTAGACTGAAAGGGGTAGATTGCCACTGCCACAGCCCCTGCTCCATCGCCTGCGCTTATTTTCATTTGATTGCCAAGTGACATTGCAGTTGAAGTTGCTGTTGTTGTTCGGCTTGTTGTTGTTGTTGTTGTTGACTCCGAGTGTAGCCGGCAGCCCGAAAGGCAATTAAAGTTATCACAAATGAAATTGATATGCAGATTGTTAATCAATAAACTCGTTTCCTAAGCAGTTCAACTCGAAACAATTAACTCTGCGCATAAAACAATTAAGGAAGCAATAAAAGCACAATGCAAAAATGTCGCCCGATGTGATGTTTTTAATCGTTCGCAAATTCGAAAGCTCAACTATAATTCATTTTATCGTGCACTTAAAGACAATACAAATTTGTTAAAATGACGGCGACGAGCAGGCTGGACTGTGTTCTACCTGTCACAAGTGGTAACGCTTATTGTAGCTTATTAAGTTGGCTTCACATAACTTTGTGATCTTATGGTATTTATTTGTTTTTTTTTTGGTAAGTTAATAGATAATTGACCTGTCTAAATCTGTACAAAATTTTAACAGCTTTACTTGGTTAAAACACCTGATAATCAACTTTGAAAAATTTTTTTGTGTATTATATTTGTAAAAGTAATCGAGGCAATAATCTTAGAAATAATTATATGCATTGGCTTAATGTGAGTTTTCATGTGAAATTTCAAGGCTTTAGCTATTGTAGTCTCTGAGATCTACATGTTTTTACAAATAGAAATGGGTTGATTGGTTCCATTTTGGATGCTGCTACAGAGTAAAGATCTTCTATACTTTGCAGCCCCCATACACTTCATCCACTTCAGCTATGCTATAGGGTATTAAATGCAATTTAACCCAAATGAAACATAAAAACAATTGCAGCTGCAATAAAACTGTTATATCAACATAAAATCAGAAACAGATGAGCTGTAGACATTGTATGATATCATATATTAATTGCCCGCAGTCATGATTTGGAAATGCGTGAAAATTACGTTAAAAATGATGGAACATTCTCATTAGCGAGTGCTTGACTGTTTGCACTGTGATAACACGAATATTCACCCAATTTTTATTGTGCAACTCAAATAATTTAACTTTCTGTTTGCTTATGCATTTAGGCAGTCCATTAAAGTTAATAACTAAAATGGCCAAAAATCACACGCTTAGCAGCGGAATAACCAATTCGAATGGGTTTATTTGCCAGCGACTAATCTATTTTCCCTGCACGAAAATAATGAGAAGCAAAAGAGTTGCAGCGCACTTAATGTCGATAATCTGATGCGTATTTATTTGTATTTATCTGTAAATTGAATGGATTTACGAGCACTCATGGCTCAATTTTAGTTCGGGCTGCTCGAGCTCAAATCAATTATCGATGGCACATTGTAAATCGTTGACAGCTTTAAATAATTACTCGGACTCGGGTTTGTGCATACGTAATTAAAGTTATTGCAAATGAGTCTCGCCTGATTGGATTTTTGGTTGCACATTGTCACACTAATCTCCCCCGATCAATGGCCTATGCTGCCCGCAGGACTCGGACTCAGACTCGGACTCGGACTCGTGCTTGGGTTGCTGCTCCGCCCTCTGAATGCACAACATAATTCGCAGGCGTCATATTTGTTAAGTGTGCGGCTTTTGATTGCAATATTTAATGCTAAGCCGTCGCCTTGAGGGCACAAAAACCTCAGACCTCAGACCTCAGACCTCAGAGTCCTGCCTGCTTCCGCTTCCTTCCTCTGCAGACCGCATAAAATAATCAAGTTTTGTTTTGCTGCTCGATTTGGATTTGCCGCATCGGCCATGCCCACTTACAGCAATTTGTGCGCCTACCACTGGCTCGATTGCGGCGGCTTCGGCGAGGGGGCGTGGTCCGAGGCCTACGCCTCAAACATTCCGTTGCGTACTCGGCATATGCGAGTTTCCTGTAATAGATCTTGTGGCAAACATAAACTGCATGTTAAATGCCTCTGCCTGCGGCCCGCACACACACATACGCACACGCACACGCACAGTCACTGATGAGAGAGTGCAGTGGTGTGCGTGCGTGTGTGTGCGTTGTGCGTGCGTCATGCTCAAATGATAAATTGTTACAGGCACGACCTGGTGGAGGCGGGCCAGGCAACGTTGTTGAAGAGCCATACAAGGAGAGCCGAAACAAGGAGGGGGCTGGGGTAGCGGGGCAACATTAGCAGGTTGCCAAGCGAAGATGGAGCAGCTATTGTGATAGCCAGAGATAACATACAATGCATAATAGTTGATGCCACACAATTTACACATATTAAGTAATGCTCTACCGGTTGAGACTGGCGTATCTGCTGATTGTCTGCAGCTGTGTGTGTGTGCCTGTCTGTGCATGTATCTGCCCGTCTGTAAGTGCACGTCGCTCGACGCTTGCACTAACTAGACAAATTGCAGCAAGACGGCTCGTCGGTCGCCCTGGTTAGCATAAGCGATTATTGCGTTCTATCGGCCAAGTGGATGAAGTCATGTGAACCACTTACGGTTCGCTCCGCCCTCATATCGGCATCTTCGTATCTGCACATGGTTCAGCTGCTGCTGCTACTGCCACTGCACAAGCTGAAATCATACTTTGTTTCCATAATTATAACTGTTAATAATGTCAAGTGGTAACTGAATCATTTCGGCCAAAGACTGCCCGAACCTTGATGGTCAACTCCAGTCGAGTTAGAGTCCAGCATGTTGCATTGGGATTAGGTGAAAAGTTTGCATATATTATTTATGCTACTGCATATTAAGTTTTATAATGCTCTTAATTGCAGTTGAGCAAGTGCCACCGATCTACTTTAATTATAATATTGTTAACAAGTACTGAAAGCTAGGTTCGAGCGCACTCAACTGTCAGATACTTACTTAGTGAGATGTGGCAGAGGAGCAAAGGAATATCTACTGTTCTTAAACATGACAGACAGACAGAGAGAAAGACAGACAGACAAAGACAGACAAATAGAATGACTGACTGACATACTGACAGACTGACAGATTGACAGATTGACAGACTGACTGACTGACTGACTGACAGACTGACAGACTGACAGACTGACAGACTGACAGATTGACAGACTGACAGACTGAAAGACTGACAATCTGACAAACTGACAGACTGGCAGACTGACAGACAGACAGACTGGCAGACTGGCAGACTGGCAGACTGACAGACTCACAGACTGGCAGACTGACAGACTGACAAACTGACAGACTGACAGACTGACCGACTAACCGACTGACAAACTGACAAACTGACAGATAGACACAGACGGACAGACAGGAACATGGACAGGCAGACAGGCAGATGGACAGGAAGAAGGATCGACAGAGTCGGACGGACAGTCAGACAGGCAGACAAGCGGATATACGTACAGACAGACATAGACGGACAGCCAGATGGACAGACAAACATAGACGGCCGGATAGACGGACAGCCAGACGGACAGACAGACATAGACGGACGGATAGACGGACAGACAGATTGACGGACAGATCTACGGACAGCCAGACGGACCAACGGACATAGACGGACGGACAGACAGATTGCCGGCCAGATAGAGAGTCAGTTGGATGTGCAATTGTTTCTCAGTGAACACTCGAAACTTTAATTTAGGTGGAAGTATATATTCCGTTTTTATTTTTTTTTTTTTTTTCATTAAATAACCCTAACCTTTTCAGGACTCATACGAATTAATTTATAACAATTTAATTAGTCTATCTCACTTTTAGATAATCTTGAAGTGAATTTATGTACTTCATTGACAGAATCAACATAATTTAAGTGTAAAATTCCTGCAGTAATTCTTGCAGTCTTTTCAGCGGCGAAACTCAATTACTTGTCTGCGAATTTACATATCTCTGGAGAAAGCCTGCAGCGATTCTTATAGCAAATTACTTGGCATATTATATAACATCCTCCTGATAATCAGATGCAATTGAATGTCGTCTCCTCGTTGAGTAATGGCAATCAGATTGCTCTACTTAGACGCACAATGAGTTATCCGCCGGCTGACAGCTCGCCCGGCAGCACACTTAGCATACCCTTTCCTTTCCGCTTTCAATTATGCTCTCATCTTCTGCTTTGTCCTCGCTCTCTCCACAATTCGGACAAAGGCCGGGAGGAAAAGGCGCTGGGGAGGTGGAGGATGACTGGGTAAGTGCTTTGGCGCTTTTATTTTGCCAATAAATTGTATTTTGTGGGGCAGCCGGAAATGTATTTTGATTTAAAATGCGTAAAGCGTTCGCATTACGTATACGCAATGTGAGCTCAGTTGCATATACCATGGGAGAGTGAACGACAGAACGGGAATGGGCAGGGCCCTGGCTGTGTTGCCTTTGTAAAGTTGAAGAAGTTCCTTTTCTGTTGCCTTTGCTTCGCAGCGCTGCATGTCAAGTGGAAAATTAAGATTGATTACGCCAGATAAGCCGTTGAATTTACAACGAATTTAATTGATTGCATGTGCACTCAACTGTGTGTGCGTGTGTGTGCGGGTGTGCGCGTGTGTGCGACTGTATGTGTGCTTGCACTTCTGCTTGTGTGGGTGTGGGCCAGTATGTCGCACTATTAGTGTGTGAATAAACTCGTATATTCCTGTCTCGCTGCTCGCCGGCTTAAAGTGCCTGCCTGTCAATTGCTTAGAGCGACGACATCGCGATTCGCAGCTCGCACTTCGCAATTAAATTGCACGCCAAGTCGAAGGTTTTATTTGCACTGCGTTCGCCTCGCTTCGCTTCAGTTAGTCACCTGGCGAATGCTCGTTAAGGTGCCAACAGCAGTTCACAAAAGAAACGCTGCGGTAATAAGGCAAAGATGATGGCAACCGCAGCACCAACAGCAGCAGCACACGCAGCAGCAACTGCGCGCAGCAATTCCAAAGCGCAGTAACAAAATTTGTGGTGTTTCGCTGCGGCTTAGATACCCTGCGAATCATTCGTCATACGTGTGGAACAAGCTGTAGCAATAAGAGATATAATACAAGTGAAAGAAGAGGTTTTTGAAAAGATAGATACATAATCTACTAACTATGTGTTAGGTAAATGTAAAGCTTCATGCACCCAAAAATGTACAGCACGATAGATTGATAAAAAGATTGGTCAATGGATTTGTGGGCCGCTGGATAACGAAATATGGGATTAATGTAAAGACTATACTTATATATAAATTGAGAGATAAAATGGTATATGAACAGATAGTTAGATAAACAGATAGACAGGTAAATAGATTAATAGATATATAAACATTTTAATTGTTTTATTAATATACTCTTAGATTGCTAAATTGAAAAATAGTCTATTAAACCATATATCCCGTTTAATACACACATAATTTGATGAGTAAATAAAACTATGGATATATAGATAATTATTCTTACATTACTATATATAGGTAGATGTATGGATTGTATGTGTAGCTGTTAAATAAAATCTAATCTAAGTAATATCTAATAGATAGATTGATGGATAGAAATATTAAGTCAAATAGAGTTTCATAGACAAATAATTAATAATAAAATAAATATTTAATAATGTTATATTAAATGTATTAAAAATAATATTAAATAATAATTAAATATATATTGTTAGATTAAAAATTAAGCAGTTTGACAAGCTGGTAAATTAAACAAATTAAATTAATACACTGTAAATACGGAGATACATAGCTTGCTATAGATCATACAAGCATCGATTTATAGATATGAACAGAAAGATTAAGAGATAGATAGAGATGAATTAATAAAATAAAATAATTGCTTGCTAATATACGATATACTAATATATTGAACGATTAAAAATAAAATAGTTTGACAAACTGGTAAGTTTTTTAATTAATACATTGTAAAAGCAGATACATAGCTTTATATAAACAATACATGCATTGATTTATAGGTAGGTAAGTAGATATTTATTTGGATATATATTTGGAGAGTGTATTGCAAATATCAAGAAATAATAAAATAAATATATGAATAAACAGACAGCTAGATTAAAATGGGATCTGCTGTCTTTAAGTGCATGCAAAGTATCTGTAGACCATGCATGCCCGCATTGTTATTTGGTTACGTGTGATCCTTGTTGTTGCTCTTGTGGTTTCTGCTTGTTATGCCATTTTATACTCGGGTGTTGGAGCAAATGTTTATGTTTGTTTACTTATGCATGCGTGCGAGTGTTGGTCGCGTATGCAAGCGGACGCAAGTGTGCGTGTGTGTGTGTGTGTGTGATTTAAATTGTGTATGCGTCGCTGTAGACGTATGCAGCTGTATCTGCACTTGTATCTATGAGTGTAAGTCTCCCAGTGCGACGCTCATTTCAATAACAAAACTAGCTCGACTCACTTGTTACCACAACTGACGCACTTAACTGAAAATATTATGCAAGGCCAAACAAGGCGGAAACTGAGCAATGACAGTTCCCTGACTCCCCCTATGCCGCCTGCTCCTCCAGCTGAGTCCAATTCCTGCCTAAGCCCAACAATGATGGCTAATCAGTTGGCCCGAAAAGCCGACAACTTAATGCAAATGTTTTCGCTTCGAATCAATTGGCATTAAATGGCGCACAAGCCGACATGTGGGCGGGGCGAGTGGGCGGTGCGAGGCTGAAACAGAGGCTTAAAGCTGCGCAATTAGCTGCGAGGTATTCGCTCCTCTGATCACCCTCACCCTCTGCACTCGCTCAAAACTTTGTACCTGCATTTGTCATAGAATTTATGATGCAAGTGCCCCAACAGCTGCCTCGGGTGTGGGTGGCTTGCGGGTAAGGGGGGAAGGAGCTTTTGCAACGACAACAACAAAGACGCCTCGTTTGCTGTTCACTGGGTTTTATCTAATAAAATCTAGAGTGTTTAATCCTTTGCACTCGGCTGCTTGGCTGCTTGGCTGGCTGGCATTCTCCTTATCCATAGTTGCCGCTGTTGCAGTTCCCTGTCCCTTACCCTTCCCCTCACCTAATCTATGGCCACTGAGCTACTTGCCGTCGTCGTCGCAGTTACAGTCGCCGACGTCGCAGAGTCACAGTTGCCAGGTGGAAACTTTGAGTCCAAAGCTCGTGCAGCGTTTGCCATTTCGATGCTCGATGTTTGAGGTATAAATGTATGTGTGTGTAAAGTGGGGTATATGGAATATGTATTGAGGTTTGTGTGTAGATTAAGAAAGTTTGAAAATCTAAGAGGATTGAAAAAGGATTTACATAACAAAGAATATTAAATGTGGGTATATAATAAAAAATCAAATATTGCTAATAAATATATAGAAAATATTTGGAATAATATAAAATATTGGAAAATAATATTTTTTATTTTATTTTCCAATATTTTATATTCACAGTTCTATATAATATATTCAACTAATATAGTTCAGAATTCAGCACATAGAGCATACATTATGATAATAAGGAACCCGAAATTTAATAATAAAACAAAATATATTTACAATAAAGAACATAAAAAATATAGAATATGTACAACTTTTATAGACATGTATATATGAAATATGAAAAAATGTACTTGTATAAAATTTATTATATGTATGTATAAGAAAAAAAATATACATATTCTATAATAGTCTTTATTTTATTTGATATAAATACGATATAAATAAATAAACTAGGAACATAAAAAAAAGATTTTTAAATACAATATGGCACATAGAATGTAATAATGTATATAAAATATGGATATATCCGAATTTCTTTAGAAGAGCTGCAGTTCTTAGAGCATCCCGTGTCTGTTTTATGCTCACGTTTTTTCGTTCCATTTACTAAAAATTCATTTCGTTGTCTGGTCCAGCTCGTTGCACAATGCAAAGGCGATGCAGCAATCTCCGACTGATAGCGAGGCAAAAGACTACCCGACTGCTTGCCTGCCTGCCTGCCTGGCTAACTGGCTCCGTTGTCTGTCTGTCTGACTGTCGGTCTGTATGCCTTTTGGTCCCTCCAGCCAGCAGACGACGCAGGGCGTTGTGCTCGCATTGGGTACTCGATCAAATTACTTATTGTAGTCGCGCCGCAGGATGCGCAAGTGCCATTAATACAAATAAAGTGACACAACTACAGGCCAGCGGGAGAGAGAGTGAGCAAGAGAGAGAGAGAGGGACAGAGAAAGAGTGAGACAGCAAGAGGTAGAGGGAGTAAAGGCATCTCGTGGCTATGGCCAGGTATCGCAACGCAACGCAAAGCTACGGGCTGGACATTTGCTCTATGCCATAACTGGCCAGGGCGCTGCCACTGGCATAACTTTGGCCCACTGCTGCTGGTTTAGCCAAGTGGAAGACTAATCTCTGAATTTGCCAGCAACGGCAACGGCAATGGCACCGGCAAAACTTTGAACAATGGAAAAGAAAAGTTTAGAAACTAGTCGTCGGTGAGCATGTCAACTGTGCGCAAGAACAAGGAACACGGCGCAGCGCTTTGCTTGACGGCGGGTGGTTCCAGCTTCCACAGACTTCACAGTCTCCACAGCCTTCACATTCTTCTCAGCTTGCAGCGCGTTCTGCTCGCCCTGCTTCTGCGGGGCGTCGCTATGCAACGAGGCGTTAAAACAGTCATCGTCGTGGGAGGTGAGAGCAGAAGGTGCTGGAGTCGAAGTGGCGCTCAGAAATGAAAGACCAACGGCACTAGCTTACACCGAGCTGAGCGGAGCTCCGGGTGGGGTCAGGAGTGCTTCGCTGCCAGTCGATTAAGCGCATAGAGCGCGAGCGCTCTTTGATAGATTTTTCAATTTGCATCCCCGTGCTAGATAAACAGTTAAAGCGACTGATTTGTTGACCGGAACCGAGACCGGGTCGAGGGGGCTACAGTTTCCCCTTCAATTTGCTGTTGCCAGATAAATAGTTAAAGTGCGAGACACCAGCCTCTCCTAGGTCTCCCCTCCCTCTCTCTTTCTATCGACAGGTCACAGAGGACTGAACTCTCGCGCTGAGGCGACAGCAAAGCGGACAGCTGCCCTTGAGTTGAGCTGTCAGTTTGCCATTTGAGACACACTGCTCGCTAAAAGCGGGTAGATTAGCTACGGGCTAAAAGCTGGCAGCAGTGCGGGAAAACAATGGCTATGAAAGGTGAGCCCAGAATTTCTGGTTGCGTTCTTAAAAGAATTCCTTCTCAGCTATATATTAAATAAATAAACTTAAACTATTTATATCCTAAAAATATAATTTTATTTCAACTTTGTGATAGTTAATTATAAAATTAAATATAGGAGAGGTATAAATATTTTTATATCATATTATTACGTATTATTTATCAAATTTATTTATAAATGCGTAAGAGTTAAAAGTATTAAAATACCGTCCTAAAATATAGCCCTTAAATATAAGTTATAGACAAATTTTATTTTTTGTATAATTAACTTAAAACTTAAATTATAGATTTTGTTTTAAATGTGTCTTAAATATGGAAAACGATTCTGCAACGTGGCGTATGCGTTATATACCATAAATGGAATTTTCTTTTGAATATATTAAAAAAAAAATGTTTCAATAGTCGAAACAATTATACAACATAAGATAATTTTTAAAAACCCAATTATATATAAATCTATAAAAAGAATTTGAACTTATTGCGTAACCTGAATTTAGCAAAGATTTACAATTCAAATTTTCTTAAAAATATATAAGTCAAAACTTTTATATTAGTGTAAATCTGAACATAATGCCCGAGAATTAATTTAGAATCTGAAATAAAACTGTTAAGCACTGCGTATGCCTTTAAATAGATTGTTATACGCATTTTAGGGTATTCCTGTAGTTGCGAATATCAAAGAAACCGTAACTTTTTGCTTCTATTTTATTTTCAATACTCTTTACTATTCTTTTTGGTTTCTTATTGCACTGCCGAATGCTGCGCCCAAATTTAGGCAATGTTTTTTTTTCGCCATTTCGCTAAGCTCATTGCCATCGCTCGCTGCCTTACGTCGTCCGGGCCAACCTGCTCGCCCCTACTTCGCACTGGCAGGCTGTTCTCCAGTTATACTTCGATATATATTTACAAGCTGCTGCTGCTGCTGCTGCTGTCGATATATCACGGTCCATGGGTCTGCGCGAATTTATGTTTGCGACCGTGCGCCAAGTCAATGAATTGCAACAAATTTCGCCTGCCTGCGGCTTGTTAGGCGGCATTTATTTATTTATTTATCGCACGTTGCCTTTGCTCGTGTAATAAAGACACGATATGAGGGGCAGTTCGAGCAGGGAATGGAGGCGGGAAAGTGGAAGGGGGACTGTCGGCTGTCAGGTGTCGCGCTTGCTCTCTGTGACTTTCTGCTGGATGTGGTTAAAACTTTTAACTCCAGCGGAATGTAGCAAAGCAGAGGCTGGGCTGGGGGAGGGTGGAACAGGGTACTGCGCGTTCATTTGGATTTATGTTGTGTTACGGATTTTTGTGGCCTATAAATTGTAATTACTTTAACGCGGCTAAATGAGTTTTTGGCTCTGGCATTAGCCGCCAGTTTGCCCATTAATGTTGCAGTTCCTGCTGCTCCTCTTGTTATACTCGTGGTTGTTGTTGCTGCTGCCGTTGCTGCTGCTGCTGCGGTCCTTTCGAGCGTTTTGTTGTAATGGTCGTAATTAAAATTGGTTGCCTTCATAATGTGATTGGCCTGACTGAGCAGTGAGCTGTGAGTAGAGTGCAGAGAGCAGCGAGCTGTGCGGCGGCTTCGCCGGAATTGTCGTAATAAAAAGTCATATATCAAGCGAGCGAACAACGTGGCACACAAATTGTCGCACGCCTCGTTGGCCTTATGGAGGGGAATGCAGGTGAGGGCAGTGGGATGAGGTGCGCAAGGAGGCCGAGAGTGAAGCCAAGCAGCACCAACTTTGACCTCTGCCAGCGCACATCAAACTAAACAAATTCACATGACACGAGACAGGCGGGGGCACAGTTCTCTCCCCCTTTTTCTCACACTCTCCCTTTCTCTCTCTGCCTCCTCTTTCCCCCCTCTGAACCACTCAACTCGTCACTCGACTAAATACTTGTGAAGCCAGTCGTAGTAGTTGGCGGCATGTGGCGTTTGTGTACTCACAGTTGCTGCTGCAAGCGGGGTATTCGCTTAGCCATCCCTTCCCCTCCCCTTGCCAGACGCTCCTGGCAAATAACGTTTTGCAAAATCGGCCGCAATTGCCAAACTAGCCAAATTAGAGAATATGCAAATGCAAGCAACATGCACACAGAGTTTGTTCAGCAAGTGGGAGGGGAGCAGTAGCTGGTTGCAGAGGGGGGAGTGTGTGTGAGTGCCTAAATGTAGCCATCTAGAGATGCGTGTGACTGTGATTCAATTGAATGCATTCAGTCACTTGCAGAGATTGCCAGGCCGATTGTAGTTGCTCGAGCTCAATATGGAAACTCCCAGTTGATCTTTTTGGCATTCGAGTTGAGAAGGAAATTAGAGAATTAGTGGGAATCATGGAGATCAGCAGAGTATTCTAAAATTTTTTAAATTTCTTATTTGATTTCAGTTGGAAATTGAAAAACATTGAATTTAATGTGGAACTTAATTTGATTTCATTTTATTTTATTAAAATAAATATTTATTCCCATTATACATTATACATTCTACATTTCCTTAATTATTCATAATCGAGAAAAATAAGATGTATTATTTTATTATGATACATAAAATATTTTCAAGTGCTTAGTGATTTTTTTTAAGCATTTTAGATTTTAAATAGAGGGCCTAATATTGTTTAAAACAATTTAAAATATTCAAATTGCTAAAGTAAGAGTAAAGTAAAGTAGCTATTATAATCCAAAATCTTAGTTCTTATAATAATTTTGCAGCTTAAATATATTCGATAAAAATAATAAATTTGAAGTTTTAATTTTTCTACTCTTCAATCAAAGTGCTCTTGTCTGTAAAGGCTTACATTAATATACGAAATCTGTAGTTAATCTTTTATATTCCCATTCTTTCCATTCAGTTCATATTACTTATTAATTAATTTATAAATATTTTTTTTTAAATTTTAGTAATATAATTTTACTTTCATATTACTTATTAATTAATTTAAAAATTTATTTATTTTAAATTTTAGTAAAATATGAAGTTTTGAGTTCCTTTTCCCACAATACTTTTCGCATCTCTAAACCTCAAACTGCATATGTCTTTATATTGTCAGCACCCGCATCAGCGACGACAAAGTCACATCGTTGCTCGTCTAAGTGAGCACTCCCTCACCTCCAGCACACCCACTCCCCCCTGTCCAACAGTACACACATCATCATCAGCATTATCGTCATTACGATCATTGTAAATGTGGGTGTGCGAAAGGTTTATAACTGGCTGCTGTGGTTCGTTTGTCGTCTTAATCGAGGCCGAGAGAGAACATTCGCCCAGGGGGAGGCGGGCAGGAGTGGGAACTGCTGGTATTTCGGTGTGTTGGCTATTTTGGTGTTGACGTGGCGGGCAACCGAGCAGCAGAGCAGAGTCGACTAACAGCCAAGACTAACAGCAGTTAGAGAAGTGCAAACACACACACGACTTTCAGCTTAGATTTGGGCCAAGTCGAGCAGTTTGTGCAATTAAAAGTCAATTGAAGAGCCGCAAAATGTCTCAATTCGAAATGCATTTAAATGAGACATCGAAATAAAAATACAGTACTGCTTTCTCTGTCTCTCTTTTTCTCTCTCTCGCGCTCTTTCTTCTTTTGGCTGCCCTTAAGCCGTGGTGGTTTAAGCGCGCTTAAATCTGCCCAAAATCGGACGGTAATACGGAAGGATGCCGGTTCGAATGCAGCTTAAGTTGCAGGCAGTCGCAGCTATAGGGCTGCATATGTTTTTGTCGACCAATGCTTACCCATAAATCCTTGCCCATTTGGGGTTACCACACATATACAAGCACAGACATACAAAGATAGAGAGAAAGAGAGAAAGATACAGAGATATAACATACACACACACCATGAGACTTACACAGACACACATCTACTTACGCAGCTATACATACAGACACACACATGCACAAACAGTCGCACAGAGCGAAGACAACACACACACCTGCTCATACAGACACCAAGTGACATACACAGATGCATATTGAAGCACACATACAAGCAGCTAGACGCAGTGAAGCACATACACACACACACACACTTATAGAGCCAGCAATCAAGCACACACACTTTGGCATATATACACGCATACATACATACATTTATTCAAACATACATGCATACATACATACAAATATACAAACATACATACATAAATATATTCAAACATGCATACATACATCCATACATCTATTCATACATACATAAATATATACATACATATATAAATACATACATGCAGCTGTGAAAAAAATAGTAGCACCACTACAACAAATCTTTTCATTCCTTTGAAACCCAGAAAACTCTAAAATAAGACTCTAAATAATATAATATTGATGAAAAAATGTCGATACTATTCATTATTTTCAAATAAATTACGAAAGCTTTTGAAAATTGCAAAAAATCGGCGAAAAATAATAGCACTACCGAATGAAAAATCATAAAAAACTGCTCAATCAAAAAAATCGATCAATTCTTTTTACTTTATAATAGCTATATAAAAATACTTTATCTAAAGAAACCTTATCTATTTATGGGCTTAGTTTTTAATTACTTTACTAATTATAGAAATGACGTCTATACATAATCTTTAATCTGTAGAGCATGAAGTACTCGGCAAGACCTTTACATCCAAGACCTTTAAATGTCTCCAAAATAATAATATGCCGCTTAAAATAGAAATATATTAATTGACTTGGGACTTTCAATCATTAGATGAAAAGCTTGAAATGAGCCCAGGACGAGTTTTGAAAAATTTCTCGTACTGGCTGGTGCTATTATTTTGTTCGGAGCTGTATATACAAATATTCATACACACATACATTTACATACAGAGCCTTATGCATACAAGCATGCAAGCATTCATACATACATATACTCACTTACACTTTCATCCGTCACACACACACACACTCCTCTCTCTCTATCATCAACTCTCTTTCTTTTTCTCACATATACGAGGGAACTCCCTACATCTGTCTCTCTCTCTCTCTCTCTCTCTCTCTCTCTCTCTTTCTATTTATGCCTCTCTCTCTCTCTGGCTTTTTATTTCCCTTTCCCCAGCCCACGGACAGCGCGAACCGATTGCATTTGGGTATTGGGGATTAACGTTGCCAGAAACTGTTAAAATGGAATCCCTGCGTATGTCGGCGACGTCGTTGAGACCCTTGTACAAACTGTCGCTGGTTACAGCAGCGGCAACAGCAACAACAACAACAGCAACAACAACAACGCTAAAGTATAAAAAGCAAAAAAAATGACAAAAAGGCATTTGTAGCCATAAAAACAGTGCAATTTGTATTTGAAATTGCCGCAAAATCCCAGCAGCAGTCAACGCAGCGGCAGCAAAGGCAGTGGCAGCAGCAGCAGCAGCAACTGAATATGTATGAAATTGACGGCGCCTCCGCCAAAACATAAGCCTGCCAGCCGCTGCAGTAGGAACAACAGCAGCAACAGGAGCAACAGCCGCAGCAGCAGCAGCGTTTGGCAGCTTTCACCTTGTCCCCACAGTCAAATCCACTTGGACGCTGTTTTTGCAAGCGTTTTACGCTGTGCTGCACTGCGCTGCGCTGCGTTGCGTGCATGCGTGCGTCGCAGCAGGCTCATTGTTTTTGCGGCATTTGTCTGTGTGTGTGTGTGCGTGTGTGTGTGCTGGATGTGCTTGTCGTGCGCGCTTAAAGGTAAGCAATTTGTCTGTGGGTATGCGTGTGTGCGAGTGTCTGCGAGAGGTGCCAGTGTCTGTGTGGAGGTACGCGCGAATCAAATTTCTGTTTTTTCTAACTCGCATTGGCATATACTGAAGCTATCTCTCATATTTCTCATTTTCACACATATGTATTTTATGCCTTGTAATGTAAGACTTTCTAAAATCAATGGAGAGCTTGAGCAACAGCATGATATGTATCTTACGACGTTAAAGTAGCATAAACAGTTGAAGGATAAAGTGACCGGATTTTATTTGCACAGAAAATCACTTTTATTTTGATTTTTTTAGAGATTTTTGAAAAGTTTTGAAAAGTTATAACTAGAAAGAAAATGTATGCTTAGCATAAGAAGACTCGTAAAGTTTGTAGTTTCTATCATAATTATCACATGCCATTCACCCATTGAAAATGGTATGTGAAAATGTATGTAACAGGCAGAAGGAGGCGTGACAGACCATACAAAATATATATACTCTTGATCAGCATCAACCGAGTAGATTTGCCCATGTCCGTCTATATCAACACAAAAATGTCAGCTATTTAAAGAGCTAGGGACACCAGACTGGGAGAGTTCGTTTACTTATACAATACACATAAGAAGTTTATTTCAAACTTTATAAGAACACTAAAAGAGATAGAAACATCAACTTAGGTAGTGAGATTCCTAATAACATTACACAGAATGCGGATTTTCAATTTTTTGAATCGGCGTATGTCAGTAGAAGTGTGTGAAGAAGATCAGCTGCGACACTAGGCTTTCAGTTTTTCCGAAGATGCGCTCACGATTAAAAGAGGCAGGACACAACTAAAGCCGAGAGAGCAGTTCGTAATTTTGCTTTTATGACTGATAGACGAAGGTCAATTCGTTTTACTGCTTAACTGCTCTCACGATTGAAAGAAGAAGATCAGCTGCGACACTGCGCTCGCGGGTTTCCGAAGATTCGCTCACGATTGAAAGAGGAAAAACACGACTGAAGCTAAGAGAGCAGCTCGATCTTTTGCTCTCATGGTTGATTGACTAAGATCACTTTTTTTTCTGCTCCCACGGTTGAAAGAAGAAGAAAATTTCTGTTATGATGCTCTCGCGACTGAAAGAAGAAGAACAGCTCGGGTAATGCGCCCACACAGTTTCGGATGATGCGCTCTCGATTGAAAGAGATTAAATAGAGTCGCCAGTCAAGGCAACTTCAGTTGACTTTTAAGTGTAGAGCAGTGCAGACGTGTGTCAAATTACTCCTCCTCTACCTCGAGATCAGAACGGATACCTTCCTAGGACTCTGCATATATATAGTCTTCTAGTCCCTTTCCCAATCCTTCTCCCAATCCTTCTCCCAGTTGCTCTCTCAGTCGCTCTCCCAGTCCCTCTCCCAATCCTCCCAGTCGCTCTCCCAGTCGCTTTGCCAGTCGCTCTCCCAGCCCCTTTCCCAGTCCTTCTCCCAATCCTTCTCCCAATCCTACTCCCAGTCCTTCTTCCAGTCCCTCTCCCAGTCCCTCTCCCATTCCCTCTTCCAGTCCCTCTTCCAGTCCCTCTCCCAGTCCCTCTCCCAATTCTTTTCCCAGTCGCTCTCCCAGTTCCTCTCCCAGTTCCTCTCCCAGTCGCTCTCCCAGTCCCTCTCCCAGTCCCTCTCCCAATCCTTCTCCTAGTCGCTCTCCCAGTCCCTCTCCGAATTCTTTTCCCAGTCGCTCTCCCAGTCCCTCTCCCAATCCTTCTCCCAGTTGCTCTCTCAGTCGCTCTCCCAGTCGCTCTCAAAGTTCTTTTCCCAGTTCCTCTCCCAATCCTCCCAGTCGCTCTGCCAGTCCTTCTGCCAATCCTTTTCCCAATCCTTCTCCCAGTTGCTCTCCCAGTCGCTCTTTCAGTCCCTCTCCCAGTCCCTCTCCCAGTCCCTCTCCCAGTCCCTCTCCCAATATAAAATAAAATAAATAAATAACTATTATTAAGCAATAAATTTGATTATAAAATCTCTTAAAAAATTATCAAAAAATTCTTTTCAAAAATGTTATATATGGGAGAGGGACTGGGAGAGCGACTAGAAGAGCGACTAGGAGAAGGACTGGGAGAGGGACTGGGAGAAGGAATGAAAGAGCGACTGGAAGAGCAACTGGGAGAAGGATTGGGAGAAGGATTGGGAGAAGGACTGGGAGAGGGACTGGCAAAGCGACTAGGAGAGCGACTGGGAGGATTGGGAGAGTGACTGGGAGAGGAACTGGGAGAGGAACTGGGAGAGCGACTGGGAAAAGAATTGGGAGAGGGACTGGGAGAGCAACTGAGAGAGCGACTGAGAGAGCAACTGGGAGAAGGATTGGGAGACCGACTGGGAAAAGAATTGGGAGAGGGACTGGGAGAGGGACTGGGAGAGCGACTGGGAGAGCGACTGGGAGAGCGACTGGGAGAGCGACTGAGAGAGCGACTGAGAGACCAACTGGGAGAAGGAGTGGGATAGGGACTGGGAGAGCGACTGGGAAAAGAATTGGGAGAGGGACTGGGAGAGCGACTGGGAGAGCGACTGAGAGAGTAACTGGGAGAAGGATTGGGAGAGGGACTGGGAGAGCGACTGGGAAAAGAATTCGGAGAGGGACTGGGAGAGCGACTGGGAGAGCGACTGGAAGAGCGACT
Source organism: Zaprionus bogoriensis (assembly GCA_035046045.1). Classification (NCBI taxonomy): domain Eukaryota; kingdom Metazoa; phylum Arthropoda; class Insecta; order Diptera; family Drosophilidae; genus Zaprionus; species Zaprionus bogoriensis. The sequence continues at coordinate 578,426 of JAWNOI010000214.1, forward strand.
AGGAGAAGGATTGGGAGAGGGACTGGCAGAGGGACTGAAAAAGCGACTCGGAGAGCAACTGGGGGAAGGATTGGGAGAAGGATTGGGAGAAGGACTGGGAGAGGGACTGGGAGAGCGACTGGCAAAGCGACTGGGAGAGGGACTGGGAGAGGGACTGGGAGAGGAACTGGGAGAGCGACTGGGAAAAGAATTGGGAGAGGGACTGGGAGAGCGACTGAGAGAGCGACTGAGAGAGCAACTGGGAGAAGGATTGGGAGAGCGACTGGGAAAAGAATTGGGAGAGGGACTGGGAGAGCGACTGAGAGAGCGACTGAGAGAGCAACTGGGAGAAGGATTGGGAGAGCGACTGGGAAAAGAATTGGGAGAGGGACTGGGAGAGGGACTGGGAGAGCGACTGGGAGAGGAACTGGGAGAGGAACTGGGAGAGCGACTGGGAAAAGAATTGGGAGAGGGACTGGGAGGGCGACTGAGAGAGCGACTGAGAGAGCAACTGGGAGAAGGATTGGGAGAGGGACTGTGAGAGCGACTGGGAAAAGAATTCGGAGAGGGACTGGGAGAGCGACTGGGAGAGCGACTGGAAGAGCGACTAGTAGAAGGATTGGGAGAGGGACTGGCAGAGGGACTGAAAAAGCGACTCGGAGAGCAACTGGGGGAAGGATTGGGAGAAGGATTGGGAGAAGGACTGGGAGAGGGATTGGGAGAGCGACTGGCAAAGCGACTGGGAGAGGGACTGGGAGAGGGACTGGGAGAGGAACTGGGAGAGCGACTGGGAAAAGAATTGGGAGAGGGACTGGGAGAGCGACTGAGAGAGCGACTGAGAGAGCAACTGGGAGAAGGATTGGGAGAGCGACTGGGAAAAGAATTGGGAGAGGGACTGGGAGAGCGACTGAGAGAGCGACTGAGAGAGCAACTGGGAGAAGGATTGGGAGAGCGACTGGGAAAAGAATTGGGAGAGGGACTGGGAGAGGGACTGGGAGAGCGACTGGGAGAGGAACTGGGAGAGGAACTGGGAGAGCGACTGGGAAAAGAATTGGGAGAGGGACTGGGAGGGCGACTGAGAGAGCGACTGAGAGAGCAACTGGGAGAAGGATTGGGAGAGCGACTGGGAAAAGAATTGGGAGAGGGACTGGGAGAGGGACTGGGAGAGCGACTGGGAGAGCGACTGGGAGAGCGACTGAGAGAGCGACTGAGAGACCAACTGGGAGAAGGAGTGGGATAGGGACTGGGAGAGCGACTGGGAAAAGAATTGGGAGAGGGACTGGGAGAGCGACTGGGAGAGCGACTGAGAGAGTAACTGGGAGAAGGATTGGGAGAGGGACTGTGAGAGCGACTGGGAAAAGAATTCGGAGAGGGACTGGGAGAGCGACTGGGAGAGCGACTGGAAGAGCGACTAGTAGAAGGATTGGGAGAGGGACTGGCAGAGGGACTGAAAAAGCGACTCGGAGAGCAACTGGGGGAAGGATTGGGAGAAGGATTGGGAGAAGGACTGGGAGAGGGACTGGGAGAGCGACTGGCAAAGCGACTGGGAGAGCGACTGGGAGGATTGGGAGAGGGACTGGGAGAGAGACTGGGAGAGGGACTGGTAGAGCGACTGAGAGAGCAACTCGGAAAAGAATTGGGAGAGGGACTGTGAGAGCGACAGGGAAAAGAATTGGGAGAGGGACTTGGAGAGGGACTGGGGAGAGGGACTGGGAGAGGGACTGGGAGAAATTTAGCCATCTGGTGGCGAAACGGAGTTCGCCGGGTTTGCTAGTATATATATATATATATATATATATTATATATGGTGCTGCGCGTAATAAACGATCTTCTGGTTGCTTTTGTAGCCACTGCGCCGGCGAGTAATATTTGATGGCCACCAACGAAATTCAAGTTGAGTTTGAGGTTAAATTTGAAGTCGCAGCTGGCGTTACAGTTGCTGCTGCCTCCGCTCCTGCTGCTGCTGTTGCAATTGCATGAGTTGCTGCTGCTGCTGCTGCTGCTGATGCGGGCGCTGGGAACCCGCAAACAATAAGCCGCATGCAGCAGCTGACGAACTGTGGGACAGGCCGCTGAAACGAATTGCTGAACGCAAAGAGGAAAACGAGTGGACTCAAAGTGGTCGAGGGCCCCCACCCGGGCAGAGGCAAGGAGGAGGTGCTGCAGACTGACACGCATGTTGCGCATTAGAGGGGAAGCGCAGTGAGACCGCAATCAATATTTTATCAAAGCAAATGCGCTGCCAAGCCGAAAAAATAAGACGACGGAGAAGAAGGTTAAAGTAGTCGCATAAGAAGAGAGCTGAACAGAAGGAGATGGATAGAGAGAGAGAGAGAGAGATACACAGAAAGGGGGCAAAACAAAAGAGAGAGAGAGAGAGAGAGAAACAAAGTGTGAGCGAGACAGAGACAGCTCTTTGCAGCGCCGAATTTACAGTTGAGTTTTTTGTGGAGCGCTTTCTAAGCCGTCGAAACGCCGCCATAGATTGACCCACGAGACGGACGGGTCAGGGTAGAGTATAGATGCAGCAGGGAGTGGGGGGGGGGGAGGTGGGGCTATTTACTATTCATGCTAAGCCATGGTGTATGCCAAAGAAAACTGCAAACAATGAAAAGCAGAGCAGGGCAGAGCACATGAAAAGCCAGTCCACGGCACGAGCATGAATAATAAAGGAATCTGCGCCCCTGAAAAAGCAAGCTTGGGGCGTAAAATATATATGCCTGTTGTATATGGAGAGCAGTGCCTGCCGGCAGGCCACAGCACAGACTCAGCGCAGCAGAAGCAGACAGAGACAGAGACAGACAGAGAGCGAGCGAGGGCAAGAGAGAGAGGAACAGCTGTCGGCCTGGGAGCCGGGCATAAGCGTTGGGCAAACTTTCATTAAGCTGCTTCAACAGTTTCGTTAATAAATGATTGAAAACGCAGTCTGCCAATGTCATCAATCATAAGTATTGCAATCAATTAATTTGGCCTTGGCTTATTGCTAGGCAACTAGTAGCCAACTGGCGGCCACTGAGTAACCAGTTCCACTCACAGTCCAACTCAGAATTTCAATTTCAAATGCATTGCGAGTCAATTGCGAAGGTTTTCCCGTGTATCCGGGCATGTTTTCCACTTTACAGCACAAGAGAGATAGAGAGAGAGAGCGGTGAGGCAGGGACTTTTGGGTGGCAAGTATTGGTTGGAGGGGAGCAGGATGGTCTCAAGTATGTCAGCAATTTGCCAAAGGCTTCAAAATGGAAATGAACCAGCATGCAGTAGCACTCCAACTGCCAACTGGACACCAGTAGTTCACCCGGCATTCCGCCAATCCTGCGATTCTCCAGTGCTGCAGCTCTGCAGTCTGTCCCTGTGTCTTGCCTGTCATTTGCAGCACATAACAAAGTGTCAATATTCGAGTTGGGGCCGAAAAGAATGCAGCGGCAACAGCACCAGCACGAGGAGCTGCTACTGCTAAGGCAACTCGATGCCAGGTGCAAGAACTTCCCGAAAATATGTGTCCAGTGTTTTGTGGTGTTTCGGTTCATGTTTGTTGTCTCGACTACGCTTCGGACCACGTTGATTAAGTCGTTTGCTCTGGGGTCTTTTGCCAAAGTCTGCGGACAGACAGACAGAGGGACAGATAGACAGTCAGACGGACAGACAGACAGCCGGACAGACAGACATCCGGGCAGATGATGAGTGAAAAAATCGCAATGAATTGTGACTGTGATTTGGGGAGCAGCTGTGACTGCTCTCTGTGATTTGCTACTTCTGGCAAATGTTTCTATCTTTAAGGAGAAGAAGACATTTCTATGCCTGCGAGCTTATTTATGTCTCCAAGTTTTTGCTTTTTAATCCGCAAAATACTTGTATCATGTGCACATGTGTAAATATCAACAAGATAATTTTTGTATCTGCATACACAAAACACTTACTAGTATAATATATTTTTAAAGCCACGTTTTGATTTTGAATTTAAAAGCTAAATATTTCTACCAGATATAGTCGTATGTACATATCTACAAAATATTGTTGCCACTAGATATTTTATCTACAAGATATGGGATCTACATAAAGCCCAATCTACAAGATACTATATCTACAAGATATGTAACTCCAAATATTGTATCTCTAAGATACTCTATCCACAAATGATGTATATATACAATACCACAAGATACTATTTTTACAAATTATCTATTATATATCATCGAAAAGATACTGTTTCTAGAAGATATTTCCATAGATAGAATATGTAGCTGCAAATGACTGTATCTACACGATATATTCACATTTTATTTACAAGATAATGTATCTTCGAGAAACTGTATCTACAAATTATGTATTTACAAGATATTGTTTCTACAAGATACTGAATCTATAAAATACAGATACTGTATCTACAAGATACTGTATCTACAGAATACAATATCTACAAGATACTGTATCTACAAGATACTGTATCTACAAGATACTGTATCTACAAGATACTGTATCTACAAGATACTGTATCTACAAGATACTGTATCTACAAGATACTGTATCTACAAGATACTGTATCTTCAAGATACTGTATCTTCAAGATACTGTATCTACAAGATAATGTATCTCCAAGATACTGTATCTACAAGGTACTGTAGATATTTTGGAGATTACGTAGATTTGTATCTATAAGAATCTGTATTTACAAGATTTTGTTTCTACCAGACTGTGTAAATATAAAAATGTGTAGATATAAAAGACTGCTGTATCTACAAGACACTCTTTTGTTTCAATCGAGAACATGATAAGCATTCTAGTCTTCTACCTATTTCTTTTCACGTCCGCTATTGCCTTTCTCTATTCTTCTGTGTATCTATTTGTAGGACATTTAAGAGTCGCCATAGTGTGCTCGCTTTGATCTTCTGCTCTGCTAATTGGACGCTCAAATGTATCTGAAAACGAAGCATTACACAATGCAGCAAAATGAAAACTGGTGACAACGTGCTATTAAAGCAATTAGGAAAAGTTAATTTCGCTTCTCTGATGAATGGCGCTTGCTGATTCCGTTAGAATGCAGTTGTCCGGTTGGCCTGTTGCCCCGTTGGCCAGTTGTGGGGCGAGTTTGCGATACGTTGACCTGACCACAAAAGTTGTAAGCCCGTTTCACTTGAAAATTATAACTGGTTGTCGGCTGCTGAAGCCAACCGCATACGACACACTCACACGCACACATACAAACGATTCACATACACTCACTGCCTCGCACTCACTGGCACTCATAGTTACTCCCTGGCACAGAGCACTGACAGAGGGCCCCGAAAATTCTCTACTCTGGGCCGAGTCGGGCCAAAAAAGTAGGCTAATGCCACTTTCGAGTAGTTGGCCGCAGAGTCGCAGTGAAGTGTGGCTGCAAGTGCACTTGTTACCAATTAAGCTAATCCGTCAGATAATTAGTAACATAACACACACTCGCACACACAGCAGCACACATACACGCACACAAGTCGCAGCAAGTCCTTCTCGGCGCATGCAATTTATAGCCGCACGTGGTTGTTGCATGTTGCATGTATCACGTGACACTTGATTTCCGGCGCAGTTGCCAGTTCTCCAGGCCCTGCTGCACCCCTGCCAGCCTGCCTCTGCCTGGCAGCGCGGTTTGCTTTGCTTTTCTTTGCGACTTTTCTAATTTGGACTCCAGCTCAACATGCAACCAAGTCGCAGTCGCTGTCGACGTCGTCCTCGTCCTCGACGTCGCGAAAATTTGTGGCTGGCACCTTATTAAAAGCGCCCCAGCAGCTGAGCCAGATTCGGGGCCTGCAGCGTTGACAACGCCGCCACATCCGAAGCCTGTCCTGCCTCTGCCCTCTGCCTGATCTCTCTGTCTTCCTCTCCCTCTCTCCCATTCCGGGCACTCTCCGTCTTCGTCAACTGCACTTGCAAATTGGCTGGCAAATGCCGTCGCCTGCTTTTAGGCTGGCTTATTAAAATTTCAGCGTGTTCATTTGCCTGCCAGGCCGAAGGGGGAAGCCAGGGGCAGTCGCGGAGAGCCAGAGAGGTAGCCGGTACAGCCGGCAGGCGCTGTAAACTAGGCGACTTTTGGGATTACCCAACAACTAGTTAATGTTTGATTTGCCTTCCTGCCTGCCTTACACACATGGCTGCATTTCGCTGGCAAAACCTTTAGCCCCTCTCCTGCTGCCCTGCTCGCAACCAACCCGCTAATCTCCCCTCCCTGTGATGGCAATCTTAAACTGCCAAAATTGTTGCGGAGCTTTTAAAGCGGCGACAGCAAGAGCATTTCTGGTCACATATTGTCGTCGACAAGTTTTTGCCATTTTCGGGGCTTTATAATTACATATGTAGCGCATGGAACGAAGTGGGAGTGCTGGAAATTAATTATTTAAATGCATTCATCAGCTCTAATTAGAAGCTGCAACAAGAATAGACAGATATTTTTCTGTGGTATTTAAATGGGTTTTATAATCATCTGATAAGCCCCGCAATATTTTGCAATGCATTAAGAAAATGAAAATGAATTTACATTTTTAAAAAGGTACTAAATACAAATTGTAAATACTCACCGACCGATATTATATATGGTGGCCTTTGAATTATTTGCTATTCTAGGCCTGGAATTAGCAATGCATAATCAAGTAGATATATTCGAAAGATACATATTTTATGTTTCAGATTATATAGCCTAGTTCAAAACTGCGTCTCTGCATGTATATTTGAAAATATTTATTATTTTCTTGATAAGGCAGATCGCTATGTTATGTTATAACATACAGTTGTCATAAAAAGAATTTCAAACTATGAAAATCGAAATAGTTTTTTTAACTGTAATACATTTTTTAAAAATAGTGCGATTTAAATTTACTTTGATTTCAATAGATATTTTTCGGAATATTTTTCGAAAATTATTTATCTTAATTTGACTTTTAAATAGTTTATAAAAACTTATATTTTCAGTTGATAAGATGCTCTGATTTTCTGCAGAATTTACTATTTTTTAGCTGGCTTATATATGGTAGTATGCTTAACCTACGCTTCCAAGCATATTGATTTGCCTATAGGACGCTATAAATTACTCTCCATTCCAATTGGCCTACTAAGTAGTCCTCCCACGCTAAGTGCTTCCCCCATCGACTGTTGAGAGTCCCCACTCTAGTTGAGCTTAAAGGAACATTGCTCTAATTCGTTTCTAAGTGCAGCAATCTTCTGTGGGCGTGGACCAGGCTCCTCCCCTGATAATGGCTAATTAAATCGCTTGAATTACAAACCAACAATATTAAAATATTACAATATAAACTTTTTCAACGGATCTCTCTCTCTCATTCTTTCGAGCTGAGATTTACCAGCAGCGATAGCCCCCGTTCGGGTTGGACCGAGCAGGCCCAACGGGAAGGCCAAAAGCGGGCCAAAAATATTCAACAAAAACTTTTCACATTAAATAAAATACAAAATGCCCATTAACAGTTCGAGTGGATAAACTCGGTTTGCATTTCCACACACACACACACACACACACATACTGGAAACACTGAGGACAACACCCGCACACACACACACAGAGAGAGAGAGGAGCGCCTGCAAACAAAAATTGAATTTCGTTTCGAGGCTCAAACTCAAAATCGCGCGCGTTGTTAGGGTGTATTCCAGGGGGAAGGGAAGTTCGGGGGTCTCCCGAAAATGATGGCAAGCGTCGAAGCCGGATTGTTGTTGTCATGCATTGTTCGTTGTTATTGTTGCTGCGGTTGTTGTTGCTGCTGAAGCTGGTATGGCATGGCATACAATAAAATACGAACGAACGACAACAAAGAAGTACAAATTAAATCCCAATTGGAGTTGACCGCAAAATGGAAAAGACCACAAAATTATAACCACAACGATGCGGGAGGGGCATGGGAATGGGGCATGCAACAACTTGGGAGCCTTGCCAAAGGGGCTGCTGACTGAGGAGTGGGCGGTGGTATGAGCTGCTGCTGGTGCTCCCGCAAATCGAGGCTGCAGATAAGCAGCGCCAACTTGTTTTGTTTGAGGGCGTTGTGGCGCGCTTGGGGCACAATTATGGCGGTTGGGCAGGGGCAGGGGCAGGGGCAGGCACTGAGGCCACCGTTTCCGGCTACCTGTCCTCCTTCCTCCCCTGTCACACATAGTTGGCAACGTCGTGGCTTGGCAATTGATCTGGCAATCGAGGCAAAGCGCAGGACTCGCATTTAGTTTTGATAGGCCAAGCCGAGCGAAATTGATATTTATATTTAACGTAAGCTAACAATAAGCCCGGCCAAGGCACACACACACACTCACACACATACCAGGCGTATGCTTAATGTGGGCATATGACTGGCGGATTTCCTTGTGTGCAGCATTGTGGCCCGATTGCGAAGAGTTGTCTATTTATAGCCCATGGCATAGAGCAGAGTCAGGCATGTGAGATATTTGTTCAGCTACACTCGAAATGGCTGCAATTATATCCAGACATGGATTCATTCTTGAGCACAATTTATTCTCCATTTCCTTATTGATGGCAACGCTATTGGAACGATATTATAGCTTGAGGAATAAGTTTTCTTTAAGCCTTAAAAACAATCCCAGTAAAAATGGCAAAAATATTTACAACTTGATATCATTATTTAATATAATTTATATAAACAAAATTAATTTAACTATTCATGTAAATAAACTTAAATAAAATATTAAATTAAAACTTTTAAATAATAATAATAATAAATAAAACAAATAAATAATAATAATATATAATTAATAATAATAATAATAATAATAAATAACTGATCAAGAATAATAATTAAATTTAATTGTCAAAATAAAAAAATTATTATAGTTGCAATTGTTATTAATTTTTATTTAATAGCGTATTTTTTTCAACAAGTTTTATTTTAAATAAAATGATTAAATTCATTTAAGAAAGGTTTTAGAGCGCGTAAACAATGAGTAAATATAAAACTGTATATATCATTAAACATTATAAATAGTTTTTCAAATTGGTATAATTGTATTTTACTGACGCGCCCACTCCACTGTAGTTTTCTTTACTTGTTTTACATATTTTTCAAAGAAGCTTTACGATGGATTTCCTTCCCGAAATCGTTGATTTATTATAGAGCAAGCCGCCATCGCAGTTCGCTTATGGCGCGAATAATAAGATATTTACAGTCGGTCGTCGGCGTTTGTATCCTTAACAGTCCGTTGCGTGTTCCACATTATAATTAGCCAGCGACAACAACGAGCAGAACACAAGAACAACACAACTGCAACAACAGCAACAATGCGAACGGGGAAAATCAGCAATACAACGACAATAACAATTGCACTCTGGCCGGCGTGGAACGTCAAAGTTTGGCCTATAAATCGTAGCGCCAAAATTTAAATTAAAACCAAATAAATTAAACGCCTTTCATTGAAGATTAATGGCCTTAAAGCAGCCCCGTCCCAGCTGTTGTGGAGTGCAAACGGAGGGGAGATGGGGAAGGGCAAGGGGTACGGACAGGGCATGGCAGAGAGTTTGTGGAGCCGCCTCGAAGGCGGCGCTGCCTACAGCATCTCGCTTTGTACGCTTGACTGCGAATTTTATGGTTGATGGATTTCAGTTTTGGCGAGAAGGCTTCACAGTGCACAGCCGGAGCCGGAGCCAGAGACGAGACGGACGCAGGCTGTAGCCGGAGTCGAAGCCAAAGCCAGAGCCACAGGCTCCGCTCGGCTCGGTCGGTTGTAATTTGCGATACTTTAAGGCCAACTATTTGCTTGGTCGCAGCTTAAAGGCCGCCATTACGACACGTACTCAATTCAATTTATTCGCCAGTGATTCACAAATAGATATTTCTATCACGTGCTATTAAAGCTTTTTTATGACTGCGAATGGAATTTCCGAATTTCAAGCTGTAAAACTTGACTTGATTCCTCGAAGAAGTTCAAAGTGAATAGGAGAAAGCAAAAGGAGCCTCCAGTTCCCACTAATCAATTGTCCAGCATTGCGATCCATTTCTGGCTGAAATCGAGTGGGTGAATTGATAATGATTTTCGGAGAACAGATGCTTTTTGATTTAGTAATTACATTAGAGTTTTCTATTCTGCTTAATCTGTATAAGTTATTTATTAGATAAACATTATACATTGATTTTTCCTGGAATATTTGAGTAGATACTGAGACAGTAAGAGCCATATTTACTGTGTGTCTGTCCATCTATCTTAACTCAAAATATGTTCACGATTGTATATATATTTTCTATTTAATCAATATATATTTTAAAATTATATTTGCAAACAATTTTCTTCTTGGTATCCGTATTTTATATTAATCAAATAATAGAAAGCTATAGTATGGTCAGCCCAGATTAAAGCTTTAAAAAAACTCTACACTTCTTTAGTTTTAATTTGCGCGTTAACTATCATATTACAAAATTTTTATTGTAATTTTTTTTTTTTTTTAGTTTGAGTGCATATTTGATGTTATATCAAAGCCTGAATGCAATCGATTGAAAGGAGATTATAACCATTTGCAGGACAAGAGTAATTTTTCTTTTTCGTTCAATTTAATCCAAAAAAAAAAATTTTTTTTTTTATAATTTTAATAACTATGTATAAGCGCTCTGAGCGCTACAACCTTTTCCACATACTCTATATACTCGCATTAAAATGAATGTATGATTTTATTCACTCTAACGCAAGTGTCTGATTTAAGTGATTCGAATTTATTCCACACTTTTCTAATGTTGTTTGATGAATGTGGAACTAAATCGAATGAAATTGTTTATAAAATATGTGAACGGATTTGCGTCAGATGAAAATAAAAACGCCCAACTTCATTTTGATTGCATTAAAATTATCGTTGGCGAGAACGCGGTCTGATTCATGTTTTCCCTAATTAGAAGCGATTCACAGTTAGCCGATTTCCCCAGCGATTTCGGGGCGTGATTTACAAATGCATTTAGCGGAAATTTCGTAACTGTAATGAAAAGTGATGGAATGTGCCCAAATTAAGTGATACTTTAAATTTATCAGCTATGCGTGCTCTACATATATAAATTTATATATATATCTGTACAATATGTGGGTATATATATTATTCAGTGGCTCATTATTCTTTCGCGCTGCGAGCAGACAAAGTTCCTGCTGAAATATGAGAGCAGCGAAACTTGCGCAACGATAATCTCTGCAAATCGCTGGAGTTTTCGCCGGCGTTATTTATATAGACGAAAAGTGGCTGGAAACTGAAGTGAGGTCTGAGGTCTGAGCCGAAGTCTTTGCCATTGTTTACTGTTGCTCTTGCCGCTCCTTATTGGGGCAGGAGCAGCTGCTGCCACTCGCTCGCAAATTGTCAAGTTGCGGTTGCGCTTTGAATTATGCAGCGTGCTGTGAGGGACGACAGCAACGTGGGGGAGGGGGCGTGGCAGGTTGCGGCAGCAGGCGGCAGGCTGGCATCCTTTAACATAAGAGTAACACAATTTCGAGAGCTGCAGCAGCAGCAGCAGCTAAATTTATATGCAGCTTAGTTGCAGCCCAAAAATTCTACAAATTTTAATAATAATGAGCAGCAGCATGCACACACACACACATACACACACACAGGCAGGCGGGCGTATGCTGGTGTATGTTGCTTTATTATTTTAGAAGCACATGTCTACACACACGCACACACACTCACACACAGGCAGACATTGTTCAGCTAGAAATTGGATTGCAGCTGACGCTTGGCAGGGGCAAAAAAGAAACACACACACGGCGCACACTCACATTCTCAGCAAGCGAACTTTCCCCTTTGCCACGCCCCCAAAAACCGACATAATATTATTATGTTGCAGCTGCCAAGGCGCAGAGATCGTTGCAGCAACTGTTTGCTCAGCAGCAGCAGCAGCAGCAGGTGGAGGAGGGGCAGGGTAGGGCATGGCAGGGCCTGGAAACGCAGATGGGCAACCGAGCTGGGGAAGGACAACATGATGTGAATGTGGCGACGTGTGGTCGCAAATGATATTAACAATTCATTAATTAACCTCGTTTCGTTTTGGGTTATGAAGGGGAACGACTGCACCTGAGCGGAGTCCAAGAGCTCCGAAATTCAGCTCGTCATTGTGTTCCGGTAGCCGTCACAGTAGCTAGCGAAGAGTACTGGAGTAGCCGAGATGGGGGCAGGCTGAGCAGCAGCAGCTGCCCAAAGCTTAGTCGTATGTGCATATTTATACAGTTAGTACAGTTTGCTGGCACCAACTCGCCCGCCTGTCAAACCCCCAACTGCTTCACGCTAAGTTAACTTTGAGCTACTCATAAAACTCATATACGGTTACGCGAATGGACGCGGGCGTTCCCAGATGCGGAAAATGCAGAGAAATGAAAACAGTGATTGCATACTCATAAAAGAAATGCCTATGAGTGATTTAGAAATATAACTAAAAGTTGCATGGGATGCAGCTCGACTTTCAGAAATAATGATTGAGAAGAGAGAGAGAGTTAGATATTAAAGTAGAAAAGAGATTTAAGAGTAGAGAAGGAGAAAGACCACAATAAAATAAGCTAGAAGACGGGAAAGAATGAGAGGGATAATTGGAAACCCAAAGATCAAGAAAGCAACTGTGGAGGGAACTCGAAAGAAAGACACCATTTACCCACTTTCGATATTAAAAATTAAAATATAATAAATTAAAAAAAATAATACTTATATTTAAAAAATGCATTACAATGCGTCGCATCGCACATTTTCACAGTCAAACTCGTATGTACTGACGCCACATGTACATGCCGTTTCACACATACAGTTAAACGCAAGCATTGACGTCAGCTCACTGCTGCGTCTCTGCAACTTTGTATGGGAATCGTTTAGTGCCCATAACTTCGCTGTATTTTGTCCGATTCGACATCATATTTCAACATAATATCATATCATAGATACTAGTTAATCAGATAACAGTATTGTAGCTTTTATACCTTGTATAATCTTGAAGAAAATTGAAAATATCGGTTTTTGGAGACTTGAGGCTTCAAGTTAAAAAAAAACTTTATCTGCGTATGCTACACATGAAACTTAATGGCAAATTTGATGTTTCTAGCTCATTCAATAGCCGTGACCTGTGTGTTGGTACGGATAGACAGACGGACAGCATTTGCTAATAAGTTGCAAGAGAGAGAGAAAGAGAGAGTGAAATTTGAATTGCATTGTAGTTGCTGTATTCCGGAATGACCTTTGCCCTCTCTGGCTGACTGACTGACTAACTGACTGACAACTAAGCCAAGCCACAAACGTTGATACCCATTTTCATTCGCAACCGGCAAGCAGCAAGCTGCTTCTAGCCTAGAAGCTCTGACATTTTAAATAATTAATGTATAATGCATAAAAAGCGAGGGAGAGTGAGAGCGAGATGGGGACAGGCAGAGGGAGAAGCGAGGGCGGAGAGAAAACAGTTTCCCCTGGCAGTCGAAACTCTGGTGCTGTTTAACCAAAATAAGTGGAAAGTGAACCAAATTCAACTCTCAGCTGTAAACTGATGGATGGCAGAGGATGCGGCGGAGCTGCAGGGTCAAGGGATCCAAACTACTCACTCGGCCATAAATAAAAGATAGTTTAATGTTTTTACGTAATTATGGCAAAGCAATTAAAAATTAACCAACATTTTGCGTTAACTACGTTTGCGCTTGTCTAAGCAGGAGAAGAAGAGTAAGAGATGCTATGAGAGGAAAAGAGCGAGAGTGTGGGAAGAGAGTGGAAGAGAATTGAGGGAATCTGGGGAGCTACAAAGGGATGTGAACAGATAACCGGGCTTAAATTGCACACTCCGTGCTGCCGTCGAGAGGTGAGAGAAATCAATCAGAAAATCATTCGAGAACGTAATAAACTGCAGGCCGGGTCAGAGAATCAAGCCAGACAGACGACAATTTCCGCTCGGCAATTGACATGCGGTCCGAACCAGTTGAAAGGGCTTCGAACAGCCTGCACTCTGCACCCTGCACCCAGCTGCCAGCACCTTTCAGGTCCAAGATCTGTGCACTGAGGTCTCGCAGTGGCATAATAAAATGTCTGATGCCCGATAAAGCGACAACAAGGAGGAGCAGCACTCGAGCACTGCTTACAGCGCGCTGCAAAGCGCTGCCTCTCGACACTGCTTCCAATTGAATGCACGACGGGCTGCGGAGTCGCCGGCGACGGCTCAGTTGGAGCACTCTTGAGCTTCTGATATTATCACTTCCTGGACATTATTTGGCGCCATAGGCCAAAAGGCTTAGCGCGGCTGGCGAGTGTCTATGCCGAGGCAGCGCTATCTGCACATGTATCGTTGCGAGGTGTGCCTTGAAAGTAGCTGGAAATGAGGTTTCAAAGTTGATGACTGTGATATCATTATGAAAATCTATATATATATATATATATTCAGATAATATATACATTTTTTTTATAAAAATAACTTTTTTTAATTTTAAAGCAAGCAATCTAATTAAGGGTGATAGGTAATTCATCTGAAGCCTAAACTCTAAGCCTCTGCTACAGTAAAAATTAGTAAACATTCAGTAAACATTATTTAAATTTATAATAACATTATGCAAATATATAAAAATCATATATACGCCTAGCTTATAATAATATGTTAATTTTCAAGTGTTATGTTACTCATCTGCGGCTTTAATTTTGAGCTTTTGTAAACAAGATTTAAATATTTCGAGCATCCAAAATGATTTTGGGTCTCCAATTGACCATCTAATCACGTGCACGAGGCCGGCGTACCCAATTTCTGAGAACTGAAAAAAAGGCTGATGTAAATTGAAGGCATAAAGAAGGCAATATGCTGCCGCTGAGGAAAATATTCAAGAAAATGCTGTATGACTTTTAAATTTTTAAAAATTCAATAAATGTATAAAACGCTGGCTAATAGTTGTTTCTTCCTGCATGTTATTTGTATAATCACATTGTTATAGAGTAGATTATTACAGTAATTATTATTATTATTATTAGTATTTATTATTAATTTGTAATAAATAAATATATATATATATATAAATATTAGATAAAGGGGCAAGTTCTTGCTAGACTTAACCTTTTGCTCTGTTAGATGACTTTGGCACTGATAATAATAAGCGCACTTTATAAAATGCAATACTATAGATCTCAACTTATTGCTTCGCAGAGAACTTGCAAAGTTTCTCAATTGCCCTCGCAATCTGTGAACCTCTGCACACCGTCAAAGTTTCTAAAGAAATTGCACTTTGACTGATGCTTATTACAATAAGCGAGCGAGCTGCTCGCTTGCCACCTGCAAGTCAAAAGTGAATGCCATTGAAGTCCTTCACTCGTTCAGTCTCTGGACCCGGAGCTGCTGCTGTTGCTGCCGCTGCTGTTGCTCCGGCAGGCTGTACCTCCACCTCTGGAGCACTTGTGCGCGCTTGGCTGATCCGACTTCACCGCAGTGTGGAGTCAAGCTCGAGCCTGTAACAAACGTAACGAACGGAAACGGATATTGCATACTTATGCCGAGTGCAAAATGGCAACGAGCTGCGTCCGACACTCGGGCAACCTCTTGGCGACCATATACTATGTGTGTGTGTGTGTGTCTGTGCATACAGATATAGTATACCATATACTGCAACACAGACATATAGTTAATACACACGTCGAGCAAAGCGGCGGCAGCCACCGACAAACTTTGTGAAAAGGACTTGTAAAATCAAAAGCCGATTAGATTCCATTTCAATGAGCAGCAGGCTGGTTGGTCATTTGGTGGGCGTGGCCAAGCAGCGTGCACAGAGCCAACCTGTCTGCCTGCCTGTCTGCCTGCCTATCTGTCTGCTTGCCTGCTTGTCTGCCGACTATGCTGATATGGCATACAGACAAAGCAAGCACTCGCACTCGTATCTGGATTCGGTTTATTGCCATGTGCTCGCCATTCCCCTTCTTCCATCTTCCCTATTCCCCATTCCCTGCCCCTGCTTCCCCATCTTGCTGCTGCCTTCTGTCACAGCCCCGAATCTATATCTGAAAACGCTCGAAATTGAAATCGCCGCAGCGTTAGCGTTGGGTAAGTAAATGGCCGGGGGAATGGCCAGCCTGCTTTGCGGTTGCAATGCTGTGGGATGCGGGATGAGGGGAAGGAGCGGCACAGAGTCCTGCACTGCACTTGATTAGATCACAAATTAAACTAAGCAACGTCAAATCTCAGTTTGTTGAAGATGCCTGACGTTGCTGTGGACTGATGATTATGCATCGACAGATTCATTAACAACATGCGTGCCCCTCTACAGTGGTTGGGCCTATCAATTGGCTCATTGTGTCGGATCGGTTGGAGTTGTGCAAGCCGAATATTCTCCGGTGTGATGGAAAATATCTACAATATTTCGATAAATGTGTACAATTTTGAAATTCAAAACTCACTTCATTGTAAAGGCTACATCAGAATTCAGTTGTTGAATATACCATACATTTGTGTACGTGTAATACATTACATAATCAAATATCCATTGCCATAAACCCATCACCCTTTGGCACTTTTCTAATTATTTCAACATTCCACTGTCAGACAAAAACCTTAAATCACTCAGTTTTTCATCAGACTCTATAATTTATGGCTTACATAAATACTGAAAACTATTTAAGAGATATTTACCAAGAGCAAAAAAATGTAATAATTAGTTCAACATTTTTTCCGCGAACCTTGCGGAGTTCTGTTTTTTCTGAAATATGATGCGTGAAGCAATTAATAAGCAAGACAGAAGATTCCAAAGTATTTTGTTACCAATAAAATGTTAATTAATTAAATTCGAGTAGTCCACATGTATTTGCAGTATTATCAGCTCATTTAAATACACACACTATCAAAACTCTCTCTCTCTTACTTTTGCACTTTTTCTGTATCTCTACTTAACGCCTTTTTTTTCTTTTTATTTACTCTCGTGCTCCTGCTTACCTTTTCCCTTTCTTTTTCACTCTCTCCTACAATATGCTTCACCTCTATCTATATTTTTTTCCCTTACCTCTATAAATTCGCAGCTTCACTTTAGTTGCTTGAATTTGCACCCGTCTCCTCTTCCCCCACCCCCCTTCGGCAAATTACTAGTTAGCATGCGATTGCCGGACTAGTCATTTGCAATAGAATGCACTCAAATTAGTTTGCACATCGCAATTGACTTTACATCGTACTGTGACTGCTCGACGTGATCAAATCATTTAATAGCATGAACGTCTCTCTGCGTCCTGTTAAATTCATTGAAACATAAACTCCTTCTAACCCCAGCCCAGAACGGTCCAGCCCAAAAAAAAATCAATTTAAGGCTGAACCAACCTGACAGTCCTACTACCCTACAATCAGCTACATTTTTTCCCGTAAAATTAAGCAATACTATTATGCAGCTACCCAAAAACCCGACAAAGCTAACAATACAAACACCCAAAAGCTCCTGTACTGTATACAAAAATACAACCATTATTTTTTTTCATTCTAGTTATTTTACAGTACTCTACAATCCGACTACCCAACAATGCACCTACTTCGACAACACTACAGCTTAACAACCATACAAGTCTTCTTCCCTATAGCCGGATAACTGTACAATCTAGCTATACAGCATTTCAACTATTCTACAACACGATTACACTGTATCTACTGTATCCATCTACTCTTAAACCGAGTACACTACATTACTCTACTACCATACAATTCATCCGCCATACAGTACGAATATTCAACAATCATACTACACTACACTACAGAAACAACCATACAATTCATTTACACTACAATTCGAACAATTCCAAATATCCTAAAAACCATCTTCACTACACTACCCGACAACCATACAAGTTATCTACCCTACCTTTGAACTACTACCCTACAGTTACTAGATTACCAAGCAGCTCAACCGACTGCACTAAAACCAAACTACCCTACAATTCGATTACCCGTTAACTCTACAATTTGACTATCCAGTAACCTATGAAACCGGCACCCCACTCCCACACACACTAACACACGCACACTCACCCGCTTAGTCGAGCTTGGAGCTCTTCACCTGTTTTAGCTGGCGCTCTTCATCTGCATTGCTCAGTCATGTATGCTTACCAACTGATTTGAGCTGGGCCCTCGGGATGGCAACAGGAGCAGAGAGCACAGTGGAGGCTGTGATAGAAGGATGGGGTAGGGGTGGTGTGGGGATAGCCCAGAAGTAGCTTGTCTATTTGTTTTAATCAGTGTAGTCGACCAGCGAGCTAATCGTTTATGATTTAGTTTTGATTTGCTGAGCCCAGAATTGTCCATAAATCAGAGAGTTCCACAGATGAAAAGGTTGCTCGAGCGACGAGCGTTGGGAGTGGAGTAGAGTGAGGCTGAGCGGAAGCGGAAGCGAACTCAGCTGCTAACTGCTATTGCTAAACTCGGAAAACGCTCAACTTTTCCTTCCATTTTTTTCAGTGTGTGTGTGAGTGACTGTGTGTGTGTGCGGGAAAGACCGCCGAGCCGCAGAGGCGGCCGCTGTGTGTTTTCGACTATAAAATTAAATTGCGATGTGGTAGAAAGTTAGCAATGCCCACTACAGCTGCAGCAGCAGTGGCAGCAACAACAAACTATTGCTTACTGCCCCACATTACACATTTGGCCACACACACACACCGGCACACTCACACATCGACTGCAACTGCGAACAATTGTGCAGCGCGTATCATTTGGTTAAAAGGATTCGTTTTACTCGACGCCGCCAACGTCGGTTTGTTATATACGAGCAGAGAGCGGTGCAGGCGGGAGAGGGGATACCATTCGCTTACTATGTATGCATGCTCCACTGTCTATATGGCTCTATTTGTATCTGTGTGTGTGTGAGTATAAGTGTGTGTGTGTACAAATCAACTAATCTACTCCCCACGGCAAAGTTACGAGAAGACCGACAATTATATCCGCTCTCTGCTCACAATTTTTGCATGTCGTAAAGTTTCTAGTGGTGCACAGACCCCAAGCTTTAGTTTGCACCCTCTGCTCTGCAACCCACCAATCTTCCTTCGCTCCTATATCCACACTATATCTTACCCTCTTCCCCTTTCGAACAGTCTAGCTGCAGTCAGGAGCTTCACAGACGCTTCCCCAACTGAACAGTTGCTTCATACACTGCGATTTCGAGAAGGATCACTTGCAACTCTGCTTCTGTTCGTTACTATTAGTGACAGGTGCGTGGTATATTAGAGTATATGAGGAATGTTCAGCACATTAATATTATATGTGTTCCTTAGCTCTACATATACTGCAATTAACTAATAATTCGACTCGATAATAAATAGTCAAATTATGTCGACAATCATAGTTTAGTTCATATAGAAATGTGTTTATCAACTTTTTTTTACTTTTACAGCTATTCAGCTTGGAACCTTTTTTTATGAAAAAGTTGTTGTATAAATTCAATTAAAAAAATGAAAGCTTTTGAGCCTTTTCTGAAAAGTAACTTTAAATGAATATCCAAATTTGTAAAAAGTTTACTGCTTCATGCGTTCTTTTTTTTTTATTATTTATTGCTAAAAATGCATATTAAGTAAAATAAAATACAAAAAAAACAGATTTTAAATTCCATAACACTGCTGTTTATAAATAGCTAAATTTTACTTAATAAATTCAGTATATAAATTCAGTATAGGAGTGAAGCTGCAGAGTATTTGCTCGTCGTTGTTCCCCCGTTTTCTACAGTTTGTTGCATACTTTCAGGAGCGCTGTGATTTTACAATTTGTATGTTTTGTATTGGTGGCTGCTGACTCTGTGTGAGTGTGTGCGAGTGTGTGTGAGTGTGTTTGTGTGTGTCCGTTGTGCCGAGTGTGAATCTGCCTGGCATTACTGTTTGTATTGCAAAAGTTGTTGTAACTTCGTTAAAATAAGCACTCAGTTAGTTTGCCCGCCGGCTCGATGGGTCTCCTATCCGTCCGTCCGTGCGCCTGTCCGCCAGTCCACATTTTGTGTGCTCCTGTCTGCTCGCTGAGGGATGAGGATTTAGGGAGCGGGAAGGCGGTGACACCCTTGGACACTGGCAATGCAGCAGATTTGTCGGCGGTTTTTGCCATTACAGCTGCCCTTTTTCAGCTCCAGTTGTTGTTGCAGTTGTTGTTGTTGTTGTTGTTGTTGTTCTCGCTGCTACTGCTGCTGCCTCTGCTGATAGTTGGCATCTGCATTAGTAATGGTGAGTGGCGGCGAGTGCTGCGCAAATTGGGTGGATTTGGATTTGGGAACAGCTGCAGCGGCAGGCGCAGCTTTGACAGCCTGCGAATACGCTTCCCCCTCGACCAACACACTGGTTTGGCTTAGGTTAAAGCTTGGAGGTAAACGTAAACTTACCGTTTAGTTTTCGGATTGTGCTCCCTGGACTGCAACATGCCTGCAGGCCGAGAGTTGCAGCTCCTTCGAGGCTATTAAACTGCAGCAGTTTACACTGCAAGCGGGAGCCATCGGCTACGGCCCAGAGGTCTCTGCCTGCCTGTTGACCTGCCTGTCTGCCAGCCTGCTGCTGCTGGCATTGTTTTGCTTTCGCTTTCGCTTTCCCTGGGACCATGTCTAAACAACACATGCCGATACACGGCCCGGTTGCAGCTGGCCGGGCATGGGCAACGGGCATCGGGCATCGGGCAACGGTAACTCCCCGGCACCGACAACTTGTACTTAGCGGCGTTTCCTTCCGCTCAACACGGCGCACGGCAAACGGCTCGTTGGCAGCGCTGTCTGAAATGCAATTAAATCGCATCGACATGCAATCTCCGGCACGGCAAAGCACATACGACTCCGCCACGTAGTCCACACTCCGGACTCTTCGGCCCGCACTCAATTCGCCTCTTCCAGTGCCATCAGCTACAAGTGCTGTTTTCACTGATGTCCGCACTGAGAAAGCCCTAAAAGCGCTGAAATGTTTCAGCTATAGCCTGCAGCACAAAAAGACGCATACACTGGAAAAAATTTAGCTCAACTATTTGAGAAAACGAGGTGGAATTTTTCAAAATTGAAATTTCAAACTATTAGGAATGTAAATCCGAATCCTTTTGCAATTTTGTTTTATAAATGTTATACTACTTGATAATATTAATTGCAACTTAATAAAAAAATTAAAAAATAATTGTAAAAATTGAGACTTTTGGGGAATAATATTTTTATTTGAAAAAAATTTAATTACAAATTTTTGTCCCTTATAATATAGTAAATCAATAATATTTATATTTTGAATTATTAAAAATTTATATTATTTATATATTGATATAATTTAAATTATATAAATTACCTTTCAAAAAATATGGATTAAAATTAAACATAATATTATAGAAATTGTTATCAATGAGTACAAAAAAGCAAAACGAAACAAAAAACTATTTTTTTAATTACACACAAATTTAAACAAAGATTCAAATAATCCATAGAAAATATTTTAGAATTCCAAAAAAAAACAAGTAAGGAAAGCTACAGTCGAGCGCGCGCGACTGTAAGATACCATTTACCCTATTCGAAGAAATAATACAAAATAAAATAAATGGTATAAAAATTAAAAAAAAAAGCAATTCACATTAAGAAAAAAAAATCGCACCGCGCCAGATTCGACCCAAGAACTCTCACGATTTTTGTAACTTACGAGTCGGACCTCTAACCACTAGACCACACAAGTTTACGCCATGCGATCGGCAAATTAGGCT